>JAQQAC010006904.1:8505901-8578718 GCA_029783875.1 Phataginus tricuspis | reverse complement strand
AAAAAAAAAAAAAAAAAAAAAAAAAAAAAAAAAAAAAAAAAAGGCCCGACTGCAGTCCCGGCGGGAGCGGAGCGAGCCGGGGCCGGGCCCGAGCCGGCGCCATGGGGCGGCGGCGCCTGTGAGCCGCGGCGAGCCAGCCGCGGGCGCCGAGGGGGCGAGCGGGTAGCGGCGCCCGAGGCCGACGGAGCGGCCGGGCCGAGGCGCCGAGCCGAGCGGAGCGGAGCCGAGCGGCGGGAGAGGCCGCCGCCGCCGCCAAGATGGCGGACCTGGAGGCGGTGCTGGCCGATGTGAGCTACCTGATGGCCATGGAGAAGAGCAAGGCCACGCCGGCCGCGCGCGCCAGCAAGAAGATCCTGCTGCCCGAGCCCAGGTGAGGCGGCCGCCGGCACCCTGCCCCGCGCCCCGCGCGCGCAGCCCGGCCCCGCACCCCTCTCGCCCCGGCCCCCGCTGTGGGGCCCGCAGCCCCGGCCGGACCCCGAAGCCCCAGGACCCGTGCACCCGAACCCGGAGCGCCCCTGTGCCAGGGCTTTCCAGCCCGACGGGCGCCCCGACCCGCTTGGCGCCCCCCTGTCCCGCTCTGCCTCCTCGTCCCTCCGTATGCGCTGCCCGGCGCTCATCTCTCAGCCCCTCGCCCCTGCCTTCTACCGCAGGGTACCCAGGCGCCCCTTCGTCCTGCTCCCCGGAGCTCTTGGTGCCCGTTGGTTCCGCTCCCCTGCCTGCCACCATCTACCTGGCCTGCCTGTGTCGCCCATGCCTTTGCTGCCCCTACGTGCAGCACTCAGACGTGGGGTTCCACCACTTCAACCCTTAGCTCCCCTGGTTGACACTTGTGTGAGGTTTGGGGGAGACAAGTCTTCCCAGGTCTTGCCACCCTTCTGGGGGGTCACTGGCTTGGGTTGGGGTTTAAGAGTGCTTTGAGGGCCAGGGTGGTGGTGGGGAGCAGGGTGTGGTGTGTGCCCCATCCCAGTGGGGGAGACACCCGCTGTCCCTCTGCCCTCTAATTCCCCCTCTGGTGGGCCCTGCCTATGCTGCCTGTGGGTGTTGTTTGCCAGGGGACATCCCAGCACCCCTGCAGCGGCTGGACCATGACTGCCACCTCTCTGTGAGACAACTGATGTCACTACACCTGGTAGCAAAGTTTAAACTGTCCAGGATGTAGTCACAGAAGTATACAGGATCCTGACCATAGCTGAGGCTTGTCTGGCCTTTTATGGCTCCAACAGTATTTTGCATTGTTTCAGCTACACAGTAGCCCATGGGCAGGTGGGACAGGTATGGTTTTGTCCCCATGGAATAGCTGGGAAAGGTGAAGCCCTAGAGGTGAGTGGTCTGACCAGTGTCACAGGTAATCCAGGGTGGTGCCTGGTTACCAGATCAGGGCATCTGGCCTCTAGTTCCACACTGTGCCCACCACTCTGGCTTGAGCTGGGGACTGGCCGTTCTGCATCTCCGAGAGCCATGTGCCCACCACAACTCCTCATGACATGTGTCGAGGCCAGTCGCAACAACTCCTCTATACCTGCCTGAGTGTTGGCATGCTGGTGCCTGGCTGGCCCAGGAGCCTGGCCCTATCCTAGCTCTCATGGTCTTTTTCGTGTGACTTCGGGCAAGTCCCTTCCCTCCCTGGGCCTCGGTTTTCTCATTTGTGAAGTGTGGATGGTGTGAAATAAGGGCTTTGACACTTGGGCGACCTAAGTCTGAAGCAGAGCCCAAAGCTGCAGGGGGTACTTATGCCTACGGTTCAGCTACCCCCCTGCATCCCCTGTTCTCTGGGTTTCAGACTGACTGAACACCAGGCCTGGGAGAGGAAAATTGTTCTGCATTTTGAAAAAGCCGTTAGGGCCCTTTTTTTCTAAGACATTGCAATCAGATTTCTCAAAACAGGAACCAGACTGACTGTCAGCTGGGGGCTGTCCAGCGAGCAGCAACAGTTAGAACAAAAACGAGTTCAGAAATGACAAAGCCACAAGGGAGGAAATGGAGGAGACAACCTCTGGGGCTCATAGTGGCTTTCCTTGGTGACTTTAGCCTCAGGACCCTCTTGCAGGTTGGAGTTCTGCAAAGTGTCAGGCGGGGCCTTTTCTGGAACTCTCTGTGTTTGGGTAATCCTTCCCCAGAATGCATTGCTCCTGATGGGGCCCCGCCTTGGGTTGGTTGTGCAGGTGTTAGAACCCTGAGAAACGAGATGTTCCTCTTTTCCTGTCCCCTTTACGCTCCATGGTAGTGATGGTGGTGATAGGAGTAAGGATGGAAATCATTATTATTTATAATTTATTTTGACACCTGCCACCTCAGTTGATCCAAAAACCAACCTGTGAAGTTGGCAAGGCCAGCTTCAAGAGTAGTTGCTCAAGAAATACCAAGAGTGTGTAATGTCTGAAACCAGGTAGGCTGTGAGTTTTAGGACAGTAGCAGGAGACAGAGAGCCAGGTGTCCTGGGGTCTTGTGCAGGGTCACTGTCTGGCAGCACAGTGTTGGGCAGATTTGCCCCCATCTGTGAGCTGGACTGGAGGCTCTGCAGTGGCCATCAGCGAGCTAAGGGCTGGGGAGGGCTGGAGCCGCTCTGTGCAGCAGGCCTAGGATGGTCCGAGGAGTCCGGGGACCTGTACTGGAGGACATGCCACCCTGTATGCTCATGCCTTGCACACCCAGGGGGTTGGATGCCCCACCCCCTGAAAAGTCACTCTAACTGTGCCTTATGTTTGCCTCTCACTTCCCAGCAAAGTGGTTTTTACTCTATTTTGTCCTTTTCACAACTGTGGGAAGCAGACACAGCAGGCAGGATTCTCCCGTTTAACAGTTAAAGCAACTGAGGCTCAGAGAAGGGTAGAGACTTCGGCACAGAGATGAGCTAGAATTTGAACTCGGGTCTCTGGACTCCCTTCCCTGCTGCACTTCATGTCCTCCACACACCCCTCTACCTCTGTGCTCTTCTCCCATCCATGTTTTGTGGTACCTGCCAGCTGGCACTCCTGGTCTGGGGAGGTGGCCTGGAAGCAGGGCAGCCCCAGCACTGTCACGAGGCCCAGCCCCCTCCCTGTCTGCTGGGACAGACTGGAGCTGAAGACAGTGTGGAGAGAGGCAGCTTCACACCTGGGGTCGCGCCTTGCCCTCACACACAAGGTCAGGTCAGGGTCAGGGAGAAAGACAGTAGTCTGTCCATGACAGGTGCCATCTGGAGTCCACCTTGGTATGATCCATCTGGGCAGCCTCCCTGCAGCTGGTGCCCAGGTTGTGACTTGGCTGGGAGCTGGGGCTGGCATCTCAGAGCTGGGGAACAGGAGCTGGGGCACAGTGCCACTTTGAGTTGGCACAGGGGCCTCCCCTTCTGTCACCTTATGGAATCCAAGGAAGCAGACCCATTTCTCTGCCCTCTCCTGGAAGGAGGCAGCGGTGCGTGGCTAGAAGACAGGAGATGCAGCTTCTGATCCCACTGCAATACCAGCTCACGTGGGACCTGGCATATCACTTACCCTGGCTGAGCCTGCCTCAGTTTTCACCTCAATAAAATGAGGGTGCTGCCCTTCACAATAACCCCTCAGTGGTCCTCGGCTCGGGGCTGTGGCCTGTGCCTCTCAGTGAAGGAACAGCCAGCTGCCTTTCCCCGCGGCGGCCGCAGTCCTCAAATTAGTGTCATTTGCTTAATGTGACCACGGAGGCCTCGTGTAATTAATCTCTGGGCTCCTGCCTGAGGAGCTGGGCTTGGGCAGCCCCAGGAGATGTCTCTGCACTCCCTGGTGGCAGCAGCAGATTGTCAGAGCTGGGCGCTGGTTGCAGCTTCCCATTTTCTCGGCTGTTTCCTGGTCCCTCCCCCACCATGGATTTCCTTCTTCCTGCCCTTTTCTGGCTTCCTCGTCTCCCAGACCCGCCACTCTTCCTCTACTTCTTCTTCGTTCCTGTTAACTCTGTGCCTCAAGAACTTCCTGCCCTTGATTTGTCGGAGGCAGGGGTGCAGGGGAAGATTTTCTCCCTTCCACCTCCCTTCACTTGTCCATCACTAGCAGAAACCCTGCTGTCGGCAGCCTTTATCCCTTACTCAGAACTTTCCACTCCAGTAGCCATGTCCTCCCTGCCCCTGAAAACAAGATTATCTTTTCTGCAGTCATTCCCTGTAGGCCTTTGAAACCCCCGCTCTCCCCAGGAATGGGTCTCTGGGATGTCTTTTCCCATCTGTTCTCCTTTGCAGAGCACGGGGTTTCACATTTTTGCCATTAAGTTGCCTGCCTGCCCGCTGTTCCCTCAGTAAATGGATTTGAAGGGAGCGTGAGCATTACAGGTTGGAATCCATGCAGGGGAATCTGGGCGCTGCCAGCCCAGGAGTAATGTGTCCTATTAATGCACGATCAGTTCCTAGTAGTAAACTCCCAGTGACGTCAGGTGCAGGCGTTCTGCCGCTGCGCTGCCACCCTCCCGCCCGCGCCCGCCGCAGGTCGGCTCTGTGGAGGGGCTGCACTGGCAGGCAGCCTGGCAGGCCAGCTGCGTGCGCGGCTGGCTTCCCAGATATCACGCTCCTGCCTCTGGGTACAAACAGCAGAAGCCATGGGCACGTGAGCCTCTGAGGGACACGCAGCCCCAGCCCACCTGCCCTTTCCTTCTGGGGCCTGGAGGGGCCAGTGTCCTCTCCTGGTCACATAAGGCAGAGTTAATGCTCAAGTTACGCTCATCTGTTTCAAACAAGAGATACTAACAATGGGTGTTTGGTTGCAGCTTTTTTCTAAAACAGTAACATCCCTTCTTTGCATTGCTGCTTCCTTGAAGCGTAATGTCTCTGCCGCCAGGAGAGCCAGGGTTCAGAAGTGGGAGTCTGGTGTGAAGGCGGCGGCAGCTCTGTCTCTGATGGGGGAGTTCTGAGTCTGGAGGCCATCCTGGGTTTGGGGTGGGGACAGGCCCCTCCCAGGAACCTCAGGGCCAGGAGCCCTGGAAGTGCCTCCTTGGTGCTTTCTAATGTGGTGGCAGTAAACTGCAGAGTATGGTGCACAGATCATGTTCGTGTAGGAGCTGTGACGGTAACAAGGCCACCAGAGCGCCTCTTCCTGTGCATCCTGCAGGGAGCCACTGGGAACCTGGCTGCTACAGGTGTTTGAGATGGGTTTGAGTGTGTCGTGCCACTCTGGGCCCTTTCCTGCTCCTTGGCCCAGGGCTTGCTCTGGAGTTGTCCATTTGGGTTGGTCTTTCCCATTGGTATGTGGCCTCTTCCTCAAGCTCTGAGGATGTTGTCAGCCCCAGGGAGAGTCATTGAGAAACATTAATAAGAAGCCCCAGGGGACTTCCTCCTACCGCTGCCACCTTGGTGCCAGGTTTCCTGGAAATGCCACAGAGGAGCGCCCCGCTGAGGCCACAGCCTCTGCTCCACTGGCTTCTTAACCATTGTCTCCCAGAGCATGGCAGTTCAAGGTGTGGCTGCACCAGACCCGCCAGGCCTGTAGTCTCTGTGCCAGCTTGCACAGCCCTGGGATTTCATGGCTCTAGCATCCTGCTCACCCAGGAATGCAGGAACCATGGCCCCTGGGCTGCCAGATGCCAGCAGAAGCGGTCCCCAGCCTGATACGGGCTCCCAGGAGGGATGTTGCCCACAGCCACTGGCAGTGGGTTGGGGGGAGGGCAGCCAGAGTGCAAGGCTAGGGCCCTCTGAGACCCTGCCTTCAACTCTCTGCCTTGAGGGAGGCCCTTTCTCAGAGAGGCTGAACATTTTCTTGCCACTAACTGGGTGAGGGACCCTGGGCCAGCTGCTCAGCTTCTTCTAGCCTAGATTTCCTCACCATCAAAATGAGCATGTTTGCTTGTGTGGTCCCTCCCAGTCCACACAAGCTACAGTCTGTGACCCTGACTGGGAGTCACCTGTGAGGGCCCACGCCAGCCCACCAGGCTGCTGCGCCACAGAGCGGGGCACTTTGCTTCTCCTCTGAACCACGAGGTGCCAGAAGGTACCGGAAGTTCTCTCTCTCAGCCTTCACCCCCTCCCTGCCTGCCTGCCGTCCTGTCTCACCCCAACCCACACTCTGGGCTGAGAGGGAGGAAGTGCACCCTCCCCCAGTGTGAGAGAGCCCCTGAACTAGAGTGAATAGTGCTGTCAGCAGTGTGCTCAGTGAGCCCAGCCTCCTGCCTAGGGGCCTTCCACGCTTCCCTAGGGCCCCCAGGCTGAGCAGCAGAGTACGCAAGGCTGGTCTCTGTGCACCTGGCACCTGGCTGAAGAAGTGTGCCTAGGCCGGCCCTGCTTAGGGCTTGCCAGTCAGGAAGCTGCCTGGCCATAGGCCCCACCCTCCAAGATGTGGCAGGTGTGGGACAGAGACCCAAACAAGACTGAGTATTTAATGCATGTTCTAGAAGGAGATGCAGGCTGTGGGATCCTCCTGGAGGGGGACGTGAGCTGACAGCCCTGATGGCAAGGCTGGCACCTTAGGAGAATTCTTCTGCTGTGTCCTCTCGAGCTTTTTAAACAGCCAGCTCAGTGATAGCAATTCAGCATTTTGTTGACATCCTCATTTTACAAATGGGGAAACTGGACATTTAAAGTTTGTGACTTGGCCTTGCCTCCAGGGAGGGAGGGAGGAGTAGCCATTTGGAGCCCAGGCCTGGGCACCCCTTTGACCAAAAGCAAAGACAGCCTGAGGCTCATCCCTGAGGGTCCCTTTGGCAGGGAAGATGGAGGCCTGTAGCTCTCTTGACAAGCCCATCCAGGAGCCTTGTGTCGGAGTGTTCCTGGGTGTCGGAGTTGATGGGCCAGGGCAGGAATGCTGCTGTGGGCTTTTCACCACTCCGGACTCCACCAGTATCAGGGAGCAGGTGCTGAAGACAAAGGTGACCCAGCCCAGGGAGCTGCCACCACCCTCCATGACAGCCTGTATTTGCCATCCTGACAGGAGTGTCTCCCACAACACACTTTTCTAACCTGCCAGCTCCCTCGGCCGCCAGCCTCGTGGGAATGGACAGGAGACCCTAACATGGCTGTTTTGGGGGCCTTCCACCCAAAGGCTCCGCTCCAGTCTGACTTTGTGTTTGGTTGGGGGGGCGGGTTGTTTATTTTATTTAGAAAACATTTTTTTCTTTTTAAGGAAGAAAGTGAAGTGCTGTTGGCTGAAGAATGCTGCGGCCATCCATGCAGACTGCTGAGGGGCAGGGTCTGGCCGCCAGTGCTCCAAGCCCGGTTCCCCTTTCTGCTCTTCCCTGGGCTAAGCTGGCAGCAGAGCCCAGGAGGGAGAAGGCTCTGTACAGGCGCAGCTCCCTGAGAGGAGATGGTTCTGTCCTTGGAGGCAGGGCCTCTTAGAGAGTGTGTTTCCCCTGCGGGTTTTCGCGAGTTCAGTTCCTGGCTGTTCTGGGGCGTTGGCGAGTCCTGTGGGGGGAGGTGGCTGTGCTGCTCGCTGGCGCCCGGGCAGGCATCGCCATGGTATCCTGATGCTAAGCTGGTGCTGGCCTTGAGGGTTCGCAGCAAGCAAGTTTGGGACTCAGTAGGGCTTCCCAGTGCCATTTGCAGGGGCCAGGCCCAGCTGCCTGGGAGCGTCACCCCTGAGGGACTGCAGTTGTTTAGCCTATTACCTGTATCTACCTGTCTGGACATCCTGCCTGACCACACTTGACCACCATGACTGTCCACCTTCATGGAGGCTTGACATTTTGTGATATTTTTTCCCTCTTTATTGCTTTTTCTCATTCCCTTCCATAGAACAAAATATCTTGAAACACAGGGATTGGGTGCATATGTGGAAAGCCAAGGGGTGGTGAGGGCCCAGCCTGCCTGGTATGGGCACCTGGCCCTTGCCTCCCCAATTGCGAGGCCCGTGCTGAGCCTTCATTGCGCTGCTCGGGCCCTCCCTGCACACCGCGGCCTGTCCTGCTGTCTGAACAGGAGGTCCTGAGCTCTTCTTCACAGAGACTATGGGAATACAGTCTCTAGTTTGCAGGCTCCCGGGTAGGTTTTGCAAGCTCCTGCTGTGTGTGAAGCACATGTGGAATCTGGCCTTGCCTCCTGAGTCCCTGTGAGTCCCATGGGGCCGGGGAGATGTGTCCTTGACTGTGGCTGGTGGATGTATGACCCCCAGGAGGGGAGAGCGTGCTGGCACAGGTGGGGTCCATATCTTGGCCTTTGAGCCCCCGCTGGTTGTAAGGGTGGTCTCATTGTCCCAGAGGGAACTGGCTGAAGAGGCCATTGGCCTCTGCTGGGGGCTCTTGTCAGCTGGAGTCACGGGATGGGGACATAGGAAGGATATCCTGGTCATCAGCTCCCTTCTCCTATTGGAGACAGCTTTCAGAGGAAGTCTTGGCATCTCCCAGCCTCCGAGGGTGGGGAAGCAGGCGAGGGGGTGAGGTCTTCAGTATTGTACCTGTGATGACTCTGTGTGGCTGCGTGTTACCCTACATGGCTCAAACATGACAGACAGTCTCAGAAAGAAAGTGTTGAGCGGAAAAGGGCAGCAGCCCCCTGCCTTTGAGCCCAGGCCCCAAGGCTGGTGGGCCCTTGGGCTGTGCTGGTCCTGCCTGGAGCCCACCTCCTCAAGCCTCAACACCCCTGCAGGTTTGGTCTGCCTTCCAGTCGGCCTTGTCAGCCCTTCCTCTGTCTGTTGGTCAGTTCCAGCCTGCTCCTGCCCTACCCTGTTTCTTTCCTCCTTCCTGGCCCAGTGTCATCATCTACCTGGGCTTCCTCCCGCGAGTGCCTCCGGCAGACTCTGCTCACTCAGTGCCCTGGACCCAGCTTCCCGTGTCCTCTGCTAATCCCCTCCCTGCCCTGTGGCCTCTTGCTCATCCCTGGCTGGGCCTTCCCCCCACATCTACCTGTCTGCCCCAGGTTTTGCTACCTGTCAACATGCTGTTTGCCCTTGAACCCAGTGGAATTCCACCTTCTCTACACAGCCTCTCCTAGCAGCCGGAACACCCCTCCCTTCCCCAGCCTCCTTGCACTGATGGTCCCACTCAGGCCTTGTCACTGTCTGATGTCATAGGACCAGACACAGAACCTGTGCCCTGGGAGGGCCTGCTGGGAGGGCAGGGGTGCATGGCTTTCTAGTAGGTGGTGCATAGCAGGCCCGGTGACCACAGCCCTGTGCTGGGCTCCAAGAGGCGGGCATGGCTGCACCGAGGCAAGGGCACAGACTTCCTAGTTCAGGTCCTCCCACCTGCAGTCTCTTCATCAGTGGCCCGCTGGAGGCCCCACATGTCCCGAAGGTCTTGTGAGCATTGCATGAGCTCCGTTGTGACTGCCCAGCACAGCCCTCAGTATGGGCAGCTAAGAGCATCCTCAGGGGCCTGGGCTAGTGAGGGCCAGTGTGGCCACAGCTGGCTGTCATGAGGGCAGGTTGGCAGGCTGGACTGCAGGTGGGCAGGAAGGAGGGACAGCAAGGTGCACCTAAGGCATGTCGTGTGGCCTGGTGTCGCTTTCCCAGGCAGCTCTGGGTGTTGGGGGAAGATAAACGGGTCACAGTGGCCAGCCCCTCCCCTGCTGACCTCCCAAGCAACCCAGGGGTGGAGGTCATGTTTTTATTTCATGTATTAGGGACACTGGACCTGAGGCTTGGGTTTTTCTTTTTTTAACTATTTTTAAAAACTGAGGTATAATTCACGGAACATAAAATTCATTTTGAAGTGTACAGTCCAGTGGATTTTAATACATTCACTACAGTGTGCAACCTTCAACTACTACCTAATTGCAGATTCCATCTCTCCAAAAAGAAACCCCGCCCCCATGAGCACCCACTCATCTGCTTTCTGTCTCTGGAGACCTGCCTGTCCTGGACGTGTGGTGCAAATGGAATCATATGTGGCCTTCATGACTGTCCTTCTTCACCTAGCAGGGTGCTGAGGCCCCCATGTCATAACACCTGCCACTGCTTCATTCCATTTTATGGCCGAGCAGTGTCCCCGGGAAGGGCCGGCCACATTTTGATTAGCCATCAGCTGCTGATGGGTGAGCCTGGCTTTCAAGGTTTGGTCAAGTTCCCAAAGCCAGGATGAGACAGCACCTGGACCAGAATTCTCCGCAGTCCCTTGCTGGCTCCCCGAGCTTTTGGGGGAGAGCCTCAGTCGGCACAGGCTTCTCCGGGCCCCTCTGCTGTGACTGGTGGTCAGGCCCAATAGGGGTGGCCGCCTTGCCTGGGGGGAACAGCGGCACCCACGACTCTGGATTCTGGGAGGAGAGTCAGTGGCCTTCCAAGCAAGGGCCATCAGATGTGATGGGAGCCACGGGGCTCTGGGTCACCACTGCCCCTCTGTCGTTCAGCATCCGCAGCGTCATGCAGAAGTACTTGGAAGACCGGGGCGAGGTGACCTTTGAGAAGATCTTCTCCCAGAAGCTGGGTGAGTACAGTGGGGGCTCTGCTGGCCCCGAGGAATTCCCACCACGTGTCCAGCTGCCCAGGCCTGGAGTGTGGGGACAGGAGGACCCTAAGGTTACCTCCTGCCCCCGCCCAAGCTTGCTGTTTCCTTCTCCCAGGAGGTTGGCCTCCCCGGTGCTTGAGGCAGGGCAGCCCGCGAGGAGGCTTCCCCCACCTGCCAGGGGCAGCAGGGCTGTGACCCTTGGTGCGTCCCAGCCCCTGGCTGTTGGGCCAGGGAGCCCCGTGAAGGGGGCGGGGGCCCCGGGGGCCCCACAGTCTTCCAGGGCTGCCGGGGGAGTTCCTCCTTTGGGTTTTTGTTTGTGAGAGTTGCAGCTTCCCCTTGGCGCAGGCACAGCGACCCGGGACCGTTGGTAGAACTGACAGGAAGGGGCGGAGCCCTTCCTGTGGCGCCTGCTGCGCTGTGGCCGCCCACCCCGCCCCCACGGGCCCTCCGTGAGCGACCTGCTTTGGCTGCCCCCTTGGGTCCTCCTCCTCTGGTGCCTTTTGTCTTAGAAGGGTCGTGGGGCCACCCCATGGACCTGGCCCACGGGGCTGGGGTAGATCTCAGGGAGGCAAGCTCCAGCCACTCAGGGCTCTGATTTGGCCTTTTGGAGAACAAGATCTCAGCTCTGAAGTGGCAGTGACCCAGCCTGGCCTGGCAGGATAGGCATTGGAGGTCAGGCTTAGGGAGTCGGTGTATTAGGAAGCACACAGTTCGGGGTCTCCGGCCATGCTGTGTGAGCTGGGGCATGTTGCTTCTCCTCTCTGAGCCTGCTGGTAGCCACACCTGGGAACTGAGACTCAGGAGGCTTGTTGCCCAGAGCTGTTAGAGGACTAGGGAAAGTGGCGTCAGCACAAGCCCCTTGTGGGAAGCCCCGGTCACAAGTTACTCAAAGGCACAGTATGGAAAGGCCAGAAGTGATGGCAGCGAGCTCTGGCAGAGATGCCCAGCAGCGTCCCCAAAGAGTCATGGGAAGCCACCGAGTGCAGGCCGGGTCACTCATGTTGGGGTGGAATGAGCTGGGACCATCCCTACTTCTGCTTTGCCCTCCAGGGCTGCTCTGGGGCCAAGCCTTGGGTCCTCACTCCCTGGTGGGGGGTGAGGCCTGGGGTCTCGTGTGAGCCCTTCCTGCCGTACACCCCACCCCTTCCCTTCCCCAGCTGCCTATGCCCTTCGAGGCCCTCTGCACCTAGGCTTCTCTACCAGTCTGTTTCCCAGGACCTGCCTCCCCTGGATAGAGGATCCCTGAGTTCTACTCATGCTCTCCATAAACTGCTACCTGCCAGGCCTCCTTGAGCCTCAGTTTCCCCAGT
Organism: Phataginus tricuspis; assembly: GCA_029783875.1. Taxonomy (NCBI): domain Eukaryota; kingdom Metazoa; phylum Chordata; class Mammalia; order Pholidota; family Manidae; genus Phataginus; species Phataginus tricuspis. The sequence goes on along the minus strand of JAQQAC010006904.1, from coordinate 8,567,103 downwards.
TGGACCCTTTCCCCACCCCCCTGCCCTGCACTGTCTGCCTATTTCTTAGGGCTGCCGTGAGAATTAGCCAGATGGTGGAGGGGCTGTAAGGTCCAGGGAGAGGAGTGTGGCCCCCTTGGAGGCTGCCCACGTCCCACTGCGGCTGCTCTCACTGCACCGGTGGGGGAAGAGGCACAGGCCTCTGCAGCAGTGAGGGGACTTGGGCACCAGAGCCAGCCCTCCACCTCTGCCTCATTAGGGCACCTGTCACATTCTGGCCACCACCTGAGGAAGCAGATCTGAGAGGAGAGAGATGCAGGCACCCCTACCCTAAACCCGGGGATCCTCGGGTGGCAACAGCCTTGGATGCTGCTTTGCCCAGCCCCCACCGAGGGGAGAGACCATCACTGCCCCCTTGGCTAGTCTGCCACGCAGCCCCCCATTTGGGCAGGCCTCGGGGCGGGGGAGCTCAGCCACCGACGTGCCTCTTTCAGGGTACCTGCTCTTCCGAGACTTCTGCCTGAAGCACCTGGAGGAGGCCAGGCCCTTGGTGGAGTTCTACGAGGAGGTGAGGCCCTGCCAGGCCCCGCGGAGGGAGAGGGCGGGGAATGCTTTTGTTGAATCCACAAGATGCCTAATGTTGGCGCCTCTGTGTCACCTGTGGGGATCTCGTCCACTAGATCAAGAAATATGAGAAGCTGGAGACAGAGGAGGAGCGCTTGGCGCGTAGCCGGGAGATCTTCGACACCTATATCATGAAGGAGTTGCTGGCCTGCTCGCATGTGAGTGTCCGGCCCGCTGGTCCTTGGGCCCCAGGCCCAGAGTGACCTGAGTATCAGGCAGGGATGACAGACCCTGTGGAGAATTCACAGACCCCTCTCTTCCCCAGCCCTTCTCGAAAAGTGCCATTGAGCATGTGCAGGGCCACCTGGTGAAGAAGCAGGTGCCTCCGGATCTCTTCCAGGTGTGTGCTGGGCTCCTCCCCGCTGCCCCGTCCCAGCCAGGGTCGCCTTGGCAGCAGGTCAAGGAGCTTAGCTGGCTCCCACTCTGGCGCAGTCACCAACCTCCAGTTTCTTTCCTTAGCCGTACATTGAAGAGATTTGTCAGAACCTCCGAGGGGATGTGTTCCAGAAATTCATCGAGAGGTGAGAGCAGGGCGTGTGTGGGAGGGTCAGGGGAGGAAGGAGGTGTGTGGGCGTGAGAGGGAAGCCAGGCTGCTTTAGGCACCAAGCAGAGCACCAGGGCCCAGCTGTGCCCACGCAGGGACCCCTGAGAGGACAGACAGGCTGCTGGCTCTCACCCTCTTCACACTCCTGCCCCATCGTCCTCAGCACCAGGCATCTCCGGGCCCATCCCTGATGATGCTCCAGGGATCTAGGGGCCACCTATGCATCTTTCCCTCCCGGAGACTGTCACCTTGCTGTGCCCATCCTGGCTGAGAGGCTTCAGGATGGCAGTAGGGGCAGGCATGAGATGGCACACGGTCCCCAGTCCTGTGGCTCTCATGGCCAGAGCTGGCCTGGTGGGTGGGAGTTGCAGGCAGATCTCAGCTTGATATAAAGGACAGGGCCCCAGCTGCCCAGCCACTGAGTGGTGGCTTCACAGGACTGAGTGCCTTGTCCCTGAGATGTGCATGCAGGGATGAGTCAAGCATTGTCGAGGATATGGTAACAGGAAGTCTGGGGCAGAGTGGGAAGTCCTCCTGTCCAAGCTTATCTGATCCCAGCAGGAATCCCAAAACAGGTGGCCAGACCCTGCTTTTCTGGGCAGTCCAGAACAGGACACTGAGGCCCAGCCCCAGGGAAGGGCGATGGGGTGGTGCAGGCTTGCACCCAGCATCATTCTGTCCCCTTTCTGAGGCTCATCTGAGCCCTGGGTTCTTCTCTTATAGCGATAAGTTCACACGATTTTGCCAGTGGAAGAACGTGGAGCTCAACATCCACGTGAGTGCACTGGGTGCCCTCTCTGCTCCTCCCCAGGGAGCCGGGCACCGTGACTTGGCCAGGGAGGGAAGATCAGGACAGTCTGCCCTTCTTCCCCCTGGGGTGGTGGCAGTGGGGTCAGTGCCAGGGTCCCAGTGGGGCAGCTCAGGGCAGCGTGTGGTGAGGGTGCCTCTGCCCTGGGGTGGGGCCCACACAGCCTACGTGACCCTGGTTGTTGCCATCCCCACAGCTGACCATGAATGACTTCAGTGTGCACCGCATCATTGGGCGAGGGGGCTTCGGCGAGGTCTATGGGTGCCGGAAGGCCGACACGGGAAAGATGTGAGCTCCTGCTCGGCCAGCATCGGGTGGGAGGCTTGAGGGAGAGGAAGGTCCCAAGGGTGCCCTGCAGCCATGGGGCGGCCATGAAGAGCTGCGAGAGGCATCAGTGCCGGGCCTGGGGGCCTGGGAGCCAGGTAGCCGGGCCCCGAATGGGCAGGCAGGAAAGGGCCATCTGCTGTTCCCTCCATGTCTCTTGATAGCCCCCTGACCCACCAGCGCTTTCTCCCGCCCTGTCTGTCTCTGATTCTCTGATGTGTCACATGCTTGTCATGGTGTCGGGTCTTCCCCACAAGAGCCTGACTGTCCCCTGCCCTGCCCTGAAGGTGTGTGTGGGCTGACTGACCCAGCAGCCCCTTCCCTCAGGTATGCCATGAAGTGTCTGGACAAGAAGCGCATCAAGATGAAGCAGGGGGAGACCCTGGCCCTGAATGAGCGCATCATGCTGTCCCTCGTCAGCACCGGGGTGAGCCGGTGGGTGCGGCTGGCCGCTAGCAGCCTTGGGTTCTGGAACCTCTGCTGACCTTCCCCTCCTGTCTGCTCCTAGGACTGCCCGTTCATTGTCTGCATGTCATATGCGTTTCACACACCGGACAAGCTCAGCTTCATCCTTGATCTCATGAACGGTGAGTGCGTGGCCCACCCCCAGGTGGATCTCGGGGCAGGGGGCTGGGTCAGGGAGCTGAGCAACGTCCTGCGGGGCTGCCTCCCTTAGGCGGGGACCTGCACTACCACCTGTCCCAGCACGGGGTCTTTTCCGAGGCCGACATGCGCTTCTATGCAGCCGAGATCATCCTGGGCCTGGAGCACATGCACAACCGCTTTGTCGTCTACCGGGACCTGAAGGTGAGGCGTCACTGGGGACCCTCCCCCTCTCAGCACACCTGGCGCCCTGGCTTGTCCCCTCATCTCCTCCCTCCCAGCAAGCCGTTTTCTGGATTCAGGTGGTGATCGGGGACTGGGGTCTTGTCTGCAAATACCCAACGTCTCTGGAGCAGACAGCGACCCAGCTGGCATCTTGCCTGGCTGGGTCCTGTCCTGAGCCGCCCTACAGGCTGTTCACTGGGCTTCCTCCACAGCCTGCCAATATTCTGTTGGACGAGCATGGCCACGTGCGCATCTCCGACCTGGGCCTGGCCTGCGACTTCTCCAAGAAGAAGCCCCATGCCAGTGTGTGAGTGTCTAGCCCCCCACTCTCCCTTCCTGGGCCTTCTGCCAAACCCTCTCACGGCTTCCTTGCCTCCACAGGGGCACCCACGGGTACATGGCCCCTGAGGTTCTGCAGAAGGGTGTGGCCTACGACAGCAGTGCTGACTGGTTCTCCTTGGGCTGCATGCTCTTCAAATTGCTGAGGGGGTGAGTGGGCCACCTCAGGCCGGGTGGAGGGCCAGACAGGACAGAGAGAAGCTCTAACCCTGTCCAGGTAGGAAGCTGGAGGAAGGGAACCCACCACTGCCTGGACTTTAGGGGCAGCACCACCTGCTTTTAGACAAGGATCATTCCTGCAGCCTGCCTCAGTTTCCCCATTCCTGTCCTCTGACCTTGAACTTTGGCCTCTCCTACCCAGGCATAGCCCCTTCCGGCAGCACAAGACCAAAGACAAGCATGAGATTGATCGCATGACATTGACCATGGTGAGTGTGGGGAGCCTGAGTGGAGTCCCCTGGGGGCCACAGTAGAGCTGGTCTCCTGTGGGTGTCATGGTCACATACTCTTGGTTGTCACCAGCCAGCGATGACTGCAGGCTGCTCATCCCCACTCTGGCCTCCTGCCCCATAGGTGCCCCCCTCCCTCTGTTGACAGAGCAAACATGCCTGCTGGGGATGACTTAGGGTGCTGGGCCCTGGCTCTCCGGGTGCTGGGGACCTGGACACCCACCCCAGCCTGCATGGGCCGTGACGGGGCCAGGCCCCTTTCTGGGCCCTGCCAACGTCCTGCTCCTCCTCCCTGCAGGCCGTGGAGCTGCCCGACTCCTTCTCTCCCGACCTCCGCTCCCTGTTGGAGGGGCTGCTGCAGAGGGATGTCAACCGGAGACTGGGCTGCCTGGGCCGAGGGTGAGTGCCCGGGACCAGGGCCGCTGTCCCAGCCTTCCCTGCCAGGCCCTGAGCACTCGGGCACGCTGCGGGGTCCAGGCCTCTGCAGTGGGCTGCTGGGCCTCCTCCAACCACCCCGACGATGAGTGCTGTGTCGTGTCACTAGAATGGAACACCCACCGTGGTCCCAGCCTCCTTGGGGGAGCTCACAGATTGGGGATCCGCCAGCCCCTTCCAGTGTCCTCAGGGTGCAGGGCTGCCTGGGGGTGAGCGGCTGGAGCCAGCTGGGGCCCAGCTTCCCGAGGGGCCCCTGTGACAAAGATGGTGATGATGGTGACGGCAGCATTTTGTGTTCATTAAGCATTTACTTAAGTGCCAGGCATGATGTTGCAAGATTTATAAATATTAAAACTCGCAGGAGCCCTATGATATGAGAACTGCTATTCTCCGCATTTTAGAGATGAGGAAACAGACTCAGGTTTAGGGAACTTGCCCAAGGTCACAGAACCAGAGAGTAGCTGAACCAGGAGTTAGCCTGCACCACCTGTCCCATGGCCCCCAGACTTAGCCCCCCCAGCCCAGATGACCCGCATCTCCACAGGGCCCAGGAGGTGAAGGAAAGCCCCTTCTTCCGCTCCCTGGACTGGCAAATGGTCTTCTTGCAGAAGGTAACAGGCTGGGGCGGGGCCGGGCAGTGCCCTGTAGCCCCTGCCGGGTGCTGACGCCAGCCCCGTTCTGCCGCAGTACCCTCCCCCACTGATCCCCCCGCGAGGGGAGGTGAACGCAGCCGATGCCTTCGACATTGGCTCCTTTGATGAGGAGGACACAAAAGGAATCAAGGTACTGGGCCTCACCTGGCCTCTTGCACCTGAACCCATCCCAGGTGGTATCCATGTCGCTTCTCTGCCCTTGCTAGACCCTGTGCCTGCTAGCTGTCAGCTGCTGGGTCTCAGGCTGTTACTCTCCAAACACCCCTGGGGGTGGCCATTGGACCAGGCTACTCTGTCTGGGGGCCCGTGGCTGATGGATGTCCCTGCCCTGTGTACATGATGAAGTTACTGGACAGCGACCAGGAGCTCTACCGAAACTTTCCCCTCACCATCTCGGAGCGGTGGCAGCAGGAGGTAGCAGAGACGGTCTTCGACACGATCAATGCTGAGACGGACCGGCTGGAGACCCGCAAGAAAACCAAAAACAAGCAGCTGGGTCACGAGGAAGGTGAGGGTTCACAGCTGCCCGCTTTAGAGATGAGCAACAGGGTTGGGTTTCAGAAACCCACCCAAGGTCACGGCCAGAGAGCAGCACCAGGATTCAAGCTCCGGCGGGTCCAGGCCCCGCTGAGTCCACCTGTCTCTCTCTCGCGTCAGACTATGCCCTGGGCAAGGACTGCATCATGCACGGCTACATGTCCAAGATGGGCAACCCCTTCCTGACCCAGTGGCAACGGCGGTACTTCTACCTGTTCCCTAACCGGCTCGAGTGGCGGGGCGAGGGCGAGGCCCCGGTAAGGAGCAGGGCTAGGGTGTAGGACGGAGGGTCCATGGCTGGCCCGGCCACCCCGCACCTCACGGCCCCTGCCCTCCCATGCCCACCCCGCAGCAGAGCCTGCTGACCATGGAGGAGATCCAGTCGGTGGAGGAGACGCAGATCAAGGAGCGCAAGTGCCTCCTTCTCAAGATCCGAGGTGGTAAACAGTTCGTCCTGCAGTGCGACGTGAGTGGGGACCTGGGGACCGGCAGTGGGTACAAGGTGGCCTTGGTGGCGCCCAGCCCCGCCTGACAGACCTGAGTTGGGTTGCAGAGTGACCCCGAGCTGGTGCAGTGGAAGAAGGAGCTGCGCGAGGCCTACCGCGAGGCCCAGCAGCTGGTGCAGCGGGTGCCCAAGATGAAGAACAAGCCGCGCTCGCCTGTGGTGGAGCTGAGCAAGGTGCCGCTGATCCAGCGTGGCAGCGCCAACGGCCTCTGACCCGCCCCACCCTTCCACCTGCCTTTTATAAACCTCTAATTTATTTTGTCGAATTTTTATTATTTGTTTTCCCGCAAAGCGGAAAAGGTTTTATTTTGTAATTATTGTGACTTCCTGTGGCCCCAGCGGGGGCCAGCCTGCCTTGGCTCCGGCTGCCACCAACCCGGCCACTGTCCAGCTACCCTCAACCCTGACTTCCCGGGGGCCGCCTGCTCCCCGTGTCTCCTGTGGGGGAGCAGCAGCCCCAGGCAGCCCTGCCCGCCCTTCCCCGGGAATGATACTGCAGAGTTGTGCCGCCTCAGGCTCCGCTCTGTGCCCACTGCACAGCTGGGCGGCCCAGCGCCCCGCAGCCCGTGGGAGGCCATGGCACAGGGAAACGACATGACTTTTCCCTCTGTGGCCCCTCCTGTGACAGGGACACAGCCCTGCACTATCCTGCCTCCAGCCATTTGGTGGAGGGGCCCGTTGTCTCCTTGACCCCAGGGCCTCCTCCCATGGTGGCGGGCTCCTGTCCCCTTACTCCAGGAGAGCCACCGGCTGCCAGCCCTCCTGTGTCCTGGACACTTGGGCTCAGCTAGGAGGGCAGTGTGGCAGTGGGTGCTGCTGCCCTCACTGCAGACCCTCCCCACCAGGCACTGGGCTCAGGGACCACAGAAAGGCAACTGCGGGTTGTGCCACACTGGCCCAGCCTTGCCCCAAGGTCACCCTGCCCCTGGGCTGGGCGAGGCCTCACATGCCCAGGACCACTGGGGGCTAGCCTGGCCTGGCCGGACAGCACAGTGAGGAGCAGGTGGGCCAGCCCTCGCCACCCCAGGCCAGTATGCCCAGGCTGTCCAGCCCTACGACCCCACGCCCTGTCAGTGCCACTGCCCACAGGGTGCCACCTTGCCCACCGCATGCCCCCTCGTGCCCGTCACGCTGCCATGTGTGGTCTTGCCCTGTCCCCCTGGGGCTGGGTTGGCACGCCCTTTCTGCCCATCTACTCCCCAGGGCGTTTCTTTGCCGATTTTTGAATGTGATTTTAGAGTGGAAAATGAGACTATGCGTTTTTATAAAAAATGGTGCCTGACTCCTCTACTGTGTTGGACTCTTTTGTGCCCAATGACTGTTTTCAGCCACCACTGGGCTGGGGCCTGAGGGAAGAGGGTCTTGGTGGCACCGGTCCCCTCTACTACCACAGCAGGCATCCAGGGCCGGCCTGCCCAGGCGCAAGCCCTCCTCTGGGGTGGGGCAGGGGGCTTCACCACCCATCTCCCACCCACCAGCTGGTCCTTCAACTTGGAGAGGCAAGAGGGTCTTCTGCCCACCACCCAGGGAAGCAGGAGGAGGTGCCTGCCGTCAGGTGCTTGGTGTCATGTTTGGACTGACTGAACACCTTGGCTTGCCTGGCACCATGCTGCAGACACCCCTAAGGGCAGTCAGATGAGCACTTTTGCCCTCAGGGCCACATGGCAACCTCTGGGTACTTGGCCCTCTCTGGCTTTGGCTTCCCCTCTGGCCTCCCTGTGCAGCTCGCAGTAGGAGTCCCTGAGGCCTGCGGGATCCCCCAGCAACAGGCCTCTCATCTACTGATGAAGCTCTGGTCCACTTCCTTTCCTGCACACCCCTCCCTACAGGCCCCATGGGTGATGTCCACGGCTGCCGACGTCCCACAGGGCTCTGCTGGGCAGGGCTGAGGGGGTCAGCCACAGTATGGCAAGCAGAGAAGGCAAGCTTCTAACAGTGGGATGCTCTGCACACAGAAGCTAAGGAGTTGGAGGAAAAGACATTTGAACTGAGCCTTCGGCCCTGGGATGGGGACTCAGAGGATGTTCCTGATACAGGGAAGGGCCAGGTGGTCAGGAGTGGCTTGAGCTGGTGGGAGCACTGGGAGGGACCCAGGCCTGGGAGGCCCTGAATGCCAGTGTAAACTTGGCCCAGATCCCAGGGGGCACTTAGTGACTACAGAATGAAGATGGGAATGGATATGGAGTCTGAACCTGAATAGGCTCTGGGCAGTCCCGGCGGGTTCTGGACAGGGCTGCATGACGAGAGCTGCCTATAGAACAAGTTGTGAATTTCCACAAGTAGGCTGTGTGGAGGGAGGAAAAGGAGAGGAGGCAGGGAGATGGGAGGGACCACTGCCATTCAAGAAGAGAAGACCAGTCGTGGTGGTGGTGGTCGAGGAAGAGCTACAAAGAGGCCAGAGGGACAAACACCAGGGATGAGAGGTGGGATTCACAGCAGCCTCCTGGAGGGCAGCAGTTCCGGTCAGATCACAACAGCCACGGACATAGCTGGCCTGAGGGGAAGAGGTGAATGTGGCCAGATCTGGTCTTGGACATGCTGATGGGCTAGCATGGGACACTGGGCACTTAGAGATGTCCCGCATGGAGCTGAAATGCAGTCCTGGAGGTGCCACCAGGGTGATGGTGGAAACAGGCATTCGGCAAAGGAGAAGCCCAACTTGGGGATGGGGGAGGGAAGAAATGGGCCATGGAAAAGGGTTGGGAAAGCAATGGAATTAGGAATCAAGGGCCAGTGAGGAGCTGTGCTCAAGACTGCAGAAACCAGGAGAGGCTGGGCCTGAGAAAGTCCTGTTAGATTTGGGTTGAAGAGGTCTTGGGCAGGGAAAGCCCCTTTTTAAGAAAGGTGTTGGCTAACAAGGGCTGCAGCAGTGGCGGCTGGCAGGGCCTGGTTGTAGAGTTCCAAACATTCAGAGGCCTCTGAGCTGCTATAGACCTGAGGACATTACAATGATCTGATGACAACACAGGGTGGGGTGGCAAAGTGATCCCGGATAGCCCAAGAGCCACCTGGCCACAATGAGAGAGCATGGTGAAAACGGCGACCAGGGCCTCCCAGCCCAGAGACTAGCTCAAACTTCTTTATCAAACTATCCAGTCATTTTACAAATAGGAAGACAGAGACGAGAGGGTCAGCCTTGACCAGCCTGGCAGCTGCCCATCCAACAAAACCTGGACCAGACTCCAGGCTAAGGCTCGAGTGGCAAGGCCAGGGGGCCCCACACTGAGGTCTGCACCCTGTTCCGGGTTGTGTGGTGTGGCCAACCCTGATTTCGAAACTCCTTATTCTCCTAACACTGGCAGCAAAGTGCAGCCTCTCCAAAAGGGATCCCAGCAGTGTGTGAAAGCAACCATTTACGGTCCCACTGCCCGGTACTCCCACCCCTGACTTAGTGCCCTGGGGAGCCACTTTCCCGTGTGGCAAGGCCCAGCCCCCGGCGTGGCGACTAGCAGACACTGGCCCAGGACCCTGGGGTAGGTGCTTTCTGCCAAGAAGGCCAGCATTTAGGGGCGTCTCGGAGGTGATGTGGAGAGGAGCCAGGACCTCCCACCTCACGCTCACTCACGGGTACAGTTGGTACCCGCGGCGCCCGGGGTAGAAAGACCTAGGCAGGGGCGGGCAGCTGTCGGGGGAGTTGTAGGTAATCCACAGGCTGCCGGCCAGTTGCCCGTAGCTGCGCGCGCAAGCCCCGGGGGCCCAGGCCCCGCCCCTGGCTAACCCGCTCCGCCTCCGAACCCCTTCCTTCGCTTTCCGGACCACAAGGAGGCTTCTGCGCTAGGCCAGGGGCGCCCCCTGCAGGCCGAGGGCGGACCTGCGATCAGGCCCCGCCCCCGGACCGCCCCCCCCGCAGACCCTTGCCAGGCGGAGGCCGGGGCGCAGAACCGGGTCCTGGCTTTTCTCTCGGCGCGCGTGGTTGCCATGGCGGCTGGGCAACGCCTCTGCTGTCCCCGTCGCTCGCGGGCCCGGCTGCGGTTGCCATGGCTGCGGGAGGGGAAGAGGGGCTCAGCCCGACGCCCCGCCCCGCCCGGCGCAGCCCCGCCTTCCCGCCCGCGCATTCCGCCCTCCCAGCCGTCTGCGCCGCCGCTGCTCTTGCCGCTGCCGCGGGGATGTAGGGCTGCGGTGGGCGCAGCTGAGGCGGGGCGCGGACCGGAGGCGAGTGGTCCGCGCCAGGCCCGAAACCCAGGCAGGGCCGGGCCGCCCCCGTCGCGCCCGCCCTCCCGCCCGGGATGCGGCGCTGAGGCCCAGCATGGCCGGCCCGGGCCCCACCTTCCCGCTGCACCGGTTGGTTTGGGCGAACCGGCACCGCGAGCTGGAGGCCGCACTGCACAGCCGCCAGGTGAGGCCCGCCGAGCACCCGGGCTGCACTTCAATCCTCCTACTCGAAGCTGTGGGCTACCCCTCCCCGTCCCGATCAGAAGCCCAGGTTGCTTGTTTCTCGCTCAGGCGCCTCTGGCCTCGGCTCGAAGCGCGGGGCCCTGCCCTGCGGGTCTCTCCTCTTCACACTGCATCCACTCCTGAGCCAGGCTGAAAACAGGCAGCCAGGTCCTGGTCCCCAGGCCGATCCAAACTCTTGACATCCTGCACCTCTGCCTAACCAGGCCCCAGCACCGGCCAGGCTCTGCCCCTGGGAGAGGGCTGGAGAAATGGGCAGGCCCTTCCCACACGCCCCCTCCCTTCCCCTACCAGGCCTCACAGGCCATCCTCTGCCATTTCCATGGCCTGTCTCCCGTCTTTATTTCTCACAGCGACTCCCAACCCTGTTCAGCCGAGTGGCCTTCTTGTCTCAGTCTTTCCTTACTTGCTCTGTGCTGAGTGTTCCATCTCCCCCAGCACGACATTGAACAGGAGGATCCCCGGGGGCGCACCCCCCTGGAACTGGCCGTGTCCCTGGGGAACCTGGAGTCCGTTAGAGTCCTACTTCGACACAATGCCAATGTGGGCAAAGAGAGCTGTCAAGGCTGGGCAGGTACTGCAGAGGCAAGGGGCCTCCCCTGAGACTGGCGGTGGGGTGGGTGGGGTTGGCGCATGCAAGTGAGCAGCCAGACCTGAGGCCAGAGAACTCGCCTCAGGCAGCCCGGTGCCCCCAGTCCTGCAGGAGGCAGTCAGCACTGGGGACCCTGAGATGGTACAGCTGGTGCTCCAGTATCGGGACTACCAGAGGGCCACACAGAGGCTGGCTGGAATTCCGGAATTGCTCAACAAGCTCCGCCAGGTACAGCAGGGCGTGGAGGTGGAGCCAGTAAGGGAGGGTGGGGTGCCATGGCAGGGGAGCACGACAGGCTATGTGGGGGTCACCCTAGTCACCCACATCAGGCCTGGAAAGACACCAGCCTGTGCCGCAGGCTTTCTGGGCACTGTCAATGAGGTCCCGCTCTCTTGACCCCAGCCCACGATCACATAGGAAAGAGGAGAAGGGGTTCACATGGATGGAGGAAAGCCTTTGCCAGCATTGAGGGTTCCCTAGTGCCAGAAATCTCAGCAGAGCTTTAGACCATGGACCTCCTGGTGAATGCAGATTTCCTGGCAGGAGGATTTTGTCCAACTCAGTGGATATGGCCCAGGCCTCTGGAATACCTATCTACCCTTCTCAAAGCACACGGGGGAGTACCTGGCTGGGAGAGCACACTACCTCATGCCTCCCCACTCCAAGGGCAGGCCCACGGGGGTCTTTTGGCCCCCAGTACAGATGAGGACCCTGGGAACCAGAGCAGGTAGAAGTTCCTCAAGAATCCCTCAGCAGGCTAGTGCCTGGGTTGAGCCTAGCCCCTAGGCCTCTAGATGTTATAGCCTTATCATTGGAAGACCTTTTTAGGGCTCCATTTGGCCCACCCCTTCGGGTGGAGTGGGGGTGTAGCTGGTCCTTGCAGCACATCAAGATTTGCTGAAGGGCTGGGCCCCCAGAAGGGGGGCTCTAGACTCTAGGCAAGGTGCTCCCCAGGCCTGCTGGCCTCCAGCACCAGGCAGGGCTCTGACAGGTGCTCTGATCCATCTCAGGCCCCTGATTTCTACGTGGAGATGAAGTGGGAGTTCACCAGCTGGGGTGAGTGGAGACCTCTTGGCTTCCAGGGAGCTGGGGTGGGGTCATTGGGAAGATCTGATGACCTCCATGCCCCCTGCAGTGCCCCTTGTGTCCAAGATGTGTCCGAGTGATGTGTATCGGGTATGGAAGCGGGGTGAGAGCCTCCGCGTGGACACCAGTCTCCTGGGCTTTGAGCATATGACCTGGCAGCGAGGCCGGCGAAGCTTCATCTTCAGGGGACAGGGTGAGCTCTGGAGGACTCACTGTGGGCACACAGCAGGCCAGAGCCCCTGGATTCCCCCGTGGCTTGTAGGGGAGATGCTGTCCTTTGTCTCCACTCTCCAGATGTGGAAACAGAGGGTGGGGATGGAGGGGACACCTACTTAGCAGCAGGTGGCCAAAGGCACTGTGGTGGCCCCCTTCCTGCTGTCTGGGGCCTAGCATTAATTTGCCCCCGTCATACACTGCTGCTGGCTGGCAGAGGCAGGAGCCTTGGTGATGGAAGTGGACCACGACCGGCAGGTGGTGCACACAGAGACGCTGGGGCTCACCCTACAGGAACCAGAAGCCCTGCTTGCTGCCATGCGGCCCAGTGAGGAGCATGTGGCCAGTCGCCTCACCTCTCCTATTGTCTCCACCCACCTGGACACTCGTCATGTGGCTTTTGAGAGGTCAGTCGGAGCCTGATCACACCATAGTGCGTGTGCTGTTGAGGCTCCTGGCTCAGGCCTTTGAGGCCAAGCCACTCAGAGGCTGCTCAGATCCGGGAGGGGGTCACTGCAGACCTGTGTCTCGCCCAAGCCACCTCCGAGTCCCCACATACCTATCTGTACTGGCAGCTGTCTTCCTGGGGAGGAGCTTAGGTCAGGGTATCCCAGTTTCTTGGCTTCTGACCTCACATATTTTCCTATAAAAACGAAGATTTAGACTGTGGTTCAGGGCAACTGTTTGCACCTGTTTTGGCTTCTCAGTAGTACCGCTGCTTCTGGGCCAGAGTCCTTCACGGGTAGCCTAGGAACCTGACCCTTCTGGCCAGAGTGTTATTTCTCTGACAACATATGCCCCAGTTCCATAACAGATTTCAGAAACACTTAAAAAAATAAACCCAGCTCCATTGAGATATAATTTCATATACCATACAGTCCACTTATTTAAAGTGTACCATTCCATGGATTTTAGTATGTTCACAGATACACAACCATCACCACTGTCCATTTTAGGATATTTTCATCACTTCAAAAAGAAATCCTCTCAGTCAACTCCCATCCCCTCATTCCTCCCCTAGCCCCAGGCAACCACTGATCCACTGTCTGTCTCTATAGATTTCCCTATTCCAGACATTTCACATAAATGGAATCATAGTATGTGGTGTTTTGTGACTGGCTTCTTGCACTTAGCATAACATTTTTAAGGTTCATCCAGGTTACGGTGTATGACTACTTCATATCTTTTGATGGCCGGATCCATTGTGTGAATAGACCACATTTTGTTTATTCATTCATCCATTACAGACATCAGGATTGTTTCCACCTTTTGACTATTATGCATAATGCTGCTATAAACACTAGTGCACAAGTTTTGTATGTGGGCCTAGTTCTCATTTCTCTTGGGCCTATCCCTACGAGTGGAATTGCCGGGTCATGTGGTAACTGGATGTTTAATTGTTTGAAGAACTGCCAGACTGTTTACCAAAGCAGCGGCTGCACTTTCCATTCCTGTCAGCAGTGTCTGAGGATTCTCATTTCTCCACATCCGCTCCAACACTTACTGTTCACTTATTTCTTTCTTTTTGGGGTGTAAGCATTCTAGCAGTTGTGGTATCTCACTGTGGTTTTGATTTGCATTTCCTTAGTGACTAATAATGTTGAGCCTCTTTTCGTGGGCTTATTGGCCAATTGTACATCTTCTCTGGAAAAGTGTTTATGCTGATCCTTTGCGCATTTAAAAAACTGGGTTGTCTTTCTATTATTGAGCTGTAAGAGTCCTTTATATGTTCCAGATGTAAGTTCTTTATCAGATATATGATTTGCATATATTTCCTTCCTCTCTGGATTGTCCTTTCACTCTGCTTGATGTTGTCTTTTGAAGCATACAAGTTTTCAATTTTCATGAAGTCCAGTTTATTTTTTTTCTTCTGTTGCTTGTGCATTTAGTGTCATATCTAACAATACTTTGCAAATCCAAAGCCATGAAGATTTTCTCCTGAAAGTTTTATAATTTTAGCTCTTTTACATTTAGCCTTTGACCCATTTGGGGTTAATATTCGTATATGGTGGGAGGCAGGGGGTCCAACTTTAATTCTTTTGCATGTGACTATCCACTTGTCCTGGCACCATTTGTTAAAAAGACTTCTCTTCCCACTGAATGGTCTTGACACCCTTGTGGAAAATCAGTTGACCATAGATGTGTGTGTTTTATTTCTGGGCTGTCAATTCTGTTCCATCAATTGACATGTCTATCTTTGTGCTGGTAACACACTCTCTTAATCACTGTTGCTTTGGTGTAAGTTTTGAAATCGGAAAGTGCAAGTCTTCCAACTTTGTTCTTCTTTCTTAGGGTTATTTTGGGTATTCTGGGTCCCTTGCAACTTCACATGAATCCAGATTCAGCTTGTCAATTTCTACAAAGAAGTCAGGTGGGATTCTGTTAGGGTTTGCATTGACTCTCCATCAGTCTGGAGAATATTGTCATCTTAACACTGTTAAGTCTTCTACCATGAATATGGGACTTTTTCCCACTTATTAGATCTTCAATTTCTTTCAGTGGGGTTTTGTAGTTTTCAGAGTATAAGTTTTATACTTCTTTGGATAAGTTTATTCTAAGTATTTTATTATTTTTGATGTTATGAGTAGAATTGTTTTCCTGATTACATTTTTGGATTGTTCACTGCAAATCTATAAAAATACAATTGATTTTTGTATATTGATCTTTTTTTTTAAATCAAAGTCTCATTGATATACAATGTTATGATGGTTTCAAATACACAACACAGTGATTCAACATTCACCCATATCATCAAGCCCTCACCCCTTCCAGTGCGGTCACTGTCTATCGATGTAATAAGATGTTACAGAATCATTAACTGTATTCTCTGTGCTGTACCATGGTCCCCGTGACCAACCTATACTGTGATTGTAAATTATTGTGTCCCTTTATCCCCTTCTTCCTCCCCTTTGGTAACCACTAGTCCCTTCTCAGTATCTATGAGTGTACTGCTATTTTGTTCCTTCTGTTTTACTTTGTTTTTATACTCCACCTATAAGTGAAATCATTAGGTATTAGTCTTTCTCTGCCTGGCTTATTTCACTGAGCATAATGCCCTCTAGATCCATTCATGTTTTTGCAAATGGGGGGATTACTTTTTTTTTTATGTCTAAATTATATTCCATTGTGTATATGTACCACATCTTCTTTATCCATTCATCTACTGATGGGCACTTAGGTTGCTTCCATTTCTTGGCTATTGTAAATTGTTCTGCGATAAACATAGGGGTACATCTGTCTTTTCAGATCAGGGATCTTGTTTTTTTGGGGTAAATTCCTAGGAGTGGAATTACTGGGTCAAATGGTATTTCTGTATATTGATCTTATGTCCTGCAAACTTGCTAAACTCATTTTAAATTTTTAATGGTTTTTTAGTAGATTCCTTATGATTTTTTTCACATGTAAGATCATCCTTTGTTAGTGGTGATAGTTTTACTTCATCCTTTCCAATCTGTATGCCTTTTATCTTTTTCAAGGCTGATGGCTTTGGCTAGAATGTCGAATAGAAGTGACAAAAGTAGACATCTTCGTCTTGTTTCTGACCTTGGGGGAAAGTATTCGGTCTTCCACCATTAAGCATGATGTCAGTGGTGGGTACCCCTTATCAGATTGAGAAATTTGCCTTCTATTCCTAGTTTGTTGAGTGTTTTTATCATGAAAGGGTTTGGATTTTGTCAAATAATTTTCTCTGTGTTGATACGATCATGTGGCTTTTATTGATACTATATTGATATGATCTCTTCTGTCCTGAGGGACAGACAGGAGGACTTGGGTCTTGTGCTGATGAGGTTGAGTGTGGGGAACAGGCTGTGCGCCCCCAGCTCCTGTGTCCTCTTTGTGTCCTTTGTTGTTGGGTGGAGTGTTCTAAGGAAGCTTGTTAAGTCCAGTTTATAATGTGTTCAGTTGCTCTTCTATCTACTTGTTCTACCCAGTCGTGAAAGTGGGGTACTGATGTCTCCAACTACGATTGTTGAATCAGACATACTTTTACTTTTAACTTTTTATTATGGAAAGTTTCAGATATACACGGCAGAAGAGAGAACAGTATAATGTACTCATTACCCAACTTCAACACTTACCAATATTTTGCCGATCTTGTTAAATCTGTCCTTCCTCGCCTTTTCTCTTTTGTTTTTTTTTCTCTGGGCTATTTTAAATCACATCCCAGATGTCACACCATTTCAACAGTAAATGTGTCTGCACGTAACTCTAACAGATTAGAATGTTTTAAAACCCACCCTGCACACCTAACAAAATTAATGATGATGCCTCAGAACTTTCTAGTGCCCAGTCCTTGTTCAGTTGTCCCCAGCCATCCAGACATCCTTTTCAAGGCCTGCATGTTTTGCAAGAGGAAGGCTAGTTGGAGGGGGTCTTTGGAAGGGAAGGATTTGGCCGGGGTTGGGGGTGCGGGTCCTCATGAGCTCCTGTTTGGTCTGTTTCAGGAACAAATGTGGTATCTGGGGCTGGCGGTCTGAGAAGATGGAAACCGTTAGCGGCTACAAGGCCAAGGCAGGAGGGGCTAGTGGTGGGGGCTGGGGTAGGAGATGAGGCCCAGGAACTCTGCTCCTTCTCTACATCCCCTTCATGTGGACGGAGAGGCAGAGTAGCCCATGGGCTCGAGAAGCCCTGTGAACCATGCACTCTCAGCGGGGCCTGAGCGCCCAGCACCAGCTGAGCACACAGGGATCACCTGCTAGCATGGGCCCCTGCCCAGGTCACCGAGATGAAGCAGGGAGCATTCTTCCTTCATTAGTGACTCCCAGGGGTTCAGAGCCTGCTACTTCTCCCACTGTGGGGAGTGAGATCTTGTCTGTGGGACAGGAGGACTTGGGTCCTGTGCTGGTGAGGCTGATAGTGGGGAGCAGGCCCTGAGCCCCCAGCTCTCCCCGTGTTCCCCCTGCTCCCCAGGTGTACAGTGCCACCAATGTGGAGCTGGTGACACGCACACGTACGGAGCATCTTTCTGATCAGGACAAGTCGAGGAGCAAAGGTAAACCCAGGTGCGCCTGCCTGCTGCCCAGTCACACCATACAGTGGGGTCACCCTGGTCTGGGACAAGCTGGGAGGCCTCCCCATTCCCATCTGCTCTCCCAACAAAAAACTCCCAGTGGAGGGGGACATTCTGGGACAGTGGCCCAAAGCCTGCTCATGGGCTCCCGCCCCTTCTCCTTAGGGGGGAAGACTCCATTCCAGTCCTTCCTCGGGATGGCACAGCAGCACTCCTCCCACGACGGGGTGAGCCAGGGCTACGGGGCAGGGGCTGGGCCCGCTAGGTGGGGCCAGGCAGGCAACACCCTGAGGCTAAGCCTGGTGCTGGGCCCACCCAGGCTCCCGTGCAGCAGGCAGCCAGCTCCACCAACCCCACAGCTATTTCCCCCAACGAATACTTCGACCCCAACTTCAGCCTGGAGTCGAGGAACATCGGCCGCCCCATTGAAATGTCCAGCAAAGTACAGAGGTGAGGTCTGGGGATTTCCCTCAGGGACAGGGACCCTACCTGGTCCCCCTGAGCCCTTGCAGACTCCTGTCACACATGGGGCTCACTCAAGTGGGAACGCACTCACCCAGCCACTTCCTTCCAGACTCCACTCCTTGGGGGCAGGAGCCAGGTCTGTGTTATCCATGGCCTTTGGTGCCCAGCTTGGGGATTGGCCCAGAGGATTGGTCCCTTTGTTGAGGAATGAATGCATGAGTGGATGGATGGATGCGTGGGCAGCATCACCCATGTGTGGTTTTCTATTCAATTTAATAAGCACCTGCTGGGGGCCAGGGGAAGGGCCCACAACTCTACCGCTCCTGCCTCTGTAGCCCAAGGAGATGTCTTCCCCTCTGAGAGTCTAGCGTCCTCTGTAAATGAGAGCAGTCACAAGCGTGCCATGAGGCTTTGACGAGCCATGACTTTGGGCTTATGTGTCCACCGTCTAGGGCTTCACTCAGACTCTCAGCCATCCAGGGGTGGAGCTGGGATTCAAAGCCCAGCAGTCTGACCCCTGGGCTCTGCTGGACCCCAAAGTAGAGCAAAGTGTGAGGCTCTGGCTGGCCATGGGGGTGCTGTGACTGAGATCCAGATTGAAGCCAGTGGCTTTGCCCTGACCTACGCATCCAGATGAGTTGAACTGGCAGAAACCACCACAGGCCCCAGCCTGGACCCAGGGTCTGGGGCAGCTTGGGCCATAGGCCAGAAGAACACAAGCTCCTTGGGAGGCAGGCAGGGGCAGCTGAACAGAGAAGAGGGTACCCCAGGCTAGGTGGGGGACATGAGTAAAGGCAGGTGTCCAGGGTGGGTGGCTCTTAGCACAGGAGCCACCCGAGGTTCCTTGTCCCACATCCTGTGGCCGGCTGGGCAGGTTCAAGGCAACATTGTGGCTGAGTGAGGAGCATCCCCTCTCCCTGGGTGACCAGGTGACACCCATCATTGACCTGATGGCCATCAGCAACGCTCACTTTGCGAAGCTGCGCGACTTCATTACCCTGCGCCTCCCGCCTGGCTTCCCAGTCAAGATTGGTGAGAGGGTGGCTGGGGCAGCAGGAGGGAGTGGGGTGAATGTGGGCCGCAGGGGCCAGGCACAGGTGGGCCTCCAGCCAGGGCAGCTCAGGCTTGGCTCTCTCCTCAGAGATTCCCCTTTTCCACGTGCTAAACGCCCGCATCACCTTCAGCAACCTGTGTGGCTGTGATGAGCCCTTGAGCTCCGTGTGGGTACCAGCCCCCAGCTCTGGCCCTGCTGTCGCAGCTTCAGGTACCAGTGCGGGAGGGAGGTCTCTGAGCACTGGTCTCTGAGCCCTGGGCTGAGCGTGGCCCCCTCTGCCGCACCCAGGGAGCCCTTTCCCTTGCGAGGTGGACCCCACTGTGTTTGAGGTTCCTGAGGGTTACAGTGTGCTGGGCACAGAGCGCAGTGAGCCCCTCCGCGATGAAGATGACGATCTGCTGCAGTTTGCCATCCAACAGAGCCTGCTTGAGGCTGGCACAGAGGCGGAGCAGGTGGGGTGTGGGCAGGAGCTGGGCCCTGGGTGTGGACAGGACCAGCAGAGGTGACAGCTCTGGGCCCTGATTGCTGCAGGTGACCATCTGGGAAGCCCTGACCAACACCCGGCCTGGCACCCACCCTCCTCCCCGGGCCACAGCGTATGAAGAGCAGCTTCAGCTGGAGCGGTGAGGCCTCTGTGACCTACTAGGTCCATGTCTTGGCCCTGCCCTGCCTCAAGGATCCCGAGAGCCAGAGGCTCCTTGGTTGGTGGGGGTAGGTGGCAGGGAGGTGCTGGTCCCAGGACCTCAGGCCCTCCTCGGGGCCACCCTCCCATCACCAACACCGCCCATCACTGAAGTTGGCCTGAGGGATGGGGAGACAGCCCGCCTTGTCTCTTCTTTCTGGGGTCCCACGTCCCGGCCACCCTGCCGTGTCCTCCATAGCTATGCCCCACCCCTTGGCCTCCTCCCTGAGCCGTAGCACTCACCAGTCACTCTCCCCTCTCGTGCCGTGCCTGGAAGGGCCCTCCAGGAGAGCCTGCAGATGTCCTCGGAGCCCAGGGGCCCGGGATCCCCTCACAGGACACCCCTGGCCCCAGCACCGCCAAGCTTCGAGGAGCAGCTGCGCCTGGCCCTGGAGTTGTCTTCGCGGGAGCAGGAGGCGCGGGAGCGGCGGGGACAGCAGGAGGAGGAGGACTTACAGAGGACCCTGCGGCTCTCGCTCACGGAACGCTGAGCAGGAGCCCTGGGCCCCGGGAAGGCCGTCCGGGCTGTGCCCCCACCTGTTTTGTAACTTATTTATTTACAAATTCTCTGCTGCTGAGCTTGGGGCCTGGAGCCCTGGGGGTGGGCTTGCCCTGGAGACTAAGACGGAAATAAAGAGAACTTCAGCAGCAGGCTTGCTCTGCTCAATGTGGGAAAGCATGGGAGGAGCACTGAGGGGAGACACCATGGACAGTGGCCTCAGACCTGGGTTTGAATCCTTCCCACAGCTGTAAAATGAGACCACCTTCCACCCCCCAGAGCTGTTGGGCGGATAAAATGGCTGGCACATGTCAGCAGAGTAGTTACTCCATAAACGTCAACTCCCCTGAGCGCTGACTTGCCTCCTGGAGATCCAGGTTCCTCCTACCCCCCAGTAAGGCTTTCCTGGGACCCCCCTGCTTCTGTTGGAAGGGGAAAGGGCTGAGCCTCCAGACTACTCACAGCCAGCTGGGAGGAACCCCCCTGCATCCCAGGCCTGAGTTCCTGCCCTGACTGCCAGTATTTCCTACTGGAGTGACTTTGGACAAGTTACGTCCTTCTGTGCAGCTGGACACCTGCTCAGACCTGCCCGGCTCACCCCCAGGAGGCCTTGAGGATGGCCTGTGAGCCTCATGAGTTAGTTCGAAATCCCACCTGATTTCTCCTGTTCTGCGTCTCTCATGATTTGTGCAGAGTGGAAACATGAGGGCCAACCAGCAAGGAAAAATAAGTTTGGGGGGTTCCCCCACTTAAGACCCACTGTATCTGATCCTCTCCAAGGCCTGTGTCCCCAGTCCTGCCTCCCTAGGTCCCATCTCTTCTGGGGAACAGTGGAGGCCCAGAGCACAGCTCAGGTGACCAGCCTGGGTGGGGCCGGGAGCGCCTCCTAGGAGGTGGGACCGAACCCGGAACGAAGGCAGCTTGCTGCCGGACCTCAGGCCACTTCCCACTGGGTCTTCGGCCTCACACCTGCGCCCCGCCCAGGCTCCGCCTCCAACGTGTTCGGGGGGCGGGGGTGAGGCAGGCCGAACCCGCGGAGACACGAAGGGAGGGGCGGCCGCCGCTGGGTGCCGGCTCCGCAGGCCGGGCTGGACGGGAGTCTGGCCCTTTAAGGGCCACCCCCGAGGAGGTGCCAGGCCCTGGTGGCTCCGGTCTCTCCTTCCTGGTCCTGCGGGGCTGGGACTGTCCGTGGGGCTGTGGGAGGGCTCAGGTGCGCCCGGCCTGGCCCCATGGCCCTGGTCACCGTAAGCCGCTCGCCCCCGGCCAGTGGCCACTCCACGCCTGTGGGGCCCACGGTGAGTGTGGCTTTGCTGTGGTCCTGCTCACGCAGTTGGCCGCCAGCGGGGCCTGGGGTAGCGGGTCCTGCCCACGGCAACCTCCCCTCAATCACAGGGGTGTGCGTAAGTGGAACCCGAATCTCAGACTGGAGAGGATTGGTGGGAGTGTGGGAAGGTGGGGGGTAAACTTGAGGCTCCCAGGAACTGGAAGCCAGGCAAGATCCGGAGCCCTGAGCGCCTGCCCAGCCTGCTGAGGCCCTACCCTCTTCCTGGCTCAGATCGGGGCCAACCTGTAGGATACCTCAGGCACCCCACCCATCTTACCCAGCGTTGCCACGCACCCCCAGCACCTCCAGGTGGGGATGGGCCGGGTGGGGTGGGACCTGACACCTTTTCTGGTTCCACTCTCCTCTGGGGGTGATCCCCATCCCCCGCACTTCAGTAGCCCGAGAGAGGGGAGAGGCCCCACACCTCACACCGCCCTGGGGCTGCTTTCTCAGCAGGACCGGGTGTCCAAGCAGAGAAGCTGGCTCCAGCGAAGGTGAGCACCTCCCCCCAACACTGATGCCTGCATCCAGATGCCAGGCCTGACCACTGCCATCCTGGACCAAAGCCACCCACTGGATGTGGCCACTGAGTAGCTACAGCTGGGGGGTATGGCCGGCTTGCAGCGCTGGCCTGGCTGCCTTTGCTTTCACCTTCCTCCTGGTCAGTTGGGGCCCCTTCACCCACTTTCTGGATCCTGGCCTAGGCCAGGGGTCACAAGGGAAAGAACAGGATGGGATGACAGCCAGAGGACTCCTAGGCCTCACCAAATTAACAGCATCTCTCGAGTTAGGCATATGGGGAGGGGAAGAGAGGACCCCCCGCCCTCCCTCCCCCCAGACAAGAATAGATGGGCTGCGGGCTTGAGGGCCTCCAAGGCAGTGGTTCTCAAAGTGGGGTGGCCACGCCACCCGGGAACTGGTCAGAAACGCCCATTCTCAGGCCTGCGCTCCAGACCTACTGACTCTCTAAGGTTTGGACCAATACCTGCTTTAACAAGACCCCAGGTGACTGACGCACCCCTGTCCTAAGGGGTGTGGCTGGCCATGGTGGTTTCCCTGTCACCCTGACAGGCAGAGCTTTGCAGTGCTCCGTGGGGCTGTCCTGGGACTGCAGGATGGAGGGGACGATGCAGATGCAGCTGAGGCCAGCCCTGAGCCAGTGGAGGAACCCTCAGGTGAAGAGCAGCCCCACGGGGACCAGACAGATGAAGGGCACGGGCTCCAGAGTCCCCAAAAGCAGCAGCAGAGTCAGCGCCTGCACCTCATGGTGGAGCTGCTGAGGCCCCAGGATGACATCCGCCTGGTGAGGGCCCATCCAGAGCCCCCCTAGAGGGGCAAGAGCCAGCCTGGGGTGCAGGGAGGAGAGGGTGGGATGGAGCCAGCGCAGGTGTCGGTCTGGGGGCCAGTGGTGTGAGTGTGAGAGCACCCTGGGGAGCATAGGCGTTACCTAACCCCCAGTGGTCCTGGTGTTTCAGCTGGGGTTGTTTTAACAGGGGGAGCTCATGTTTTCAGGTCTCCCGAGGGCTGGGAAAGGACTGGGAGGTTTGCCCTGCATGAGCCTGTAGGGCCAAATTAGGTCCAAGAGCTGGGAAATACAGGGGCGGGTTTCTGTGCACAGCAGCCAAAACCTTCCTGACCACGTGAACTGTCCACAAATGGACATGCACTCAGGGGGAGGGGGCGTGCTGCTGAATTTATTCCATGGAAGCACCGTCCTTTATTGTGAGATCATGTCTTTAATATTTCTTTGCTGAGAAGCACTTGTTGAGTCAAATTTTGGTAATGGCAAGAGAAAAGGTTTATTTAAACCTCCTTCCTATCCAGAAAGTAAAAAATGGGCGATCTGTGTCAGGCCTGTT
Organism: Phataginus tricuspis; assembly: GCA_029783875.1. NCBI lineage: Eukaryota > Metazoa > Chordata > Mammalia > Pholidota > Manidae > Phataginus > Phataginus tricuspis. The sequence goes on along the minus strand of JAQQAC010006904.1, from coordinate 8,543,901 downwards.
CTCCCATTTTTCCACACACAGCCCCTTTAAGAAAAATCTTTTGAAATGTTTTGTTGGACCATGAAATCTAAAAGTTGAACCACTGGATTGTAACCACTGGTCTGGTATCCGGGAAGAGGGGAGAGGCATGGAGAGAGCAGTGGCAAGTCTATCTGCCTGGTGTGTGTCCGGTAGAGGGGTGGGTGGAGAGCAGGGTCTTCTGGGCCACTGTGACCTTGGGCTTCTCCCTCTCTGTCTTCCCCAGGCAGCCCAGCTGGAGACAGCACGGCCCCCCCGGCTCCGCTATTTGCTTGTAGTTTCCACAAGAGATCATCTGAGCCAGGATGAGACAGTCCTCCTGGGGGTGGATTTCCTTGATAGCAGGTGGGAGCTGGGAGAGATAGGGTAGGGGGCAGGGAAATGAGGTGCCGGGGGACAATGGCTTTCCTTTTGTCCCCTGCCAGCTCCCCCAGCTGCACCCTGGGCCTGGTCTTGCCTCTCTGGAGTGACACCCAGGTGTACTTAGATGGAGATGGGTAAGAGGTAGCAACCGGAGGGAAGGGAGAGGGGAGAGGAGGGGCCGGGAGGGTGGGATAGCCAAGGATGATATATATGACAGGGCTTCTAGGCTCTGGTGAGCAGTAGAATTCCAGGCCTGATATCTGGGGCCTTAGCCTACTCAGCTCTACCTCAGATATGCTGTGTGATCCTGGGCAAGTCACCTAACTCTTCTGGGCCTCAGCCGCTCCATATCTGGCAAATGGGGCTTATCTTGAACTCATCTGATATGTAAGGATTCTCAGGACCAGCCTCATGAGATAGCCAGTGGGTGCGCTTCTCAGGAACTCTTTCCTGGAGCCTGGCTTCACCCCAACCTGGTCTCCCACAGGGGCTTCAGTGTGACTTCTGGTGGGCAGAGCCGAATCTTCAAGCCTATCTCCATCCAGACCATGTGGTAAGGGCTGGGTGGCTGCAGGGTCTGGGGAGGGGCAGCAGAGAGGACAGCGTGATCAGCTTTTCCCCTGTCCCAGGGCCACGCTCCAGGTGTTACACCAGGCATGTGAGGCTGCTCTGGGCAGTGGTCTTGTACCAGGAGGCAGTGCCCTCTCCTGGGCCAGCCACTACCAGGACAGACTGAGCTCTGACCAGAGCTGCCTAAACGAGTGGATGGCCATGGCTGACCTGGAGTCTCTGCGGCCTCCCGGCACCGAGCCTGGCAGGTCAGTGCAGGGAGGGAAAGGAATGAGGTTGCCACGGGGAGCAGGGATGGGACTCCTGAGCTGATGGGCTCTGCCCCCAGGCCCTCAGAACAGGAGCAGATGGAGCAGGCTATCCGGGCAGAGCTGTGGGAGGTGCTGGACACCAGCGACCTGGAGAGCATCACTTCCAAAGAGGTAGGCAGGGTGCTGGGGGGCGGGTGGGGCATGGGCCGGGGCCAGGGGGCAGGGGACTTGAGCTGGGCCAGAGCTTTGCTCTCGGTGGAGCCTTCCCACCGTGTTTTCCTCCCATCCTGAGCCAGTCCTAGATGCTCGGCCTCAGTGCCTCTGTCCAGATGGGACAGGTACTTTTCTCAGAGGCACTGGAGGGAAGGGTAGGGTGTCAGGGCCTAGCGAGGGGCCCCCCAAGTCTCTCCTCTTCTTTGGCTCTGCCTGCAGATCCGCCAGGCCCTGGAGCTGCGCCTGGGATGCCCTCTCCAACAGTACCGCGACTTCATTGACAACCAGATGCTGCTGCTCATGGCCCAGCAAGACCGGGCCTCCCGCATCTTCCCACACCTCTACCTGGTGAGCTGGTGGGGCATGAGGGTTGCTGCAGCTGGGGATGGGGGTGACACTTCTGTCCCTCTCCACAGGGCTCAGAGTGGAATGCAGCCAACCTGGAGGAGCTGCAGAGAAACAGGTAGGGTTCCAAGCCCCCTTGGGATGGCCTCCTACTTCTGTTGGCCTTCTCTCAAGGGCACCCTGGCCAGAATCCCCAAGCTCTGCTTCCAGCTCCACCCCTGGGCCTGTTTCCCTGTAGGGTGTTAGGCCGAAGAAGAGAACTGCAACTTTGGAGGCCTGCTGGCAGCTCCCTGGTCAGCTCTTCTCCCTCCCGAGAAGGTGCCAGACAGGAGGCCTCAGGCACCCAGAGATGAGGGGCAGCAGTGGGCAGCCTGTGACCACTCCTCAGGGGAGAAGGACGTGCACCTCTCCTGGGCAGCTGGCTGCCTGCTCTAGATTCCTGTCATTTGTCCACTACGGACTTCTGGGAAACCTGCTGTGGCCCCTGTCATCCAGCTGCTGCAGATCTATCCAGTCCCAGCTTAGCCCAGGAGCCGCTCTTGAACTCTGGCTCCTGAGAATAACAGACGAGTTGGTGCTACAGCCGACTCAACAGCTACCCAGGCCAGAGGGGAACACAAGCCCCGGCGGAACTGATTCGCTCAGGGTCACAGTCTGCTCCTACTCCCACCACAACCATGCCCCCCCCTCCTAACTCTCAGAACCAAGAACTAAACAGAAACACCCAAAGTCCCTGGCCATGGGCCCAGTGACCCTGGCCTTATCAGCCTGACCTTGAACCCTCTGCGACAGGATCAGCCACATCTTGAACATGGCCCGTGAGATTGACAACTTCTACCCCGAGCGCTTCATCTACCACAACGTACGCCTCTGGGATGAGGAGTCAGCCCAGCTGCTGCCCCACTGGAAGGAGACACACCGCTTCGTGGAGGCTGCGAGGTGGGGTCCTCCCTGCCCCAGCTTTAAGCGGCCCCAGGCCCTCTTCCTCCCTTGCTCTGCCAGCTCTGGGACTACGTCTGCCCCTTCTCTCCTTCCCCCTCTGTGCTGGGCAGTGAGAGGGTGAACTGCCCTTCTCCCCACTGCAGGGCCCTCAGAGCAGCGGGCAGGGGAGGCGGGGGCTAACCGTGTTCTGCCTCCACAGAGCGCAGGGCACCCGGGTGCTAGTTCACTGCAAGATGGGCGTCAGCCGCTCAGCCGCCACAGTGGTAGCTTATGCCATGAAGCAATACGGCTGGGGCCTGGAGCAGGCTCTGCGCCACGTGCAGGAGCTCCGGCCCGTCGCCCGCCCCAACCCTGGCTTCCTGCGCCAGCTGCAGACCTACCAGGGCATCCTGACTGCCAGGCATGGAGTGGGGGACCAGGGGGAGGGGGAGGGCGTGTGTGGGTGCCGGGGGTGGCTGCTGGGTCACTCAAAGCTGACTCAGGGCCACCTCCTCACAGCCGGCAGAGCCATGTCTGGGAGCAGAAAGTGGGTGGGGCCTCCCCAGAAGAGCCCCTGGCCCCTGAGGTCTCTACACCGTTCCCACCTCTTCCGCCAGAACTGGGAGGCACTGGGGAGGTGAAGACTGTGGGCCTGGGAGAGAGCCAGGCAGCCCCAGGAGGAGACTCTGGGCCACGGCCCCGTATCAACCTCCGTGGGGTCATGAGGTCCATCAGCCTCCTGGAGCCCTCCTTGGGGATGGAAAGCACCTCAGAAGCGGGTAACCTGCCGGAGGTGAGGCTGGGCTAGGGAAGGAGCCCAGCCTGAGGCAGGGTAGGGCCTAAAAGGAGTTGGGGGCAGATGGCGGGAGGATGGAGAAAAACCAAGACTGTTTTTTCAGCCCTGAGCTGGGGGCACCTGAGCATGGGGACCAACCCTAGGCAGCTCCCTTTTGTCCCCTCAGAGCAGCCAAGGAAACCCAGTGAGGGCGGGAGAGCAGAGGTGGGGCCTTGGCTGAGCCAGCCCCAGGCCAGAGGCTGCAGACGGCTCCCTGCCTGACCGGAGGACTTACTTCCTGAGGGCAGGGCTGCCCAGCCATGGAGTGAGCGTCCTCCCCAGGCCAGGAGCTGGACAACACACTGCTGGCCCTAACCTGGGGGTGGATAGGGTGATCTCTGCAGCCCCTCCCTAATCTGAGGGACAACCCATCAAAGGACGGGGTGCAGAGGGGTCACAACATTTACACAACCAAAGTAGAGGCTGAGAAGTTGAGCACCTCTCTGTGCTAAGTGCTGTGGGGCACAAGTATAACACCAACAGATCCTCCACGTGACTCAAGGCCAAGATGGCTGGCCTAGAGGAAGGAGAGCTCAAGAATTCATCTCTTGGTCGGGGGTGGGAACATTTGGGAAGGCTTCCTGGAAGGGGTGGCACTGGGTGTGGAAGGATGGGGAAGAACGGATGGTGGATAGATGCAGGTGGGTGTTCTCGAGGCAGAGTGTGCTCACTGGACACCCAGCTTAGCACGTGGCACCTGGAAGGTGTTTCACCTGTGGCTCACGGAAATGACTGGACGCCGGGGGGTGAGGTGGGCAAGAGGTGGGCCTCAAAGACGACGCAGGTGCAGGGGAGCTGAGGAAGGCTTCTGGGAGCCAGAAGGAAGAAGGTTAGGGCGGAGGGGCAGAGGCGGGAGGGTTGGGATGTTATCTTCCCTCCTTAGGAAATGTGACCCATGAGTAGCTCAGTTTTTCTGTGTTCACTCAACAGACATTGTGTATCTACCTTTTTCCAGGTTCTGTGCTACATGCCCCTGCCCTGGAAAGACTCCCTCTGACTCTTCCTCCTACTTCTTCCTTCCAGGTTTTCTCTTCAAATGAGTCTTCAGAGGAAGACCCTCCACAGCCCTTCCCTCAGCTCTCAAAGGCCAATGGTCGCCGGCGGGTCCACAAGGGGCCATGGCCTGCCCTAAAGTCCCGCCAGTCTGTGGTGGCCCTCAACAGTGCTGCCCTGGTGGCCAGCCAGACCCGGGCCTTCCAGGAGCAGGGAGAGGCTGGCTGTGCCTCCACACGCAGGCTGCGGAGGGTGGTGAGGCAGGCCAGCGTGGACGGCAGCGGGGAGGAGGGGGAAGCCTGAGCCTTTACATGGGCCCGCGCCCCCCTAGGTACACAAGAGACGCCTGAACACGGTTCTGGGACCAGCGCCCCTCACTCCTGTCAGCCTGTCTGCACTCCTCTTCCTCCTTCCCAGGAGGCCCAGACCTGGCCCTACAGCCTCAAGGCTCACACCCACGTCCACCTGTCCAAGGGCTCAAGACTTTTTCTATAACTGGGGATGTGATAGAGACACTGAAGGTGCCTTGGGGGCAGCAGCCCCCTCGCTTCGTTCTCAACTGCTGCCCAGAACACTAGCAACCACGGAATAAGAAATAGTTTCCCAGTGCAGAAAGGCTTATGTTCCCTCCCTTCTCCACTCCTGCCTGCCTCTCTCCTGCCCCCACTTCATTCCAGGGGACCCCAAAGGCGAGAGTAACCTCAGTCCTCAGTCCCCAGCCCCAGGAGGCTTTCTGTCCCCCACTCCCCATGACACTGCACTGGGTCACAGGGCACCCAGCCAAAGAGTCTTTTTGTTCTTCGTGGCCTCTCGCCAGTTTTTCAAAGTCTTAATAGTATCCGGCTTTGTACTTAGAAATAAAAAAACATTTCGTATTATTTTCAGTTTTATGATAAAGCCATCTACCTGTCAGTCGGATCCCTGCCTGGTTACAGGAGGAGTTTGGCCTCTCCTTACCCCTGCCTGTCTCTTCACCATCCTCACGTGGCTTGTGACTGGTCTTCCTGGGGGTGTGGAGTGGTTGGGGTTGGGTGGGAAGAAGAATGGGGAAGAGAAGACGGGAGGCCGGTGCCGTCTTCCTCATCTCCTAGGGCAGGGCCTGAGTAAACAATAGCTGCCCACGCACCCCCCGGGCAGCTTGGCGGGGAACAAGTCCCCGCTGGGCAGCAGGTGCTTGGCTCTACTGGGACAGCTGAAGGGAGTTACCCATGAGGAAGTGGAAGCTGCCAACGCCTACCTGGACAGGACCAAGCCTGTTCCAGAAGGTAAGGCACCTGATGCTAGTTCTTGAGCACACCCTGCGTCCCAAGAATCTTCTTCCTGCTGCAATGCACGACAGCCAGATTTTCCAAGCCAGCTTGTCACTGCCAGGGAGGAGGGACCCTCAGGGGGCCTTCCCTTCTGCCTAGGGGTTCCTTTTGCTCAGTTTTAGCGGTTCCATCTTTGTCACTTCTAGCCCCTCTTCCCAAGATCATGTCCCTTCTCTCTAACACACTACTTCGGTTGGGGTGGGGGTGGATACACTAAAGCAGGCCTCAGAGGTACGAGCTGGCATCAAATGTCATTGATTGAGACCTCATGCCCGGTTTGAAGAATCAATCTCTCACCCAGACCCCAGTGGGACCCCCAGCACTATGCTAACTCCAGAGTACAGTTACTTAACCTTGAGTCTCTCTTTCTGTGCTACAAAGGGATTAGACAAGGAAGTCCCAAAGAAGCCCCCTTCACTTTGATACCTTAACAATATATGTCATCTATACATTGACAGAATTTAGCCTCAACATGCTGTCTAGAAGAGGAATCATTTGTACCTGTCTGTGGGTGGCACACCAAGGGTAGCAAGGTGGGGTCCAGAGATCCAGTCTGATTCTTGAGCTACTTGGCTGGTCCACCCTGCTAACTAAATACTGGGGGCTGCCTCCCAACCTGCAGCCAACCCTGAGTCCCACCCAGACTGCCCCTTCAGTAATCCTGGGGTGGGGCTGGGGGGCAGGTGGGGTGACAAGAGGGAAGCCAAGGCCAGGCCTCGCCCTCCTGCAGCCCGTGCTGCTGGGAAAGCAGGACCCAATCATGAACTCAGAGCTGTGGGCTGACTAGAATCTGTGGAGAACTTTGAGAAATAGGAATTCAGCATGTGAGGAAACAAAACCAAGGGAAGTTGCATCAAAAATGCTGACAAATGATAAGGACTATATGTATATACAAAGCGCACACAAATTGCTACAGGGGACAAAAACCATTCAAAAAGAAAAGATATAGTATGAAGAATATGTCTCCCTCTGAGCTTGTCCTCCAGCCCTTCACAGGCAACCACTGTTTCCAGCTTCTTCTGAGTCCCTCCAAAGACATTCCCTGCGTATGTCATCAAATATATTTGTGTATTTTTTAAAGTAGAAATTATAGTACGTTAACATATTATTCTGCACTTTGAAATTTCATATCGGAGTTGCATATCAGCACAGAAAACTCTAATTTTCAAAATAACCACTCATTCTATTTTATGGAATCCATCATTTATTTAAATGGTCATCTACTAATGAACATTTGTTTATGGGATTTTTTTTTTCCATTCCAGGTACCGCTTAAGTACCTTTGTATATAATTCCTCGTGCACACGTGGCCGCAAAATCTGTTAACATATTTCTAGAATTACTGAAGCAAAGACTATGTACATTTAATTTTTAAAGGCATTGCCTAATTTCCTTTCAAGAAGTTGCACCAATTCACAACAAATGGGAATGCCTGTTTATGTCCTTAAAGGACTGTCTAACCTCACACATCAGTGTCATCTCATATGAACCTTGCAATACTCCCAGAGGAGAAGGGGCAGACAATTACAATTACCACTGTTTGAGAACTAAGGAAACCGGGCCCAGAAAAGTAGCTGAGTCTCTAACAGAGCCTGAATGAGATTCTCGGGTTCTGGATCTCAGTCAGAGGCTTAACTAGGTAGCGGACAGGGTGGATCTTCGGCAGTCAACGCACATAGCTCACAGTTGTGTCCAAGGCGGCCCGGGGATCCAGAAGCACGGAAACTCCCCAGAGAAGGGTCAGGGCGACCCCTGCCCACGAAACTCCAGTTCAACTCCCACCTGATCCAGGAGCCTCGGCTCCGACTTTAACACTTGTGCGGAGAGGAGCTTGAGTCCCTCAGGCAGTCCGTTCCTCCAGGGCCAGCTCCCAACTTCCCTAGGTTCTCCCTCCGTCGGGCCCGGCTTGGCCCGGGTTCGGACCGGCCACGAGCTAAGGAGGCCGTTCGTCAGAACACGTTTCCAAACGGCAAAACTGAACACGCCGAAGAGACCGCGCCCCCACCTTTTCACCCTGCATCCCCGAGCAGCGACTGCCTAGAGAAACTACACTTTAGGCCTCCGCGGCCGCTCCTGCACCAGCAGCGCCCGGAAAAGCGCCCAGAGGCCGGGGAACAGATGGCTCCAAACCCGCAGCGACGCTCGCGCGCCATCTCGCGTCCATTTCCGGGGCCTCAAGGTATCAGCCCGGAAACCACATTTCCCAGAGTGCATATCGCATCTGCGCAGGCGCAAAGAGCCTCCTCTAGTTTCCTTGGAAACTGCGCCTGAGCTAGACTCTGTAGAGCGCGAAGCCCTTGCTATCCCTCAGGTGCCCTGACACTAGGACGGGGTCTGCAGACGGTTGAGGGGTCAAAGTAGGGGGCTTGAGGGGAGGAGGCTGAGCGGCTCTGCCTTCCCGGACCAGCGCTCCTAAATTCTCGGCGTCCGCGCGCTCTTGGGCCCTCAGCGCTGTGAGGCAAAAGGGGTGGGGAGGCCCGAGTTGGCGAGGCCAGTGTCCGGCTCTCGCCCGCTGGGCCTTGCTTGCTCCACTTCAGCGCCTTGTCACCCCCAGCCGAGGGCCTGCGCTCAGCCGACAGGTCCTCCCGGGGCGCGGGCGGGGCGCGGCAACCGTGGGATGGTTGGCGGCGCAGGTGCACGTGGAAGCAGCGCTGGGCAGGGCAATGAGCGCGCCCGCGGTGAGATCCGCCTCAGCCTTTCTCCGATGGATCCGGGACCTGGGCTGGAATTCTAGTGCACACTGAGATCCTGTTTCAGAGCAACGCCTGGCTCTGTGTGACCCGGGGTAAGTTTCTCTCTCTGAGCCCGTTTCCCTCTCTGTAAAGTCAGGAGGTAGACGCAGATGATCCCTATGGTCTCTTGTAGCGAATAAGGGATCATTACCCCTCACTGCACACCAATTGCGAGCAGAAAGGGAACTAGATGGTTTGAGCAAGGATCTCAGCTCAGGATCTAAAGTCAGAGAAACTTGGGTTTATGACTTTGGGCAAAGTTATTACATCTCTTAAGCCTCAATTTCCCCATTTGCAAAACGGGTTAATGATAGTGCCACCTCAGGTGTTGGAAGATTTAATGAGCTAATGCTCATAGGTATTTAGCCCGGGTCTTCCACTGAATTAGTGCTATTCCCAAGTCCCAGCCCTGATTTCTGATAGTTTTAGAAACATTCCTTAGCCACTATGAGATCTTTTCCTAATTTTTGGAGTCACTTCCTCTATTTCTGGACAAATCCATTCTCCAAGGCAGGATAGTTTTATAGACTGATTCTGATGGGGAAGCCTGGGTCTTCTTACCCAAGGCTGGATCTCCCTTCAGCTGTAGCCTGGATTATTATATCTTTACCACACAGCATCTGGGGTGGAGGGGCAAGCCCAATACCATGTAGTGTAGAAGATACTTTCCCTCCCTTAAAATTCAAAGAGTATGTTGGACAGTGACTGTAATGGGGTTGGTGGGGGGGACCTGATGAAGGGGGTAATTTAATAACCATAATATTGCACATGTAATTGTAGATTAATGATACCAAAATAAATTATTTTAAAAAATTCAAAGAGTATGTGAGCACTTATATGTTGTGATGCAGAAACAGCTGAATATTGAATCATATTTCTATAACATAACATTTAAATTAGACTAGATACACAGTTATGAGGAATCCATAAGAATCCTATGCAACCTGCATTGAGGTCAAGCTTTGTGTTAATTGGAAAAATCCTAACAAGGAGTTTTAAATTAGCAATAGAAATGTATTATTTTCCAAATCTGGCAACTCCCAGTAGCTTCACAAACAAGCCTTCAGTCATCTTTATGTGGAAGCCATATTCCATGAGTATTCTTTGAGCACCTGTTTTACACATGGTAGTGTGTACTCTGAAGGATACAATGATGTGTATGATGGCCTTTACCCTCAAGAAACAGAATCTAGTGGAGAAGATCAACTATGCATACAAAACACATAACACAAGTAGGAAGTGATATGTCATGAGGAAGGTACAGGTAACCATGCTGTGAGCATTCAGACGCAGGAGACACCACTGCTCGCTGTAGGTGAGAGCATCAAGGAGAAGACCGCATTTGAGCCAGGCCGTGGAGGATGTGGAATGCAGATATGCCAGGAAGTAAGGAAAGATACTCCAGGCACCCTCCTGAGTATCAACCCTGAGGCAGGAGGGAGAAATGTCTGCAGCACCCACCAGGTGGTGGCTCCCAGTTGGCAGGGACTGAGCTTTGGCCAATATTTTGTTCCCAGTTTGGCACATGGATGGCACACAGGAAATGATAGTGAATGAATGGGTGATGAGCTTCCTGCCTAGGGGAGCTGAGATGAGATATGGTCTCTTAATAAAAATGTGTGAGGCCTTTTTATTAGGCTCACAGGCCCTCTTACAGCCTGTCTTCTAGGGGAAGAATGTGAGTAGGCAGATGAGTAGGGGGCAAGGTCATATTGCTGGCATATTTTGTGCAGTATCAGCCAACTGGGAGCAAAGTGAACACAATCTCAGTGAATGGGTAGGAGGGTTGGTGAGCCTCCTTCCCTGGAAAGGTGGTGCTGACCAACCACAAGCAGAGGCAACAGCAACACAGGACCATGAAGCAGTCTTGGGGGCCAGCAATGGAGGCTCGTTTGGCTCTTGGGGCATTGTGTCTGTCTTGGCTTTTCTTTTTCTATGGCCCACTCTTCCCCAGAGACATTTTTCTCCCATCTGACAACCCGGGAGTGGGAAACTGTCCACCATGCCAACAGATTGCCAAGTCCTGCAGCTGCTGTGAAGGAACAAAGCGCCACCTTTAGGCTTCCTGACCTTCCTCCAGTTCTACCTCGGGCTGAACCTGTGCCAGGGGCTGAAGCAGGCCACTCAGAGCAGCTGTCCAGGGTTAGGGCCTGGGGGGAGGTGCTGCTCGAGGAGGGCAGAGCAGAGAATGTCTTGGAGGAGAGGGCGAACCCTCCTAAGTCCTGTTTAGACATCACCCAGGGGCGCTGTGTTGCTCAAAGTGGGTGCAGTCATCCTTAGAACGAGCAAACAGGGGAAAGGTTAAGTGGACACAACCAAAGAGGGGATGGGGCACAACTGACTTCCTATTTTGACCCTAGATGCGGGATAGTGCCGGACTTCTGGGCGCTACAAATGCTCCTTTTCCTGAAGACACAACCCAAGGTAGCCATCCTCCTCCCGTTCACCCGGAGTCTGGCTCTTCCTCTCCGCCCCGCCTCTCCCGTTTGTTCCTACTCCACCAGCTGCAGGTAAGTGCTTGCTGGGTGTGCCAGGATTCCTGTGCAGTGAAGTGCCACGTGAAGCCTTAATAACTCCAGACCCGGCGCTTCAGAGGAGCGACTGCAGCTCAGTGCCTGCCATGGAGGCCTACGTCCGCCTACATCAGGGCCGAGCTGAGCCTTTACGATTTACAAAAGCTGGCAAGTTTTACTTTGTGACTTTCACTTTTCCATCTGAGGATCTGAGTTTTTTCGGTTATAGGTCAAAGGGCCAAATCGTGGCCCTGAGACCAGTGATCTTTCCATTGCCTTCCATTGCCATCTGCCTACTGGTGAGGCCACAGCTCTACCTTCTAGGGTAACCTGAAGTTAGACCAAGACTCCCCTCTTCCCGCTTCAGCCAGAATTTCCTGCCCATTTTCTTCAGTTTTCTCACCCAGCCCAGCTTCTCTCTGTCACTGGATGTATTTAACCAGAGTGTCTCATTCTCATGCCCTCATTAGATAGTGACTTGTTCCCATGGCAGCAGGTGCTCCTCCTCTTACTTTGCCAGATTTGTCCACTCATGTGGCCTGAGAAGGCTTGGGGCCGGGCAGGTGTGCCCAGGACGGTAGCTGCCTGCTCCCCAAGGCGGTACACACTGTTGTGTCATTCATCTCTTGGTTTAGCAGACCGGCTCTGGTCTGATGAAGGACTCAAGAAACCTTCTCCATAGCTTCCACCTTACTGGTGCCTCTGCCAGGTGCCCCCTCCATCCCTGTCTATGGTCTCATTGTCTTAGCATCCCAAAAGTCCCTGTGCTAGGCTGAACTTTGCCTCATCAGAATATCTACATTCCTGCCAACCTCAAGCTCTTCTACACAGAAATGGGAAACTGGGAGAGGGAGCTGAGTGTTGGGAAATAGGAAGTAGTTTGGGGGCAGCAGATGGAATTATTTAGAGGTCAATGGATGCTCAAGCTGGTAAGCAGAGATCCCCCCACCCCAGTACTGCTGGGTATCCACAGGACGGGTGGGGCTTCCTAGAGTATGGCCTACATGCTCTCCAGGCAGCCAGATCTGCAGCAGGAGGCCCCTGCTGCCCCACGCACCACCCTGGGCAGCCTCCCTCCACCTTAGTCCTGCTGTTTCATCTCTTCCGTCTCCCTCCACCCCTGGCCCACCCACACCTGAGCTACTTAGGAGACATCTTGGCCTGCACACTGTGGGACTGGTACTCCAGGGCAGATACCGGATTCCTCTCCTCTTACAAAGGAAAAAGGACTCAGATAAGAGAGAAGGTTGGGTCAGGAAGAGGCTGTGTCCAGGCTAAGTACGAAGGCACCAGATTGAAGAGATGCTATCAGAGCAGGACTGTTAGATGCCAGTTTGCTTCAAGGGCCTGCTGACCCCTAGGATGGTTGTGGAGTCAGGTGAGGCTGGTCTGAGGGAGAAGCTATCTTTGGAAAGAGAATCCTGTTCCAGCTGGATTCCTGTTTGCCTGTGGGCCTGTGAATGATGCATTTGACAGGGTGGCTGGGATACAACGAAATCCATTCCTTTTTCTTACAGTTCCTCTCTCTTGAGTCTTGGACTGCAAACCAGCCTCTCCTGCTAACTTTCCCATTTCTTCTATTCTCTGACTCCTAGGTGTAAACCTTACTTTCCACATATAATCAGTCATCAAATTCTGAAAGCCTTCACAAAACAGTTGCCTTTTATTCCCACTTCCTCCACCCAGCCCCAGTCCCTGCTCCCAGGCCAAGGCTAGTATAACATCCTCCAAGCTGGTCATGCCCTTCAGTCTGCCTGCAGCGTCATGACTGGATTACTCTTGAAGTATTGCATCCCTTCATAGATGTTACTCCCATGTTTAGAGCCTTTCGTGGCTCCCCATTGCCTGCCAAGTGCCAGGCAGACTCTGCACTTTGGCTCAGGACCTTTCCCACTCTGGCACTAGCCTACTTTTCTGGCTTTGTCCCCCAGAATGTTCTAAGTTTGCACCTTTCACTCAAATCAAACTAGACTACTGACTGTTCCGTGAAAACACTCTTCCCACCTCCTCACCTTTGCTCATGCTCCTCTCTGTCTAGGAGGGTCCCCGCTCCCATTCATTTATTCATTTAAAAATATCTATTGAACACCTTCTTTTTATTTGAAAATTTTTAGACCTACAGAAATGCTGAAAGACTAGTACAATGAACGCATATATACCCTACATCTATGTTCACCCATTGTTAGCCTTTTGCCACATTTCTTTCTTTTTTCTCGACCCATTGAAAATAAGTTGCAGGCATTAAGTTATTTCACCTCTAAATATTTTGGCCCATCTCTCCTAATCGTAAGGACACTACTCCACATAAGGACAATATCCTTTTAAAAAGATTGTGGTAAAATATGTATAGCATAAAATTTACTATTTTAATCATTTTAAGTGTACAACTATGGCATTATATATATATATATATATTGACAATGTTATGTAACCATCACCACTATCCATTTCCAGAACTTCATCATTATGAATAGAAACTCTGTACCCATTAAACATCCCATCCCCCTGGTAATCTCTATTCTACTTCCTGTCTATACATTTGCCTATTTTTGAACCTCATATAGGATGGAATCACACAATGTTTGTCATTTGGTGTCTAGCCTGTTTCACTTTGCATAATGTCTTTCTTCAAGATTCATCCACGTTGCAGCATGTATCAAGCATTTCATTTCTTTTTAAGGCGGAGTAATATTCCACATTTTGTTTAGCCATTTATCTATTGATGGGCACTTGGCTTGTTTCCACCTTTTGGCTACTGTGAATAATGCTGCTATGAACAACGGTGTACAAACTGTTCATCTGTTTGAGTCCCAGCTTTCCATTCTTATGGGTATGTACCTAGAAGTGGAATTACTGGGTCATATGGTAAGTCAGTGTTTAACTTTCTGAGGAAACACCAAACTATTTACATAGCAACCAAGAAATTTCACAATGATGCAATATTATCATCTAGACTACTGACCATAATTACATTTCTCCAAATATCCCTAGATTTTCCATTACAGCTTTTAAAAATATTTGATTCAGGCTCCAGTCAGCGATCAGACTGCACTGGGCTGTCATGTCCCTTGATTCTTTAATCTAAACGGCTCTGCCTTTCACTTTTTCATGACATTGACGCCTTTGAAGAATCCAAGCTAGTTGTCCTTTAGAATGTCCTTCAATTTGGATTTGTTTGAATATTTCCTCATAGTTAGATTCAGGTTAAACCTTTTTGCAAGAATACTATGGAAGTGATATGTTCTGTTTCATTACTTTAGTCATTTAATATTGCTTATCCCATAAGTGTTGATGCTGAATTTGAATATTTGGTTAAGATCTCTCCATTGTCAAGGAAACCTTCTCCCTTTTCCGTCATACATAATCTATTGGGTGGTAAATCGAGACTGTGTGAATATCCTGTTCCCAGCAGTCTGTCCGTTGTTGGTTTCATATCAAGTAATGATCTTTGCCTAAATTATTTATTTCATTCTGTTTTTAAAAATTATCTAATTCCTTCTTACTTACTGTGCACTTAATATAACAAGCTGCTATTCTTCAGTCAAGAAGAATTTTCCCTTGTCTCTTTTTTTAGCACCACTGTAGATTAATTTTTAAAATATTTTAGTTCAGTGTGTTATAAGCCATCACCATCATTATTCTTTTCGAAGCTCAAATTTTCCTCTGTTTGGCTACCGGGAGCACCTTCAAGCTGGCTCCAGGTCCTTTTGTCACATTACCAGTCTTTGGGCACTTGACTGCTTTCCAGCACAATGTAACGTTCCACTTGCACCTGGTGTTTCCCCATCCCAAACATGGAATCAGCCATTTGCCCAAAGAGCTCTAGTTTCTTTACATGGATATTTAGAAACTAAGGTCTAGGTTCTAAGTGTGCTCATTGTTACTAAGGTTTTATTGCTTCTAGACCTTTTCAAAGGACAGAGAATGAAAAGAAAAAAATGTTTTAATCATTGACTTCTATGACTTCTGCTTCTGACCATGCCAGAGCCTTCCCATTTTAAACCTGGGTAAAATATATAGGGCAACTATGAGAAGGCTTTAAACAATAAGCAGGACTGTGAGTCTGTGAGAAGGAGAACACTTAAGGTGGAGCCCAAGCAGACCTCAACAGTTCTGCTGAGCTGCTAAGGCAGCGATCAGAGTGGAAGCAGCTGGAAATTGCAGGGCAGGGTACCAGAAAGGTGGGAGCTGTGCTGGGGGTGGGGGCATGCCAAGAAGTCCATATATGGGTTCTCTATGGGTCCTTAGCTGCAGACGGGGCTGCACATGTGCAGGGTGAGAGCTGGCAGAGGGCTGCTGCTATGGAGTTGGGAGTGGAAAGGCGGTAGGAGAGATCATACAGTGCTGGGAGAACTTGCACTCTGGCCTAGCCAGGGTAAAATACTTTTATTAATACCTTGGGTATTGATTGGGCTGAGACACCAGGAAGGCCATGCCTTACGAATGAGGACCACATCCTAGAGCAGGGGTCAGCAAATTATTGCCTACCCAAATCTTGCCCATTGTGGGCCAAATCCAGCCATGCCTACCTATTTGTTAACATGTTGTCTATGGCTGACTTCATACTACAGTGGCAGAGTTCAGTAGTTGTGACAGAGACCATATGGCCTGAAAACCTGAAAATAATTTACTGTCTCCTTACAAGGGTCAGCTGGTTGCTAACTCCTCCCCAAGAGCAAAGGCCACTCTAGACTTGGCCTAATAATTCCTAAAACCAAGCCTCAAAATGCTCAAGGAGGACTGCCAGAAATGAATTGTCTGCCAGAACAAAGCTCAGTATTCTTTAAAGGAAGACAGTACTTCCCAGACAATGTCTAGCACATAATAAACAATCATTAGTCATTCAAGGAAAATATGACCCATGATCAAGAAAAATGTCACTGGAAACATACCCTGAGATGATGCAGATGTTGGAGTTAGTGTACAAGAGCTTTGAAGCAATTATTATAAATATGATTAAGAACTTAAAGGAAAATATGGTGGTCTTAATGGGGAATCTTAGCAGAATAATTGAAACTGTAAACCAAGAACCAAATAGATGGGAAAATCCATTGTATGGGCTTGCCAGAAGATTGAAGGAGGCTTAGCAGAAGTAAAGACCATGAGCTTAAGGACAGGTCCAAGAAATAATCTCATCCGAACATCAGAGATAAAAATATTGAATATAAATCAACAGTGCCTCAGTGATCTGTGGGATCTCAAGCACACATCTCAAGCAGTTAATGTATGTTTCTGGAGTTCCAGGAGAGGAGACAGACTGGGACAAAAAAAAAAAAATACTTGGAGAGATAGCGGTCAAAAAATTTTCTGAAATTTGATGAGAAACATTCACTTAGAGATTCAAGAACTTTGGCAAACCACAAACAGAATGAGCGCAAAAAAAATCACACCTAAACGAGGTCCGTTATCACCAAAATGCTGAAAACCAAAGGTTAAGAAAATATTTTGAGAGCAGCTAGTGAAAAAAAGACACATTATATGCAGAGGAACAATGATGTGAAAAAACAGAGGCTAGAAGACAATGGAATGACGACTTTAAAGGGCTGACAAAAGGAGGGTTTCAACCTAGAAGTCTGTAGCCAATGAAAACGCCTGTCAAAATGAGGGAGAAATAAAGACATTTAAAATAAAAAGATGAGAGATTTGTTGCCAGCTGACCTGCCCTATTAGAAGTGCTAAAGAAAATTATTCAGGCTGAAAGGAAATTTGGGAACTTGGATTATCTGTAGGAAGGAATGAAGAGCTAAAGAAATGATAAATATTTGGCTAACTATAAAAGAATGGCTTTCTTCTTCTCTTAATTTCCATAAGACAGACAAAACTAATATTATTAAAAGATACAGTTTATGATATACAGGAATAAAATACAATAGCACAGGATAAAGAAGATGTGGTACAGACACACAATGGAATATTATTCAGCCATAAGAAGAAAACAAATCCTACCATTTGCGACAACATGGATGGAGCTAGAGGGTATTATGCTCAGTGAAATAAGCCAAGCGGAAAAAGACAAGTATCAAATGATTTCACTCATTTGTGGAGTATAAGAACAAAGAAAAAAAAAAACTGAAGGAACAAAATATCAGCAGACTCACAGAACCCAAGAACGGACTAACAGTTACCAAAGGGAAAGGGACTGGGGAAGATGGGTGGGAAGGGAGGGATAAGGGGTAAAAGGGGCGTTAGGATTAGCAGATGTAATGTTGGGGGGGCACAGGGAGGGCTGTACAACTCAGAGAAGACAAGTAGTGACTCTAGAGCATCTCACTATGCTGATGGACAGTGAGTGTAATGGGGTTGGTGGGGGGGGACCTGATGAAGGGGGTAGTTTAATAACCATAATACTGCACATGTAATTGTAGATTAATGATACCAAAATAAATTATAAAAAAAGACATTACAAAAATAAAAAAATACAATAGCACAAAGATTGGGGAATAAACTTATATTGTAAGGTTCTTATGTTTGTGAAATGTTTTATAACAATTAGACTGTGATAAAATAGTGATGCATATTGTAATTTCAAGAGCAACCATAAAAAAATAAAGAGGTATAACTAAAAAGTAAATAAAATATATTGATTTTATTTACTATAACATATTGAATATTGAATTATAAAATGAAATTCAATATTAATTCAATTCCTGAAAGAAGGCAGGAAAAGAAGAACTGAGGAATAAAAGAATATGAGACAAATAGAAAACAAATAGCACCAAGACAGACTTGATTATGGGCTGAATTATATCCCGCCCCCAAATTCATACGTTGAAATCCTAACCCTCAGAGCCTCAGAATGTGACTGTATTTGGAGAAAGAGTCTATCCAGAGATAGGAAGTTAAAATAAGGTCATTAGGGTAATCCTACCATAATGACTGATATCCTTACAAGAAGAGGAAATTTGGATATAGACATGTACAGAAGGAAAATAATATGAAGACACAGGTTAAAATTGGCCTTTTACAGACCAAGAAGAGAGGCCTGGAAAGATCATTCCCTCTTCCTATGTTTCATTTTTCAAATATATATCTTATTTCCCCTTCCTTCTCACACAAAGGTAGCATACTACGTATTTAACAATATTTCCTGGAAGTCACTCCATATCAGCCAGCGGAAATCTTCCTCTTTCTTTTTATAGCTCCATGGTATTGGGTAGGTTTATATAATCAGTCTCCATGGAAAGGAAATTAGGTTGTTTCCAATATTCTGTGATTAAAAATAATGCCACAGCAAATGACTTTGTGAATATGTTGTTATATGTTTGTGGAAGTGAGTCTCTGGGGTAAGATCCTAGAGTTGGGATTGCTGGGTCAAGGGGCAAATGTTATGTTGTCTTATTAGCATTACCAAATCCCCTCTGTAGGGGCTACACCATTTTGTGCTCCCACCTGTTTCCCCCAAGCCTGGCCAACAGATTGTACTCCCCAAGTTTTTATCATATATTCAAGGATGGACTGAGAACTCTTCAAGAAGTCTCCAAGCTGTATATTCCACATACCACTCATACTAACAAGGGCCCCAAATGCACTTGTTAAGTGAATAGGGAATGGACTGGTTGGACTTACACTGGCCTCATCATGTTTGGTCGCTTCTGAAACCTGTCACCATGACAAGTTGACTCCTGTCCCGGGTAGGGCAATGCCAGGGGCCTGGCAGAGATCAAGCAAAAGAAGAAGTGGGCCTTCTCGAGAGCCAGTCCTCGATCTTCCCACTGCCAGGACCCCACCGTCAGGACAGGTGGGAGACCCTTCTCTCCCACTGGAATGTAGTAAGAAGGGTGTAGTGTCATGAGACCTGACACCTGCACAAAACCACTGCAGTACATGACCCAGTAAGCCTTTCCCCCATTAGGACTGCTCTATTTTTAGTATTTGTGAAATACATCAACATTTTCCTATTGATTGATTGATTGATTAAATAGGCAATATAGTTACATAGTTCAAAATTCAAAAGTACTAGTCAGTGAAAATTTTCCCCTTATTCTTATTTCCAAGCCACCAAGTTACCTTCCTCTCAAAGACAACTACTGGTATCAGTTTATTGGGTGTCCTTTCAGAAATACTGCATGCATAATATAAGCAAATACACACACAACTTTGCCCAAATTGTAGCATATTATGCACACTGTTCTGTAAATCTTTTTTTTCCCCACTTAGCTATGTATTTTAGAGATCCTTTTCTATACCAATATATAAGGCATTTCCTGGAACTTTTCCATAGTACAGAATCCATCATGTGCTATAACTTACTTTATAGTGCCTTATCAATAGACATTTAGACTGCTTGTCATCTTCACTATTACAAACAGTGCTATAACAATGTTACTGTTAATGTACAATAAATAATAATGCTATAATAAAAACATGTTATATTACACATAAAAGTGTATCTGTAAGATAAATTTCTAAATATGAGCTGAAAGGTATATGTACATTTGAATTTTGATAAATAATGCCAAATCAGTGTCCTTCAAGTTGTACCTAAGGACCCCTTTCCACCCTAGATATGATGTTTGCCTCTGCTCTGCATCTGAGTGGACCTCAGATGAGCATTTAGTGGGCTGGCCCAGTGCAGGCACAGGCTTCAAAGCAGAATATATAAAGGAATCCACTTCTGAAGTTGGCTGCTTGGATGACTTCCTTGCTGAGAAGGGTCTAGGCAAAGATGGCTCCTGTCATCAAGGCCACATAACCCTCAGGAAAAGTGACTTATAGACCAGATTTCACTGGAGTTTAGACAGGCCTTCACAACTGGACATGATCTCACAGGCTGGAAGGACCAGCAGACTAAACAGCAGGTGTGTGTGTAGTGGGAAGGTTGTCAGCTTCGAATGCTTACTAGGTAGCCGACCCTGTGCTAGGTACACATGCCAGGGATAAGACACCCTAGCAGTGGAGGCAATGAACTCTATTACTGTAGCAATGTGACCTGCTGCAATACAATATAAACAGGTTACCACAGGGACAGAGGAGAAATCCTTACCTCTTTTTAGGGAAGGCTGCACAGAGAAACAACATGCAAGTCCTTGCAGGACTAGGAGCCGTCAGAACCTCTGGGTGAGGGGATGCAGGCATTGACCCCAGAGAAGATATCTAAGAAAGGCCTTTTCCTTCAGAGACAAAGTAGGGCTCAAGAAGGATCTAGAACCTTGTCCACTTTGTGGAACCCCCTTCTCATCCTTAAATACCCAACTACGGGGCCATCTTCAGGAAGTCTGAGTTCTCAGTGTCAAGTTCGCACCGGTCTTGTGGCAGTGTTTGAAATCCCCTTGCGCGTCTTCGCTCCCTCTCTTTCCTACTTCAGTAAGCTCTTAGGACTCTAGACCTGGGGTTCTAATCACTTGCCTCTTCCATGACTAGCACAAAGTTATTGTTTCCTAGGTTAAGCTCATGTGGATAAACTAGGAACCTAGCTGCAGAGAAAACTAGCAATCATGTTGAGGATCCCATAAGAGAGGTGGTGTTAACCCAAATCTGCATAAAAGCTGGCACTGCTGTAGCTTCAATCTACTTCAGGAGTAATTCAGAAACCTGTTACTTTCCCTTGTTTGAGTTTCTTGGTAAATTAGCTCCTCAAGCCTTCATGCTACTAGTGAGTGTCTGAGTTTGAAGGTGAATAAATATTGCCACATCTGAGTCAATAAAGAATGAGTCAGTGTGGCCCTCATCAATGGGTGTGGCACTGCGAGTTACTGACAGCTGGGGATGCCGGAGAGCTGAAAAACGGGGACAGAGGGAAACAGGAAATAGGGAGACGGATTGGGGTGAGTCAGCCTGTAGCCTTTCCAGATCCTCCTAGATAGCGCCCTTGACATCCTGAGCATCACACCAGGCCCTCCCTCCTGTGATGTCTCGGGACCCTACTGAACCCTGCTGTACCTAGACTCTCCTGCCACTCCGACACGCTCCCATCTTGTTTCCTGGTCTTCCACCTTCTTCTAGAGAGCATTTTCTCCAGTGCCATCCTTGGTCCTGCCTTTGTGCCCGTGCCTCAGAGAATCATCCATGCTCATGGGCTCAAGTGTCTGTCCTGTGCAGATTGTTCCTCTCCGACCTCTGGACACCATACTCTCCCCTGACCTTGCTGCTGGACTTGACTTCCAGGTTTCCACTGCCCACTAGAAACATCTATGCCATTTGGGTGTCCTGTCATCATTCTCAAAATAAACATGTATGAAATCAAGCCTGTCTCTCCTCCCAGTCTCCATTTTTCTGCTCATAGCATTAGCATTCTGTCACCTACCCAAGCTCAAAACCTGAGTCAAATTTGATGCCTCCCCCCCATTCTTTCCTTCCCAAACACAAGTCTTGTCAACTTCCTTTGCAATATCTCTTGTAGCTCTTTGTCCTTTGCGTCTGTTCTCTAATCCAGGGTCTCGGCACCATGTCTTAAATATTTAATAGCTTCCCACTTGGACTTCTTGCTGCAGCTACTTCCCTGTCTAGTCTTTCTTTCATACCTGGTCAAATGAAGCTCCAGAAAGATTATTTTTATCCTGTCTCTCTCTTCTGCTGAAAGGCCCTCATGTGCTGTCGTCACCATAGATAAGTCCAGGCTCCTTTGTCTTAGGCCCAAGACCCTGTTTTTGGTCCCAGTCCACCTCACTGGCATTATCCTTCATGATATGAGTGCAGGCATCAAATCCTGTTCCAGACACTGACATGCTGTGTGACCCTGGGCAAGTTGTTAGCCTTGCTGTGTCAGAATTCCCATTTCAGAGTCACTTTATAAAAAGTTCATAATTATTTCTAGGGTTGCGGTGAGGATAAAGGGCACTTAAAACAGTGCTGGTTATGTAGTGAGCACTGAAATGCTAGCTTTTTATTATGCTGGTTTTCATGCAGCAGCTATGGCAGTCTGCACGCTTCTCCCCTGAGTGTGCCTGCCTCTCCGCGTTGCCTTTGCTCAGCTCAGTCCCTGAATGAGCCTACGGTACTTTTTTTCTCTGCCTGGGCCCTTATTCATCCCTCAAGGGCCACTGACTCCCGTTTCCTTCTGCTAAGCATGCTTTCTGCAGTACTGCCCAACCTGTGCGGGGTAGGGGTGGGGGGGCATGTTGGAGTTGAGAGGCCACACGTGGTGCATCTTCTGGAGCCTTCATTCTGCTTGGTAAATTCATCCGTTTTTATGCTGCAGACATAAAACTACTCCAGACATATCATGAAGGAGAATGCTAAATTAGCCAAAGGTTTTTACGATATAATACACAACTACCAAGAATATTCAGAATGGAGGTATCTTGGGCCACCCCCCAGCCACAGCGGGGAGTCTGCATTTGGAATGCAACGGAAAGGTGTGAGGAGCAGGGACCTGGAAGGAGAAGGAGCTAGGTGCAGGGGACCAGTGCAATGGGGGTGGCCTCCCTGTGCTCAGGGCCCCTGCAGGGAGGGTCCCTTTATTTAGCACACGGTGCTGCTCTCTCCTTCCTGAGAACTGTGTCTACACAACTCCAGCTGCCCTGAGGTACCCCTTGTATTACAGTGTTCTTTTTAACTCTCCACATGGGTAGGTCTTATCTCTTCAACACCATCCTCAGCACCTAGCATGCAGGTTGGGGGCAGAGGAGCAGGGGGCACAGGTACAGGTGCCACAGTGGGAAGGCAGAGCTAGGTGTGAAGTGGGCCTCTGTGTTCACTGACTGAGCGAGTTGCTCTTCCTCTCAGGTTCAGTTTCCTTACCTGTGAATGGGGGATAACACTTACCTAATGCGACTTTCTGAGAAATCAACTAGATGACAATGGAGGTGCAGAGTTCAGCACCGCAGACGGCCCGAGGCACTCAGTACACATCAGATTCCTCCCAGCCATGCCAGGCTCTCAGCGAACATCTGACTCTCCAATGCTGCCACTCCCACTGCAGCCCCTACCTGCACCTACTCCCACAACCCCGTGCTTCCCCTCCTGTCACCGTGGAGGCCACCCTTTCGCTGTGTACTAGTCCTGGCCCTTCATACCTTCACAAGACCTCACTCACACAGCAACACCAGTGTCCCTCTCCACTGGGTCTCTCCCCACTGTGTAATCATGCTGCATTATTACTCTACCTGAAACAAAAGACAAGACAGCAAAGAAAAACCCTCTCTGGATCCCACATCCTTTCTAGTTACCACTCTTTCTCTGTGTTCCCTTTATAGTAAAAAGTCCCTGAAAGAATAGGCTTCTCCATGTCCACTTGCACTGCCCTCCCTGAGCCCACTCCAGGTACCTTTCTCCGCACCCCTCCACGGAAACAGCTCTCCTCCAGCGGCCTCCACCTTGCCAAGTCCAGGGTGCTGTTCTCAGGCTTCACTTTACTGGCGCCTCAGAAGCACCTGAGACCTTGGAGCACCTGCTGCCCAGGCCTCCCAAATCCTACCCATTCCTGATTTTCCTCCAGTCGTGCCACTCCTTGGTCTCCTTTGCTGCCTGCCATCGTGTCCCTCACCTCTAAGCGCGGAAGTCCCAGGGCTGTCCTTGGACCACTTCTTGTCTCTGTACACACTCAGGTAATCTCATCCTCACTCACAGCTTTAAGTGCCATCTAAAAGGTGTCTAACTTTACATCTCAAACCCAGAGCTCTCCCCAGAGTTCCAGACTTGCATATCCACTACCTGCTCCCCATCTTCCCTGGGGTGTCACAGGCTCTGGATTCCCACCCCATCCTACCCTTCCCAGGCTTCCCCATCTTAGCAATGGGAACTCTGTCCTTCCAGTTGCTCAAGCCAAAATCTTTGGAGTTACACTTGGCTTCTCTCTCTCTCAAACCTCACAGCAATCACGTCCCATTGGTCAGCTCTCCCGTCAAAATATAGAAAGAATCTGGCTGCTCCCCCCCCCCACACCTCCCGCCCCCTGGTCCAAATCAGCCTCGCTCCCCTAAGGCTGACCCCTAAAGCCTCCTGACTGGCTTGGCTGCCTCCTCTTTCCTCAGCCCCACGGCCCATTTGCCATCAACAGCCAGAACTGTTTTCAAAACGGAAGTTTGATTATGTCATTTATTGATTTAGAACCCACCGATGTCTTCCTCTGTCACTCAGAATAAACTCCAGACTCCTTATCCTGGCCTGCAAGGCCCTATGGGACCAACCTCCTACTTCTCTGCCTTCATCTCCCACCACGCTTCCCTCGCTCCCTCTGCCCTGGCCGCACTGGCCTCCATGTTCCCCAGCTGGGCTGGAAACACTCCTGTCTTGGGGAGTGTGTGCTTGCTTTCCTTCTGTCTGGAGCACTCATGTAGGTGCAAGCCCCACTCCCATCCTTCTTACAGGTCTGCTCAAATGCCAACCTGTCACAGAGCCCTCTCTGACCAGCTCCTCTAGCACCCCTGGCATTCTCTGACTTCTAACCCTAATGCTACACTGACCACCACTTGACATATTTACAGGTCTGTCTCCATCCATCTCCTCACCACTAGGAACACTCAAGAGGACCTCCAGAGGCTGGCTCATAGCAGGTGCTCAGCAGACGGGCATGGCCATGGTGGAGATGGGAAGAACCCAGTGCACATGGCCCCTGGTCTCTGTACCACCAAGTACCTGCTGGTGCTTCTGAGCAACTTTGCACAGCCTTTGAAGGCTTCAGTTCCTTCTCTGTATAATCTACCTTAATGGGTTTTTTGGGAAGGTTAGAGATAGTACATTTCACATATTTGAGGCATGGTCAGTGCTCAACAAAATGGGGGCTAAGAAGCCACTTGGCCAGTCTCTAGGCCTTTCTCCGAGGAGTTAATAGTGTGTTCCTGTGTGCCCCAGGGTGGAAGGCTGATACATCAGATGAAGGTAACCCCACATAAGGAGTACTAATTCCCTCTCTATGGTACAGTCCCACGGTTCCCTAAGCAGTGTTTTTGACCCAGCTAGTTCTCCTCCATCCCAGCACTATCCAGTTCCCTACCAAAGCCCCTCAGATGATGGCCATCTCTGAGCAGGTCCTGTGGGTGGAATGATCCCCCAACCCTGCTTTGGGTCCAGGTGGACCCCATGTGGGAAGCAGAGGTTCTTGCTGGGAATGTGTAGGTCTGTCTGGACCTTATGAGCTGTGGGGCCCTTGATCCTGCTCTGACAGAGGAGCCATCTTTTTGAAATGGGCAACACTGGGCAGGCTGGGTGGCAGTCTGGCATGTTTTCCCTGGCTGGTCAGTAAAGGTGACTAAGAGTAGTTTCCCTATGCACCACCAGGGGGCATCAAAGGTTGCTCAGCTTTTGTGAGGACTTGTGCCGGGGTCTCTTAAGGTCTTTCCTCCCTCCCAGGTCTAGGGTTAGGCAGCAGAAGAGCCGTATGCACCTTGCAGGAAAGCAAGGGCTGGCTCTCTCCCACTTATGAACTTGCTGGGTGCTGCCAGCCCAAGCAGGGCCACATTAAGGGACTGGAGTTCAGATTCCAGGCTCAGTGTTCTTTATTGATAAGCATTAGTGAACCCCTTGCCCTGTGAGCTTAGCCAGTTCTGCCCTCAGATGCCCAGCCTTAGGTGGGGAGTGCATCTTTGGCTCTTAGATCATTTGCCTGAGTCTGGCTCTGCCTACGGCTGTGCCTAATTTGCCACTACATCCCCAAGACGGAAGTGGTTTGGTCTGGGAGGCACTGGAAGAGTCATGGCCAGGTCCTTGTCACTCAGAATGTAGCATGTATTGCACTTCAGCTGTGTCAGCTCTCAGAGGGGCTCCAGGAGCCTGCTGGTTAGATGGAGGGCTGTGCTGCGGAGACGTCGGATCCAGCCTTTCCTTCCCTGTGAGACTCCTTCCTGCCAAAGGTCCTCCAAGGCAAAGGTGAGCTGAGGAGCAGCAACTGGCTCTTGTGTGCTAAGGTTCTCGGATAGCAGGCAGGACGTCTTGGTGGTGCCTCAAAGAGGATAGAAATGCCAGAGGCTGTGTGTACAAGGACAGGTAGGAAGGAGGAACCAGAGAGGGCCAGTTAATTTGATCTGATTTCACCAGCTCCAGTTCTTAGCCACGGCCAATAGACTTTGGCCAACCCCTCAGTACTGAACAGATAGTCCCTAGAGTCTTGGGTCCACCCTTCCCCACCATTAACTTATAGATAAGAATTGTTAAAGCAACCTTCTGCCTTCCTGAGCCAGGTACCTTGTAGAACCTTCTTGCCTGCTCAGCAAGGACTCCCAAATCTTCAACCATTTCTTTCTCAGATCAGGGCAGCCAGCAGGCTGGTGGTGCCTAGAGAAGGCCCTGACTCCCGTGAAAGCCCTCTGTGGCCTGTCTCTGACCTGCACTGGAAGCGGGGATCTCCAGGGTGAGTCTGTAGCACCTCACGCACTTCTGGGGGAGGCTCCAAGCCCAACTGCTCTGCCCGATGCCAGCGCTGCAGCCGTGTGATCCCTGCCATGGTGGGAAGAAGACGCTGGGGCCTCTTGGAGACCAAGGAGGCAGCCAGGCTAGAGATGTGTGTGGAAGGGTGCGTTGGGATCCTGACACTGCAGACAGTGCCTGAGAGGGTCAGGCACAGGTTCAGACTGCACTGGAGACATGGGTGACAGGACAGGCTCCGGGGTGTGCTGCGGCGTTCTCACCTGTGCAGGGCCCATACTGCCAGGCCAGGTCAAACTGCCTCAGCAGCTCCAGCTCCGCTTCATCCACGCTCAGGGGCTGGGTTTCTTCCCCTGCAATGACACACTGGTCCTCAGGCCTGCCCAGGCCTGTGCCCTGCAGGACTGGTCCCCTGCCCTTCCTCTCACAGCTGTCCCACTGCCCCCCAACCCTCCCCACCCTTTTGCCTCTACCGTCCGCGGCCAAGCCGGTTGTAGGAAGTAGAGGACATACTTCCCTCTCCACTGCCCACGTCCTCTCTGTCCCCTGGCGTTCACTCCTCCCGCCCCCCCACCCCACCCCACCCCACACCTCAGAGACCTAGCTCTGGTGCCAGCTCCCCCTTGCTGTGCCCAGCGGGGCCCTCCCTCCTCTTCACTACAGGATAGGAGTCAGTGATGAGCCGCTTCCTGCCCATGATGGCCACCCAGGCAGGCGGAGAAGGAGGCGACTGCAGGGAAGGAGAGAGAGAGAGGCCAGCGGGCATGAGAGGGACAGCTGCTGAGAGAGAGAGAGGTCTCGGGCCAGAGAACGAGCCTGGGGCCAGCGACCAGCAGACAGAATGACCCAGACAGGGAGAGAGGAAGTCCGCCGATTCCAGGGAATGACGCCTGTCCCCCACCCCCACAGGCACGCAGACATCAAAGGCCTAAGCCAATGGTAGGCCGCCTCTGTGGAGCGGGGCCTGACTCCAGCCAATGGCAGGCGCCCAGGCAGGGGGCGGGGCAGCGGCTGCAGCTGTGTTCTGGGGCTGAAGGGGTGAGGCGGGGCTGGGGAGACCTGTCAAGATGCCCCCGACTGCACCACCTCCTCCTGCGCCTTCCGCCCCCCGCCGCGGAGCTACAGTGCGTCTCAGGGGACTTACAGAGCGTTATCCTCAGCCTCTCACTTCCCGTTTTCTCTTCCTAGGCAAATGTTCTTTCAGCCTCGCTAATCCCCGTGGCCGGTTTGTAACTCCCCAGAGCCTCGCTGGAGCCTTCCACCCCTGCCCCTTGGCCCTCAGAGCGTTGTGGGGGCAGGTCTGGAGGTCCGAAGAGAGTCTGGCCAATCCAGCGCCCTTCCCTGCTCCCACCCCACCCCCGCCGGCCCCAGGAGACATGGCTAGAGAAGCCTGTGGGTTCGCAAAGCTTCTTTCCCACAGCCGGCGCCCAAAGTCACTGCCCGCTCTTAGTCCAGGCAAGCGTTTGCCTTGTCGGCCCTCCTGGGGCCCCACAGCCCACCCCTGCCTGCCCTACAGTCAGGGAGATCCCACACTGAGCAGGGGGCCAGATATGTTGGGATCCCCACCTCTTCATTAGAAAAATCCGCCCTGCCTCGCTCTAATGTGAGAGTATGAGCAGAAAACACCGACAATAAACCTAACACTTATATGGCGCTCATACTGTGCCAAGTACTGGTCTGTGTGTAACTTTCTCACATATTCACTCAACTAAAATAGATGTAAAATGATTCCTAAAAGTAGGAAGTGCCAATAATCACAGGCATTGTGGGGCCCAGTTAAAGCACAGCCCCTCTGTGTCTCCCAGAAGTTCACAGGTCAAGGGGGCAGGCAGACCCAGGCACACAGGTTGTCAGGACAAGGATAGAATTCCTAACAGGAGGGGAAAGGGTGGGTCAGAGATGGCTTGGACCATAGGGCTGGCTTAGCACTTTCAGAAGACCTCCTGGAAGAGGCAGGCTGCTGTAAACAGTGTCTCTCAATTCTCCACCCATGACCTTTGTCCCTGGGGCTCCTGTCGTCGCTGACTCACCCCTACATCCACCTCCCCCCTCACCAGCTTCTTGGCAGCAGGCAAAAAGAGTCGGTCAGTGGGAGTCTGGGAATCAGGGCAGGGACCCGCCCAGCTCTAATCACCCTCAAGATCCCATCCAGTTCTTCCTTCCAGGGGTATAAGTGCCTACTCAGGGCTAATGGCTTCCTCCCTCCCACTGCTCTGGAGCCTGGGTGCCCTGTGTTAGGAGAAGGGTGGGCACAAGGGAGGAAAATACCCCGGGGAGTGAACCCACCAAAGGGGAGGGGCTGGAGCAGGAGCAGCCGCTCCCCAGGGGTGTCCTGCGGGCTCTCCGTGGCTTTCCTGAGGAGGCCTGCGGAAAGGAGTGAGAGCGCGGTGCCCTGCACAGAGCTGGAGGGCCCTTCCCGCTGCTGTGTTGTTTGGGCTGGGACGGGTCTAATACCCCGTCTGCCTCGTGGACCAAGTGGGGCCCCCCCACACTGAGGAAGGCAGGCAGGCCCTCTCCAAGCCTGGGAAGAGCTTAGATGTGGGGTCTAGTCGGGTGCTGCGCAGTCGGTAGAGCGATGGGCCGGGCTCCGTGAAATGACCGCCCTCTCCCCAGAGGGGCTCCCAGAAGTCTGTAGCACCCAACCCCCGAGCCCACAGAACCCGGAGGGAGTAGGCAGCCAGGGGTGGGGCGGACCCCTCCTCATTCCTGGCCCGGCCCACCCCTGAAAGCTGATAGCCGTGGGGCCTTGCCACTGCCCAGGGAGCGTGAAATGGGGTGTGCCACTGGGTGGCCACAGTGGCTCCCGCTTCTGCCTGAGCCCATTCCCTCTCCCCTTTGGCACCCTGACCTGCTCTGCGGGCGCTGTCTGTGCCATCCCTGCCAGCTGCCCCTACCCTGCCCGGCCAGGCCCTGCTCGCCTCTCGCACCCAGCCTGGAAAATGTCTCCTTCGGCCTTCAGCCTCCCCCAGCCCCCAAAAGGAGAATCAGGCAGTTAGCTCAAGTGCAGGGACCCTAGGGCTGGCTTTCTGGCCTGGGGTTGAGGGCACCCTCCACGGGCAGCATCACCCTTCTCTCCTGGCCCGAGATCAAGACCCAAAGCTCAGAGGAGTTGGTTGGGACCATCCCTGTCCGACAGGCATCCTTCCCTGACTCGGCACCCGGATCCCTGAGGTATGCCGGCAAGCAGACCAGCCCTCAGCCTGCCCATCCTCATCTTTTCTGTCTTTACTCCCCAACCCTACCCACCCCTATCACCTTCCTTCCTAGAACCCCTGTTCCTACTCAGGCAGCCTCCTGGCCTATCCCCAAAACCGCTGCTAAATTCTCTCTCCTTTGGGGAATTTCCTGAGATCCAGGCATAGGTTCCTGTGTCAGCCCTGACCTCCAGAGGCTGACGATGGGACTAGCAGGAGCGACCTTTACACCTTGGCCCAGGAACACTCAAGGATCTTGCTTCACAGCCAAGGCCAAAGTCTTGGGGGGGCCCAGGAGAAAAAGAGAAAAGAGCTGGAACAGGATCCCAGCACCTTCCTGAGGGCTGAGGCCCACTGCCGACAGCTCCAAGGGGAAGGGGGATTAGACCTGGCTTAGCTCAGACAACGTGGCAGGACGGCAGGGGCCTCAGCACTGCACAGATGCCCTAAGAGCCCCTTCTCTCCCCCAGTCACAAAAGGGTTTGTGGGGAAAGTCAGCTAACAGTAGGAAGGTGGGGACAGGTGGAGGTAGGGACAGGTGTGTGCTCTCCCCACCTCCCCTTCCTCAGGCCCTGCCACCTACCCCAAGCTAGAGATGCTGAGCAGCTGGAGTCATGCCCCCAGCACCCACCTACTCACATGCCCTGGGCCCCGTTCCCCACTCTGTGGGCCAAAACTCTTTTAGGAAGCTTCTCTGACCTTCATGACTCTTCCAGACACCCCACTGCTCCCTGCACAAGGTTCTCTGTCTCAGTGGGCTTAAGGAATAGGAGCCAGGTAGAAGGCCAATGTACCCCTGGGTCTGGGCTTTTCTGCCCTGGATGTCTCTTCTGTCTTGTCCCAACCACCCCCACCAAACCTCCTCTCATCACCTCCCCTTTCACCGTGGCCATCCTGGCTCTGGAGAAGTTCTGGGAAGATTGGTAAAGGGCCCCCCTTCCAGCCATTCCACACCCTGGCCACCAGGTGTCAGACTTTGTCCAGCTGGGAAGAAGGTCCTGGTTCCTTTCCATCCCATCAGCCAGGCCTTGGAGATAAGGGCAAGCTGGGGAGGCACCTAGAGGTGACCTCTGAACTAGGGAGGCTGAGGGACCCTGAAGGTTGAAATGAGGAAAGGACTGGAGCTCTGGTTCCAAAACTCAGTTACTCCCTCACTGGCCCCACCCCCCCACTGACAAGGGCTTTGTCCACTGCTGGGAAACAGGGGAACCAGGCTGAGTCAGGGAGCTCAAGAATTAAAGTGACAAAGGAAGGAACAGTTGTGGCTCCGGAGAAGGGGGAGCTGAGAGGGAGCCACCCATCAGAGCACTCAGCCAGGCCTGGGTCACTGGCCCTTGCCCTCTGGTTAAGGGGAACAAGGGCCTCCTCAGCTCCTCCCCATTGGAGTGGCTGTGATGGGTGGTGGGGGTGGGGGTGCGCTTGAATGAGTCTCCTCACACAGAGGGAGCCCTAAGTCCCTTGGGTCAGTCTTTGCAAAGGCAGGAAGCAGCAAGGCATGACTAAGCCTTTGCCACCCACCTATCAAACCCTCTTCTATACCCTCTCCTATCCACCCTCCAACCCCCAGAAGTTGCCTCTGCCAAGTGACAGTTCTTCATGTCCTGGGTATCCTGTCAAATACGGGTGCACTTCCAGGCATCCAAGATGCCACTAAGATTTCTAGTCCCCTCCGTGCTATCTAGAGATGGTAGGGAGGAGGGCCTTCTCTCCCTCCTTCCCCCTAGCCTTCCTGGAACAGAACTTCTAGAGAGAGGTTATACTCCATGACACTGCAGGGCCCCAACTATTCCAGGTTCTTCAGTTGACCTCTGCTTACCTGGAACCCTGACTGTAAGGTCATGTTTAGGAGGTGGTACCTGAGATAACCAAGAAAAACCTACCACCTCTCATGAA
This sequence comes from Phataginus tricuspis, assembly GCA_029783875.1. Classification (NCBI taxonomy): domain Eukaryota; kingdom Metazoa; phylum Chordata; class Mammalia; order Pholidota; family Manidae; genus Phataginus; species Phataginus tricuspis. The sequence continues at coordinate 8,512,510 of JAQQAC010006904.1, read as the reverse complement.
GCAGCTATGGATGGAGCGCCAATGACAAACTCATCCACAGGAAAGCCTGATGATCTGTCATTTACCAGGAGCTACCTGCCCAGGGCCCCAGGGCCAAAACCCACAGGAGGGGCTCAACCCTGACACCATCAGTCGGGAGCTGTTTGCAGGGAATCCAAGAATTCACACTCTGAAGTGCCCTCTCACACTGGGCTCTCCTGTGTCCACCTAAACCCCAATCTTGCTCCTTAGGGTACACCCTTTGCATCCTTAGCAGAAGTGAACTCCAGTGCTTCCTACCCTTTTCCTGGCTGCTCACCTCCCTGTTCCCTCCGCTGCCCACCCTGGGTGCCCCAGGCACCACAAGGCTCACAGCCACTCAGCAGCACAGTTCCTAGCCCTCTACAGTCTCTTGTTCCTTGATTCTCTGCCACTGCTGCTCAGCCTCGGGAAATGCCCTCTTTTCACTCTGTCCCCACCTCTGGCTTGCTTCACGATCCACGCTGTATAAGTCCACAATAGAGATGGGTTTGCTGATGTCATCTGGTTCCACATGGCTGCCCAGCAACCTTTTTGATTCTCCTCTGCGTATCTCTGGTTCCATTCCTAAGCCTCTCCATTCTTCTCCAGTTGCTACCCTTCACACAGCAGTGACCTGGTTAGATCTCTTCTGTTTAAAAAGAACAGCAAAGCAGACAACCAAACAAAAAGCCTTCAGTGATCCCTCCACGCCCCCCACCATATTGTCTTTGCCACCAAACTCCTAAGGGAATGCATTCATTCTTTCTACTTCCCTCTCACTGTCTCCTTTCCTCATCTCACCATTTGGTATCAGCCTCTCAACCACTCTTGCGATCGTGGATTTCCCGTGTTTTCTCAGTTCTCCTGGGTCATCTGACACTGGTGACCAGCGGCCTCCTTAAAACTCTCTTCTCAACTTCTAACACACTATTGTCTTGACACTCTTTAAATCAGTTTAAATCAAATTATCAAGTACTTTAGTCTGTGCCTGGCCTTGTGCTAAAATGCTGTAGGGATGCAAAGGTGAATAAATTGTGGAGCTTGCCGTCAAATTGCTTAAAAGGGAGACAGATACACTTAACTGACCCCCGTCCACCCCATCCTCCTAATCCCAGCTGCCTGTTTATGAAAAAGCACATACCCTGCACTGGGCTTGGAAATCCAGCAGTGACTTCAGGCACCTTTTCCTCCTATAGGGCTCCCAGACTAGCGGGGCCCTCACCCAACTTTGACATCAGAGTATTTTGTCTGGGTCTTTCTGCACTTAATCAAATTCTGTCTTGGATTCTAGCATTTGTGCTGGGGGGTCCTAGTCCCTCCTCCAGATTGTTTTGTTCCACATAGTAATTGAACATTTTTGGGCTTGAGCCTGCTGTGGGTACTGGGATAGAGAGAAGGGAAGATTCAGAATCAGTCGTGTGGGCTATACCTTCCTCCTCTCCGCAATCCCTATATCCCCTTGCTTGCTGCTTTACATTACAGGCTGCTACTCATTTTGGCCCTGCATGGAGATAGTCCAGATGCCCTCCCCTTTCTAACCTGTTAGGCAGGAGGCAGGGTTTGCAGGTGCCCTGGCCATGCCTGGGCAGATGTCTCTGCCTCAAGAGCCTGGACCCCTCAGGTTGGGCATGATCCCTCCAACATGGGCCCGGTGACTCAGGGACTTCAGCTAAATGTGGCTCACCCTGCCCACAGGCAAGTCCAATACCTCCTGCACCCACAGCGCACTCCTCCCTCTTCCAGTGGCTCACATACATGAGACCTCCCAGTGTGTATTGCAGTTATGCCTTTGTCCCTTATTGACTCGGGTAAGCTGGTCTTCTCTTCCCAGATAGATCGCAGTCTCCATAAGGGCAGGAGTCAAGTTAGGTCTTGGATTTCTTTTGGCTTTCCTGCAACCAGTTAACACTGTGAGGAGCAGAAAAGTAGGTCTTCAAAATATTTGTCAATTGATTAACATCACCACCATTTGTTACTTCCTTCACTTAGGGCACAGTCTCTAGGAGTCCTTTGTAAAATATCCACGTATTATCTGGGAGCAGTTAGCCCATTCATTTACCTGGTGTCTCTTCACTTGAGTGTCACATGTGAATATATCCCAAGTAATCTGTAATGACTAATCAATTCTGCTGTAGCCAAGCATCTTACCTATTGCTTACCTGTGGGAAACTGGAGAATAGAGAGTTTTAAATAATTTTCCCAAGGTCACTCAGCTAGTAGGCTATGACACTGGGAGCTGAGATTACATCATCCCTTGAATAGCATCTATCCCATTCACTTGTCCAATATGAGTTTTTCTCCTTTCCCCTAATCTGCTGTTAGACAGAAAAAAAGAGTCATAGCTGGGACTTGGGACTTGGCTGCAATCTATGGCCTTTCCTAGTGGATGAAGCATACTTGGAAGGTGTGGGTGGCTGCTGGGGGCCCCACTGGCTGGCCACAGGTAGGGGTCCTGGCAAAGCTGAGGACTGCATGGCCAGGGCTGACCAACAGCATGAGGGGCACACAGCTCTGCAGGGAGACAGACCTATGAGACCACTAAAGTAATCCAGAGAGGCGAGGCGGACTGAGAGCCAGCTGGCAAGATGGTTGGGGGGACTAAAGGAGCATGGTGCTGTCAGGGGCAGGAGTGAAGTCGCTGTGTGCACATCTTCCCAGTGGACAGAGGGAGAGAACCACTTCTCTAAGCTCTTTGCCTCTCCTGAGCTAGCCCTTGGGCTTCCAGGCTCTAGACCAGCAGGCCTGGGAGCTGGGAGGGGAAGGGCTGGGAGAATTAGTGATAAGAAGCAGGAGGAGGGGCAAAGCCAGGCAAGAAAATAAAGATTTTGGGCAAGACTTTTATTTGTTAATATAAGAATAGAAATTCTGCAATAAATATCATCTAATAAATAACATCTCCAAATAAATAAATATTAATACAACAAACTTAAGAGTCATGAGTGGGTGGTGCTGGGGAGCAGGGCTTGGGGGAGCTGCCCCCCACACCCTGAAATGCTACTGCAATGTAAACTTTCAGGAAATCCTGTGGCTGTGGCTATGGTTGCCCTCCCCAGCCTGGGCAACCCACAGATACCCTGGGAAAGGGGGTGGAGGAGGCACTGTGATCTTAGCAAGAAAATATGAAGCAAGGTCGTTTTGGTTACCACCCTGTGCCACTGACTGTTGATGAGCCCTGGGTTCGGTCTGTCCCTGTCCCTCTGCTGTCCTTCTGTATGACCTCCAAGGCAGACCCCACCTCTTGCATTTTTAACCCCATTTCTTCCTGTTTGGACTTGCCACCATGACTGTTTCCTGAATTGGATGTATTGAGTTATTTGGGGGTAGGGGAGCAATACCCACCTAAGGAGAGTAGGGCAGCCAAAGGGCTTCACCCCAGAAAGGCACAGGCTCTGGGGGCCCCCTCCCTGCCCTACAGGCGTGCTTCCTGTAAGTGCCCCTTGAGGGGCTGGGTGGCCACCGGCAGGTGGTGGGCAGGAAGCAGGAAGCTGTGAGAGCCTCTGCACCAACTTGAACAACTTCAGGCTCCCTTGAGCATTACTTCCCATGGAAATGGAATGGGGCCTACTGCACCTCTTCCCCAGACCGGCAGGACTTTGGGAAGCTGGGAGGGGATGGGCCTTATTGCATCCTACCCTCCCCCAAGTCCAGGGAGAGCCAGAGGCTCTGGTTCAACAAGTGTTGGCATACAGGTTTCTCCCTCCCAGATCCAGAACAGGGTTTAAAGGGGGAGAAGAGAAAAGAGGTGGTAAGGGTTAGAGATCAGAAGCCATGGGCCTGCATGTGCAGGGTGACTGCAGCTGCCCGAGGCTGCATCTTCTTCTTGAGCCGGTTGAAGTCTTTGGCTGAGCGCCACAGCCAGGTCTGCAGCTCCTTCAGTAGCCAGAAGTCGTCCATCTTCTGGAGGAAGTCGCTATGGGCAGGGCCAGGGGCCCAGGTGGGCTCAGTCCCAGGCAGAGGCTGGGGCAGCGGGTAGCCCAGAGCTGCCATGACACCTGCAATGCTGCCCAGCAGGCCCTGAAGGCTGGTGCAGAAGTGGGCCAGGCTGCGGCGCAGCTCGGCTGTGGCGGCCTGGCGGTTGAGGCCACGCAAATAGCATAGAAGGTGGCTGTAAGCCTCGTAGTTCTGGGTCAGCCGCAGTTTGTCATTGAGGCTTCGCCACACATCCAAGTTGACAGTGGCCCTGGGCAGAGTCTCTGCCCCCAGCCGAGGTGGATTGAAGTCAGGCTCATTGAAAGGGGGGCCCAGGTAGTTCAGCTGTGAAAAGGAGAGGGGTGATGGGGAAGGAGGAGGGCCCGGCAGCCAGCTCCCTGCTGCAGCCAGGAGATACCTGCCCCCAAAGCTTCCACTTCCTGTGTCCCCTGACATGGCCCCATCTCCACACTAGGCCTCTCTCTTCACAGCCTCCCCTAAGTTTTTCCATGGATGTCATTTGCATGGAGGTGACAGCTGAAACAATGGGAGTGATGGGCTCTCCCATGCAGAGGTGGAAGAAAAAGTAAAACACGCAGGAGATACTGAAGATGCTGAGGAAGGATGTGCTGACTGGCTGTGTAAGCAAGCCTTGGGAGAGGGCCCACCCTGGGCAGGGCAGAGAGGAAGAGGAGCTTCAAGGGCCCAGGAGGCCAGGCTGCGGAGGTAGAAGGTGGACCAGAAGAGTGCAGAGCCAAGAAGGAGTTCAAGAAGGCAGCAGTGCTCACAGTGTGGCTGCAAAACAGAGAGCAAGGAGAATGTACCTTAGAGGATGCTCTTGGGTTTGCTAACAGGAGATGCCTGGTGACCTTGGAGAGAACTGTTCAGTGGCCTGGAAGCCAGATTGCAGGGGGTTAAGGAGTGAGTGGGTGGAGAGGAAGTGGAGGCAGAGGGTGTAGACCACTCCTTCTAGAAATTTGGCAGGGAAAGCCAGGAGAGAAAAAGGGTCAGTAGCTAGAGGGGGTAGCAGAGTCAAGCAAAGGTTTTCTGCCAGGGAAACCAGAGAAGGAAAAGCCAGTGAAGGCAGGCCCATGGGCATCGGAGCTCCATTTGCCTCTTGACATGGTGGGTGCCACCAGCTGAAGGGCAGGGGACAGAAGGTGCTCACTAGCCCGCCCCCCCCCCAACCAAAGGAAGGGCTGCAGAAGGCACCGAGGAGGTCTAGAGTTGAGCAGGAGGAAGGGTAGGAACAGTGGAAGGAAGAAGACAGAGCTTTGCCACCCCTCAGGGGAGAGGCCTGGGGCCCAGGGAGAGGGCTGAGGGAGACATTCAGCTGGGAGGGAAAGGGAGAAGAGAGGGGCGAGGCCTGGGATAGGCAAGGGCCCAGGGGGAGGTTCACACGCTGACAAGCACAGAGACAAACTAATTTCCTCGGTGTATCCTGGGGCTGGAGCCAGCTCCCCCGCCACCCTCCTCCCCTTTCTTTCCCTGGCTCCAGAGTAGGGTCTGGGATGTGGAAGAGGAACACGGGAAGAGGGGGCCAGTTCCCCATGGTCTTCGGCAACTCTGACCCTCCTTCCCTCTCTCCTTGGGCTCTCTGAACACCTCGGGACTGCCCCCACATCCTTCCGGCATAGCTTCCATCCACACCCTGAACCCCCTGCCACTACTGGCCTGGGTTCCCTGCAGCCCCGTCCTCCAAGTCCCCCCTAGGAGGCCCAGCTAGCATGGGAGAGGCAGACAGAAGGGAGGCCCATGGGTCCAGAGCAACAGGGCCCCAGGTCTGGGGCAGAGAGGAGCTGGAACACAGGCATGGGAGGTGGGGCCCCTCCATCCCCACCCAGCCCCACCCGTGCAAGAGACACCACAACACGGTGTAAACAGAGGAGACTTCCCCAACCCCCAGGGGGAGGCGGGCAGCTGGGCGGGCAGCCAGTGGGGCTGTGGGCCAAGGCGGGTGCGAGGCCTGCCCACATGCCTAGTCCTGGGGCCAGGGATGGGAAAGAGGGGGCACCTAGGAGGGAAGGGCAGGGGAGAGGCCAGACAGGGAGACTGCTTGGAGCCAAAGGGCCCCTCCTCATCACCCCATCATTCACTAAGACCCCTCCACCCTTCTTCTGTCTCTCTACCCCCGACTAAACATTCTTTGCCCAACTCCCGAACCTGTAAGCACCCTGGATACTCACGTAGGTCCCAGCCAAGCTGCGCAGCTGGTGTTCCAGGTAGCGGGTGAGGTCATAGGTTTTCTGGATGGAGGGGCCAGGCCCTGGGTCCCCTGTGCGGTTGAGGGCTGGCACTGCAGGGAGGTGCCAGAGCACGGTGCACAGGCATGCTAGCATCCCCCACGAGTCCCCTGCAGACAGGATGGGCAAGAAGCGTGAGGGCCAGCCAGGCCCAGTGCAGGCCGCAGCTGGCAGCTCCTCAGGTGTCTGTCCTCGCCTTGGGCTGGGAGGCAGGGGGAGGGTGGGTCACTAGATGGGAGGCAGGCGGGAAGGAGAAGGGGAGCTTTCCTGACCCACGTGTGTGTGTACATGCATGAATGGGTGCGTGCCTGTGTGTGTACATGCATGAATGGGTGCATGCCTTGTGTGTACATGCATGAGTGGGTGCGTGCATGCGTGTGTACATGCATGAATGGGTGTGTGTACATGCATGAATGGGTGCGTGCCTGTGTGTACATGCGTGAATGGGTGCGTGCCT
>JAQQAC010006904.1:8351618-8505891 GCA_029783875.1 Phataginus tricuspis | reverse complement strand
GTGCCTGTGTGTACATGCATGAATGGGTGTGTGCCTGTGTGTGTGTAGGCAGGCGTGTATGTGTTTGAGGACGAGGACTTGGCCTGTTTTGTGTGTGTCTACCTGAAGCTGTCAGGGAGGATATCTGTGTGTCAGCTAAGGGAGGGTCACTGTATGTGTGCCAACACGTGAGTGTGTGTACATGGAGGGCCAGGGCCAGGCCTAGTGACTGTGACTCAGTATTCTGGGGCTCCCGTTGTTCCTCAGCTTCCTCTCCCAGTCTCCCAAGTCCCCTGCAGCTTGGGGGAGCCAAGAGGTGGGAAACAGGACATGTCAGAGCTGCCAGCTGAAAGAAGTCAGCCCTAGGAGCGGCTCAAGAGAGGGGCTGCCCTAATGACAGAGCACGTTGGAACCACAGGAGGCAAGGTGAAGGGTAAGAACACCAGAGTCAGGCAGAAGGACCGTGGGCTAGTGGCCAGTGGTGTTCTGTGATTCCTGGGAGTGTAAAGCAGAGATTCAGTGCTTGCTCAGGACTGGCTGCAGTCTGCAGGTCTGCCCTGTGCTTATGGAGGGTGTCGGATGGGGAGAAGTTTGACCTGAATGAGGCTTTGGATCAGCTTGCAATGTAAAGAGAGAGAAGAAGGGAGGGAGATAGGGGAGAAGAGGGAAGGAGGGGGGGCAGAGGGAGAAGGAGGGAGAGAGGGAGGGAGAGAAAAAGGGAAAGGGAGGGATGGAGAGAGGAGGGGAGAGAGGGTAGGAGAGAAGGAGGGAGGGAAGGAGGGACAGAGAAAGAGGGAGAAGGAGGGAGAGAGAGAGGGAGGGAATATGAGGCATTTGATGAGCTGAACTTATTAGCTGAGGGTGTTGGGGAGCATGGACATCCGGGGATGCCAGAGACCAGGGTCAGCGCTGTGAAGACAGACCTAGGCAATTGGGAAATATGATTTTCCTGACTTTTGGGTGAGGTGCATGGTCAAGGGCAGTAGGCCAGGATTCAGTGGGTATTGGGACTGGGTAAAGGCAATTAAGGTTAGGCTATAATTGACATTGGGCTAGGTTAGGTGTAAAGACTGGGTTAAAATTTCAGGTTAGTTTATTGGAATTTGGCTGCTTGAGTGGGTTAAGGTCTGAGTCTATCTTGAGGATGTGCTTAGCTTTGGGCAGGCAGAGGGTTGGCCAGGGCTGAGGTTCGTGAGTTTGTCGATTTAGTCGTCGGACAGGGTGATGTCACTAAGAGTAGGGCTCGCTTGGGTTTTAAGCTTGGATAGGTGTGAGATCATGAGTAGTTTATTTTATACTTTCAAATTGTGTACAGTGACATATGTTGCTTTGATAGAAATATATTGGATATGGGTTTAACAATTTGGCTGTAGAGTTAGGATAGGCCCAGAGTTCAAGAGTTAACAGGTTAGCTTTAGAGTTAGTCATAATGCTGGGTCAGGGTTTTAGAAAGGGTTACAAACTTGCAAAGAGTTGAGGATTCAAATTGCACAGAATGTCTCTTAGAGAGTAGAGGGGTCGGGTGGGGACTTCTGCAGTGACCCAGCAGTGACCCAATTGATCAGTCTTGACTCTTTCAGTGCTTGGCTGGCTTTACAGATGGTGTGGGAATAGGGGGGCCACTAGTCCAGAGACCCTGCCTTTGTGGGCAAAGGGCTCTTGAGGGCGTGTGTGCGTGTTTTAGGAGAGAGAGCAGGGTCGGCACAATACTGTTCCCTGGGGAGACAGGCTCCCCTTTTCCTCCTCCCCAGCTGCAGCAGGTGGCTTCCCTCCTGAATGTTCCTTTCCTCATTCTTCCTTTCCATTCCTAGCTCTTGCTTACTCTGAGTTATTTTCTGTTCACTGTTCTTTACATCCCAAGACAATTCAAGGTCCTTCTCTTCTGCACAAAACCTTGGGCTGCCCTCAGGATCTTGTGGGTACAGTGTGGGGTTAGTTTTGGAGCTTGAAGAACTGCTGAGGTGGGTCTTGAGATAGCTTTCTGTCTGGCCAGCTCACTGTTAGTGGCAATGTTGAAGATCCCAGGTGAAGCAGGAATTGGGAGCTGGGCTCTCCTCTTTACCCCACCCAGCTTTGGGCAGCCCTGCTAGCCACGGTTGTGGGACTGGGCTCTACTTCTCCCACAGCTAGGGGAGTGGGGGGGGGGCGGGTGGTCAGGAACCCAGCTCTGGGCCTTGTTTTTCCCTCCCCTTCTGAGTCCCCAGGAAGTCCCTGGGGAGGACTGGCTCCCCACACAGGGACAGCAAGGGGGAGAAGCCTTTGCATAAACAGAGCTAAGTCATCTGGGCAGAAAAACGGCTCATGAAATTAACCAGACGAGGCCGGTGTTTCCAGGAATATTTCAGTTCTGAGGTAACTGTGTCACTGCAAGCTGGGGTGGGAGTTGCAGGGGAGAGAGCAGAAGGATCTGATGGACTGACCCATGGAGAGAACTAGAAAGAGGGAAGAAGTCTCAGAAATCCAGAAGGAGATGAGGCGAGGAGAGGAGAAAGGGGACAGGGCCCTACCCTCTATTGGGAGAGCTTCCACTCTGGGCAAGATGTCCCCATATCTCAGGCAGCAAAACTGACAGCATCTGGGGCACAGAACACCTGTGTTCAGGTGTAAGCACTGTAACTCAACGCAGCTTGCAGCTGGCTTGTGCTGCTAGGAGGGAGAGTGCAGAGGGCATCCTGGAGCCCTCATCTGTCCGTCTCTCCAGGCTCTGGTGTGCAGGTGGACCCGGCCACTGGGGGCTGTGTCCTGGGCCCCCTCTCCCAGCCCTTGGCCCCCAGCCCGGCCCCCCGCCCCAGCTCTGCCTCTGGCTGCTGCCCACTGATTGTTTACATCCCGTCTTCCCCTGTGTTTATAAATCCGGCTGAGCACGTGAGGAGCTAATGAGTGCAGCTCACGTTTCCTGCTGCACCCCCCCACCCCCATACTGGCCCCCGCCCCGGCCAGCCCCTAATTCCATCCAGATCCCTGGGCCCTGGGAACCGAGGCCCCCCTCATGAACACACACACACACACACACACACACACACACACACACTCATCCCAAGCATGCGCATGGCCACCCTGACGCGGCTGCCCAGGCAGGCATGCCCACATGCGCGTATCTTCTGCCCAGCTGCCCCTCACTCCTGGCCTGTATCCCCAGGCCGACCTCCCCCAGTGAGTGCGGGGCCGGCGGTGCAGAAGTGTCAGGGTGGTCAGGCTGGGTAGGACGAATCAGCCAGGAAACTCTGCACAGGGGCTTGGTGGCTAAGAGATAGTCAGCCGAAAATGTAGGAGTCAGGGGCCATCAGGGGGCATCACAGTGCTCAACAGGTGTTGAGCTAGTCAGGCGCCAGAAGCAAAGGCCCAGCCCTCAGGCTAGACCAGGACCAGTATTCTGGTGACTGTTGTAGGGTCTGTTGAGGGGAACTGGGGGAGGGAAGCAATTTCGGGGGTGGTGCGTCCACTGTGGTGAGAGGTCCGGGTATTGAGACTGTAGGAAACAGCTCTCAGGGACCTGCCTTCCCAAGGAAAGGTCTGCAAGGAACAGCTAGCCCTCTTTCCTTGTCCTCTGGGCTGGCTTCCCTCCCCTCTCTTCCTCTCTCCCTTCCATCCTCTCTTTGGTTCCCTCTTCCCCAGGCTGCTAAGAAGTGATTTCGTGAGCTGGTACACACAGACCCAGAAGTCAGGAGACCTGGCTTTGCCAACGACCAGGTGCCTGGGCTCGCACGAGTGGTTGCACTATTCCCACTAACACTAACGTTCCTCTACACAACCATGTGGGGCTCCATTTCCACTCCAGCCCATCTGGCTCTCTTCTGCAGCCCCCTCCCTGCCCTTCTCTTCCAGAAGAAACCGAGGCCCAGGGAAAGAAGCAGACAGGTGGGCCAGCTGCCCTGCCTTGTGAAGTCAATAGAATCACAGGTGTTGGGCTTTTGCTGGGGTGAGAGGGTTCTGGATTGTGAAGCCAAGGAGCTGGGCAGCCTGCTGAGAGCCAGGCAGGGGGCAGCAGTGAAGGGGAGTCAGGACAAGTGTGTGGGTGAGTTTGAAAGGGTGTTGTTATCCAGAAGGTATGCGAGGAGCAAGGAAGGTGCCTGCAGGAGTCAGGTTGTGAACAGGCAGGTAGGATTGTAGGGAGGAATGTGAAGTGTCACTAACAGAGTAGCTGGGGTGAAGGACTGGTGTGCAGAAGTGTGACGGGACGGGAGTGCAGGGCTCTCTGTGCGGTGGGTGAGGGAGCCATGACACCATCAGGAGGGACTTCTGGGGCTGCTTGGGGACGGCTGCTGCCATCTCTGCCTGTGCCTGTTTCCTCCCCTGGTTGAGTGTGTGACTCCAGGGCAGCAAGGGTGTCTGAGCCTTGGAAAGTGGGTCTGGGCTGGTCTGTCGGGGAACGTGTCCCTGTGTGTGATCCAGGGCAGGAAGGGGTCTTTTGGGGGCCATGAAAGCACAGAGATGTCAGCCCATCTGGGTCAGGCTAAGAGAGAGCCTGACAGGGGAATGTGTCCAGTGCTCCCACCCCCAGTATGGCTCGGAGGCTGGGCCTGCTCCTGCCATGCGGGACCTCTAGCCTCCCCTCCCCTCCTGGCAGCCCACACGGGAAGGGCCAGGCCAGGCGCAGGAGGAAACCGGGAAGGGGGTCCACCGGGACTGGGGGTCTGTGGGGAGGGCTTCTGGAGCTTAGTGCGGAGTAGCAGGGAAGGAAGGTGGTAAGATGAGGGGACCTGGCGAGGCCCGAGGGACTTGGGGATGTTCCTCGAGGGGTTCGGCCCGAGGACTGTGCGGCGACGGCCTCTGGCTGGCGCTCCCCTCTCGGCGGTGACCTGTCGCTCCCGACCCCCTCCCTGCGGCGCCTTCCCCCTGTGTGGCCCCGGCGCCCCCGGCCCCGCCCCCGGCCCGCTCCCGCCTGGTCGCTCCCTTCCCGGCGGCGGGGGCGGGGTCCCGGGTCCCGGGCGTCGGGCTCCGAGCTCTGCCGGGCCGCTGCCCTTTCCCGCGCGTCAACTCCCTGCCCTGCCCGCCCTGCCGCGGGCTGCCGGGGCCGAGCGGCCGCTGCTACCGCTGCCTGGCCGGAGACGGACTTTTCCTGCCCGGTCCGGTCGGGCTGCGCCCGCCCCCCGCACTAATCACTCCCAGGCCACGGCGGGCCGGGCCAGGGGACTCGCGGCCGCTGCCGCCCGCTCGGTCGCCCGGCCCCTACCTGCCGCTGGCTGCCCGGCCGCAGGCAGCATGGTGGGCTCCGGCGGCGCAGCGCGCAGCGAGGAAGCTGCGAGTCCCGCGGCCCGGCCCGGCCCGGCCCAGCCCGGCTCCCTGCCCTCCGCCCTCGCCTGTCCTCTCGCCCGTCCTCCCTCCCGCCCTGCCCTCCCCGCGGGCCGGGAAGGGAGAGCGGCGCGGCCCGAGGTGTCGGCCTCCCCTTGCCTCCCGCCGGCCTCCCTCCCTCTTCCTCTCCGGCCCCCTCCTCTCCGCCCGCCGCGTCTCCCTCTCGCAGCCCCTCTCCCCGCCTCGGACTAGCTCTCCCGACTTCGCGGGACTCTGCCCGTGGGGATCCCCGGGACCCCGCCTCTCTGGGGCTCCAGGTTGCCGCCTCCCCAGGTCTGCGGGGCGCCGGGACTCCCCGCCGCGCTCCCGGCCACCTCCTGGCCCCGCGAGCGGACTCCAGGAATGCCGCGTCCCCGCCCGGCCCCTCTCGAGGGCGCCCGGCCGTGCCTCCCTGGCTTGAGCCCTGCTGGCGGGGGCAACTGCCTGCTCCCCAGCCTGGCCTCCGCTCGGGGCTCCCCCGGGGAAAGACGGGAACCGGATCTCGCGGCTCCTGGGCGGGGGCGGGGGCTGGGGCCTCGGACGCCTGGCTCCTACCTGCTCGGAGGTCCATGGGGCTGGGGGCCGGGCCGGCCGGGCGCGGCTCCTCTCCCGGAGGCTGGCGGAGTGGGAGGGCGAGCCGCGGCTCCGACGAAGCTTTAATAATCCCATCCGCCAGGCCCACTCGCAGGTTTTTTTCGCTCGGTTTCGGATTTTTTTTTTTTTCGGTGTGGGACATTCTGCAAACTTTTTTTTTCTGACGTGTAAAGCTGTAACCACAAATTGTAGCGGCCCTCCCCGGGGTGGGGGGAGGAGGGGGGAGGAGGGAAGGGAGGGCTTCTGGGGCTCCTCTCCCTCCCACAACACCGAGGGGGGGTGAGGTGAGGCGAGGCTGCGGCGGTACCACCCGGGCCTCCTGGGGGGGGGCGGGGAGGGCATTGGGCCCTCTGCAAACTCCGAGAGCTAGAGGAATGAGCCGCCCGCTGCTTTTCCTCTCCCTCAGTGTCGGCCAGGGGCGCCTGCTGCCTGCCCGGTGCGGGGTCCCTGCCCTCACCCTACCTCTGCCTCTCGTCTCTAATCTGCCCTCCTCCCCTCCCCCTCCTCCTTCCCCTGAGTAAACGCAGTGACACATTCTCCCAAATGCCAGCGAGCTGGCCTCGAAGCAAGTGATGGTGTTTTTCCTTCTGCCCTTTGTCTGGGCTGACCGCCCCCCCCCCGCCCCTTGCCTATTGTCCCGCCGCTTGTCCCATTTCCAGAAGCTGGGGCTGAGTGAGGCGCCAGGGCTGGGGCAGGTGACTAACCGGCGGGTAATGCCCCTTGAAAGAGTGGAAGAGGGCACCACAGGCCCTCTGCCCTGCTCTGAGGATAAACCAGAGCACTGGCTGAGGGTTTTTCCCCCAGGTTCACAAGGTGCTTCATTCTTCCCAGCAGTGGGTAGAGTGCACATGGGTGGGGGGTTGTAATTCTTTAATCAGCACCGGACTAGTTTCACCACCAGAGGCTTTATGGGTGACTCAGTGGGAATGGGCCAGTTCAAGGCGATGGACAGACCAGGAGTCCCCATTTGTGAAATGCCTCCCCATAAAGACATTTGGCTTTCTGCCGCCTTGGGGGTTTGGGGTTGTTGGTTTTTCCCGGTGCTGGGGTAGGGTTGGTTTGGCGGTGGAGTGCTCTCCTTCCTTCCCTCTGGTCTGGGTTGGGACTTGCTGGGCTGGATACCTAGGGGACCTATAAGCCTAGACCCTCCCTGGAGGTCTCCCTGCCTCCCCTTTCCTCCCTCTGCAGAGACTGCCCAGGGAGCGTGCAGAGGAAACAGCTCTCATCTGGGGCACATAGACATCCCCATTTTGTGACTTTTCCTCAGGTACAGTCTTTTGGTCTCCAAGCACTCAAGCTCTAGAACCAGACTACCAATTAAATAATTTGGTAATAAGTTGCTTTTGTTGTTTATTTGTTGTTTCAAAAGGGGAGAGGCTGTGGTGGGCCAGACCTGGAAGGTGATTCCTCTCTCTGGAATAGCATCAGAGCCTGCACTCCCCACTCCTACCCCAGCGTCTCCAGGGAAAGGAGGGCACCCTGCCAGTCCTGCCACAGCCCCTCTAGCTGTCCTGACTGTGCTCAGTTCCCAGGGCAGCTCTTGCACTGCAAGAACTGAAGTGGGGGGGTGGGGGGGGAGAAGTTTGTTTTCAATTACCTCACTGGAGTGGGACTTTGTTGTTGGGGTTTTTTTCTTCTCTTACTTCCTTCTTTCTTCTTTTCTTTCTTTCTTTTTTTCCCTAAACAAGGAGAAAAAGAGCTGGGAAAGGGGAGCTGGCTTGGTGTTGGGGGCAGGGGATTTTCCGGGGCATCAGTTGCATCTCTGATGAAACCTGCATGGGTGGGGTGGGATGGGGTGGAGTGGGGGTGGGGGTCCTTCTGAAAAGTGCTTGGGGCCCACCTCTTCCCCTTCACCACCAACCCCCAGGCAGAACTCTGGAGTTTCAATGACATTCTTGGTGGGTGAGCCCTAGATCTTTTGATGCGTGTGCCAAGGTCAAGAAGGCAGATGCCCAGGTGGGTGACTGGCACTGAGGCCGGCCAGGAGGTCTCCTAGCAGCCACCCTTTCAGAGGCAGCAGCCATGAAGGCGAGGGGAGGGTGCAGGGAGCAGCTTGTCCTGCCCTGGTTTGCAGCTCGCTCCTTGTGGAGCGTCTGCACAAGACAATGTGGTTTGGATTTGGCCGAGCCCCCTCAGCACCTTATAAAGCACCTTGCTGAGTCAGGGAGAAAGCAGCCCCAACTGGGGAGAGTAGGAGGGGGCCAGGAGAGAGAGGGAGAGAGGGAAGGGTAGCTGAAGAGGGGGGAGAAAAGACAAGGGGATGGGGCAGGAAAGAGGAGACACAGAGGCAAATAGATGGGTGGGAGTGGGAAGGGGGGAGGAGGCAGGAGCGGAGGAGGAAGAGGAAGAGACACTGCAGACAGGAGGAGGGAAGCTTACAGTGTTGCCTCCCCCTCCCCCCTCCCTCTGTGCAAATGTTCAGCTCTCCAGTCCAGAAAGCATTGGTTTGCAGGAACCCAGGGCTGCAGCTCTTAAATGGCCAGGTAGGTGCAGAGACAATTGACTTTACACAGCCCCAGGGGTCGGTGCTGTGACCCCACAGGCTGGGGAACGTGTCTTCTCCCTCTGCCTCTTGTCTGGACTTGCGTCTCTACCTTCTCCCCTCACGGGTTGGGGTAGGGGACAAGCCTCTCCCCTCTCCCCATCTTCCCCACTGCCAAAGGGAAAATCCCAACTCCATCTACAAGCTGCCAGTGCCCCTCTGCCATGTCTGGGCAAAGGCAGCAGGCTAGGAGCTGCCAGTTGGGTTGGGGTGTGGGCTGGAATAAAGGCTGTGCCTTTATTGTGCCAAATTCTAAATGGAGGTGGGCTGTTGGAATTGGGGAGAAGAAGGAAGAAAGGAGAGGCAGAGCAGAAATGGCCCCCCGGGTTTCTGTGGGGTGGCAGGGCACAGGGGGCTGCCCTCTGATTTCTGGCGGGGGACTTTAGGAAAGTTCCTGCCCCCCTAAGGCTCTCAGAAAGGGATTCTTGTTAGGGGCCCTTCCAGCCCAGACAATCTGGGATTGCTGGTGGGGGCAGGGCAGGGATGAGAGGAGACCCCTGCCCCCTGAGCTCCAGATCCGTCTGGCCCGCTGTGCATCGTGAAGGCACGTCTGGAGCCCCTGTTGGGTGCTAGGCCCTGTAGAAGATAGAGAGGGCAAGGAAAACCCACCCTTGTCTTCAGGAATTTCAGTCTTGTGGCAAGGGACACTCATTAAACTGAGATCAGAGGATGGTGAGGGAGGGAGAGCTTCAAGAGGTGGAACTTCAAGGTGAAACAGACAGCAGAAAGGCAGCAGGGCAGCGGCGACCACAGGCGGAGGCAGCACTGGGCACAGCCTTCCCTGGAGCCCACAGAGGGCCTGGCTTCCGACTGGCAGGCATGGCCTTGGGGCAGGTTCATCACCTCTCTGTGGAATGGGATAGGACCACCTCTGCCCTCCTCCGCACAGGACACTGGGAATATCAGTGGGCTGATGAGGAGGACGCTGCTTTGCTGCCCTCTCTGGCCTTCCAGACTCCAGGCCTTACCATCCACAGGGAGTGACAGGTCAGCCCCAAGGAGTGTGGCTGGGCAGGGGGCCAAGGCTGGCACCAGGTGATGACTTAGCTGCCCTACAGAGGGGTAGGGGTGAGTCACTGTTGGCTCAGGGACCAGCTATGGTCCCACCGGTCCCATCCCTCCCACCAACATTCCCACCTTCCCCCCATAACTGGCATCCCCAGGGAAGGTTCTCCAGATGCCCCCAAAACACCGTGTCCCACACAGCTGCCAAACTGGCATTAAATGGGCCCCAGTCCCCGGGGTGTCCTGGATTCCTGAACTAGAGAAGCCTCTGATCCCCTCCGATGAGTGAGCGGAGCTCTGTGGTGGAGAAGCCCACAGAGGTAAGGATACTCACTCATTCATTCATTTGTTCACCAAACATTGATGTGCGAGGTGCCAAGGACACAGAGGAGCCCTAAGGGGCCATGGGGTCCGGGGTGGGGAGGCTGCCCTGTGTGCAGGCAGTGGCCCACCATTGCTGACTTTGCCAGCCACTGCTATGCCTGGTGTTTCTTGGTGGCACTTTACTCCTTTGAGCTTCTAAGGCTTAAATAATGACAATAGTGTGAACGTACTGAGCTTTATGTAGATGATTTCATTTCATTCTTACAGGCTAGGGTCCCATAAATAAGGCTATAAAATAGGAACTGGTATTTCCCCATCTTATATGTGAGGAAACCAGAGGCTTGGTAAGATGAAGTTGCTAGTTTAAGGACACACAAGTGGCAGCACCAGAACTGAAACCCAGGACGGTCTGCCTTCAGCACCACCCCCTTTAACCATACTACACAGGTGCAGACATCGGAGGCACCAAGGCAGGGACTCATGAAAGGAGAAGAGGTCGAGGGCTCCAGAGAAGGCAGGACTTGCCCAGTGCCGTGGCTATGAAATACCTAACCTGGGGCACACCTGGTCGCTTCAGGACACTAAGATGTTCCTTGGGATAGGAAAAGAGTCCCCATATGCTTGGAGCAGGAGACCTGGGCTCTCCTGCTCACCATCTACCACCTACCACCCACTGCTGACATGCACTGATATGTGATGCTGGGCCAGGCACCCCAAATTGTCTTACTGGGTCACCGAGAGTGCTCAAGACCCCTCAGCTAGAATTGTAGATTCCATGAGCAGGGAAGGTTTGGACCACGAAATGAGCACTGAACCAGGCTTAGATGACCACTGCCCAAAGCTAGGGCCAGTGCTTCCCATGTCTCCTCAGGGCCCAGCCATACAGCCAGCAAAGCAAAGGGCTAAATAGGCTCAGAGGCCCCCCCCTGGGATGCCAGGGCCAGATGAGGAGCAGCACCTCCTCTCCACCACCACGCACTCCATTGTGAAGGTGCAAGCACTGGGCCACCGAGGGCAGGAGAGGAGGAGAGGCAGCAGGGCCTGCACTTTCCCTTTCCCTCCAGTGGGCAGGAGCCCAGAAGCCCTGCCTCACCCTGAGCTCGCCGTGATGTCAGCGGAAACCCCGGGGCCAGGGCCTCCTCCTACCTCAGCCACAGCCCTACCCTTCCCTGCACCCCCCACCCACACCTGAACCAGCTCTCCACCTGCCCCACTGCTTCCCGGAAGCTGAGAGCAACCAGGCCCCGCTGCTTGCCTTTCCCCTGCCCTATCTGGGCTCTGTCTCCCTGTCTGCAAGGATATCCGGGTGATGGGCGTGTGAGGAGGGTAGGGGCAGAAGGGATACCCCCAGATCATCGGCTCCAACCTTGCCTGCCAGGAGCTTTCCCCACCATTCTCAGGATGTTCCATTGCCCTGGCCAACCCATGCCTCAGGCTCCGTGACTCTGTCTCCCCTGGCAGAGGAATGGGGTTACCTCTCCCTGGGCTGGAAGATCCTTATCCTACCCTGCTGAGTCACTGCTGGCTCCTGCTCTGTCCCCTCCCTCCCCAGCAGCCTCCCGTCCTCAGACTTTCAGCCTTTCTCCAGACTTTCTGGGTTCCTTGGGCCCAGGGGCCAGAGAACAGACAGCACCTCCCAGGGAGGCGGTGATGTGGAGTCTCACCTGAGAGCTTGCCCTCCCACACTGTTGGGAGACGGTCAGGGAGTGAGGGTGCCTGCTCCACCTTCACTTGCTTTGTGACCTTGGGCAAGTCATTTGACCCCTCTACACCCCAGTTTCCTCTTGCAAAAACAAGGATGATGATAATGGTAACTTCCTCAGAACAAAGCAATGCAAGTCCAATCTCTGGCACTTAGCACTCAGTAATGTTGAGGGTTATGGTCATCTGCTCCTCATGCCCTGTGCTTTCATCTCCGCTAATGATGCCGCCTCCCCTTGCAGGCCCCCAGGTCCACATGCTTGCACCTTCTCCATTCTTTTGATTCTGCCTTCCTCCTGAAGCCTGTCCCCATCACTCCCGTCTGATTCACCACACAGGGCACTCGAGAGAGTTCTGGAGCTGGGCCATTTGTTGCTCTCCTCTGGTGATAAGTCATTCCTGAGTTTTGCCTTTGCATCCCAGACAGCCTCCTTGTAGGAGCTCAGTGTGTTGAAGAAGGGCTGGAAGTGAAGGACAGACCCTCAGGGCACAGAAAGCTCTGAAGAGATGAGAGGAGCCGATGAAGTCTGGCTGTGAGGGGCTGACCGTTCTGGGCTTTCAGGCCATTGTCTGCAAGAAGCTCACCCCTCCCCGGCCCCACAGGCACCTCTCGAAGGTCCACCTCGTGGTCCTGAAGAGTGCACATCAGCTTCAGCCGCTGACCACTGAAGAATTTGTGAATGACACAGGGATTCCATAGCTTAGAAGACGTACAAAGGGTTGTGGAGCAGAGACAGGAGAGATCAGAGGAGGGAGACCTCAGGGAGAACCTAGAGGAACTTGGGAGACCGTGAGTGATGAAATGGGTAAAGCCAACCTGGCCTGCACCTGATACCAGGGCTGCTAAGGAGCTGGTGCTCAGGCCTGTGGGGCCTGAGCACCCACCGGAGCTTTCTGAAGCACCTCCTGTACGTGCTCTGGGGACCTGTAGAGACCCACACCTTGCCGGCCAGGGCCTCAGGTTCTGCCAGGACAGAGGGCAAGATGGCTCCAGACCAGAGCTGCTCTGCCCTACCCCCCCATTCCCTGGTCTCCCCCGCCCCCCGCCCCCACCAACCCCGGTGGTAGTAAGCCCAGCTCACCAGGGAGGAGGTCCTCTCAGCCCCTCTCCTTGGGTACCTAGCACAGCACTGGACACCAAGCTGGAACTCACCGGCAGGCACTTGCTGGCCCTGCCCGAAGCCGAGAAGCCTGGTCTCTGGTCTGAAAGCTAGGAGTGGACACGGTGTCTGTCTCCCCCTGCTGGCCCTTTAGGGGACAGGCTGGCCCAGACGCTTTCCACAGAGCTCGTGGAGCCCGTGTCTCCCCAGTGGATGGTGAGTGTTGAGGGTGTTGAGGCAAGGGCCCAGGGACTCAGGCTGGCTCCCGCGTGCAGGAATCCCAACGCTGCCTCCTGGCTCCCTGGGGCTGGAAGCCTGCCGCTAGCAGGGACCCCGAGGGGGGTCGCCTCCCTGATGCCTGGCCCACCGGCCAGCAGGCCCCAGCCTTCTTCCTCTCCTAAACCATGAATGGAGCTGTCATCCACGGATTTATCTAAACCTTTTGTGAAGCTATTTATACTTCCAGCTGAGCCCACATCTTGGGGTAATGAGTTCCATCAGTGTCCTCCCCTGCTGGGTGAAGTGCGCTGCCTTTGATTCGCCCTAAACTTACCTCACTTGTGCTCCAAGGGGGCCCTGTAACTCCAGCAGGCCAGGTTTTGGTGAACAAGCCTGAGCTTCCCACTTCCCATCCCTGCTGTGGGTTTAAAAAATCCCAGCCCCTCTCCCCACCGTCTCCAGCCCTGCAGACTGAAGAGATCTGGCCTCCGGCCTGTGCACAGGGTCTGGCAGCACGGGCACAGCCACTACCTCACATCGGCCTCTGGCAGCTTGCAAGGACCGTAAGGACTCCCATTCTCCACACCAGGCAGACAGGCCCAGAACAGAGGGGCGGGCGCAGCCTCTCCCATTCCTCCTCCAGGGCTGACTTCTGCCCCCAGCGGAGTCCTCAGAGTATTTCCCCGCTCTGTCCTCCAGGCCTTTTCTTTGTAATGTTTCCCTTGGTTTCTAGTGTGGATTCACCCTGGCTCTGTCCACGTAAATGATTTATCTTGTCCCCGGTCCTGACCCTGACACTCCAGAGCCAGAAGTGGTAGGACACAGCCATAACAGCAGCAGCTCTGGCCATGTACCGAGAGCTTCATAAACACTGACTCAGTCAGTCCTCACAACAGACCTTTGTGGTAGGGATTCCTCCCCCAACTCAGATGAGAAACTGAGGCTCAGAGAATATAAGCAACACGTCAGTTTGAAAGTGATGGAACCAGGCTGGCACCTAGAACCCCATTGCCCACCACAACCGAGAACCTGGGTTTAAGTCTTGTAACCTCTCTGAATCCCATACTGTAGTCATTCAGTACAAGCTCACTGATATGAGCCAAGCTTGCTCTGGTTGCTGGGAGAAAGACCAGGGGAAAGGAAAAGCCTGGGCAGAGATTGCCTTTGTGGACAGGTGACACCTGGTGTGCCACAAACACATTCCAGGTGGGCAAGCAGTGCCCTGCCAGCTGTGCCCCCTAGCCCTCTCAGCCACCCCAGAGTAACCCCCCAAGTGCCATGTCATGTGTGCAGACTTCAATCCAGCAGACTTCCATGAAAGCCTGGGTGCGTGCCATTCCCCTAGTCTGTCTCTCTTCACCAGAGTGGAAGCCCGTGAGAGCAGGGATTTTTGTCCTGTACTCTCTTTCCTGAACTTAGAAAAGTGTGTCTAATATGTGTTGAACAAATGAATGGCAACTCTGGGGACTTCTGCAATTTCAAACTAACCAATTGGACGAGAAGAGGTGGTTGAAGAGAAGAAATTTCTTGACAGGTAATTATTTTAAAAGTTTGAAATGGTAACCACCTTCCTCGTTCCATCTGCCCCACCCACATTCCCACAGACTTTCATACTCTGGTCTTGTAGGAGGCCCCCCCTTGAAGGTGGGTGTGGTGAAGACTGTTAAGAATTTGGGGTCAGATCCTGAGAGCATCCCATCCAACTCACTTGTTTTATCAGGAAGACCTTTATCAGACTGCGTGCACCCAGGTCTCCTGATTTCTGGGACAGTCCCCATATCATCTTTGAGTCCCTATACTCATCTCTGGCCCTTTCCCAACAGTTGCGAGGCCCTCATCCCTCACTGTTCATCTTCCCTCTGGACCTGAAAGGCATTATTGGCTAGGCCAACTGCAAGTCTGGAGAGGTTGTTTGGCCTCAGATTGGAGAGCTCCCTTCCAGCCCCACAGCCTGGGGAAGTAGAACAGCCAGTTACTGCTCCCCTCCAGAGCCGTGGCCAGATTAGGAGTCCAGGGAAGCCAGAGGCCCCTCTGGGATCAAGTACATCAGGTCGGAAGGGACCTCAATGACCATCTGATGCCACCAGACACATTATACAGATGAGAAAACAGCCGCAGAGACAGGGAGGGACTTGCACAAAGTCACACGGTGAGTTTAGAAACACACACTAGAAACCCCGGGCTACTGATTCCCAGCTCTAGACTCCTTTCTGGTGTCTGAGCCCTTCAGAAGGGTCAGGTGATTTCCAGCTATTGGCAGGTCTGTGTGTCTGAAGAAAGACTCAAACGTTCTAAAGTTTATGCCTCCGTCCCCCCCCCCCCACAGGGCCTGGCTTGAAAGATCTCAAAGCCACTGGACCGTACAGTCCCATAGGCGTCAGAGGCACACATAGCTGTGTGATTACCCACAGCTTCCCCTCTTTGCCTTCCACGGTGCTCCGGCATCTATCTCCTGTTCTCATCGGGCTGCTCAGGTAATGGATGTGGGCAGAGGTGGAGGAGGTGTGGTGGCTGTGCTGACTTACAGCAGGATGAAAAGAAAGGGAGAGCCAGAGACAGGAAAGGCGAGGAAGTGAATAGCTATGCTAGGCTCCTTTCTTTTTTAACAGAATGTTGAGAGGACAACTACTGTCCAGGGAAGGGAGGAACCCGGGCAGAGGCTGGGAGTTGGATTTGTCCCCCTCATCATGGCACCATGCTAAGAGTGACTCCAAGGCACCTCGGCTTCATTTGGATCACACATCTACTCGTTGAACGCATGCTAATTGGCCACTGACTGAGAGCCAGGCCCTGTGTGAGGTACTACAAACAAAACAGACACGGTCCCTGCCCACATGGGGCGGACATACTAGTGGGGAAAACAGCTGTTAATTACGCAGACACACCTGAGATGATTGTGCGTTGTAGTGAGTGCTGTGGATAACCTGGAGTTGACTCTAGCTTAGCTAGAGTATGGTGGTAGGGCAGGGAAACAGAGATAGCCTGTATCTCTGGACAGATATCTGGAACTGAGCCTCAGGAAGAGAAGAAGCCAGCATGTGAGAAGGGGGAAGAACATTCCAAGTGGTGGGAAACAGTATGTGCAGAGACCAGAAAGTGGAAAAGGATGCAGGGGTTCAGGGAGCTTGACGGGGACAGCACGGCTCTGGAGGAAGGCCACAGGTGGAGGTAGATGGGTGGGGCCAGTTCCTGTAGGTTCAGGGGAAGGAATATGTATTTTATGGCAAGCATAGTAGGTGGCAACCACTGGATTGTCTAAACAAGGGAGAGGTGTGACACGATTGGCATTTTAAGAAGGTAACCTTGGCGCTGAATGGAGAGTGGACTGGAGGAGGCAGGCTGGAGGCAGGAGACAGCTCAGAGAGCTCCTGTCTTCCTCCAGGTGAGAGATGATGGTGTTCTGAACCAGGATGACAGCAGAGGAGATGGGAGAGGGCAGAGCTGCCATCTGGTCGGGAGATGGAGCATTTAGGGCTCGCTGAAGGATTGTAGTATGTGGGATGAGGGAGAGGATGGGGTCAAGGATGTCTGCGTAAAGGTGGTACCATTTACAGTGATCCCCCTGGAAGGAAAGATGGCTTCCCCCAGTGCTCTAGGGAAAGAAGGCAAGGGAGGAGAACTGAGGGAGAGAGGGAGAAACAGTGCGGTTCTGAATTGCATGCCAGGAACTGGAGGGCAAGGGGCCCGCACACATACAGAGTCTCCTCACTACAGACAATGTCAGATTATCAGGGCCAAGCCCAAACCAGCACTTAAGGAATGCAGGGATGCGGAGGTCCTTTCAGATCACTGCCGAACTTCGGAGAAACAGGGAACTACAGGTGGACTGAGACCCAGAGGCAGAGAAGACCTCCCCTCCTGACAAACCCCCCTCCTCCTGCAGTCCCAGGGCCTTCTTTAAATGACTACATAAGCATGATTTAACCTAGTAAAAACGTTGCCAGCTTCCATTCGTGCTCCTAATCATTTGTCAGACCCCTCTCCTCTGCGAAGCTCACAGACCCACCCACTTTTCTCCCCATGGGGCAAAGCGCCGAGCATCATTGACCCTTTAGTCTCGCTTTCTCCTGCTAGGTACATCTTTCTCTACCTCTTTCTGCCCGGATAATCTTATGTTATTTAGTGAAGCAGCCTCAAAGCCAGAACGAATTGCTACCTCGCCACCCCGAGATTCTGCCGCAAGTGACTTTAATTTCTTTACAGGTGGTGGCTGCTGGTTGGGTCCGAGGCCTCAGCCGCGACTGGGTTCGGGCTGTCTTACTTCGATTCGTATCCCCCAGACGCCCAGGAAATCCATATTCAATTAGTGGCCCGGGCGGGCTCGCCGGCACAGCTCAGGAGGCGAGCCCGGCGCTCCCTCCCCCGCACCGGGCGCCCTGGGGCCGCGTCTTTCGTGTTCCTCGCGCACGGTTTCGCAGCCGCCGTGGGCCCTGCAGAGCAGCCTAGCTCCCTGGGGACGCGGCAGGGCCAGGGGCGGGTAACGGACCGTGAGTAGTAGGAAGCCCGCCAGGCTCCGGGCTCTCCCCACGTAACCAGAACCCAATGCGCTCCGTCTCTGTCACGTGACGGCGGAGTCTGGAGCGTTTCTTTCACGTGACGGAGGCGCGCCATGTGGGCCAATGAGGAGGTAGGGGCGGAGCTGTCAGGGGCGGTGAGCGGGAAGGGGACCCCCGCACCCCCCCGCACCCACCGCGGCCTTGGGGACCTGGAGGGAAGCAGCGGGCCGGGGCCGGGTCGGAGGCCCGCTACGGGCCAGCAGCCAGACTCAGCCCGTCGCAGGTCAGGCCCGGCCTCGGTTCTTGGGGCAGCATGAAGTGTCTGGTCACAGGCGGCAACGTGAAAGGTGAGTTGGGGCCGGCTGGGGGGCGGGGGCATGTGCAACAGCCGGAGGCGTCAGCCTAACTCCCGTTTCTCCCCACCCGCCCCTAGTGTTCGGCAAGGCCATCCACTCCCTGTCCCGTATCGGGGACGAACTCTACCTGGAGCCCCTGGAAGACGGGGTGAGGGGCTGGGGCTTGGGAGAGGGTGGGAGTCCAACAGGGAAGGGAGCCTTGGTCTCGAGTTTCGCCTTCACCAGGCAGGATGCTTGTGGGCAGATTTATCTGCGCAGTTCCCGTTTGGGCCCTGTCGTCAACCCAGGCCCGTGTGCGAATTGAGAGCAATTGCCCTTCCTGAAGTGCCCAGTGGCAGGTGGCAGTAACTAGGGGAGAAGGCAGAATGTGCTCACGGCTGTGTAGGGGCCTTGCTGTGGGAGCAGTGCTGCCTCCGACCCCGGCAGGGCTTCATGGAGAAGGTGCCCGCTGCCTGGAAGGAGAGGGAGGATTTCAACAGGTGATGGGGTGGACCAAGTGTGTGAGCAAAAGTGGGTTAGCCCTCCGACCATATCCCGTTCTCTGCTCTACCTGGCCCAGCTTTCTCTCCGGACGGTGAATTCTTCCCGCTCTGCCTATGCCTGCTTCCTCTTTGCTCCGCTCTTCTTCCAGCAGTACCAGGCGGCCACCCCTGGTCAGGAACCCCTGCGCTGTAAGATCCTGATGAAGGTGAGGCCCTTCCCTCACCAGTGGTACTGCCCCTGCCCCGCAGTCTTCACCATCAGTGCATCTTCTTTGGCTTTGGGGCATTCAGTAGATGCTAAGTGGGGGGAGAGATGTATGCAGGAGCAATCCAGTGCAAAATGCAGCGAGGAGCATAGTGAAGACAACCACAGAGAGTAATGGGAGATAAGGAGAGGGTGGCTGATTTTGCCAGGGACCTGGAGTGGAGACCTTCAAATTGGTCCTTGAAAGGTAAGCAGTTCTTTCAAGGCATTCCAGACAGGGGAACAGCATGAACAAAGGCCTAGAAGGGCGTGAGTGTCCTGCATGTTGTGAGATCTGTCCTGGCGTGAAATGCTGAGCTCCTGATGGGTTAGGTCCTATGTGGGAAGTGCAGGATCACTGGTTGGTAGAGGTGCGGCATTGGGCTGCTGTGTTTCCTCCGCTCAGTCGTTCCTGTCCGTCTTCCGCTCTCTGGCGATGGTGGAGAAGACTGTAGAGAAATGCTGCATTTCTCTGAATGGAAAGAATAGCCAGCTGGTGGTCCAGCTGCACTGCAAATATGGTGAGTGGGCAGCTGGTTGGCCAGGGGCTCCCTAGGGTGTAAGGATGGAGGTTGGTGAGGCCTACTGAGACCCTGTCTGCCCATCCAGGGGTGAGGAAGACTCACAATCTGTCCTTCCAGGACTGTGAATCCCTGCAGGCTGTCTTCGACCCAGCTTTGTGCCCCCATGTGCTCCGGGCCCCAGCAAGGTGAGCACGTACCCTGGCTGTAAGCTGAGCTTTAGGTGTCTCTCTCCCTTCTTTGGGCCTCAAGGGTCAATTTAAGAAGGCCCTTCCATGGTTTCTGTGAACCTCAAAAAGTTCATCCAGCCCGGTTTGCTCTCAGGCCCTTGCCTGGCTCTTTACAGGGAGAGGTGAGAGAGGAGACAAGGTGCTCCCTACTTGATGCTCCTCACTGTCTTCAGGGGCCTGTGTTCTCTACCCCAAAGGTCTAGATTGGCTTTCTGGCCTCTCAGACCCCTTCTGACTCCCCGTCTAGAAGGCAGGTCTCTAGCTGAACAGCCTTGAAGGTCCATCTTTAAGCTTTGGGGCTCTGGGGCTCAAAACCCTTCTATGGGTATTCCCATCAGGGCAGCCGGTCTCTTCCTACCTGCTTGGGCTCTAGCCTTCAGGAGTTCCCCTACAAGGCGGGAGGCCAGGGAGGGAGGTCATGGTCCAGGAGGGCTCGCTGAAGAGCAGCTGTAGGGTGGGGCCATTCTGCACTGTCAGAGCACCTAAGGAGTTTGCAGGGCCCAGGAGAGGGTGACCCCAGTGGAGACTGAGGTCCCTGGAGAACACCAGCGCAGAGAGGAGTGGGTTCCCTCCCACCCCGTCCTGGTTGCTGCTTGTGTTGGCATAAACCCAAGGTCTGTCTGTTTCTTTTGGCAGCCATGGGACATGGTAACTTGAAGGTCCTTTTGGATCCTGACAGTCTTGTTTTCCTGAGTTCTGTTGAGATAGCCCTCAGGGCTTCTTTGGGGAGAGAAAAAGGGAAGGCTGTCTCTGGTGTGGATTTTAGGGACATTTCTTTTTTTCTGTTTTTTTTAGTGAACAATTATTTTCTTCTTACGAACAATTTCAAATATGTATAAAGCAGATGTCAGCTCGTGTCCCAAATTGTCTCGAAGCAGATTCCAGATGTTATTTCATCTGTAAATATCAGTGTTTATCCCCAAAAAGCAGGGATTTAAGGGCTCTTTCTAAAGGCCAAGTTTATAAGGTTGGCATAGGTGTGGCCTCCCACCTGAATGGGCAGGTGCTGCCTGCCCAGCTTGGTGGAGCGCAGGTGGCCTGTCTGTCCTGGTACCTTCTCAGGCTTTGCTCTTGTCTGCCATCCGTTGCAGTGGGCTTCTCTCCTACAGGAGCCAGGAAGCTTTTGATAGGACAGGGACCCGTGACCTGAACACTGTCCTTCTCCCTGGGGCATGCTAGTCCATGGTGGGTCCCTTTGGGCACTGGTCACTGCCCTGCCTCAGCTCTTCTGAGAACAAAGCCACTGGACAGGCTGAGCCTTGGATGTAATATTCTGCTGTCCTCACAGGGTTCTGGGGGAGGCTGTTCTGCCCTTTCCTCCTGCACTGGCCGAAGTGACCCTGGGCATTGGCCGTGGCCGCAGGGTCATCCTGCGCAGCTACCAGGAGGAGGAGGCAGGTGAGGGAGCTGGACGTAGCCTGGGAGGGGAGCACAGCTGGGGAGGCATGGGGGAGGGCTGTGCTTCCTTCTGTTTCTGCCCCCACAGACAGCGCCATCAAAGCCATGGTGACTGAGATGAGTATTGGGGAGGAGGATTTCCAGCAGTTGCAGGCTCAGGAAGGGGTAGCCATCACTTTCTGCCTCAAAGAATTCCGGGTGAGGTTCCCCCCACACATACACACCGCCCAGTCTGCTGTGCTGCACCTCTGGGCCTCACTACTCTGCCTGTCCCCTCCCAGGGGCTCCTGAGCTTTGCAGAGTCAGCAAACTTGCCTCTCAACATTCACTTCGATGCACCGGGCAGGTAATTCCCAGCCTCAGGAAAGGGGAGGGCGGGCTCTGGGATGCCAGGAACTGAAGGGCTCTACCTTGTCCGGGACCTGTCACCTGCCCAGGCCAGCCATCTTTGCTATCAGGGACTCTCTGCTGGATGGCCACTTTGTCCTGGCCACACTCTCAGAGCCCGACCCATACTGCCCGGAGCTGCACTCCCCAGGATTCTGCCAGCCGACACCTCTGCTGCAAGCACTCAGGTGAGGGCTCCCGCAATGTAGCCTGCTGCTTCCAGCTTATGGGCCTCCTCCAGCACACACTTTCTGTGCTCACAGCTTCCATCCCCCACAGGCTCTGCCTTCCTGGTCAGCTGTGCTCAGAGACCTCTCCCATCCAGGGAAGTGTCCCCAGGGTTGGGCTGGCTTCCTTCTCTGGCTAAGGCCTCCCCTCTGAGCCTCCCCTGGGCCAAGGAGGTTAAGGGCTTCAGGGAAGCAGGGGACTGCCTGGGGTAGGGCGGAAGCAGGTGGCTGGAAGGGCAGCTGGTTTGGGGAGGATGTGTCCAGTGTAGTTTAAGCAGAGGAAGTTTGGTCTGGCCCCCCGCCCAGCATGTCCCTGGGTCCCCATGCTCTCCAGCTCTGTCTCTGGGAAGGTTGGGGCTTGGACCCCAGGTGACCCAGCTCACGGGACTTGCTCGCCTCCCTCTGCTGAGCTAAACTGGCCTCTAGGGCGCCTCCCTCAGGCCCCTACCTGAACTCTGATCGAATGGATTCCAGGCCTATCCCCTACAGTAAACCGCCACCTAACTCCTGCATCCCTTTCTCTCCAAGTGAGGAACTAGTGAAGCCAAGATCACTGGGGTCACAGCCCCCCTCCCCATTGCCAGCCCCCTCTCACCCTGTGGAGGCCTGCCTCTGTACCCCCTTTATTCTCCCTGTTCTGCACTGACACCATCTCTGCCTGCAGCACACCCCACCTGGATGACTTTGCCCATGACGACATTGACTCTTACATGATTGCCATGGAAACCACTGCGGGCAGTGAGGGCTCACGGGCACCCCCCTGCATCTCCCTCTTGCCGAGCTCCCAGCCTCAGTGTAGCCCTAGCCCCCACTCAGAGGATGAGGATGAGGATGAAGCTGAGCCCAGCACAGTGCCTGGGACTCCTCCACCCAAGAAGGTAGGAGCTGGAGGTGGAGGCAGGGATTGAAGGGAGGAAGGCGCAGGCTGCAGAACACACTCTGTTTCCTCTGTTCTTTCAGTTCCGCTCGCTGTTCTTTGGCTCCATCCTGGCTACCGCACACTCCCCCCAGGGCCCCAGCCCTGTGCTGGCTGAGGACAGTGAAGGAGAAGGCTGAACTGAGAAACTCTAGTTTGTGTCTAGAGGCCCTCGAACAGATGAGGTCACATCCTCCCTGCCCCCAGGCTGGACCTCTGCCTGGTGGGTGGTGAAGGTGGGCTGTGCTGGAGCTGAGCTGTCCTGCTGCCTCCCCAAGGCCCCACCCTGGATTGGCCATGGTCCTGTCATCTCCCACAGCCTCCAACTAATCATGTCTGCTGCCATCAGACAGGAGGTCCACACGAGCCTCAGCCCAAACTCCAACCGTGTCTCCAGGGCTGGCCGCTTGACTTTCCTAAGCCCACTGCCCTAAGGAAAAAAACCACTGCAGAGCTGCTGGCCCCCATTGATTCACTGTCTTTACCAATCAATCATGATCTGTCCATCCCTCAAATTCTGGGCACACGTTTTTCTTGCTCTCTTAATGTTCTTTAGCCCTTGGAATTATAAGAGCCCCTGCAGACCTGAGTATGTAGCTGGGGTTGCCCTGGCTGGGGCTCTGTGCCCAGCAAGCCTGCCCTCCCAAGTGGCTCTGGGCTGCCAGGCCAGGACAAGGGAGACAGAGGCTGTGGCGAGAATCCAGCTTTGACCTTTATTCAAGAGACCAGGTGGGTTGCCCCAGGATCCTGCCGCCAGTCCTGAGGCCAAGCAAGGCTGGAGACCCACAGTCTGGCCCTGCTTGCCCTGAGCTGCAGCCTCAGCCCCAGGATCCTGCTTGCAGCCACCACAGGTGCAGGCAGAGGGAGCCCTGGGGGACTGGACACTGCTTATTGATTCATTAAAAAAAAAAAAAAATACACCAAGGCTTCGTGTTCCCCGTGATGGGTGGGCCCAAAGGGCCAGTGTGACCCCCCCACAGCCATGTGATTTCTGCACAATCCACCATCTGAGGCAGAGGGCGGGCTCCCAGAGTCTATTTCTTGACTTTGGCGGAGTTGCGGGGTGGGGTGATGGGCCTCCCTCCAGGGTTCAGGCCACTGAACTGCCCATATTTCCCCTTGTTCTTGTCGGCGGGCTTGAGGATCTGAAAGAGACAAAGCTGGTCAGGCTCACAGGGTGAAACCATGGGCCACAAGCCCCATCCTCCATTCCCACCTGGAAGGAGCACATGAGTGTCTCGTCCACACTCATCATGGCACCCGCATTGTCAAACTCGCCACAGTAGTTGGGAGCTGAGAAGAGTGTCACCAGCTGCCGCTTGGCAAAGAATTCGTAGCCATCTTCTACCACCTGGACAAGGATGGGGTCAGTTAGCAGGTGCTGGTTGCTCAGCCCTTGCTCCCACCTGGACTAGAGCTGCCAGCCCACCTGGTGCGCCCGGCAGATGAGGTCCAAGTCATGCTTGTGCAGGAACTTGGCCACCACCTCAGCCCCGAAAGTAAAGGACACGCCACGGTCATTCTCGCCCCAGCCCTGCACGTCCTTGTCAGGGTCAGACCACAGCAGGTCACATAGCAGGCCCTGGTCAGGTACGTCTGTGGGCCGCATGATACGCCGAATCTGCTCCATGGACTGCAGGTCCGGAGATAGGCCTGGGGGAAACAGGGGACACTTCTTCAAACAAGCCTCAAAACAAGGACCCCCCCCCTTCTCCAGAAATCCTTTGCCAGTCAGCCTCAGCCTTCCTCCCACCACCCCTGGGAACCCAGGCAGGCAGAACTCATCACCTGCCTCTCCAGGTCCCTGCCTTCAGGAGCTCAGAGCTCCCTGTAAGGAGGAGATGAGCCAATCCCACACAATGCTACAGCAGGAGAGTGAGTGCTGCCTAACACCAGGGTGTGGGGGGACTTCCTGGAAAAAGTAACACCAGCCAACAGCCCAGGGAGAGCTGTTCCAGGCAACTGGGAACAGGTCCCCCAGCTAATGAGAGCTTCATTCCAAGGCCCCCAGGGATGTGGCTGAGCTCTTCTTCCCAAGCAGCCCTCACCTCCGTGGCAGCAGAAGATCTTCTCATCCACGATGGCAGCGATGGGCAGGCAGTTGAAGCAGTCGGTGAAGGTTTTCCACAGTTTAATGTTGTAGCGTCTCTTGCCTGCCCAGAGGAAGGAGGTGGCTGCTGAAGAGGCCTGTCTGCCCCACCTTTAGCCTGGGGTTCTGGGCCCAAGGTGCTTTCTGGGCTGTTCAGACACAGCTAGGAGGCAAGAAGGGACAGCCCCCCTTCCCTCACCCCAATGCCTACGAGCCTTCCCAAGGAAATTCTAAAGCAGCTGAGTCCACAGGAACCCCAGAGTTCCAATCTGAACAAGCCTCTCCCCCACCAGCCCTGTGAACAAGCCAGGCCAAGACCAGGCCTGGTTTATCTCAGCTTCTGGCCAGCAAAGTCCAGTCCAGATCATCCTAAGAGCTTAAGTAATGTGTGTACTGGAGGAGAGTGTCATCGGCAGGGCTCTGCATCAGAACAGGATAGCCCTTCAGCCAGCAACCATGCCAGGAGGGCAGGGCCCTGCCTTCACGGAGCTTGCAGTCTAGCAGGTGTCCACACAGACACCCCTACTGCCAGGCCAACAGGAGGGTCCCACTGAATAGCAGTGAGAGCCCTTCAGGACTTCTATAGTCCCAGGCACAACCTACTCACACTCATCATAGAAGCCATAGATCCGGTTGATGCTGGCACACTCATGGTTCCCACGGAGCAGGAAGAAGTTCTCTGGGTACTTGATTTTATAGGCCAGCAGCAGGCAGATGGTCTCCAGAGACTGCTTGCCCCGGTCCACATAGTCCCCCAGGAAGAGGTAGTTGCTCTCTGGAGGAAAGCCGCCGTACTCAAACAGCCGCAGAAGGTCGTAGTATTGGCCATGGATGTCGCCTGTGACCCAGGGAACCTGATCAGCACTAGCTGCGGGGTCTACACTTGAACTCAGGGCCAAAGCTAGGCTCAAGGGAGGAGAGATCCAGGGACTTTGTGGGAGAGGGGAGACAGGCAATGCCACTTTCAGGAAGCAAAGGGGCCTGGGCAGGGGGCTCACCACAGATCTTGAGGGGTGCCTCCAGCTCCAGAAGAATTGGCTGGCTCAGGAAAATCTCCCGGGATTTGAGGCACAGACCACGTATCTCGTTCTCTGTCAGCTGCACATTCTTTCCGGGCCTCGAGCCCTGCACTGGGGGCAGAATGGGACGTCAGGACCCTGGTCCCTCAGGTAGGAGGAAGGTAGGCGACCCCGGTACCCCCATGGGCACTTCTGGGGACGCCTGGGTCCCTCCTAGCCCAGGGGCAGCTGTTGCTGCTGAGCCTTCGGGAACCCCGTCTCAAGCCTCCCAGGATGGGACCCCAACTACCCTCAAGGCACTACAGACGGGATGGGATTGCTGTGCGCAAGGGCCTGGCCACCCCAAACCCCACAGCGCAGGGCCCATTTCCAGGGGACTACGCTCCTCAGGTTTCTCCCTCGCCCCAAGAGCCCAGGCCAACCCGTGGGCCCCTGGCCCAAGAGGGGTCTGCTCCCGGTGCTGGAGTGGCCCCAAACCTCCCGGGCGCGCCGCGACTTGGGGGAGCGGCTGCGGCCATGGGACCTCGCGGCCCGTCCCCGCCCTGTCTAAGCTGGCCCGAGAGCCGCAGGCCCGCCCGCGCGCCATTTCCGGGCCGGGCAGGGGGCCAGGGCGCGGCGAGCGCCGACCTCCCCGGCCCGGCCAACCTTCCAGCAGGCGCCCGATAATAGAGTCCAGGTTGAGTTTCTCGCTGTCGGACATGGCGGCGCCGCCGCTCCGGCCCAGCAGCTCCGGGCCCGCTCCTGCCTCCCGCCCTCCCGCCGCCTCCTTCCGGCCTGGGCTCCTTCCGCCGCCCCGGCCCGCCCCGGCCCGCCTCCCTCGGGCGCCCGCCCCGCCCCGCCGCTGCCCTCGCGCTCTAGCGCCTCCGCGGGACGCCGGCGCCGCGGACGCGGCAGCCCGCGGGGCGGGACTTGGGTCGAGTTCTGCGAGCTGGGGCGGGGCGGGGCGGGGCGGGGCGGGGCGGGGCGGGGCGGGGCGGGGTCGAGCCTGGTCCCGCCCTCGAGGAGTTGCCCAGCCGGTTCCGAGGATACGGGGCCGGAAGTACTGTAGAGGTTGTTTTTCTCTTTCAGAGGGTAAACGGCTCTTCAAAGCCCTGCCCTGGGCGGGAGGGTGGTGTGAGCACGTTGATAACCAAGCAATGTATTAAGTCCTCGAAGTGCAGAAAAGGAAACTGAGGCTCCGAGATAGCAAAGGCCTGGTCCAACACCGGGGCTTCACATTCGCTAAGACCAGACCCAGACACCTGCTGCTGAACTCGGAGCTTATTTTGATCCATACTGCCTGTAATGCACACTAAATGAATATTTCTTTATAAATCCCATTGTTGCCTTATAAGTAGCGTGATAATGCTACATTGTGTGCATGTTAAAAGTATTACTTTGTGAAGAGCAAACATTAAATAAATAATAATCGGGTGTTTCACATGCTGGTAACCTCAAAACCGGAGGCAGCCCGGCCTCTACCTCTGGTAGGCCCTGGCCCATGGCCTCCAGCACTAGAACCCAAACCTGTAGCCACCCAGCCCACAGGGAGGGTGGGAGGGGCCCGGAGGAGCCCATGGCCCAGGAGCACTGGGGCAGGCCGGAAGAGCCTCAGAGAGGAAGGGGTGAACCCCCCCAACTTGGGAGGGGCCCCCCCAGCGGGTTGCTGAAGCTGCTGCTGAGAAGGAAGTGAGAGGAGGAGGTGAGGTGCGGCAGAGAGGTAAGCTGGGCTGGGGCGCAGGAGCTGGGCCTGGGGCTGGATCTCTGTTCAGAAGCCTGGCCTTTCTGTCACTTCAGGGCTTCAGGGCCTACCCACCCCCAACCCAGTAGAGGGGACAGGAGGGTCTAGTTGAAATACCCTGAAACTTCCCAGCTTTGACGCCACAGCTAGGTTTTGGGGCTGGGGACTGGCTGGCCGGGAGCTGCCTCACACTGGCTCTCCCCACATCTTGCAGCCCGTGGCAGCGGGGGTCTTGGGCGCCATGGCCCAGGCCCTGGGGGAGGACCTGGTGCAGCCTTGCGAGCTGCAGGATGACTCCAGCTCTCTCGGGTCTGACTCAGAGATGAGTGGGCCTGGCCCGTATCGCCAGGCTGACCGCTATGGCTTCATTGGGGGCAGCTCCGCAGAGCCAGGGTAAGTGGGGAATGGGTGGGTGCGGTGGAATGCCAGGATCGAGGGTGGGGGCTGAGGGCTGAATTCTAGAGTGAGGCTCAACGTCGAGGGTCCTGGGGTGGTCTGGGGCCTCAGCCAGTGTCACCCCTCCTCAGGCTCCAGATGGAGTCCTAAAGTTGACAGGGCTGGGTGGGAGGGTCCCTGTGTGTCTCTTTTACTCCCAACCTCCAAGGGTTTGCACCCACACTTGGGACCAAACATCCTTCTCATTTTAATCTCTGGCCCAAGAATCCCAGATCCAAAACACAGAACCAGACTCCAACTCAGGACTCCTGGCTTCTAGTCTAGGGCTCTGTCCACCCAGCTCTTCCTCTGAATACTCTGCGTCTCTGTCCTGGAGAAAAGCCACCCAGCCCCTCCTCCAACACCTACACACCGCCTTCAATCTCTCCTCTAATGCCCACCTTGGAGTCACATCCTTTCCTGTCCCCATGACAACCACTGGCAACTCTGGGGTGACAGGTCACCTCCCAGGGCTTCCCAGAGATCTACAGGGTCAGGAGCTGAGCTCATCCCTCACCTGGGTGGCATGGAGGGTGGCAGATGTGGGCTCTAGGTAATAGCTGCCCAGAGCCTGGATGCCTGTGCCATGTGCCCCCAGGCCAGGTCACCCTCCTGCAGACCTTGTCCGCCAGCGAGAGATGAAGTGGGTGGAGATGACTTCGCACTGGGAGAAAACCATGTCTCGGCGGTACAAGAAGGTGAGAGGGAGAGTGGTCCTACCAGGCCTTCTTGGCCCACACTGTGGTGCAATTTACCCCCCACCCTACCCAACTGCTGTCCCAGCCCCTCTCTTTTCTCCTTTCCACCCAATGGCCCTGGCCCGATGACAAATTGTGCATGGGGCCTGACAACAGGAGCAGGGGAGGCTGGCCTGGCTGGCCTAACGGGGCCCCTTGGCCTCACCCACAGGTAAAGATGCAGTGCCGGAAAGGCATCCCCTCTGCTCTGCGAGCCCGGTGCTGGCCTCTATTGTGCGGGGCCCATGTATGTCAGAAGAACAGCCCCGGCACCTATCAGGTAAGGGTGTCCACAGAGGTCCCACCTCCCTTTCCCAGAGCCTCTCACCACTCTGAGCCCTCGCACTCACCTTCCTGCCCACCCACAGGAACTGGCTGAGACCCCTGGAGACCCACAGTGGATGGAGACCATCGGCAGGGACCTGCACCGTCAGTTCCCTCTGCATGAGATGTTTGTGTCACCCCAGGGTCACGGGTATGAGGCTTGTAATGCCCAGGGACCCCCAATCCCACACCCCTATGGGCTTTGGTTCTGACCCAGCTCTATATTCTTGCATCTCAGGGGACTCAACAAGGCCTGGGAAGAAGCTGCTAGAGGGTGGGCAGGGATACCTGGAGGATGGGCGCCTAATGGGATATTCTGGCACAGGCAGAAGGGGCTCCTGCAGGTGCTCAAGGCCTACACTCTGTATCGGCCTGAACAGGGCTACTGCCAGGCCCAGGGCCCTGTGGCTGCTGTGCTACTCATGCATCTGCCCCCGGAGGTGAGTCCCCTCAACCCTGCTCCAGGGATCCATGAACCCCAACTCAGGGGTTCTGACTTCAGGCACCTAAGACCCTTGACCCCTAACCCTAGTGACTTAGTAATTCTGTCCCCTCGACCCATGACCCCCAAGCCCCATGAACTCCAGCCTCAGAGACCTGGTATCATTGACTCTCAGATCCTGTCCTAGTGACCCAGGGCCTCATGACCATCAACCTCAGTGACCTTCAAGCCCAACCACCTTGACTCCAGGAAGGTGGGACCCTTCACCCCTGACACTTGCCCCAGTGATTTAGGAGTCTGGATATTGTCACTTTGACCTCATGACTCCTGATTCTGAACCCTGTGACCATGATCCCTGACCCCAGTGACCCCAAGAACCCAGGACTTAAACTTTGGGACCCTCCCAACCCCTGACCAGTGAGCCCAGTCCTATGACCCTGAAATGCAACATGCTGAGCCCTGTAAATTCCAATCCCCTAAACTCATTGTTAGGCCTCTGTCTGGGCAGGGAGAGGCTGTAGGTAAGAGCCCCTGGCACTGAGTCCAGGCTTCTGGCTCCAGAGTCACCCCAGCTGGTGTGCGGGCCCCCCACTGTGCCCTTTCCCTGCCCCGTGGTTCCCTCTGGAGTCCCATCCAGGGTGCACTCACTGCCTGTGTCCTGCCCTCAGGAGGCCTTCTGGTGCCTGGTACAGATCTGCGAGGTCTACCTCCCTGGCTACTATGGGCCCCACATGGTGAGAGGCTGGGATGTGGTTGGGCCGGTGGGCGGGGCAGAGCCTGGGATTTGGGAGCAGAGGTGCTGACGGACTTGGCCGCAGGAGGCTGTGCGGCTGGATGCCGAGGTGTTCATGGCCCTGCTGCGGCGGCTGCTCCCGCGTGTGCACAAGCACCTGCAGCAGGTGGGCGTTGGGCCCCTACTCTACCTGCCTGAGTGGTTCCTGTGCCTCTTCGCTCGTTCCCTGCCCTTCCCCACAGTGCTGCGTGTCTGGGACGCCTTCCTCAGCGAGGGTGAGTGGGCCCCCCAACGCGGGGGGCGCGGGGCGGGGCCTTGAGGTGCACGGATATGAGTAAGGCCCTGCTGCCCGCTGCCGCTGCCAGCATCGGCCCTGGGTCTGGGTGCCAGGTGTGCTGAGGACGATGGCACCGTGCAGCTGTGGGGAACCAGCCCAGCCCTGGTGCACACCTCTGTGTGCTGAATGGTGGCCCCGCAACCCCACAGTGATGAGATGTAGGGAGGGCAGGCTGGGGCCAGGGAGGCCTCACCGAGGTAGACAGGCAGGTCATAGCAGCAGAGCTGCTCCGGCCTAGGCTCTGGGGGCGTGGCCTGGGCTCTGGAGGGCGTGGCCCGGGCTCAGTGGGGCATGGCCAATGGGAGGACTAGGAGCATTCATCCCCAGAGCCCATAGGCACTTGGGCAGTGCTCGCTGGTGCCAGGCGCTGCTCTGGACATCAGGGTAAGTGAGGGAGGCCTACATTCTGGTGGCGGTGGGTTTGGGAGGTGATAGTAACCAAATTAATAAGATATTTATGGTTTGTCACAAGTGCCATGAAGAAAATAAAACAAGGGATGTGACAGAGTGGCAGGGGGGCAGCGGGAAGACAGTGCCATTATGCTCTGGCTGTTCCATGGAGGTGACAAGCTTATGGGGGCAGTGCAGAGCAGAAGACCGGGAGGCACACTGTCCACGGGGTCCAGGCTATGGACAACTTGGGAGCTACAGGCATGGAAAGAGGTGAAGCCAGAGCACTGGATGCTGGGCCAGGCCAAGAATGGAGAGAGTTGGGCAGAGCTGAGCTGGACTCTGGGGCTTTGAGGCTCTGCCTTGGTACCACCATCAAGTAACCCACCTACATCCTGTGCTACATAGGTTGTCCAGAGATTGCAGCCATAGAGGAGTACAAATCCATCAGTGCATTTACTGAGCACCTGCTGTGTATCCAGTTGGCTCCAGGCTGCCTTAGAGCTCTGGCCACATTGCCCATGTCTCCATCTACATGTCACCTCCCCTCCCACTGAGACCTCGAGGCCTGGGCGGGGCAGAGCCTCTCACTGTGCCTAGGCTGTCCTTACCCACAACATCAAAGACAAGCCCTGCCACAGGCACTCTTTCATAACAATGATGACATCGGTAGTTGTTATCATTCCTTTACAAGTCATAATTGTCACTAGGCCTCCCTGATCCCCTGCCTGCTCTTCTCAGTAGACCCAAGGTTGCCAGAAATGGATTCTGAGGCTCTGAGAACAGCCCAAGGTCACACCCACGCACGTGTCTGTGTGCGTGTGTGCATGTGTGCTCTATGCTCTCAGTGTAAGAGTGAGGAGCTCTGGCTAGAATCTCTAAAATCAGAAGGTCACAGATCTGAGCTAGCCAGGCCTCAACAGGCACCCACCCAGCCCTTCTAGCATGGATGAGAACCTGAGGCCCAGAGAGAGAAGGCTTGGTGTGAGGTGGTCCGTAGTCCCAGCTCCTGGCAGGCTTCTCTCTCTGCCTGGAACACCTGTGGCTGCTGAGACTTACTCCCCGGAACCTCAGATTGCAATTACTCTCATTTTTTTGCTGTGGGCCTGATTGACTCAGGGCCCAGGCTATGAGCTCCAGGACAGTAGAAGGAGGGCGGGTTCGGGTGCAGAACTGAGGAGGGGCAGGACTGACCCCCTACTGCATGATGCCCGGGCCTGCAGGTGTGAAGGTGCTGTTCCGTGTGGGGCTGACGCTGGTGCGCCTGGCACTGGGCACCGCAGAACAGCGCCTGGCCTGTCCGGGGCTCCTGGAGACACTTGGCGCCCTTCGAGCCATCCCCCCCACCCAGCTGCAGGAGGAGGTGCTCATGTCCCAGGTGGGTGCCCCCACCCACCCTCCACAATGGCCCAGTCCCTGTTGCAAAGTTTGGGAAACTGAGTCCTAAGGTGGGTGGGAAGTCAGAGTGAGAAGTGGGACTCAGTTCCTATCCTCTGAGCAGCAGAGAATGTGAAAACCCCAGGCCTCAAGTGGCTTTCTGTGACTCCCTTAGCAAAGTAGTCTGCCAGCCCCTCAGCCCTCAGCCACTTCCTAGGGCTGTGTACTGCCCGCCCTGTGGGGACCTCATCATTTCCTGCTCTCCCCCAGTCCAGGCAAGCTCAGTACTAACTGTTCCCCACAGGTGCACAGCGTGGCCCTGTCCGAGCAGGACCTGCAACGGGAGATCAGGGCCCAGCTGGCCCAGCTGCCTGAGTCGGGGTCTGGGCCAGCCCCAAGACCACAGGTCCGCCTGCCTGGGGCCCAAGCCATCTTTGAAGCCCAGCAGCTGGCAGGGGCACGGGGAGACACCAGGCCTGAGGTGCCCCGCATTGTGGTGCAGCCCCCGGAGGAGCCCAGGCCGCCACGGCGCAAGCCCCAGACCCGAGGCAAGACTTTCCATGGACTCCTGACTCGGTCCAGGGGGCCCCCCATTGAGGGCCCCCCCAGGTCACATCGAGGCTCCACCTCCTTCTTGGACACCCGATTCTGAAGGTCTTACTTCTGAGGGTATCCTGGACTTGGTAACCTGTACAGTCGATGCCCGCCTCGCCAGTCAGCACAGCACTTCAGCTGGGATTTGGTGACTCAGCTCCCTTCTCACGGACTGTGTCAGGTTCAAGGATGAAGGAAGGTCACAGAGTGGGCTTTTGAGGGCCCAGGGCCCAGGCCCCCCACCTGCCCATGGAGCGGTCCTGGTGCCTGGGCTCTTGTGAGCCTGGAAGCTGGCGCTGAAGGAGTTTGGGGGCGAGGGCAGCTGGCTAGGCTGGGGGACCCCAGAGGGCTCCTGGAGAGGCCTGGAATAAAATCTGACAGAGGCTTGGATGGAGTTAGACTGAACACCGCCCACCCCAGCCCAGGATGGGCTGCCCCTTCCCCTCCCACACTCACCTCCCTCCAGTTCTGCCTGTCCTGGTCCAGCCCTGGACACACCAAGGCTGCCCATTGGCTGCTGGAAGGTGTTTACCAGCAACAGGAGCCAATGGTAAGCTGCCTTGCCCAGCCTCCTGGGGGCAGGTACGGCTCCTACACCTGTGGGAGGAGAACACCCGAGTGGATTCTAGGCCCAGAGTGGGGCTCTGCCCCCATGCTGCCCTCCCCTTGGCTCAAGACCCCTTGTGGGTAAGGGGACTCTAACCCAAGTCTGCCCCCCACCCATGGTCCTGGTCCCATCCTCAGGGAGAGCTCGGCGAGAACAAAGGCCTAGTGTGCCAGGACAAAGGAGAAAGGTCCCGCTGGCCCTTGCCCCCTCTCGAAGCCTCTGCTGCACCCCCTTGGGACTGCCACCATGGAAACCCCCTCCTACACTCACTAATTGCTCCCGTGGGTGCCTGGGTGCCTGGGACATGAGCCATCACCAGGACAACAGGGCTGGTTCCAATGCAGGCTGTGTCCCTCCAGTGCCCATTCCAGGGTACCCTGCCACCCTGCCTCCCTGGGCGCCCGTCCCCCAGATTGGAAGGTGCAGGGTGGGGGCGGGGCAGGGCTCAGGAGCACTGGGAGAAAGTGTCTGGAGTCCCGCTTAAATGGGGGTGGACTCAATCTGCCTGTCCCAGGGGCTGTGCTGGAACACAGGCATGACCACTGGTCAGAATGTTCTAGAGACAATGCCCTCACTCTGCGTATGGTCACGTGGTGCTTGCTGTGTGCCTAGCCAGGCCCTGGGTCCGGGGTAGACCATCCTACTCTCAAGGATCCTGGAGGAGGGATTCATGGGAGGTCCAGAACCAGATCTGCAGTTTCCTGGGGGAAACAGAGGCTCAGGAGGGGAGGGAACTTGGCCAAGGCCTTGCTTCCCATGACAGATCCAAGGTTTACCCCTGCCCCCCACCATGGGCACCCCTCATGGGGTGCTCTCTCTCCTGCTCCCACCCACTCCCCCGGCTCCTCCCCTGTCAGGTCCCAGCCCCTCTGAGTGTGGGGCAGCACCTGGGGCCCTGTAAGCTAAGGAGAGCTTCCAAAGCTTCCCTCTCCCGGACCTGGGATACTTGCAGCTTAGTGACAGCCCCCTCACTGCAGCTCACAGGGTGCTTCCTCAGACCCCTCCTCCCACAGCCCCCTCGGAGGGTGGCACAGAGAGCCTCATTAGAGGAATGGGGAAATGGAAGTCCCCAAGGTAGAGTACCCAGCCCAAGATCACAGGGCGGGGCAGAGCCAGCCAGAGGGTTGATCTCTGTGCCTCCTACATGATGCCTTAGCTCTACAGTCAGGCATCTAATGGAATCTCAGGCACTGTAGCAGATAGGGTGGGGGGCCTTGCCCCTGGAATCCACCCATAAACACTCTGCCCTCCGTGGGCTCAGCTCTGTTCCCATAGTGGGGGAGCAGAGAAGCAGCAGCCTCAGCCCGAGGCCCAAGGATCCTTCATGAGGCTGGGAGGGGGGCCACAGTGGCAGAGGTCCCCCTGGATGTAGACCCTAGAGGCAGGTCGTCTCCTGCAGGGCCCCTCCAGCTGAAGCTGAGTCACTCCCTTTTCTACTCAGGGAAGCATTTCCCGGACAGGTGCCAGTTATCAAGCATCTCTGTGGGGAGCCTGAGCTGAGAGGTCAGAGAAGAAGAGGATCAGCTCCCTCCTCGTGCAGACACTTCTGCACATGCTGTCCCCACAAGGCAGTGCCTCCCTGCCTCCCTGCCTCCCTGGGTGCCCTTCCCCCTGGTTGGAAGGTGCAGGTGGGGGCAGGGCTAGCCCCTACAGCACCTGTGGCTGGTCTGGAAAAGATGCCTCCCTTCCAGGCACTTGCAGCTCAGCCCAGCAGAGGGGGAAGTGACTACTCAGAGGGGTATTTTTGTGCAGTGAGCAGCCTGCACAACGACATTCAGTGAACCTGGCAGCCCCAGCTCCCTGCAAACCTGTCTCAAAAGCAGCTCAGAGAAGGCAAGCTGTGCATCTGGGAGCACTCAGCCTGTGGGGACCAAAGGTGGGACGGCACCTAGTAATGTCTGCCGGCCTGGGTCAGCCCAGCAGACAGGAGTGTGGACGGGTAATGAAGTGGAAGGGCAAGTGGATTCTCGCCTTGGTCTGGGGCGGGGGAGGGGCCATGGTCTCCATCTTGCATGACCAGCAGCCCAGAGGTACCCGCAGCCCCACACTGTCTGTCCAGATGTCAGACTTGGATAAAGTCCCTGAATGGGAAAAGCCCTTTCACTCTCTCTCAGCCTCAGTTTCTTCTTACAGATAATGGGATAATAGTAGCTCACATCCCATCCCCGAGAGCACTTTACAAGCCTCATATGATTGTAAAGCCAATTG
This sequence comes from Phataginus tricuspis, assembly GCA_029783875.1. Taxonomy (NCBI): domain Eukaryota; kingdom Metazoa; phylum Chordata; class Mammalia; order Pholidota; family Manidae; genus Phataginus; species Phataginus tricuspis. The sequence continues at coordinate 8,470,887 of JAQQAC010006904.1, read as the reverse complement.
GGCAGCAGCCTCTACCCCACCCTTACCTGGCTTAGTTCAGCCTCAGGTGACCTCCAGGCTCTACTGGCAGGGACAGAATAGAACTGTCCTACTAGTCTGCATGCCCCAAGTCCCAGGGCCATGGGCCTGTGCTACAGTTTCCCAACCGTGATTTTCCTCCCAGCATCCATCCACAAGGCAAATGCCATCACAGCCGGGGCCCAGCCAGGGTGGTCTGGGAGGGGGCACAGAGGACACTGCTCCCTGTGCACATAGGCACACGCTCTGGCAGAGGAGAGAACCCAGCTCCCTCTCTCACAGCTGTATGACCTTGGGCAAGTCACACCACCTCTCTGAGCCTCACTTTCCTCATCAGTAAAACGCAGAGAATCACAACTGCCGTTGCTCAGGGTTAAGTGAGATACAGCACATACAGCTTCCTGCACTCACAGTGCCTGGGATAAGATCAAGAAACACTTGCTGATCTTGACAGAGCTGCTGAGTGCTTACCTTTTGCTGGGCACCCCTATCCAGCCAAGCCTGGGTGAAGGCATGCTTTGTAATCCCCATTTAAAGCCAAAACACTGAGTCTGCAGAGGCTACATAGCTTGTGTTAAAAACAAGACAACAGGCCCAAATGGGGTTGCTTATGCTAAGCCCACGTCACCAAACTGAAACTTAATTAGCTTCAGCTCTCCCAGAAATGGAATTGTAAACCAGTCAATCAAGAATCATGTGATCAGCCCCAGTTAGGCCATCTGCCCGATAGACCCCTGCCATTCCCTAAAGGAAACTGACCTTCCAGTGACCCACTTTTTTGCCTAGTGAAACTTCCTTGTTCCTGCTGCCTTCTGCCTATAAACATCTTTCATTTTGTACAGCTCCTTTCTGCTAGATTAGATGCTGCTGGATTTGTGAACTGTTGAATAAAGCCAGTAAGATCTTTAAAATTTATTTGATCTTGTTTTTTAATACTTAAGTGTCAACGGTCATGCTCTTTGATGTCATCTGTGCCCCACCCCTGTTCCCACCAGTAGCAACCCATGCAGCAAGAGAATCAGCTTTCTCAGGTGGCACCAGGAACCTGGGCCAGTTGTGGGGGGTGGCCGTGTGTGGACTGGGAGCTGGGAGAGCCCAGAGCAGCCATTCCTGGACAATTGTGTAGGGGATGTAGGCTGGCCTGGGAGACCCTGGATGAATCACTTTTCTCTCCTGAGTCCCTCCAGTGGCCGGCAGGAGTGTGAGTCCTCACAGGCTGCTCTATACACAGTGGTAGATTGTACACCGGAGCTGCCACCTCTGTCCCCACAGGAGCGAGGGCCCCTCAGTACTTTCCCCCAGCCCAGGGGGCTCTTGTAGACAGCTGGGGGTCTCCACCTCCCAGACAGGCAGGGAGAGTGTCTGAGTTTGGGCGTGTGAGGCAGAGGAATTGTGACAAGAGCCTACATGTGCTGGGCGCACGGGCCTGGCTAATCCTCACCACTCCCTGTGGGATGGGAACTCGTCCCATCTTAAGCAGGTGGAAAGTGAAGTTCAGACCAGAAAGGGGAAGGGCCCAGGTGTCACAGCCAGAGTTAGGATTGGACCCCGCCTGGCATGACACACTCAAGGAGAGGGTGTGAGTGTTTGGCTGGGTGCACCTGGGTGTAAAGATGTGTGTCTTGGGGAGATTGTGGGTGTAACTGCGGGCATCCTGCTGGCCTGGGTGTTGCTAGGCAGGGCAGATCCTGCAGATGCCCCCTTCACCTGCTCAGACCTGCTGGAATTCCCAGCCTGGCCACCCACTTTCCCTCTCTGACCCCTGCAGGGCACAGAGTGTCCCGAGGACCTGGGACTGCCCTTATGGGGGCATCTTACTGAGTGCTCGCTACTCTGGTAGGGGCCGGGAGAGGGAGGAAGTGTCTGCATAGATGTCAGGGACCCCCACCCAGAGGGCCTTTCTGGGAGTGTCTGCCGTGGTGCAGAGTGCTCATGGCTGGGACAGATTTGGGGTGGACGTGGTGGGAGCTCAGGACTCCATCCAAGGGCAGGACTCCGGACTGTGTGCCCCAGCGCTCTCCCGGCCACCCCACCCCCAAAGGCCAAGGGCGGGCCCTAGTACCAGTCTCTGCTGGCCCCAGCTCTCCTCCCCCTTCCTCTCCTCTTTCCATCTCTCTCGCTGTCCCTATCCCTGCTTCCCACAGCCGTGTGTGTGTGACCCTGAGGATCCCTGTCCACTGGTACCTGGCCCTCTGTTCTCAGTCTGTGCCTCTGAGGATCTCCTCTGTCCCTCTGTGTCTCCTAGGCCCCCCAGACCCTGCGTCTTGCCAGGGGAGGGCCCCCCACGCACACCACACCCCAGATTTAGGGAGAGGTCACGGGTGCTCAGACGGGAGGAGTGGGCGGTCCTGAGAGCGCTCGCTGGGCGTTGGGTGCCAGGCCTGCCCCCTCACCCGCGCCGCCCCCGCCCGGCACTGGGCATGCCCCGGGCGCTTCTATATATAAAGCGGCGCCGCCCAAGCCCAGCAGTGCCGCCGCCGCTGCCGCCGCGCCCCTGACCATCCGCGTTGCCCGCCGAGCCCCGCCGAGCCGCTGCCGCCTGCCAGGTACCCCGGCTCCTGCCCGCCCCGGGGAGAGCCAGGGAGGGGGGCTGCGGGGCAGGGGCCGCGGGCACAGGGACCTTGAGCACCCGCGCCCCCCGGTGGGACCCGCAACACTATCTGCCCCGGACCTACACTCATGAGGGGACCTGCCGCGCCCCTCGCTGGAAGGGCTGAGTTCCAGGACCCCCAGCGCTGTTCAGTGCAACCAGCCTGGGATGTGTGAGTGCGGGGGTGCAGGACCCATGGGTGTCTCTGAGGCAGAAATCCCTCAGCCCCCTTGGGGGTGGGGGTGGGGCAGTCTTGGATACTTCCTGGAAATGACAGAACACAGGCATAGTGGCAGCCGCCCCTCTGCCCACAAAGTCTCAGGGGCTGGGTGGTGGGGCAGAGACCAGGCTGCCCTGACTCCCTCCTTTGTGCCTCTGTGTCTCTGCCTCAGACTCTCAGCTCTCCGCCTGTAAGATGGTGAGTCCCCTCTGGTCCCTCCCCCAAAAGGCCCACACCCCTGGCCAGAGGGAGGGCCCAGAGGGTGGTGGCCAGAACCCAGAAACCTGACCCCAGGGGCTGCCAGGTGCAGAGAGCCCAAACCCACAACCAGCCGCACGTGTACTCCTTGACTTCCCACTCTCCGTGTGCCAGGCACTCCACGTCTTCTCTATCAGCCCTGGGAGGTGGACACTTTTGGTACCCTTTGGCATTCATTCATTCTGTAACATTTATCGAGCACCTACTGTGTGCCCAGCACCTTTCTAGGTTTAGGAACATAGCAGTGACTGCACAGTCTGGGCCCTCAGGAAACTCACCTTCTGAGAGAGGGCACTCAGAGTTTGGCACTGGAGAGCTGGGCTTCAAGCCCAGGTCTAAGGTCAAGACCTCTGCCCTTCTGACCACAGTGTCTCCCCATGACCAAGGGGATTCTTTCGATCCAAGCCTCATCAGCACCTTGGGGTGGGACAGGGCAGGCACCAGGGATCCTCGAGGCCCTTAGTAACCTCACAACTTGTCCAAGGTGGCCCAACCTGTCCCCCAGAGGACAGGCCCACCTGTGTTCACTCTGAGCCTCTGAGCAGTCAGCGAGCCCCAGAGAGGGGCAAGGGTATAAGATTTCATCCAAAAAAAGCATTCCCATGACTCAGAACATCTGAAAAGGGCACCAGCCTTTTCACTACCAATGCCTAGTACAGAGCTGGGCACAGAGTAGGTCCTCAAGGCCTACCTGGGGATGAAAATGGAACAGTTTCACCTACATATTCGGGTCTCAGCAGAACTCTATGGTGGCAGATGGGTCCCCCAGGCCAGAGAGGAATGAGCAGCCCAAGAGTGATTGCTATTCATTCCTTCATTTATTCTTCAGTGAATGAGTATTTATTGCACAGCTACAGACTGACAAGCACCATTTTAGGCGCCGGGGCTGCTTCAATTAATAAAACAAAAACTTCTGTGCCTACGAACCAAGCTAGGGCAGACTCTGGCGTGGCATTGGTGGGTGACAGTGATCCAGCCAGCAGCACGTGGCTCTCTGCCTTCATCCGCTGGGGCACAGCACACACAGTTTACAAAGCACTCCCACCTACATGTTCCTGGTGACAGCCTTCATCCCCCAACCCAACCCCATCCTCTCCTGGTTCCTGGGAGAGTGTCTGCCCTGACATAACTCGAGGTTAGGAGAGTCGGGGGCTTATTCCCCTTGGGTGACTTAATGTGCCCCTTGCCCACCCTGCCCAAGACCCGCCACTTCTGCCCCCTCAGCTCTCCCTGGATCCGCTGGGTCCCGAGTGGGACTGCCCCCTTGGCTCCAAGGACCTGGAGGAAGAAGAGGGCCCATGGGGAGGGGGCCCTGGCCTGCCACCCCCAGGCTGCTTCCCTGGCTCCTGGCGCCATGACGTGGGCCTGGACTGCAAGGGCTCCCCTGAGGGGGCAGAGGCCCGGGCCTGGACTGTCTACTACTACAGCCTCCTGCAGAGCTGTCTGCAGCAAGCTGGCCTACCGGAGACCCAGGACCGCAGCCAGGTGCCCCGCACAGGTGCCCAAGGGCTCCGTGGAGGGAGGCACCCGTAGGGGAGGGAGGCACTCTCAGCCCAGCCTGCTTTCCATCCCTGTCAAGGTTAGCCCTTTCCCCTGGGCTCTGGCTTGGTCCAAAGCCAGAGAGGCAAGTCCAGTCAACCTCGGGCAGGCAGGCATTGCTTCAAAGGGTAACTAGCCACCAGTAAAGTCAGAAATCAAGGCTTTCCTCTGGCTTCCAGAAGACCCAAAGGATCTGGAGCCAAAGCTTCTACAGAAGTGTCTTGCGAGCTGCTGTGGAGACAGCAGCAGTTGGGAACCAAGACTCCTCCCCTGCTTTATCTGTTTATATATCAGATAGCCACAAAAGATTTTGTGTGGACAGAGTTCACAGCTAGAAGACACGATAAATCACACACTGGTCCCATTATACAGGCTGGGAAATCACGGTGCAGAGACTCCTCCCCCCAGTGCATAGGGGCCAAGGGTCACACAGAAAGTCAGCAGCAGAACTCAGGCTACAGCCCAGGTTTCTGGTCACCCAACCTCCAGGGGGTGGTGCAGCTGCGGAGAGAAGGGAACAGCCTCCCAGGGTGGGGGTGGGCAGGCAGCTTTGCCTTTCCTCTCCAGTTTCCTGTCTTTTACTCTTCTTATCCCTTACTGGGAAGGACCTGAGTCCCAAGGGTGAGGGCAGGGCTATGGCTGTGGGGAAGGGTGGGGAGAAAGACAGCAAGGGGCCCCTGCTGAGCTTCACAATGTTCTCTTCCCCCGAGGCTGCCCTGGGGCGGAGGTGACCTTGTGCATTCTGGGATCCCCCAGCACCTTTCTGTCCGTGCTGCTGGAGGGTGGGGTCCAGAGCCCCGGTAAGTGTGTGCTCAAGTTCCCTCACCGCCTCATACAGAAAGGGCAGCCCAGCCCTGGCCCAACTACATCCCAAAATACCGGCCAACCCTGGCAACTGTCTGCATTCCACTGGACCAGCTGCCATGTTCTGAGTGGGGGTGGGTTCTGGAAGCAGCTGCCCCCGACTATCCAGGGGCCTTGGCTGGAGGCGGATGGCATGGGGACATTAAGCCTTTCCTGGCCAGCAAACCTCCTCCCTCTGCCCACAGGAAACATGCTCCTTTGCCTGTCCCCTGCTTGGCTGACGAAGGTGCCAGCACCAGGGCAGCCGGGTGAGGCAGCCCTGCTGGTCTCCAAGGCTGTGAGCTTTCACCCAGGGGGCCTGACATTCCTAGATGACTTTATCCCCCCACGCCGGGCCACCTACTTCCTGGCGGGCCTGGGGCTAGGGCCTGGCTGGGGTCGAGAGGCGGCTGAGCTTTCTCGCGACCTGACTTGCCCCACGGGAGCCTCAGCTGAGCTGGCCCGGCTGCTGGAGGACCGGCTGCTGACGAGGCGATTGCTGGCCCAGCAGGGTGGTGGCGTGGCTGTGCCAGCTACCCTGGCTTTCACCTACAAGCCATCGGCACTGTTGCGGGGAGGGGACACCAGCCCAGGACTACGGCTGGTGGAGCTGAGTGGCAAAGAGGGCCAGGAGACCCTGGTGAAGGAGGAAGTAGGGGCCTTTCTGCACTCCAAGGTCCTGGGTGATGCTCTGCAGGTAACAGTCTCCCGCCCTCGAAGTTTGTGCAGATGACAGCAGGATGGGACCCATGGATAGTTACCAAGTCCTGCTAAGAAGCTGTCCCCAGCTTTGAGCCCTGGTGTCACTCCATCTCTCTGTGGCAATCCCTTGCCTTCTTACCTCAGTTTACTCACTGGCTCCTATGGTAGGAGCATCCCACCTGGCAGGTACATGGGGTGGTAAGGCAGTCCCCTTCCTTCCCTGTCACAGGTGTCCATAAAGCTCAGTGGCTGGCGCTGGCGGGGGCAGCAGGCATTGCGTCTGCATCCACGGGCAGAACTGGGATCAGTGGTGGACACAGTGCTGGCATTGCTGGAGAAACTGGAGGAGGAGGAGAGTGTCCTAGTGGAGACTGTGTGCCCCCCTGCCCAGCTGCTCTTCCCAGGTGAGAGCCACCTGCGCCGGCCAGCAATGGGACCTTGCCTTAGCTTCCTGGCTGTTCTGTGCTGGGCTCAGGCCTCATCTTCCTCCCCCAGGCAGTCCTCCACCTGGCCCTGAGCTGGCTGTGCGGATCTGTGCTGTGGTGTGTCGGACACAGGGCAACAGGCCTCTGCTGAGCAAGGTGAATATGGCCTAGGTTCAGGTCATGACCCTGCTGCCATACCCTAGCCCAGCCCCACTGACCTGATAAGGGCCCCTGGGCAGAAAGAGGACAAAATCTTTGAGGGCATCTTGGTCACCTGTGGGAGGACTCCTGGAATCTGACACTTTCCCTCCCCTCCTACCCTCCCACGCCCCTCCCACATCATGAACCCTGCCTGGTATCCCATGTTGGGTACCAAGGCCTAGGGCTGAATCCTCTTTCAAGGGCCCTTGCCCACGGAAAAGGCTGACCCCAGGGTCCCTGATAAATCTCCAATGGCTGGAGCTCTTCAGGAGGGGCCTCCAAGCTGGGAGCCCAAGGAAGCTTGACCTTCGTGGGTACAGGGTTCTGGGCCAAGCTGGGAGAGAGTTCCCAAACTCTGCCTTCAGGGAGCTCTAGGGCTGGGGCTCACCAGAAGGCACAGTCCCCCAGGGCTGCAGAAACCAGGGCAAGCATGCTTGGAATGCTCAGAGAGCAGACCCCAGCTGGGCCTGAAAGCCTGGGTGGAACCCCTTCAGGGACCAGATGAGTAGTGGCAAGAGGGAGTAGTCTGTGCAATGTAAGTCAGATTGGAGGACCGGGCTTCTTAAGTGTCTAGTGAGGGGTCTGGCCTGGATCTTGGCACAGAGGGTGGTGTAAATAGGGAAGAGGTCTCCTATTGGGCCAGCCCACTGAGTTGCACGCTGCCCAGGTGGTGTGCCGTGTGGGCCGTGGGGACCGGCCTCTGCAGCACCAGAGCTCCTTGCCTCAGACGCTGGAGGTGGCGCTGGCCCAGTGCGGCCTGGGTGAGCCGGCGCAGGTGGCGGCCGTGCGGCGGCGCGTTAAGGCAGGGGCCGAGGCAGCGCTGGCCGCTATGCTGGCCTTGGAGGCCGGCCTGAGCGCTGAGCAGCGCGGCGGGCGCCGGGTCCGTACTGACTTCCTCGGTGAGTGCGGGCGGCCAGGGCCGGGAGCCGGGGGGACGAGGCCCGAGGACGGCCCGTGCTGAGCCCGTGCCCCACGCCCGGCCCAGGCGTGGACTTCGCGTTGACGGTGGCCGGCCGCACGCTGACCCCCGTAGCCCTGGAACTGAACGGCGGCCAATGTCTGGAGGCTTGCGGCGCGCTCGAGGGACTGTGGGCCGCGCCGCGCCCGGGGCCGGCAGCCGGGGAGGCGGCGGCCGCACCGCTCGTGGAGACCATGCTTCGGCGCTCGGCGCGCTGCCTCATGGAGGGCAAGCAACTGCTGCTAATCGGCGCCGGCGGCATCAGCAAGAAGTTCGTGTGGGAGGCGGCGCGCGACTACGGGCTCAAGGTGGGCGGGGCCCAGGGCAGGGCCGGGCCGGAAGGCGCGGCCTGAGTGGTGGAGGCGGGGTCCGGGGGCGGCCCTGGGTGCCTGGCTGGTGCGGACTGGTGCGGGCTGGGGGCGGGGCCAGGGCTCGGAGTTCTCGCCTACTGCACTAAAGACCAGACGCCAGGACCGCGCCCGCCACTCTGCCGAGGTTAGAAGTTTAAACTCTTTTTGGCTGTAGCTGAATTCTGTCCTTGCCTGGTGTAAGAGGCCCCACGGGAAGAGCACAGAGCCCCCCAGAGAAAGGGGAGCCCGGAGTGAAGGGGCTGGAGGGGCGGGGGCGGCATTCAAGGGTAGTGCCGGAACCCGGGCCCGGCTAAGGAGCCTGGCCCTATCCTGCAGAAAGGGCAAGCCCTTCGAGGTTGAATTCTTGAGGGCACGAGGAGGGTGCTGGGAGCAGCTTACAGATTCCTAATCCAGTTCCCAGAGTGGCCTCATATCACAGAATCTGGAGCCATGTAGGCGGAGTACACATTACTATCTCCATTAAACAGATAAGAAAAGGGAAACCAAATGTCTACGCTCTTCCTGGCCTCAGTCTGCCACAGTGGCCTCCCTTCCCCTCTTGCGCAGCAGCACTCTCCTGGGAATCCTTTCCCCACTACTGCAGCCATTCGTGTGACTCTGCTCCCTGCCTCAAACACTAAGTTCATCCGGAATGTCTCTCCACTCCTCACCGTACCACGTGTTACAGTGCAGACAGCCATCTTCCCCTCCCTTTCCAGGGCCTGCCTCTGTCCTGAATACCAACTTTTGCATTTATCTTCGCCCTAGTGGGCAGTGAACTTGGGAGTGCAGGACCCCACTGAATTCCTCTGCAGGCATCTCCCATCATCAGAACATGTTGAGTCAATGACGACCAAGGGCATTATGCCCAAAGGCCACCTGTCCTGAGCCCTAACCCTGCTGGCTTCCCTGCAAGCCCTAGCCAGAGTGCGAATGAGCCCCCCAGCCCTCTCTCTTCTCTCTCTCTGTGCTCCTGCCCCTCCCACCCAGATTATACCTCTCCCTCCTGCAGCATCTTATTCTTTTTATTTATTTTTTATTTTGGTATCATTAATCTACAATTACATGTGCAACATTATGATTACTAGACTCCCCACATCATCAAGTCCCCACCACATACCCCATTACAGTCACTGTCCATCAGCGTAGTGAGATGCTGTAGAATCACTGCTTGTCTTCTCTGTGTTTTACAGCCCTTCCCGTGCCCCCGTGCCCCACCCCACCACATTATGTGTGCTAATTGTAATGCCCCTTTTTCCCCCTTGTCCCTCCCTTCCCATCCATCCTCCCCAGTCCCTTTCCCTTTGGTAACTGTTAGTCCATTCTTGGGTTCTGTGAGTCTGCTGCTGTTTTGTTCCTTCAGTTTTTTTCTTTGTTTTTATACTCCACATATGAGTGAAATCATTTGATACTTGTCTTTTTCTGCCTGGCTTATTTCACTGAGCATAATACCCTCTAGCTCCATCCACATTGTTGCAAATGGCAGGATTTGTTTTCTTATGGCTGAATAATATTCCATTGTGTATATGTACCACATCTTCTTTATCCATTCATCTACTGATGGACACTTAGGTTGCTTCCATTTCTTGGCTATTGTAAATAGTGCTGCGATAAACATAGGGGTGCATATGTCTTTTTCAAACTGGGCTGCTGCATTCTTAGGGTAAATTTCTAGGAGTGGAATTCCTGGGTCAAATGGTATTTCTATTTTGAGTTTTTTGAGGAACCTCCATACTGCTTTCCACAATGGTTGAACTAATTTGCATTCCCACCAGCAGTGTAGGAGGGTTCCCCTCTCTCCACATCCTCGCCAACATTTGTTGTTGTTTGTGTTTTGGATGATGGCCCTCCTCACTGGTATGAGGTGATACCTCATTGTGGTTTTAATTTGCATTTCTCTGATGATTAGTGATGTGGAGCATCTTTTCAGGTGCCTGTTGGCCATCTGAATTTCTTCTTTGGAGAAGTGTCTGTTCAGCTCCTCTGCCCATTTTTTAGTTGGATTATTTGCTTTTTGTTTGTTGAGGTGTGTGAGCTCTTTATATATTTTGGATGTCAACCCCTTATCAGATACGTCATTTATGAATATATTCTCCCATACTGTGGGATGTCTTTTTGTTCTACTGATGGTGTCATTTGCTGTACAGAAGCCTCTCAGCTTGATATAGTCCCACTGTTCATTTTTGCTTTTGTTTCCCTTGCCCATGGAGATATGTTCATGAAGAAGTGTTCATGTTTATGTCCAAGAGATTTTTACCTATGTTTTTTTCTAAGAGTTTTATGGTTTCATGACTTACATTCAGGTCTTTGATCCATTTTGAGTTTACTTTTGTGTATGGGGTTAGACAATGATCCAGTTTCATTCTCTTACGTGTAGCTGTCCAGTTTTGCCAACACCAGCTGTTGAAGAGGCTGTCATTTCCCCATTGTATATCCATGGCTCCTTTATCATATATTAATTGACTGTATATGTTTGGGTTAATATCTGGACTCTCTATTCTGTTCCACTGGTCTGTGGGTCTGTTCTTGTGCCAGTACCAAATTGTCTTGATTGCTGTGGCTTTGTGGCTTTGTAGCAGCATCTTATTCTTATTCAGCTCCTAGCCTAAGTATTATCTCTTTTAGGATGTATCCTCTTCCCTCCAGGCTGGACTAGGTGTCCCACCTCTGCACCTTCCATTTACTCAATCATCAATAAATATTTTTAGGCACCTAGCATTGGTGAACCCATCTCCCCTGAGGGCCAGGGCCGTGTCCTAGGCCCCATCCTATCTCCCAGTGTCCGGCATGGGCTGACCTGGTAGTGTTGCCCTCCTTTGGTTTCTGCAGCTGCACCTGGTGGAGTCGGATCCCAACCACTTTGCATCCCAGCTGGTGCAGACCTTCATCCACTTCGATGTTACAGAGCACCGGAGGGATGAGGAGAATGCACAGGTGCTGGCGGAGCTGGTGCGGGCACGTGGCCTGCAGCTAGATGGTTGCTTCTCCTACTGGGACGATTGCTTGGTGCTCACGGCCCTGCTCTGCCAAGAGCTGGGTCTGCCTTGTAGCCCCCCTGCTGCCATGCGCCTGGCCAAGCAGAAGAGCCGCACCCAGCTGCACCTGTTGCACCGCCATGGCCCACCCTGGCCTGCGGCCTCCCTCCATGCTGTGCCCTGCTTCCCGCTAGAGAGTGAGGCTGACGTGGAGAAGGCTGTCTGCCAGGTGCCCCTGCCAGGTGTCATGAAGCTGGAGTTTGGGGCAGGTGCAGTGGGGGTGCGGCTGGTGGAGGATGCATCACAGTGCCATGAGCACTTCTCCCGCATTGCCCGAGACCTGCAGGGTGAAGCTGACCACCCTGGCATTGGGCTAGGCTGGGGCAATGCCATGCTGCTAATGGAGTTTATCGAGGGCACTGAACACGATGTGGACCTGGTGGTGTTTGGAGGGCGGCTGCTGGCCGCCTTTGTCTCCGACAATGGTCCCACTCGGCTGCCTGGCTTCACTGAGACAGCAGCCTGCATGCCCACTGGGCTGGCCCCAGAGCAGGAGGCACAGCTGGTGCAGGCAGCCTTCCGCTGTTGTCTGGGCTGTGGGCTGCTGGATGGAGTCTTCAACGTGGAGCTCAAGATGACTGGGGCTGGACCACGACTCATTGAGATCAACCCCCGCATGGGCGGCTTCTACCTGCGAGACTGGATCCTGGAGCTCTATGGTGTGGATCTGCTGCTGGCTGCAGCTATGGTGGCCTGTGGCCTGCGGCCCTCCTTGCCCGCCCACCCACGTGCTCGTAGCCACCTGGTGGGGGTTATGTGTCTGGTGTCCCAGCACTTGCAGGCGCTGAGTTCCACTGCCAGCCGTGAGACCCTACAGGCTCTTCATGACCAGGGCCTTCTGCGCCTCAATCTGTTGGAGGAGGCCCTGGTGCCTGGCGAGTACGAGGAGCCCTACTGCAGTGTTGCCTGTGCTGGGCCTAGCCCAGCAGAGGCCCGCCTCCGCCTGCTGGGCCTCTGCCAGGGCCTGGGTATCGATGGGCCTCACTACCCTGTTGCCCACTTTCTGTCCCACTTCAAATAGCACAGGGCCAGGGGGCGGGGTCCAAGTGCTAGAGGGGGGTTGTGGTGCCCTCAGCTCCCTGGTGCTCTCCCTGCCTCTCTCCCCATAGCCCTGCCCCAACCCTGGCCTGGCTCACTCCAAGGCTCCAGATCTATCCAGAGTGGCAGGGCCATTTTGACACCAAGGTCTCCTGGGTTTGAGAGCCTCAAGAAAGTATGTGGGGCTTCACCAGGCCCTCTTGTCCTCCCAAAGACCTCAGTCCAGTGCATAGCTGCCCCAGGACTCTTGGCATGGAGAAGGCACAACAGCTGCACACACATAGTATGTACCCAGGGAGGAGGTTGGAGTGGGCCCACCTACAGGAGGAGAGACCCTGCCTGGCCCTTGGCCTTGGACAAATCCCATGAGACTAAATCCCTGTCCTCCTACACTCACCCCCTCATTTAACAAACTCCGGGATACTTCTAAAGCCTGATGACAATTTTTGGCAGTGCCCCACCTGCCTCATTGGGCCTGAGCAGTAGAAGCAGGTGACTTGGGGTAATCATCTCCCTTCCAAGCAGACATGACTGCCCCATTCTACAGATGAGGAAACAGGCTCAGAGAGGGAAAAAAACACTGCCTCGAGGTCATACCACAGTGGATGGAGGGTTGCAAGACAAGATGTAAGGTCCAGGTTTCCACTTCTTACTAAGTCTTACATGCCCACTCAGCTTCTAGGCCCCACTCACCTCTTGCCTTCATTCATATGTGGCCCTGAGACATGTGAACACCCTCCTCCCAAGCCCCAGGCACCTTCTCCTCCAAACTAGCATTGCCAGAAGAGAGTCTATACTCCTTTCTTTCTCAGGGAAGGCTGCTTTAAGAACTCTGCCTTCATACAGCACAGCAGCTGTGGACATGCCTCTCCAATAAAGGCTTATAAAGTGATAAAATGTCTGGAGTCTGGGAAAGGCTTGGTCTATACTTCTCAGACTCAGATAGATTTGGCTGTTGGGGAGGGGGGAGGAGGGAGACATGGCTAAGGGACACATGAAGCATTGGAGCCAAGAATTACCTGCCACAGTGGTCAGGCCTCTGGGTTCACCTTTGGTGGGGGCCCACACACCAGGAGCACCCACACTAGGACCCAAATCTGAGGATCTCCTGAGGGTGGGATTACAATCAGAGTAATCTGATTACCACATCCAACCAGGTAACCCTCCTCCAGCCTTCAGAACCCTGAGTTCCTGTCGATCCTCCCCGGTCCAGCTGGAACACACAGCCAGATAGCCTCCAACAATCAGAACCAGTCCAAGCCCTGGTCTGGCCTAAATTCATCCCTACAGGGCTCCTTCCAATAATAATCCATGCCCAAATCTAAAGTCACACAGTCCAGGTTCGGCCATTATTTTAATGAATTTACTAAGCACCTATTTCATACCAGGTAGCCAAATTACTAAATGTTCTTAAATTGGTGACAGAGCTAACAAGCTCCAGCACCAGCTCCTATTTATGGGTGGATCAATGAGACCCAAACCCTTTCTGGGGGGAACCTGGCAATAAAGCCTCTCAGTGAGTTGGGCACGGACAGTCACCCACTCAGTGCCCTGAGTTCAGGGTCCTCGAGCCAGGGGGATCACGGGACCGTGATCCAGCCTTCTCCCTTTCAGGCGCGAACAGAGAAACACGACCTTCTCGCCATCCAGCCATCCTGGCGGCACACAGCTCGAGCTGGGCTGAGAGTTGTATTTATATTAACATCTGCATGTGCTCTTGACTCTGCCCCATCCAAATTCAAACTCTCCCCTGAACCAAGATGGGCACCTTCCGGGCCGCTATTGTCCGGTGCCGCCCCGGGGAACCAGTGGTGGCAAGTCGGAGGGTCCCAGCGAAGGGGTTACAGCCGGACTTGGCGCCCCGGCACTCTGGACCTACAATTCCCGAGAGGCCTTGCGACGGACGCCATGTTTCCTCTCACACACACACCCCCTCCCGCCCCCACCCGACCGCCCAGCCGCAAGCCACAGGCTGAGCTGCCTGCTCGCAGGAGGGAAAGCCTCTTGTGTCAACTGCGAGCGCGGCGCTGTCGCGGAGTGATGACGTACGGCTCCGGGTTCCCGACTGTCAGTCAGAGCGCGGCCAAATACGGGCCGAGGGACCCGCAGTGCCGGGGGCGCTATGGCGGCAGTGTTTGACCTGGACCTGGAGATGGAGGAAGGCAGTGAAGACGAGCCGGAGTTCAGTCCCTCGGTGAGTGACCCGCCTGTATGCGGCTCGATCCGGGTGCCGATCCCATCACCTAGGGGGTGGTCTCCCGGCCCCTCCCTGCAAACCCCAGTGTCTCAGACACCGGTCCCCATTAAGCTCTGAGCCCCCTCCCTCACCCAGACCTGTTTTCCAGACCCCCAGCCTTTCCTCTGATTCTTGCATTTCTACCCTCGGCGTCTCCTCCTCAGTCCTAGTCCATCTTCCGCCTGCTCCCCTTCCTGACACCCTCCTCTCCTGGGCCAAGCGATTCAGCTCGGGGAGAGGGATCCCGGCACCAACCTTGGTTCTTATCCCTCGGTTTCTCACAGGATGTATGTCCCCTTGCCGAACTGAGGGCGGCTGGCCTGGAGTGAGTGTCACGTTGGGGAAGGAGGGATTTGGTTGGAGAAGGGAACCTGGGAGCCCTGGAACTGTGCCCCCATTAACTTCTTGTGTCAATAGGCCTGTGGGACACTATGAGGAGGTGGAGCTGACTGAGACCAGTGTGAACCTGGGCCCAGAGCGCATCGGGCCCCACTGCTTTGAGCTGCTGCGCGTGCTGGGCAAGGGGGGCTATGGCAAGGTACTGGCTCTCCCTCTGTCCTCAGCCTGTCTTGCTGCAGCAAAGGGTTCTCAAACTAGACTTGTAAATCGGCAGCGCCTCCATAGAATCAGAGGTAAACACATAAGAGAGGGAAGGGCAAATCCTCTCAGAATCAGCACTTGAGATCTTTCCTGCCCCACCCTTGGGTGGGCCTACGCCTCTTGGTCCCAATGCCAGAGCTGCAGGGTGGGGCTTTTTGAAGATAGGATGTGGAGAGGGAAGCTGATCCTGTCTTCCTTGCCCCACAGGTGTTCCAGGTGCGAAAGGTACAGGGCACCAACTTGGGAAAAATATATGCCATGAAAGTCCTGAGAAAGGTGAGTCATTTGTCAGTCAACAACCCTTACTGAGTGGCTGCCATTCCCAGTGCACCCTGCCAGGCTCTGGGAAGACAGCAGTGAATGTGATGGAGGAGGTGGTCCCTGTCTTGGGTGTTCCCTGGTTTACTGTCAATTGTGAGTATGTTGTTTGGCAGTAACTCTCAGCCATAGGCGGTCTTGCCTCCCAGAGGACATGTGGCAGTGTCCACATGTATTTTGAGTCATGACCAGAGAGGGGCTGCCCCTGGCATCCGGTGGGAGGTGGCTAAACATTATGCAATGTGCAGGACAGAATTATCTGCCCAGAGTGTCATTAGTGCCGAGTTTGGGATGCACTGCTAGAGGATAAACCAGTCCTTGGAAAGGATGACTGCCAAGAGCAGCAGAATTGTGAATAAATACGACAAGCGACAGAGGATGTTGGAAGGGTAATGGCTGGAGGGACTGAAGGAGCCCTGGGTATCCACATTCTAACCAATCCCTGCCTTTCCAGGCCAAAATTGTGCGCAACGCCAAGGACACAGCACACATGCGGGCTGAGCGGAACATTCTAGAGTCAGTGAAGCACCCCTTCATTGTGGAACTGGCCTATGCCTTCCAGACCGGTGGCAAACTGTACCTCATCCTTGAGTGCCTCAGTGGTACTAGTGTGGGCCCAGCAAGGGGGTGGGCAGGGCTGGAGAGGCAGCCCAGGAGGTGCGGGAGCTCTGGTGGAAAGGCTAGGGTGCCCTCACATCCATCCATCCATCCATCCATCCATGTGTCTGTCTGTCCCTTCATTCATTCATTCATTTAGCAAACGTCTGTCTAGCGCCTCTTATGTCTCTCACTTGTGTTGGGGGTGGTTACGTCCATTACCCCTCCCCTTCATGTCCAGTCCTCTCTCCTGCGTGCCCTGTGTCCAGTCAGGCCCCACATCCAGTTGTTCTGTTCCCTGCAGTGTCTTCCATCGCCTCAATCTCTTAGGGGGAGGGGAGGAGTCACAGTTTTTGCTCAACTACGCCTGGGGCCTCCAGCTCACCCCCCCCCCAGTGTGTCCTCCCCTAGCTCCCAAGGTCCCCAGCACTCCAACTCAGAATGCCATGGCTCCCTGTAACTGCTCGGGTAAAGCCTGGCTGTCTTGGCCTGGTGTCCCCTGCTGTGCCAGGCAGCAGTTGGGGCTGATTCCCCACCTTCCCCATCTGTCCCAAACGAGCCCTGTGGGCATCTCTCCCTGCACCTCACCTCATAGACCCCTTAAGGTCTCATCGCCACCAGGGACTTCTGCCCCCTCGTGTCGGGAGTAATTCTGTCCTTCTCTGTCTCCTCTGTGAGAGTTTTTGGGAGGAGCTTTCAGAGCCATTGCCTGCGTCTGGCATATGAGAGCAGTGTATGCATGTGTGTCTCCCCATTAGACAGCATCCTGAGGGCAATGGCTGGGCCTCTTCATCTCTGTGTCCCCAGCTTCACCCAGCACAGGGCCAGGCACCGAGTAGGCGTCGGTAGATGTTTGCTGAATTGAATTGAATCCCCACGGCAGCTCTGTGAGGCAGGTAGGGCGGGAATTACAAGCCTACTCTCCCCAAGAAGAAACCAAGACTCAGAAAGCAAAGGAGTTTGGTCTCAGCACACAGCTACTCACGTGTCTGTGTCACAGGCGGTGAGCTCTTCACCCATCTGGAGCGAGAGGGCATCTTCCTGGAAGACACGGCCTGGTGGGTGTCACTTCCTGCCTCTCTCCTGAGGGACTCAGGGATCCCCTGCCCCAGGGCCCAGTGCCGGCCCCACCCTTGCCTTTACCCTGTCCTGTCTGTGCAGTTTCTACCTGGCAGAGATCACACTGGCCCTGGGCCATCTCCACTCCCAGGGCATCATCTACCGAGACCTCAAGCCTGAGAATATCATGCTCAACAGCCAGGGTGCGCATGTGTGCACACTGCACGGGCGGCCGCGTACGCTGGGTGGGCATCTGCTGGGGGGCTGAGGAACTCCCTGGGGTGCGCCGGGGCCCTCAGCACCCCCTCCATTCTTCCTCAGGCCACATCAAACTGACGGATTTCGGACTCTGCAAGGAGTCGATTCACGAGGGCGCTGTCACCCACACCTTCTGTGGCACCATTGAGTACATGTAAGCGGCAGCTGGCTGGCCCCAGGATTTGGGAGGAGAGCCAGGAAGGGCCTAGCCTGATGGTTCCACCTGGCCCCCAGGGCCCCTGAGATTCTGGTGCGCAGTGGTCACAACCGGGCAGTGGACTGGTGGAGCCTGGGGGCCCTGATGTACGACATGCTCACTGGATCGGCAAGTCCAGCCTCCTCGGAGGGGCAGGAGTGGGGTGGGGAGGAAGGCCCCTCCCCACTCCCAGGGCAGGGGCAGGGCCTGGTGGGAGGCCCACAAGGCTCCTCTCACTCTCTGCCTTCTCCAGCCACCCTTCACCGCAGAGAACCGGAGGAAAACCATGGACAAGATCCTCAAAGGAAAGCTGGTGCTGCCCCCGTACCTCACCCCGGATGCCCGGGACCTCGTGAAAAAGGTGGGCTCCCTCCTGCCTCTGGGCTGCTTCCCATCTTGGCTCCCAGGCCCGGCCTGGCTTGCTGAGTGTCTGGGCTGTGGGGGCTGGAGATGCCCGTGTCTGTGCAGTGTGCCCGTGGACTGGAGGAGCACTGGCTCACTGGGTTTAAGGAGCTGACCTTGGGCCTCAGCCCTGACTCAGCCCTACTTCTGACCTAATCACCAAGACGTTCATGGAAAGTTAGCTTCCCTCCCATCAGAAAGGGAGTCATTGCATAGAAGTGGGAGGGCAGGCACCCCGTCCGGATTTGGAGTTGGTGCCCCACTAAAGCATGCCCTAGGGTGACAGCAGCGAGTGGGCACCTTTGTGAAGGCTTTGTGATGGGGCCACTGGACCAGCCCTTGGAAGCCCTGAGGGTGTCACTAGGTGGAGAGCACACTCCAGATGCCTTCCCACCCTCCAGCCCCTGGGAACACATGGGACACATGGTCAGCGCCTCTTTCCCAGGCCCTTACCCTCCATCCTCGTCCTGCAGTTTCTGAAGCGGAATCCCAGCCAGCGCATCGGGGGTGGCGCGGGGGATGCTGCCGATGTGCAGGTGGGTCTGGGAGCGCCCTCAGGGAGCAGGGCTGGGTCCTAGAAGGGGCTGGGATGCAAGGGTGGGGCCTCAGGGCAGAGGAAGTTCCTGGGGGAGCCAAGGAGTGTGAAACAGTGGCAGGTTTGGGGGCACTCCACCCACAGAGGCACCCCTTCTTCCGGCACATTAATTGGGATGACCTCCTGGCCCACCGCGTGGACCCCCCTTTCAGGCCCTGTCTGGTGAGTGGACGTCCCATTGGCCTGGTGGTGGGTGGAGGACCCTCCTTGGATGCCCCTGACCCCTCCCCACTCGGGTCTGCGCACAGCAATCAGAGGAGGACGTGAGCCAGTTTGACACACACTTCACGAGGCAAACGCCAGTGGACAGTCCAGATGACACGGCCCTCAGTGAGAGTGCCAACCAGGCCTTCCTGGTGGGGTCCTGGGGTCCCGAGGGGTATGGGGACACAGGCGGGTACCGTGGCTAAGGAGTGGTAGACCACTGCCCTGCCTCTTTCCCCCAGGGCTTCACGTACGTGGCGCCCTCCGTCCTGGACAGCATCAAGGAGGGCTTCTCCTTCCAGCCCAAGCTGCGCTCCCCCAGGCGCCTTAATAGCAGCCCCCGGACCCCCATCAGGTACTGCAGGGCAGAGGGGGCTCCAGCGGTAGGGGACCAGTTCTGGCTTTGACTCACCATCCATCCCGAGGCTACCTTGGCCAAGTCTCTCAGCCAGTGTTAGCCTGCTTCCCCATCTACCATGGGGACTCCTTGAGGCAGGGGCACTTGACCTCACAGCCTGTGCACCCAGCACACGGGGAGGCCAGCTTTCTTGTCGTGGTGCCAGGAGGTGCTGCCTTGGTTTCCCCTGCAGCCCCCTGAAGTTCTCGCCCTTTGAGGGATTCCGGCCCAGCCCTGGTTCACCAGAGCCCACGGAGCCCCGTCTACCTCCTCTCCTGCCACTGCCACCGCCGCCACCCTCAAGCACCACACCTCTCCCCATCCGACCCCCTTCAGGGACCAAGAAGTCTAAGAGGGGCCGTGGGCGCCCTGCGCGCTAGGAGGGTGGTTTTTGACGACTCTCCCTGCAGGCCATGAGGGCAGTGGGGCCCAGGACAGCTCCAGAGACCTGGGAGTGTGTCTTGGGGTATGGGAGTGAGTGTGTGTGTGTGTGAGAAGGTGTGTCTAGTGGGGGTGGCTGTGCCCCCAACATGAGCATCAAGGGCTGCGGGCCACAGCTGCTGGGGAAGGGCCTCACCGCCCACCTGGCCACCCACAGTTGAGCTGTGTCCTCGGAGAATTAAAGTACTGAATCATGCCACTGACCTGGCTCTGCCTATGGACTTCTAGCAGGGGTGGGGTCATGCGAGGAGGAGCCCCTGCTCAGGGGCGGGGAGGTCACTACAGGGCCGCAGAACCACAGGGCTGGAGGGGTTTATTTCAGATGGTGCCGGTGTGCCTGGGGACAGGCAGCCTTCTTACAGGGGCAGGATGCACAGCCTCGGGGACAGAACTAGTGGGGGCATGACAATCTGAAGTCTTCCATACGGACTGTGGGTGATGACAGGTCCAGGGAAGGCTGCATCCTGCCATGGCAGCTGGGGAAGCAGAGGCACAGTGACCATGACACCAGGCTGGCTCCTACAGTGCAGTGACATGGAGGCCCTGGCCCCCAGCTGGCCTGGCGCTGTCATCCCAGGCTGCGCTGCCAGCGAAGGCATGCAGGTCACTCAGCAGGGCCTCGGCACTGCCCCCTGAGCCCGCCGGCCCCTGGGAGCTGAGGCCCAGTACCCCTTCAGTGTCACTGTCATGTGCTTCCTGCACCGGCTTGGGGACCTGGTGCGGGCTGGGCCCTTCTCCACATCGCTGCTCCTCTTCCTGGCACTTGGCATCCTCTGGACCACCGTTCAGGTCATAGTCATCTTCCGAGTCCTGCCCATCCTGCTGCTCCAGGTCCTCATCTGGTGGCCCCTGCTCGGCCCAGGCCCGCAGCCAGCGGCCTGGCAGACTGGCCCAGAGCAGGCGGCGGGTACGGCCCCACAGCGCGGCACCCAGGCGGGCCGGGTGGTAGTAGCCTCCGGAGTCACGGCTAAGGCGGTGCCAGGCCAGCGCCAGGCCAGCGGCCAGCAGCAGGAGGAGCAGCAGGAGCAGGACCACAGTGATGGAGCTGGAACCCGCACCATCCCCGGCTTGGCCTCCCGAGGCCAGGGCCCCCGGCAGGGCCAGCAGGGTCCCAAGGCCAAGGACGCGGGGCAGGTCCTGTGGGGAGACAAGCAGGGGCTCATCACCTGGACTGGGGGCCAGGCCATTGGCTGGCTGGGCGACTGGGTCCCTAGTTGCCTCTTGGGCAAAAGTCAGACTGAAAAACTGAAGTCCTGACTTGGTCACTAAGGCCCTGGACACCAATGCCTGTGAGCCTCTCCCCACCGAGGGTGTAAGCCTGCTCCTGCTTATAGGGCCTGCCCTGCCCACTGGCATTCGCTCTACCCAAACGCTCCAGCCCCCCAAGAGCCACATGGCTGACTTGTTCAGTGAGGCCTAGCCTGATCCGGGTTACTACCTACCCTGATGTTTTCTCTGCAGCTCAGCCCGGCCCAGCTCTATTTCCTCTCCCACCATGCCTAACCATATATAATTCTTGGCTCGAGCACCTGAACAATTCCCGGCACATAGTAGGTACTCAATAAATATTGGTTGACTGTGTCAAGACTGCCCCATGAAGGGGAGTGGCAGGTGGAGGGAGGAAGGGAGGGGCCTGCGAGGCTGTGAGGCTGGTGTTGGGGTTAGCTCTTGCTAGGCCCTGGATAGAGGGACCAGCCCTGAGGCAACTGGTTACCCTCCATTTTTCCAGGTCCCAGGGCTGGGGGTTGGGGTCCCTGAGACCCCTCTTCCTCCCTCCGAGCCACGGGACTGCCCCAGCTACAGCATTTCCGTTCCACTCCCCGTCCCTGGGGGCCTCAGGCTTGCAGGGCCTCAGGCTGGGGAAGGCGGGTGCAGCTGCCAGAGGAAGCCTGCGGTCGGAACAAGGCAGATGGGGGTGTCGGGGGAGGGGTGCTGAGGTTCAAGCCTCCCCCCACCCGAGACTCTGTCTACCCAGCCTCCAGGGAGGCAGGCTGGGGCTGTGCCTGGGCAGAGTAGGTACAGGGGCTCTTTGGGGTCTTGAAGGGGGGGCGCCTGGCCTGGAGTGGGCCACTGGGGGCCACACCAGGTCCCAGGGAGACCCAGCTCTGAGGTGAAGTGAGGTGAGAGAAAGGCCCAGCTTTTGCCACATGCTAGTCCTGGGGCTTTGTCTCTGTTCCGAACTGACTGCTTCTGCCCCTGGCCCCAATGGGGAGGTCTTTCCTTAGCTCATGGGGCCTAGACATTCCAGCCCTGACCTCCTGCTGCCCCCACCCCAAGGACCCCCTGGGCTCCGGTGCTCACCATTGGTCTGCTGGCCTCTGCACTGGGCACCCACCACCAGCTCTGGCTGTGTTGAGTGGAAGTGAGCTCTTGTGCTCCAGGTAGCAGCTAGGGGTTACTTGATGCTTCCGCTTCCTGCCACGGCACCCTACCCACCCCTCCCTGCCAGAGGCCCCTGGGGGGAGCCTTGGGCCTCTCAGACCATCCACCCACACGAGATCCTCACAGGTCTCACCAGGAGGGGCTGGCCTGTGACTGGGCCTCCAAGAGGAGTTCCTGGGTACCCAGTTTGAAGCAGGACCCACCTGGAAGTGTCCACAGGCCTGCTGCTTCAGTTTCCCTACCTGGCAAATTCAGGGAAGCAACGACTAGGGGATGCTCACGGCCCCCAGACCTTCTCACATCTGCAATCCCACAGGCCTCATCTGCCCCAGGTTTCCTGACTTCCTTGTCCAGCCCACCCTTACAGCAGAAGGGCAAACCTGGCTTTTAGAAAGAGACGTTTATTTGGAACGAAAATATAGAGCCTATCCCTCCCATTTCCTCCAGGGAGGGAGAGGGGGGCTGGGGGGAAATGGCCCCTTACAGTGTAAGTTTGTCTTGGTACAAAAATCCTCCATAGTTACAATAACAAAAGCCAGGCAGTGACTCCAGCCTGGGCTCACAGGATGGGTCAGGGTATGGATGGGCCCCTGAACCTGCCCTAGGGGCCCGTGGCAGGGGAAGGGGCAGCCAGCCAGTGGTGTGACCTGCCAGCAGAGGCTGAGTGAGAGAGGGTGGTGACGGAGGGGAGGGGTGCCATCTTCCCTGCCCGGGACCTATGCATCCCCGTTCTCCATGCGGCTGAGCTGCTCCTCCAGGCGGCCAATGCGCTCCCCCTGCTCCTTGACCAGGGCGCTCAGTGCCCGCAGTTCCTGCATCACCTCCTCCAGCTTCCCAGCCTCCTGCAGGGACATCGGGGTCAGGGGTTACAGAGCTGCAGCCCTCTCCAAATGTACCACTAGGCAGGGACAACACCCAGGGCTTCCCAACACCGTCTCCAACCGCAGGCACATACCCCAGCCCCAGCAAGGCTGCTCCTAGGGACAGTCACACTGATGGGGGCAGCAGACGTGGAGGCCCCTGGGTGGGCTGAGCCAGGGGCCACAGCAGGCCGGCTGTCAGATAACACGTTGCGCCGGCTGACTTTCAGATCCCGCTGTTTGCTGGGTACGTAGGCCTCCCGCAAGGAGATGAGGATGGGGTTGGCATCCTGCCCGCTCACCCAATCCTCTGCTTCCAGGGCTGCCTCAGGCCCGGCTGTGTCAGGGTACAGATCATCCTGGAAGAGGTCCGACTGGGTGGGGGGAGGGGGGGCCACCGTTAGGGTCCCCTCCTCTGGGCCCTGGGTAGCCACCTCCTCAGCACCTCCTGGCCTCAGGGCCTATACCCTGTCAACCCATCCACCACTGGCTGGCCCCAGGTGACCTTTCTAAGGCTCCTATCTATTGTTTCACTTCCTTTCTGGACAGTGTCAACAGAAGCCTTTCCTAGCCTTCCTAGGCAGGGGCCAGCTACGTGGCTTTGTGGCATTCTGGGAGCCGCATTGGTGCCCCACGGACAGTGAACCCTGTCAGCCTCATTCACAGCTCTGCCCCCTGGGATGTGTCTGGCACTCTGAATGGCACATTCAGTAAACACTGGCTGGAGAGGGAGGAAGCACACCCAAGGCTCTTGGCTGGGCATCTGAGGCCAAACCTCACACTGCAGCCAGACTCCCATCCCTCTCTCTGTTCTCACCTCTGTGCCCTTCACCTGGCTTCCTACCCATCACTGGAAGGCACCACCCAGCTGTGCTGTCAGCCCTGCCTTGCCTCCTACAGGAAGACCAGGGCTGCCCAGCACCTGTCTCCAGTGGCTCATTCAGGGCAGGGCCCGAGTTCACCCTGCATCTCAACCCTGCTTGGCCCCTGACTGGCACAGCCCAACACCTGGCTAGGTGCAAAGGTGTGCTGGCTTCTGCCCAGCCCCCTGACCACACCCACACTCGGTCACACCCCATTCACAGGCCTCACCCCAGTCACCGCTGTGTGGCCTGTCCAGGAAAGAGGGTGGGTGGGCAGAGGGCCCTGGTGGCCTCACCTTTCTTGGCACGGTCATGACGATGGGCTCACACTTGCGCTCATGCAGTTTGTAGAACCTTGGAGAGGGAGGGAAGGGAGGCGCCAAGGGTGGACCCTCCCCCTTCAGCTCTCAGCACTCCCTCCTCTCTACCTCCAGTTCTCTCCCCCAGCCTCTCCCACAGACTGACCCCTGACCCGTGGCCCCGCTTGGGCTGATTCCTGCTCCTGAGCAACCTCCTGTGATCTGACCTCTCGCCCTGGGCACCCATGGTCAGCTCATTCCCCTATAGCTGGCTGCCTTGGTGGCCTCCTTACCGGGCGATCTCGCACTTGCTGACCTCCAAGCCCCTCTTGGGCATGCTGCCCATGCCCCTCTGGGGCTCTTTGCTGGTGAATGTGTTCAGGAAGTGGATGTAAGGAGGCTCATCTGTGATCTCAAAGTACCGGATGCTGGAGTCACCCTGAGGGGCGGAAGGGTCAGGAGTCAGCACTCAGGCTCCCCCCTATCCCCCTCACCAGCAATGCCCAGCCCTACCTTGCCACAGACATAGACCACACTGGTGTCAGGGTCGTAAAAGGGCAGCAGGGCCCCATTGCTTGAGTCCAACTCCTGCAGGGCCATGGGTTCCTCGAGGTTTTCCTGGCACATGGGGTGGGGGGCAGTCAGGCAGTCAGAACCTTCTCCACCTCTCACCGTCCCAACCCCCAGCAGGATTACCCCAGCCCACCTCACATGCCAGCCGGTGCTGCCCACTACCATGGCAGGTGGTTCGCTCTCAGCTCAAAGTCTCTGCCCACATGCTGTGCCCCACCAGCCACTCCCAGGGTCCTACCTTCCCAGCCTATTCTGGCCCTTTACACAACTCCCACCACTGAGCAAGTGCTGAGAAAGTCCCCACCACACAGGAGCTGGAGGTGCCAGGCAGCACCAGCCCCTGCCTCGGAGGGACCCCAGAAGGTCACCATACAGAAACATAGGGCCATGGTACTCCCAGGGATCAGGACTGAGGGGCTTCCCAGAGGAAGGGACCTCTACACTGGGCCTCAGAAGGCAGCCAGGTGGGAACAGGCAAGCAAAGGAAGGAAGGGCCTTTCAGTTGGCAAGACCAATATGGGCAAACACAGAGGTAACTGGAGGCAGTGGGTGAGGCTGGAGAACAGAGGGCAGGGAGAGGAAAGGCTGCGTCCAGGTGCTCCAGGGTGACCCCTACTCTCCTTGCCCAGGATGGGGACCAAGTCTTGATGCTGCCCTCTCAGGACAGCCACAGGCACTCACCGGGTCCCAGAGGGCCAGCTGCCGCTCACTCATGCGGCTGAAGCCTGTGGTGAACACCTTGCCATCTGCCAGGAAGATGGCCCGCATGGGCCGGGCCCCCTCATGAGCCTTCTCCCGCTCCTGTGGCAGGGACAGAGTGGTCAGCGCAGTGTCCCAACAGAGCCCCTTACCTGGCCACTGCCATCCTTGTCCCCAGGGCCACATACTGCCACCAGAGTGCCTCGGCGGGGGTCAATGATGCGCACGCTCTTGTCTTTGCACGCAGAGCAGAAGAGGCTGCCGTTGTAGTTCCAGCTGACGTTGTAGATGAGGTCGGGGTGCAGGCTGTCTAGGTGGTACAGCTCCTCTGCCGTGCCCACATTCCAGATGAGCACCACATTGTCACAGCCTGCCGGGCATGGGGCCATCAGCCCACCAGGCCCGCCCTGACCACCTCCGGGGACCAGACCCAGGAACTTGATCTGGGAGGGCCTCAGCTTTCCCATTGGTCAGGTGGGCCTGGGAAAGGGTGTGGGTTCCAGAGGTGTGAATGGAGTGGGGGTGGGCAGCGGGGCAGTGCAGACCTGCGCTGAGCAGCACGTTGCGGGCTGTCGGGTGCCAGGTGACAATGCCCACTCGCTTAGTGTGCCCCTCCAGCACCACCACTGGCTCTGTCAGTGGGGAGGCCAGTCCATTCTCTGGGATCTGCCACACCTGTGGGAAGGGTGGGGATGTAGCTGAGGCCTTGTGCCATATCTGCGACCCCCACCCAACCACCGCCCTGTGCCTTACCATGACTGTGCAGTCCTCTGAGCCGCTGGCAATGACTTCATCGTTGTGGGGACACCAGTCAATGTCCAGGACAGGTCCTGTGTGTCCACACACTGTCGGGTAGGCCTTGTCAATGCGGCCCGTCTGCAGGCAGGAGGGGGGCAGGCAAGGTGAGCAGGAAATGTTGCCTCTGACCCTGACTCTGGGGCAATAAAAGACTCTCTCTGTCTGTGCTAACATCTTTTGGGCAGTAAATCTGGATTATGATACCTGCCCAGCAGTGAGGGGATGGGCAAAATACAGGATGTGACGTGAGCAGATAGACCAGCAGGTGGCCAAGTTGCCTCCAGTCCTTCTCCAGCCCTGCGGGAAGGCCCACCTTGCTTAGGGGGAGCACCAGGAAGGCGCCCCCGCCGCTGGCCTCCACAATCACCGCCAAGAACTTGGGGTTGACTGCGCAGAAGGTGCTGTCCCAGGTGACACGAGACACTCGAATGTCCTCATAACACTGGTCATTCTTGACTGGCTGCCCGAACACGTGCCGGAATTTGCTCTGCCGAACCACTTTGCGGAAGGACATGTCTACAGGGTGGAGAGGCCTGGGTTAGCGCCCAACCCCCAACCCTCCCAGGAAGGCATGAAGGGAGGTGGGGAGGATGGGGGGCTCGTCATTATAACCCGCCTGGCTCTGTTTCCCATTACAGAATGGGGTCACAGGTGCAGACCCTGGCCGCCTCCCTCCAGATGGGGATCTGAAGGGGGAAATGCACTGAGCCCCGGCCCACACTGCTTAGTCCTCAGGGACTTTGCAGGACCCCAGCATGGGCCCCTCCCTGGTTCCATGTGTGGGGGAGGTAGGAGGTGCCGAAGCCAGGGCTTAGCTCCTCTGTGGGTCTTAGTGGGTTTGGGGCCGGCTCCTTCCTGCCCAGGATTTGGAGGCTGGGTGATGGGGAGGCTGGATAGAGGAGGTAGGAAAGGTCTCTGCTGGGGCCACGCAAGGCCCCAGTTCTGAGTCCCAGCGATTGTGCAGCGCTTGCAGGAATGTGCAGGGAGCTGCAGGGAGCCCAGGCCGGCTCAGGGGCCTGACCAAGGACTGGGGGTGGGGGGGTCGGAACGCGACTCCCAGCCACAGAGCGTCCCAGAGCGTCCCGGGAGCGGGTCCAAGATGAGCCTGGAGCCCGTCTTCCTAAGACCCCGGCGCTGGAGGGGAGAGGCTGGACGGCCAAGGGGAGCTGGGACTGAGAGTGGGGCGCCATGGAGAGGAAGGTCTCGGATTCGCTACCCCCACACCCGATGCAGCCCCCCGCGGCTCCGCCCCCGCAGCCCCGCAGCCCCGCAGCCCGGCACCCCGCCCGCCTCCAGCTCCGGCCCGCCGCGCTCGTCAGGGGCGCCAGGGGCTGCAGCACCGGCCTCAGGCGGCTCCGGATCCCGGTCTCTGGGAAGCAGGAAACGGGAATCAGGAAGTGACAGAGGAGCGAGGAGCTGGGGGCAAGGGCGGGGCGGGGCGGGGGCTCGCGGGGGCGGGGCCGAGGTCACGCGCGTGGGGCCGGGCTGGAAGATGCTTGGAGAGGGGCCTGGAGGCTGGTGCGCGGGGGCGGGGCCTCTGCGGGACCCGCCCCTCTGGCCTTGGAGTCGTTATAGGGCCAAGTGGCATAGGGACTAGGGCTTGGGTGGGTGTGTGGCCATAGGCTGCAGGTGCCCGGTGCAGCCTGGCCGCAGACCCGGGCCATTTCCTAATGCTGCTCCCTGGGGCTGCATCCTCAGGAGTCGCCAGGATTGGGTGGAGCCCCACCCCGATGCATACTTCCAGGTCTCCCAGTTCAACCCCGACTCCAAAATACAGCATCTACTCCGACACTCGGTATATTCACGTGCCTCTTTTTAAGAAGTTACAAAGTACACGCTTTTGGTGAACAATGTAAATAAAACACCGGTGTTTTAAGGGCAAGTGGGAGGCTCCAGCCATCCCATTCTTCCCTATGAACACTCCTGGGTCCCTCAGGGCCTCATTAAATAGAAGTGGGGCCCAGATCCCTCACACCTTCCTCTCTTTCCTTATCCATCTCTCACAGAGGCCTGGAAGTCTGACCACGGATTTCTCCCTTCTCCTAGCCAGCTCCTTTACCTGAAGCCCAGACTGGCCTCCCCAAATCCTGGGATACTGGCCATTTCCCTCATGCGTTCCTTGAGCATCTACTGCCTTGTGTAACCAACGGGTGATGGGCAGGGTCCTTTCCCAGAAAGAGATGGGCGGAGGGGAAAGAGGAGGGTAGAGCAGAAGTAACAAGGAATCTTGTCTTGGGCTACATGAGACTCCACTGTGTGTTCCCCATGGGCTGGGGCTTGTACCCAACTCACCCCCTTACCACTCCCTGTTGAGGAAACAGCTCAGAGAAGAGAGGTGCCTACCCCCCATCACCCCACTGGGATTCACTCCACATCTGTTTGGCTCCAAAGTTCTTGCTTTTCCCACTGCTCCGCGTAAACCCCGAGACAGCCAATCGGAGGTAGGGCAGGGACATGAGATAAGCATCGTGATTAATTTTTCCTGCCTGTGATGAAAATGCCAAGATATAAACAGTATAGTAAGAACAGGAGGGACTCTATCTTAAAGCTGAGATTCCACTTTAAAAACCAGAGAGTTAGGAAATGAGATCCCTAAAATATTTTATGGTAATCAGCCAACAACTGACCCTGTCTTAAAGCAGGGAGAGCAGTCCTAAATGATTTGTTCCCACTGCATGAGGTGATCACTATCCTGGAGACGAGGATCAATAAATTCCTTGTGTTAGGTTTATCTTATAGAATTATCTAAAAGACTGTGAATGGTGACATAATGCCTCACCGGAGACAGACATCATGAGACCACATGTCAAGCCTATGCCACCACCTGCCCCCCTTTGTTCCATTCTTGAAAGCCTTAGAAGACAGAATCCTAAGCCCTTAAGTGCGCCTTTCCTCCGAGGTTACCCACACTCCCTTCTTTTTTTTTTTTTGGTATCATTAATATACAGTTACATGAGCAACATTGTGGTTACTAGATTCCCCCCATTATCAAGTCCCCCCACATACCCCATTCCAGTCACTGTCCATCAGCACATACTCCCCTTTCTTCGAGTGCAGACTTTTCTCTGCCCAACGACTGCGTTTTGTCTCTGTGCTCTTCCAGTAGTGGTAAGTGTCTTTGTTACTTTGCTATTTCATTCAGTCTTCTAGATTTAAGCACAAGTTTTCTCTCTCTGTTCTAGTTCAGACAAGGGAAGGGCTACTGGGATCTCTAACTTGGGCTTGCAAGTTTCCATGGCCTGCGTGACCCGGACAGGACCGCAGCTGTAAGATCATGCTCTTCAGTACCTGCCCCAAAACCTCCTTTCTGTGCTCTGGGAAGTTCTCAGAACATTATCTCACTCCATCCAGCGCTCTGCGTCTCCCTCAAATCCTGCGGTGGTTGGGGCTTAGTTCGCACGCCGTGCAGATCCAAGCAGACACTGGATGCCAGGTGACTCTGGCTTCAGGGGTTGGCAGGGGATCTGCCCTGGGCTGGGCAGGAGTCCAGTGAGCTTCCCTTTCCTCCCTCTGCTCTTCCTCGCTCTCTCCTGCCTGCACGGCTGCTGCCATCTGCTACTACTCTCGCGTTAATGAATTCCTTCCTTACCTACACTTGCTCAACCTGTTGAGAATTCTTTCTCGTTCAGGGTCGAGAACCCTCCCCGCGACCAGGCTGAGGTTTCACCTAGTGCACAGGGAGAGACCTCCCCAGATGCAGCTGCCCGAAAACAAATCCTTCCAGCTCAGGACAAGAATGTGGGTGGCTTGGAAGAGGGAATGTAGCCATTAAACCTCCCTCTCCGCTGTGTCCCCCAGGCAACAGCCAGGAGTCTGTCTAAAGCCTAAACCAGGTCCCCTACCCTAAACCCTCCCTTTCCTCCTCATTGCCACACTTGAAAAAACATCCATAGTCATTGACCGCCCCCCACACACGTTACCTACCTGTGTTTCCTCCCTCCCTGTGGCCCAGTGACGCTGGCCCTCCTGTCCCTGAAACCCACTACCTCACTTCCCACCTTAAGGCCTTGGTACATCCTTTTCCCTCCATCTAGGAATTCTGCCCCCAAATCTTGAAAAGGCCCCATCCCTCACTTTCTCCTGGTCTCTGGTTGGATGTCACCTCCTCTGAAGGCCCTCTCTGACCACCCCCCTGTCACTCTCTCCTCCTGTATTGTTCTTCATTCCTACCCGATGCTGTACTATATGATTATAAATGTTGGCTTCGTCTGCCTCACCCCACTAGAGTGTCAGCTACAGGGCAGCACTTTGCCTTGTTTCCCACTGTTTCCCCTGCACCCAGAACAAGACCTGGCACACAGCTGGTGTGGGATTAATGTACGTTGAATGAATATATGAATGAACGGCAGCCCTGAATGTAGAATTGAAAAATGTTCTTATTCACAACTCTCAGAATCAATGTGAGGCCCCTAGGAGGGAGAGGGTGGGTGTCTCTCCTCTGGAGAAGGGGTGAGCCTCCCAGAGGGCCATGGGAGCCCAGCCCCATGGGGTGTGTTGGGATGAACAGAGGGGCTGTGGAATGTCGGGGCTGAGCCCTCCCTTCATCCCTCTGGCCTTGGGTGTGCATGTTTCCTCCAGGATAAAACCCTTCTCTGTGGGCCACCAGGAGAACTACTCTTTATTCCCCAAAACCCTTCATGGCCCCACTCTTTCTCTTGGATAGCAATTACCCATTATGGGGAGGATTCCGCTCACAGATCTTGGAGGTGGGGCTGGCCCACTCTCCAGCATGCAAGGTTTGGAGCATAGACCAGAGCTGCAGGCCGGTGGGGGCTGGCACTGAGCTTTCAGTCCCTGATTTGCCTATTAGGCTGGAAAGGCTTTGGAACCTCTACTTTGGAGAAGGGAGAAGGGCATTGC
Source organism: Phataginus tricuspis (assembly GCA_029783875.1). Taxonomy (NCBI): domain Eukaryota; kingdom Metazoa; phylum Chordata; class Mammalia; order Pholidota; family Manidae; genus Phataginus; species Phataginus tricuspis. The sequence continues at coordinate 8,440,073 of JAQQAC010006904.1, read as the reverse complement.
AGAGTATTCTGAGGGGTCAGAAGTCCATGCCCTGTGCTTGGGGAGTGTGTACTCCAACAGGGTGGGGGAGCAGGTCAGCCCTTCTCGTGAAGAAGGAGACAGTGTGGTGGAGGGGACAGTACCTTGTGGGGACACGCTGCCCTGCAGAGGCTTGGGCTGGGTCAGTGAGGCTTAGGTGTGCCCACTGCTGTGATCAAATTAATGGCTAACAATTATTAAGCACTACTCTGTGCCAGGCAAGGATCCAAGCACTTCATAAAGATTAATGCTCCTAGAGACAAGAACCATTATTATGATCCCCATTTTACAGATGGGGAAATCGAGTCCCAAGGAAGATCACACAGCTGGTGAATGGTGGAGCCAGGATTCAAACAACCCCTGAGGGGCACTAGAGGCCATGCTCCTAACCCCACCTGTGTGTCTCCCAAAAGGGAAGGCTGGCTGGAAAGACCCCTAGAAAGTGCTCAATAAATATTTGCTGAATGAGTGAATTCAACGCACTTGTGCTTGTCCAGAGATCTTTCTCCCACCAGCATCAGCGCTGTGATCTCATCCCTAGGAAATGCTATGATTAGGCTGCTAACATCACCATCGCCAGCGGGCTGCCATCCCTGGCTCACTTAATAGTCACGGCCGCCAGACTGGCAAGGGGAACATTATCACCCCATATTACAAAGGGGAAAATTGAGGCAAAGAGAGAGTTAGAAACTGGAACCCAGATCTGACCGCACCACTCCGGAATGCCTGCACAGCCTGCTGCCTTTTAAAAATGCAAGCACCCCTAGGATGGGTCGCAATAAAATGTCATTGTCATTTACACCTACTGGTAAGGGCATGCAGCTTGTGAGGGAAGAGCGTGGCTCTGCCCGAGAGATACTATGTGACCTACACGGGGACCGTGTCCTTCCTGGGGCTCTGGTCCCCGAGCTCTCTGCTTGGACATCCTCCACCTATGCATCTGGGCAGAGTGCATGGAAGAGGCTTAGATTAAGAAGGCAGGACCAGGATGCTCTGCACCTGCAGCCCCACCATGGTCGAGGGGTTAGGTGGCCACTAGTTGAACCCTTAAATGGAGCAGACCTTGAAGGCACCTGGAGCTGCGCAAAGCAGAGGGAGCCGTGTGCTCTCTTGGGCCACCTGGGTGTCTTCAGGCAGGAACCAGTCACAGACACAGCTGGTCTGCCCCGAAACTCACAGGATCCCAGATGCTCAGGTGGTGCCTCTAGCCCTGTGGCAACATCCCTGGATGCCCATGAAGGAGGAGTGCTGCTCATCAGGCCCTCATTGTGCCAGGCTTTTGCTGGGCACCTAACACACTTTGTCTTCTAATCCTCCAACGGCAGATGAAGCAGAAGCTCAGCAAGTGAAGCCGCTTCTCCACAGTCACCCAGAGCCAGTTTGAATCCAGGCTTGGTAGCTCTCGCCTCTGTTCCCACAGCCTTGCTGAGGGAAGTCCCGCCCCAGCCACACTGCCCGTTGTGGGGTGAGGGCTGGTGGAGATGGCTTGGCCATGCCAGGCCAGCTGTGGGCTCCAAGGGCCCTGGGTTCCTCCTGGCTCCTGAATGCCTCCCTTCTCTGCAGGATTTCCTCCTTCGGGCCCCTTGTTCCCAGGTTAGAGGACCGGACAGGGAGGGATTGAGGAAGGGAATGATCAAAAGGAGGTCGGATCAAGCCCGAGGAAGTCGCCCCTGTTGCCTTTCTCCTGCAGGACTGGGGCTAGGGGGAACCATCAGTGGGGAGTGGGAGCTGGGGGACAGAGCTGAGCAGGACACCATCCACAGGGGCCACTGTGTGCGCGGGCAGCGTGGACGGGCTTGGTGGGCCTCAGGAGGGGATGTGATGCTCACAGCAAACCATCTGGGACTTTTGGCTGCTTCATTTTCACTTCCCCCAAGTCTTCCTGCCCGGCTCAAGGGACTGGGTCGGGGTGGCCCTTGATGACTTCCTCCACAGCCCCTCCTCTCTGACCGACTGGCTCCTCCATCCCCCTCTGGCTCTTCTGCTGCCCTGTGGGCTTGCCTTTCCTGGACCCTCATGTGGAGCCTGCCCCGGAGACCTCCACAGGGGAACCCCTGCAGGGCCTTTTCCCCTCAGAAGCAGCAGGCAAGGCCCCCTTCTCGGGGGCCTCCGGGGTGAGATCTGCAGATGGGGCAGAGGCTTCATCACAGGGGCCGTGGTCTGACCTGGCAATGGGCACAGGGGTTTGTACCTCAGGCTTAGCCTGTGGCTGGGCCACAAAGTCCACCTGTGGCTGAGCTGTGGCATTCAGCGGAGGTGGGGCCACAGGCTCTGACTGTGGCTGGGCCACGGGGTCCACCTGTGGCTGGGCCACAGACTCTGACTGTGGCTGGGTCACGGGGTCCATTTGGGTCTGTGGCTCAGCTGGTGTGCAGCTGCCCGGCCGTTCCTCACAGAGAGCTGCCATGAAGGAGGAGAGCACTGCCCGCAGCAGGGCCCGGAGGTCGGTGCTGGCCAGGAGGCAGAGGAAGGGACTGAGGCAGCTGTTGAGCAGGATTAGATAGTCAGAGTAGACCAGGGCTTCCCAGAGCAGGGAGCCGGGGTAGATGTCCCACAGGAAGGCCAGGTACAGCAGCTGTGCCAGCTGGTAGGGCAGCCGCAGGACCACGTAGGCTGACAATATGGTCTTGGCCACTCGGGCAAAGCCATGGCAGGCTATGGGCCTAGGTTGCTGGTGGCAGCAGGTCCTACAGGCAGCGGCCTGGGTGAGCACGTGGCAGACAAGCAGCAGGAGGAAAGGCAGGAGGCCTCCGAGAATCTCCAGCATCCGCAGTGGAAGCTCCTCACTGTCCCAGAAGTCCAGGCAGATGACCAGGTCGTACCACCAGACGGCGGCCTTGGGGAAGACCAGCCAGGGCACGCTGAAGAGTGTGGCCAGCACCCAGACCCCGGCGCAGACCCAGAGGGGCAGGCGGGCTGGGCGGCACCCAGGGTACCAGCGCGGACACAGCACCAGCAGGCAGCGGTCCAGGCTGAGGGCCGCCAGCAGGAAGAGGCCAGAGGAGTAGGACACGCCCCACAGGAAGTAGTAGAAGCGGCAGGCGGCCGTCCCCAGTGGCCAGTGCCCTCCATGCTGGATCTCCAGGATCTGGAAGGCCGCTGCCGCCAGGAACAAAAAGTCAGAGAGGGCCAGGCTGAGCAGAAGAAGGGCAAGCCTCGTGCCCGCTCCCTGCCGGGCCTGTGAGCCAGCCAGCCATGCCATGAGCCCATTGGCGGGCAGCCCCAGGAGCAGCAGGGCCACCAGGAAGACCGTGTCCCAGCCGCCCTGGGGGTAGTATTCCTCATCATCGAGCTCTGTGCGTGGCCCGTGGCCAGTGGCACCCAGATTGGCTTCCATAGCAGTGTCTGCCTGAGGTCCCCGGTACCACTGGACGTGGAGTAGGCACCTGGTGAATCAAGGAAGGCACACATGACTATGAGAAAGGGGGTGCTGTGCATCTCCAGGCAAGTCACTGTCCCTCTCTGGGCCACCATCGCCTTTTGGGTATCCTGTTCCAGAGACTTTAAATAGATTACCTCACCTAGTCCTCATACAACCCATTTTATTGGTGAGGAGAGGAAGGTTCTGAGGATCAGCGATTTGCCGAGGGTCAGTGGTGGGAATGGGGCACCAGGACTCAAACTCAGACCTAATCATTCTGCCACATGTAATCCCAGTGAGTCCAAGTACAATAAACCCGAGGCTTTCAAACATATTTTTTAAACTAACAAATCTTTTTTTAAATAACGTATTATAGAGGAACTCCTATGTGAAAGGAGGTGCTCAGATTAATGGAAGGAGAGCACCCTTAGGGCTCCATGGAACACAGTTTGAAAACCACTTGGTGGGCTCACTGCAGACCCCTTCTAGCCTGGCATTCTGGGGTTCAAGTGTTTAAGATTCCGAGAAGGGAAGGCTCAGGGTCCCATTAGCCCAGAGAAGTCCAAACGGTGGCAGGGACTCGGGCAGAGGAGGCCCCTCGCCATGATGAGGGCCAGTCATGGGCTCAGGGGGAAGTGTGAAGCTCAGGCCTGGACAACCTGGTCCAGGAGGGGGATCCTGGCAGCAGCTGGAAGCTCTCCACCAGCCCCTGACCCACCCACGGCCCTCCCCCCATTCTCACAACTCAGGCAGTAGGTGGCCCCCCTTTGTCCCTGTGGCTACGAAAAGGGGAAGGAGAAAGGATTCTCAGCAGTGTGAGGAGGACGAGGGTGGCTGGGACCCAAGGGGCTTGCTGCCCCAGCCCCTGCCTTCCCCTGCTGGCTAGTGGAAGGAGTTTCCCTCGGAGAGTGGAGAAAGCCCTGGTGACAGTGTGGAGTCGAGGGAGGAAGCAGATGCCCCAGAAAGGCTGGATCCTGTCTGGGCCCATGGCTCCAGCCCCTTGGCTTTTAGCTGGGTGGCCTCCCCTGCCCCAGAGCTCTTTCTCAAGCAGACCCCAGTCTGCAAGCTCCAGCCCCTACCGGATCAGAGCCCCAGTGACAGGTGAGGCCTGGCTTACCTGTGAGGCTCAGGCTGCTGGCTGGAAGGAGCAGGGCGTGCCTGCCTGCCCCGGGGTCCAGCCATCCACACAGCCCCACGCTGGGGCCAGCTGCGTGGCACCTGGCGGCTCTAAGGCGGCCGGCATGAAACCAGAGCTGAGAGGACATCAATCATTCATGGGGCTGCTCTCTGGGAAACCCTAGCCCCAGCCCAGTGGGGCTGAGTGACCAGCCGGCCCCACCCCCTACAGTTCCCCACAGGGTCCTATGGTTGAACCCCCCTCATCCTGGGCTCCTCCAGCTCAGGATCGGCTTTGCATCCCCCCAGGGCCCACCTCCTCTGATGCCACCCCCATGCCCCTCAGTCTGGCATTCAAGGCCTCTGCGATCTGGCCTCTGATCCCCAATTTCACACACCTTCTGCTACAGACAATATGTTACCCATGAGGGAGCTGCTGTAGGCAACTCAGCCTATCCTTTCCCATCTCCCAGCCTCTGCCTACACTCTTCCTCCTGCCTGAGATGCCTTTCTTGTCCTCTCCAAGCTAAGTCCTGCCCATGTCACACAACTGGGCTAAGCACCTGCCTCTTCAGCAATGTTGCCCCCATTTTAATGAGACAACTGCGGCTCAGAGAAGTGAATTTGCTGGGTCTCCCAGATCATAAGTGGCAGAGCTATAGTCCAAAGCTCATTGCAGCCGCCACATCCTGGCTCCTGGTGCTGAGGACAGTTCTCTTGACCTCTCTGGCTCTGTCCTGGTCACCCCCAGGCAGAGGGTCAGGATTAGGACCCGGGCTGTCTGCCTCACTTACCCTAATCCCCCTCGGACCATCAGTTCCCGGGGCGGGGATGAATAAGCAGCTTTGTGGGTCCTGAGAACCAAGGGCTCTCCCTGGCCCTGCGTATCTGAGCTCCTTCACCTCTCTCCACATGGCCTCAGGGCAGGGGAGGGGGCGGCACGGCCCAGGCCTAGGCCCCCGCCCCCAGAAGCCCTCTGAGGGGCTCATGGCTTCTAGAGGTGGTGCGGAGGGGCTCCCTTTGACCGGGAGGAGGAGCAAGAGAGAGAAGGAGCTCCAAGGGTCCCAGAAGGGCACTGGCAGCTCTGGAGAGGAGACCCCCATCCCAGGCCCCGAGGCCCTGAGGAGCAAGAACCCCTCTAGGACCAGAGGAGGGCAGGAGGCAGCAGCCCCTGCAGCCCCTGGGCCGGCTGCTCGTCGGCAGTCCCACCGGCATCGTCCTGCCCCCCAGCATGACGCTGCTCAGAGGACATATGGGCCCCTGCTCGACCGCATCTTTGGGCAGGTCAGGTGGGGCCCGGGCAAGGTTGGGGAGCCTGGGGGTGGGGGTAGGGGACTCATGCCCTCAGTCTCAGCCCACCCCACCCCTAGTACTCAGGCGTCCTGCTGCTTCTGCTCCAGGTGAAGAAGTCTGGGCTGTGGGGTCAGGGCTTCTGCAGCGGGCACAGGTAGGTCTCAGCCAGCCTGGGCAATGGGCAGAGCTAGCCCTCAAACCCACAGTTCTGTGACAGCCGGGATTCTAGGAACAGGGGTCATCTCTTCTCCTGGGGTCCATGGGACTTCAGCTACCTTCTGCTCTTGCGGCCCTGCCCAAGCCAGCGTGATCTGGGGTTGGAGGAGGAAGGATGGCTGTAGCCCCGGTTGGCCCCAGGGCATGTTGGACTGTGCTTCTGCAGGACCGCCAGCTGGACCCTGAGGAGCTGGATGGTGAGTGGCCTTGCTCCTGGGGTGGGGGCACATGGGAGTAACCCTGGGCCTGGCTGCCTGCCCCTGACGTCCCTCCCCTGCAGAGCTTCAGGCCGCCTTTGAGGAGTTTGACAGTGACCGTGATGGTTACATCGGCTACCGGGAGCTGGGTGCCTGCATGCGGACACTGGGCTACATGCCAACCGAGATGGAGCTCATCGAAGTCTCACAGCATATCAAGATGCGAAGTCAGTGCCTGACCCCTGCCCGCCTGGGGGTAGGGCAGGGCGGGAGCCACCTGGATTTTCATGGAGGCTGGGCAGCCCTGGTTCTCTCTGAGCCTCATGGTTCAGGGGGATGCTGGGGTGGTAGGAGGTGGCTCTGTTTGTACAGCAGGGGTGATGGTGGAAGTGTTGGGGGTGAGTTTCCATGGCAGTGTGACACTTTGACATCTGCCCCATCATATGCCGGGACGTGGTGGGGAGGGGTAAAGAAGGTACCAGGTGATCCAAGAGAGGCCTCCAGGGCTTGGATCGGGCTCCGACTGTGCTCCCTGCTGGTACTAGCCACGGGGACATCTGTCTGTCTCTGTATCTCTCCTTGACTCTCCTGATGCTCCTAAGAAGAACCTCCTGAGGTCTGGGGAGGGCTAGCCTGCAGAGCCCTGGCCATGCCTTGAGATTAAACGTCAGATGAGCGGGCATTTATGTGATTATCACTAGCTGATTTGTCAAATGTCAGCTTCCTTTCACTTCAGGATGCCTGCATTAATTTTTCCTTACAGTTACCCAAATAAGATGTGATTACAGTGGATGGAACATTTAGTGTCATGCTTCTTTTCTTTCTCCCAAAGCTGTTATTTGACCATTGGTGCTTTTTATTGTTCATGACATCTTAGAGCCGAGGTACTCCATGGGAATGCTTCTTCAGGAGGATTTATTGCCACCCACAGGGTCCCAGCACATTATAGCCGTGGGTGACAACCCCAATAGACCCCACGTGTATTTTTTCTCATCCCCATCCTAGAGTAAGGAAGGAGGTTTAGTTATTCGCGAAAGGCCACACGGAGTCATTGGCACAGCCAGGATTTGAACCAGGAGCTGTCTGGGTCCAAAGCCTGGTCTCTTTCCCCAGTACTTGGATGCTTCACTGGGAGCGGCCACCCACTTTGCCCCCTAGCAAAGAAACCCCCGCTGAAGGCATGGACGCTGGGTATTCCTGCCTTGATGCAGAGCGGAGGGGGTGACTCTTGTGAGATCCTTCCTGTTGTGACACTCTGCCTGGGTCTACAGTGGGTGGCCGCATGGACTTTGAAGAATTTGTGGAACTGATGGGCCCAAAGCTGAGGGAGGAGACGGCGCACATGCTGGGGGTGCGGGAGCTGCGCATTGCTTTCCGAGAGGTGTGGACTGTGGTCAAAGTGGGCACGGTGGGCAGCTGGGTGGCATTCTTGCTGGCCTCCCACCCAGGCCTGGGGAGACTAGGGGTCTCAGCCTTTGGAGATGGTGGGACTAGGGTCAAGGCAGGGTCAGAGAGGGTTCATCTCGCTACCAGCTGGAGGATCCACCCAGGGAGACTTCCTGGAGCAGGGGGCTTACCATCAGCCTGGGAGAAGGGGGAGAGTTTGGAAGGGTGGAGGTGGGGCATCCAGGCACAGGATGTGACAAGGTGGAGATGGGTGTAGGCAGAGGCAGCTTTGGGTGGGAGGGGCTGAGCCCTACCCGAATCCTAGTTTGACAGGGACAGGGATGGACGAATCACAGTGGCAGAGCTGCAACAGGCAGCACCAGCTCTGCTGGGGGAGCCACTGGTGGGCTCTGAGCTGGATGAGATGCTCCGAGAGGCGGACCTCAATGGAGATGGCACTGTAGACTTTGATGGTAAGTCTCCTTCCCAGACAAACTACTCCCAACTCCTCCAGCTCCCAGGCTGACCCAGCACCCTAAGATCCCCGACCTGGACCAACCCAAGCCCTACCCCTTCTCTTCCACAGAGTTTGTGATGATGCTTTCCACCCAGTGAAGCTCTAGGAGGGAGAATACGTTGCCTCTCTGGCCCAGACCATCAGGCCCCACGATGGAAGAGACCCAGCAGCCCCCAGGCTTCTTCTGCTCCTGACACCTGGCCAGAGAGTTGTCTTGTGATGTCACCTACCCACCCTCCTCCTTGCCTCCCTCCCTAAGCTGCCTGAAGGAAACCTACCCTCAACTGCCTGTCATCCCCTGGTTTGTGCAAGATTCAGATCTCTCTAGCCCCTTGGGATGTAGGGAGCTCCCTGATACTGGCTACATTCAAAGACAGAGCAGTGTTGGGAGGATTCTGGTAACAGGATGAATTAAGAAGGTGGCTGGGTGCCTCCTACTACTTATGTGTATAAATGTTACAAAAAAAACCTGAGATTGAAGGAAAGGGATTTGGACCCCAGGTATCAAAGACAAAGAGAGAACTCAAAGCTGGTTGGTGGAAAGGAGTACACACCATGGGGGTTCAGATGTGGAGAAGAGGTTCTGGGCTCTGACATCCAGGAGTGACAAAAGACCTGCAAAAGGTTGGGGAGCAAGACATGACCCTGAATACATTCCAGGGTCTCAAAGGGCTACTCTGTTCTTGAAAAGGGGACCAAAATATACTTCCATCTATCCCCCTGAAGAAGTAGCAAGGGTACAGATATTCAGGGCCTTGAATGGAAAAAGTTACCCTAGAGAACCTGAAGCTCAGTCCTGCATATCAGGCAGGAATGTAAAAAGCTTCTTCATGGTGTGAAAAGCTCAAGTAGGAAAAAACTGTTGAGAAGGGCACTCTTTAAATCCAGGGAACATGAGACTTAAAATAACGACTGTGTTTCTTCTAAAGGTGAACTCATGACAAAAAATTCCAGATCACATGAAGAAACAAATCACCATGAAGGAGACTAGGCAAATGCAACAAACAGGAGAATTGGCCCCCAAAGCGTAAATAATAGAACAATCTAAAAGATACCACAGAGTAAATGCAAATAAATAAATAAAAAGAGATAAAGGAAAGAAGAGAGATGTATATGTAGTAACAGGATAGTATGAAAATAGAGCAGGAATATTTTTTAAATAACCCAAAAGACTTTCCAAAAATGAAGGCTATAACCATTGGAATGAAAAAAATAAAAGGATAATTCAAATACAGATTAGACACCATTGAAGGGAAGATTAGTGAACTGGAAGCTTCATCTGAGAAATCACCCATAACGTAACACAGAGGGATAAAAAGGTAGGAAATATTAAAGAGCAGTTAGAAGTAATTAGGAGTCTCAGAAGGAGAAAATATGGAGAAAAATATGAGGCAATAATTAAAGAGATGGTGGCTGAATTTTCCCATAAAGACTTCCACAAAGACAAGTACACAGACTGAAGGAACACACTGGAGGCAGAGAAGGATAAATAAAAATAAATGCATATGTAGATGCCTCCCAGTGAAACTGCAGACAACAAAAGGAAAATCTTCTAAACAACTTCAAAGAAAAGTCAGATTACTTTTAGAGGAGCAGCAATTAGACTCTCAGAAGAATTTTCATTGGTAGCAATATAAGTCAGAAGAGAATGGAATAAATTGTGCAGAGGAAAAATGATCACCAGCCAAGAAGCCTATAATTAGCTCAATCATTATTCAAGAATGAAGGTGAAATATAAACTTTTTTCAACAAAGGCTGAAAGGGTTTTCCCAATCACGTACTCTTGTTGAAGAAGGCAGATTATGTACTAAATTATAGTCAGGAAAGAAATAAGTAAACATATTGGTAGGTCTAAAGAAGCATTAACTGTAAAAAAAAATTGGAGATTTTAAAAACAGAGGGACTAAAATAATAGAAACAAATAAAATGGGAGTTAGTAGGGGATACTTTAGACATGCTGAAATCTTTTTTTTTTTCCTAGAAGAGGATAGATTCATTGATTAACTTTAAACTGTGTTAACCTTTTAAGGGTAACTATTAATATAACAGAAATAGAGATAGGATGTTCCATTCAATAGTCAAATCAATAGAGGAGGAAAAGGAGGAAAGTGAAGACTTCTTGATTAAGCCAGTAGAAGGCTGGTAAGGAGGAAAAAAAGCAAAGAAAAACAAGTCCATAGAAAACATTAAAACAGAAAGTAGAAATAATCCTCAAAAAAATTACAATAAATATAAATAGATTAAGTTTTTTGGTTAAAAGTCAGAGAGTCTCAGTCTCAGAAGAAAGTATCAATATCAGATTGGGTTCCCTGTGAGTGACAGAGACTCAACAATAAACTAGATAGTAGTTAATTTTCCCCCCAGGAAGTCTTAGGTGAAATCAAGTTGTACGGTCTTCAGGCACCAGGCTCCTGCTGGCTGCTCTGCCATTCCTAGGGTGTGCCCACACTTGTTTACTTTCCAGGTGTCAGGAGAGACAGGAACAAAGAGGGAAGGAGGCAAAGAGATGAATCACTCATACCCCATGAAGCAGGCCTCAGCTGCAAAGGATGCTGGGAAATACAGTCTTTATTTTGGGTGACCAGTGTCCAGTCAAAAAACAGAGGTTCTACTGCAAGGGCAGAGAACAGATACCAAAGGGCAGACATTAGGCTCTCCCCCACAACTGAGTGCAGGCTCTAAGAGACACGCTCAAAGTATAATGACAATAGACAGGCTGAAAGTAATGGCTTGGGGAAAAGATTTACTAGCAGAAGTTAACCAAATGAAAGCTAGTGTAACTACAGGCATATCAGACAAAAATGGGCTGAGGCAAAAGGCAGTGGGGATAAGCTGAGTCACAATTCAGTAAGGAAATCTAATGTTCCTAATCTGCGTGCAACCATTAATGTGTTTTCCAACTCAAAAGAAATTAGATTTAGAGTTTAGATATTTACTATTCCTTGAAGATAGTTTTACTCTCAGTCCAGCTTGGGCTGTTACATAAATTAACCAGCAACAATTAAGCATATTGGTCTCATTGAAACTTTAAATGTGTGATCACAGAGTTCTGTCAAAGTGTTTGCATAGACCGTAGGTAGGCAAACTTTTTCTTTGAAGGGCCAGATAGTAAAGATTTTAGACTTTGGTGACCATGTGGTTTCTGTTGTTCATTTGCTCAACTTTGCTGTTGTAGGTTGTATCTCCAAGCAGCCAGAGTCAACACATAAACAAATGGGTGTGGCTGTGTTGGAAATGTAATAAATAATAATTACACCTGATTTGCTGACATTGAAATTTGAATTTTATAGTTTTATGTGTCACCAAATCTTATTATCCTAGACTTTTTCTGAAGCATTACTAAAATCTAAAACCCATTCTTAGCTTGGAGGTCATAGCAGGCCCATGGGCTGTAGCCTGCTGAATCCGGAGACAGTCTTACATCAAGACTCATCACTGCCAGGATAACTTTCCATCTTAAGATTGTGGAATGGCAAAAAGTTATGAGTGCGGTAGCAACTCTGCTCATTGCCTATTTGTTCACTTTCAATGAATGGCTTTCATAACCTGTTTTCCTATGTTCATTCTGATTATATATATATTAAAATGTAATTTTATGTCTTGAGACATATGGCAATACAAACTGTGGCTTTTAGAGTTCACCTTTCTAGTTTTTATTTTATCTAACAGAAGTATTGGTCCATGATGGATTAGAAATGAAAAACGATCCTTCACTACAACTAGTTGGAGAGCCACTGGTTTAGGAGTTCCTGCATCCAGCTGGTGCCCCCCAAAAGTGCCTTGACTGGGGCTGATGGTGAGAAGTTTGTGTAGGTCGGGGGGTTCATTCTTTCAACAAAGTTAAAGAATCTGGAGGTGTTGCCTTGGCTGCTGCAGACAAAGTAGAGGCCAGGCCTGGTAATGTTCCTTCTTAACAGCACTCACATTTTACTGGGGGAGACACTAAATATGTAAGTATCTGGGTCTCCTCAGCCCACACTTGTTCAGCTGTTGGTGGGCTGGGGACCACACCAGCTGGGTGCCTCTCAACTTCTCTCACGGAAGCCCTGGGTTATGGTCCCAACTCTGCCTCTCCCTAGGCCTCTGTTTCCTCATCTGTAAAGTGGGGCTAAGGTGGTTAAGATTACCAGAAATAACCTGCGTTGAAGTGCCTAGCATAGGACTTGGTAACTTCTTAGTGTTTGATATATGATAGCTTCAAGGTTCTAAGATTGTTTTCTTGGTTCTTAGGATTCTGAGATGCTGATTTTTCAAGATTCTGAGATGTTCTGTTTCCAATATTCTGTGGTTCTAAGAATCTCTGACCACTGAGGTTCTCTGTCATTGGGTCCTGTTTGCCATATCCTTTGCTTTCTATTTCTCCCAACCCCTGGGCTGCGAAGTAGGGCAGCGTAGGCAGGGGGCTGGGCTTCTGCCTTGTAACAGCCCACATTAGGAGCTGGTTGCAGCAGCCCAGGGCCCCAGAGCCAGGCTGGAATCAGGATACCAGTCTCTAGGCCCCAGGCCTGCGTCATCTGAGTGCCCTTGGCCTGGGCCACCAGGGCCACCAGTGCAGGCACCAACACTGGCCCTCCAGGTAAAGACATGGGCAGGGCCCACTCTGCTACAGGCTGGGGGACCAGGGAGGCTAGACAAGCCTTCAGTCTTGCAGGGCAGAAGAGTCCCAGGCCCAGCTCTGCCCCTGACACACTAGGTGACCTCAGGCAAGTCTTTCAGCAGCAGGCCCGTTATGTGAATAATGGGGACATGGCTGGTCCTGGAGCCCTTCTCTTCCAGGGTCAATCCTTTTCTCAGCCTCTGCGGGAAGGCCAGGGTGCTGGGCTGGTGGGAAAGAGCGAGCAATCGTCTCTACTAGAATTAAGTACCCTTTTATTAGCACAAAACACCAACCCAGCAGCCCCAGGGCCCGAGAATAAGTTAAGGCACAGAGCCGGTGAGGGGCGACTTGCACAGGCCCAGATAAGCAGGCTGCGGTCTGGGCGCCCCAACCTTCCTAAGCAAACTCCCGAGGGGTATTGGGGGCTCGAGAGCCCTAGAGAGGTTCTTCTCTAGAGATGAGGGAACGGAGTGGGCCGTGGGCCCGAGGAGCACCCTCTGGGAATGCCAGGGGGCCGCACAGCTGCTCGGAGCAGACGCCGGATCACGGAGGTCACCGCGGCTCACTTCTCGAAGTAGGGCAGGTAGAAGAACTGGAAGCCCCGGTGGCCCTTGACCGCGCAGTAGATGAAGATCACGTGGTAGACTGCGGGGCGGGGCCTGTCAGCGCCGAGGCCCCGCCCAGAGCCCCCTACCCTTGCCCGCCACCCGACCCCCTCGCACCTCCCGGGACCAACAGCAGGAAGCCGGGAACGAAAAAGATGGCGCTGGAGACACCTGTAGGAGGAGAGGCGGGGTGGTCAGGGTAGGGCCGCACATGCGGGGTCCCTGCCTGGGCAAGGCGCACTCTCCACGGCCAAAGGGGCCCTTTCCTGCTGGGAGGGTGGAGGGCGCTGGGAGGTGGGAGGGCCTGACAAGGACCCCTGCGGCCTGAGGAGGCAGGAGGGGGCGCTCACCTGGCGAGGGGGCCACCTCCAGTCCCACGCCGATCAGGATCAGCACTGCACACAGATGGAGCCGCGAGGGTGAGGGTGGATGCTGGGGACAGCGGCAGGGCAGGGACCTCCGCCCGCACCCCTCGACATGGTTGTCCTGAGAAATGGTGCCCCCCACCTAAGCCTGGGGCCCCCTGGACAGAGATCCTCTCTGGAAAGCTCACCAAGCTCTGTGTTTTCAGAGCAGGGCACCTGCCGGGCCCTGAGATCTGTCTGTGAAAGGAGAGATTTTCTTTTTGTCTGCTCCTTGGTGTGGTCTTAGATCAATCAACAAACATTTATGGAGCATCTGCAGTGTGCCTGGTACTGAGAATCCCAGGGAAATGCAGATGGTCCCTGTCCTCATGGCCCTTCCCTAGTGAAGTAACCAGGAGCCTCCAAGCTACAACCAGGGTGATCGGGATATGACAGGGGAAGATCAGGGAGCCTCGGGGATCAGGGAGGGCTTCTGGCAGCAGCATCTAAGCTGATCAGGGGTAGCAGCAATAGCAGTTGACATTTAGAGACCACTTACCTACTAGATGCTGCCGGGCACAGGGCTAAGTGTTACATGCACTGCCTTATTTGTCACCTTGACCAAATGAGACAGGTATTATCATCCCCACTTCACAGGAGGTGACACTGAGGCACAGAGAGGGGAAGTAACCTGCCCAGGACTGCATCAGGAAGTTGGAAGAGATCTGACTCCAGAGGCTTTGCAGGGAGGGAGAGCTTTCCAGAGGGAACAGCCTAGTAAGGGCCCAGAGTCTGGAGGGAACTTGGGGCTTTCTAGGAGTTTCTAGCTTTTGTCAAGACTCAGGAGTTAAGACTCCAGGCTTGAGGACTTTGGCAGGGCCTGTAGGCCCCAAGGAGGGGTGTGGACTTTGGCTGAGGACAGTGGGCATTGAGGAAAAAGGGGAAGTCATAACTGGACCAACTTTTCAGACCCAGAGAGAGTCCAGGGTCCCCAGTTAGAGGATGGGATGGGCGGAGGTGGGGAGCTGGACTGTGCAGTAGGGGGGGCCATGGACATAAGTTATGTGCTTTGTGCCTTGCACAGAGCACCTCAAAAAGGGCATGATGGGGGCTGAAGCTAAACTCCCTGCACCCTAGCTCAGGGCTGTGGGCTCCACGCACTCAGGAGGCATCTTTTTCCAGTTCCTACCAAGGCCCTTTATATGGGCCTATGGTAGCCCCCAGGCCTAGCTATGTCACATGGGTATAAATCCCAGCTCATCTACTTCCCAGCTGTGACTTGAGTAAGTCCCTTCACCTGCCTGAACCTGTCCTTATTTGTGAACTGGAATGGTAATAGCACTTCCCTGTTGAGTATTGAGAAAGAGGGTAAAATAAGGCAGGTGGTCAGTCAACCTGGGCCCAGCATAGCACAGGTGTTGGGGAAGTGTAGCTCCCCCCCCCACCCCACAGACACCCAGAGCTGAGGCAAGGCTGCCACTCAGCTTTCTGGCATTCCTGGAGAAGGGAGGGCAGTGCCATAGCTGGGCCCAAACTATGGGGCCATTTTGATTGTAACCCTAGATCTTTTCTGGGAACCCTGACCCTTAGCCCCTAGAATGGAGTGTGGGAGTCAGAAAACATTTGCCTGCAAGATCTGCCTTCTCTGGGCCTGTTTCCCCACCTGAGCAATGGGGGTCAAAGAGACGTCCTCATCAGCTCTCCAGAGAAGGGGAAGTGACAGGTGCCCTGTGGATCCCTGTCCATGCCCCTACATGTAAGTGCTTGGTGATAGCCCTACCTCTTACTTACTGTAAAGGGCCGGGGGTGGGGGTGGGGGTGGGGGGAATAAGCCTACCCTGCACCTGGCTCAAAGTAGACACTGAATAATGGTAGCTGTTAATCTTCTGTTCCCTGATGAATTAAACAGGTTAAGTCTTTTAAACAGGAAAAGCTTGGAGCACTGAACCAGGTTCCATTTTCAACTATATGTGTTTTTCCGGCTGTGTGACCAGGAGGCTGGGCCTGCCTGTCTCAAGGCATCGGTTTCCTCACCTGTAAGGTGGGGGTGGGTGATGGCAGCCAGCTGCCTCCTCAGGGTGCTGGGAGGCTCAGTGTGCCAAGGGGGGCTGCAGAGCCTGCACAAAAGGAGGGCAGAGCCCTCTCAGGGGTCAGCAAGGGCCCTAGGGGACACTCACCCAGCCCCAGCAGCAGGAGCAGGAAGGAGGCCAGCACTACCCGGCAGTTCTTCTGGATCAAAGGGTGTTGAGTCCAGCTGGGTGGTACAAGATCAGGATGGGTGTGGAAGAGGCAACAGGAGGCTTACCCTATCCTGTCACCCTCCCCAGCTGAGAGGGCTGAGGGGGGAAGGCCAGGGCTACCTGTATCGGGGCCTGGGCATGGGGGACTCAAGCAGGGCAGGGTCTCACCTGCAGCAGGCATTGTAGGAGCGCTGGGTGCTGTTGCTGATGGTACTAAAGGACCACTGGGAGCTGCGGGTGGATGTTCGGCCAGAATCCCTGCAGTGTGGGTGCAGTGCCCAGTGAGGGCAGGGGGAAGGCAAGGAAGGGGACCCCTTGCAGATGGGAGTCATGATGCTGTGGCAGGGGATGGGGCAGGGACTAGGGCTGGGTGTTCCTGCAGGACCGGGGACACTGAGAAGGGACAGGGTGAAGAGGAACACAAGGGCTGGCGGTTTCTGCAGGACTGGGGGTAGAGGAAGGCTGGGGATTGAGCTAGGGACTCCTGCAGGACAGGGGACCTGTGGGAAGGTAGGGGTCAGTCCTGGCTGGTGGTTTCTGCAGGATAAAAAGCCTGGTGGAGGTGGGTAGGTGAGACTGGCACTTGGGTAGAGTAAGACCGCGTGTGGGGGGTGGGGATCAAGCTAGGAATCCTGTGAAAGAGCTGAGTGAGGCAAAATAGAGTGGGCAGGGACCTGGGGACAGGAGCCAGAGGCACAGGGCTAGGGGTGGGTCCCCACCTTGTCCTGACCTGGTGCTGACTCCCCCATCTGGCTCTGGAGAGGCCTGGGCTCCATCCTCATCGTTCTCCAGGTTCTATTCCAGAACACAGGGCTTAGAGGGGTTACTGGGCTCCAGACCTGCCTCACTCCACTCTCGGAGAGGAGGAAAGCAAGCCCACACAGCTGTTTGTCTAAGCGCCTAAGAGCTGCTCACCTGGCTCTCCACCCTCCCAGCAAAACGGGTTTGATGATTCACAAATACCGAAACCCAGGTAGGAGGTGAGTGCTGGGGACTTTGGGGGGCAGAAGCCAGCATGGGTCCCAGGGCCAGATCTCCCGTTTGGCAGTTCAGAGTGGAGCACTCTTTGGTATTTCAGGGGCCCAGTATGGTGGCTCTGGATTTGGGGTGCCAGAGGACATGCCCGTGGCTTCCAGGTTTGGCGCCCAGGAATCTGGTCCAGGTCTCCAAGAAAAGGAACCTAGAGTTAATGGAGATCCTCTGGGATAATGGAGATTTCCAGTTTAGTGGGAGTCAAGGGAAGAGCACGGACTCATTATGTGAGTGGGGGCCTCTAGCTCTAGGGTAAGGATGGCTGGGGACTTCCAGAACAGAGGAGGGGTGCAGGTTCTCGTTAGACCACCTGTCCTGGGGCCCAGGGGTCTGCTCCTGAGTGGGCAAGGTCTGGTTCAGGTACAGAAGAGCTCCTCAGCCCAGCGGGGTAAAGGGCGAAGGTTCAGTACCCAGGATGGGTGGGGACTCCAGGTGGTATCTCCAGCTAAGAGTGGGGACGAGCTCCCGAGTTCGGACTCTGGGCTCTCCAGTGATGGCTGGGGACCGAAATCAGAGATGCGAGGGTTTTTGGGCAGGGCTTTGGATCAGTGGCCACGTCCGGGGGAGGTCTCCCCGCTCTGGGTGGGGCCTCGAGGCAGACTCTCCCCTTAAATGTTCTCCAGGGTCTGGCCTGGGGTCCCGCCCAGACACGGGCTGTGGGTGAGGTGGGCCGGGCCGTTCACCTGGTAGCGCAGCCGGGACTGCTTGTCCTCGTCGGCCACCTCGAATCGGGCCCGGCGCTCGAAGTGCAGCGGCCCGAAGCGGGCGATCCCACTGGACTCGGACCCAGGGCCTGCGTCCTCCAAGGACAGCTCGAAGGCGTCATCGATACTGAACTGGGGCCGGGCAGTGCTCATGGCCCCTGCCGGCTCAGGAGTCCAGCGCCGTGGCCATCTGCGGCCGCCAGGCCCGCGTCGCTGCGGCCCCGCCCCCGCGCGCGGGGCACGCCCTGTGCGTCGTCTTGGGAGCAAGAAGATTCGGCGCCCTGGGCGAGGCCCCGCCCCCTCCATCCGCAGGCCAGAGCGCAGAGCGCCGAGCAGAACAGTGGGCGGAGCCTCCTCTCGGACCTCTCCCCGGTCGCCGCGCCGTCCAGCGGCCACCCCGGCTACGACAGCTGGTTTGGGGCTACGACCACTGGTTTGGAGCTCCGACGCAACCTGAGGTTCCTACCGTGCAGCCAGCTGCTCCAGTGAAAGGAGATCCCGGGAGCTGACTGTGACCCCACTCTTACCTTGGCGCTGCGCTGGAGGGGTATTCTCGTCACCTTGCACGTATGGAAACTGAGACTCAGAGACCTTATGTGGCTTCCATTGTTCTCCAATCCAGTCTGCACGCTGCAAACTGATCTGATCTTTTAAAACATCTGATCCTCTTCTGTGTATTATATTTAAATAAAACTTTTGTTTTTTATTTTGTTATGTATGCTGCTAAGTCACTCCTCTACATAAACTCCTAAACATAAAACTCTTGGTTTTCCATTGTGATTATAATATCTGAACTCTTAACTAAGGCCCACAAAACTTTGAATGCTCCGGTCCCTTGCCTACCTTTCCCATTCTCATCAAGTTTCCCTTACCCCTCTTTCACCTGACTCAGCCACACAGGCCAAGCTCATTCCCACCCCAGGGTCTCTGTATGTGCTCTTTCCTAAACCTGGAAAGCACTTAACCAGCTCTTTCAGAGCGGGATCTTTTCGTCAATCTGCATCCCACTCAAATGTCACCTCTCCGAGAAGCTATCCCTGACTAAGTAAAGTCAGTTTCACATCACACAGCACTTACCCGAAATTGTCTTTATACTGTTTTATTCACTATGTTTACAGTGTCCAGAACAGTGTTTAGCAAAATCCCAAATGCCTCCGATTGGTTGAACTGGAATTTGAACCCAGGTCCACCTAGCTCCAGTGGTGCTCCTCCTCCTCCATCCACCCACCCCACTTCATTTTATGACATCGTGTACAGACTTGAGTCAATCCTACTTATCAGATTGTTACCCATCATCACTATGAACAGGGCCCCTCTTGTTAATTCATTTTCTGTCCACTCCCCATCTCCCTTCCATAGGACCCCAGATAAATGTGCTCAGTCGGCTTCTTTGAATCCTGCCTGACCCTCTACTACACGTGGCATCGGCTCTTTTATGGATGTGGTTGCAATATACCAACATGGTGTCACGTATAAAACTCATCTGTTTACATTTTTACACTCAACACCGATGTTTTTCCCGCACATTTCATTTGTTGCTTCCAGTAGCTGCATGTGGTATACCGTGATGAGCACCAGCACTTTTATTATCCACCACAACCCCTCACTGATGCATACTTATCTTGGCCTCAGTGCCCTCACTGCATACATCACTACTGTGAACATCGTCACACTGTGCTCTTACGGACTGCAGAAGAATTCTTCTTGAAATAGGACTTCAAGGCCATGGGGTACATGCATCATTGACTCGACAAAGTACCACAGATGCTCTCCTGAGTAGCTGTGTGAATTTACACACCCACCATGAGCATTCTGGTTTTCTCCTAGCACTTGCTAGGCCAGCTTTCTAATGGCTTGCCAGTTGATCAATCTAAAGTGGGCCTCCTTTTCACCTGGTTCCCTGACAGAGAATTTGAAAAGCTCTTTATGCACCTGTCATGGTGGTTTCCTTTTCTGTGAATTCTGTTCATATCCTTTGTCCATTTAAAAAAATTGAGTTCTAGCCTTTTCTCTGCTGATTTGCATGTCTGTATATATCTAAACATTGTCACTTGCTGGGTTTTGATGTTGCACATACCTCCTTGTCTCCTTGCTTTGCCTAAGATGCCCTTAGGTAAAGAACAATTCTCATTTTTATATAGTCAAACCCATCAGGTTTGTGTTCTCTGAGACTTACTTGAAGTGTTTCCTCACCCCAAGGTTACACAAATATTCTCCAACATCTTATCCTACTAGCCCGATAGCTTTACTATCTAGAAGAGTATTGCAAAAAGATAGTTCACTGACTCTGGAGCCATACTGCCTGCACTGGGATTCCCATCTTTTTACTAGTTTTTGAGTCTTGGAGGGCCAGGACTAAGGTGAAGGCAGTGAGCCACTTGCCCTGGGTGAAAAATTTAAGGGGATACCAGAAACCAGCAAGCAATATTAGTAATATTTGAACACATCAAATTTGAAGCAAAAATCTATGATGAACAAAATATAACAATTTTAAAGGCAGGATTCAACATTGCATGACTCACCTAACTCACTTCACCCTAGTTCCAGCATTGCCTTGAGCAAGTTATGTAACTTCTCTGTGCCTCAGTTTCCTCATTTGTCACAGGAAGGTAATAATAGTGTTTCCCTCATAGCATTAATTTAGGATTAAATGATAGTTAATACACAGTAAGGGATATAACAGTGTCTGGCACTTATAAGCACTTAAACAGTGTGAGGTATTATTACAACTTATATTTAGGTCCTTAATCCTATGGATTCTACCTTTGAATGTGGTGGAAGGAGGGATCCAGATTTACTTCAATGTAAAGTGAGCCAATTTCCCCAGTACCACCCACCAATCAGTTCTTTCTCCCTCTGAACTGTGGTGCCACTTTTATTACATCAAGTATATGGATCTTAACATAGCTATCTATCATGAGCTCTCTTTTGGTTTCCTTTAATCTGCTTAATTCTCAGACAGTATCATATCACTTTTTATTACTATGGTTTAATATGGAAGGGCAAGTCCCCTCTTTGGTCATCTTTTTCAAACTGGACCTGGCTTTTCATGAACCTTCATTTTTCTATAGAAATATTACAAGAAAGTTTCCAGGTTCTTCAAAAATCTTCCCAATTTTCACTGGGATTTCACTGAATGTCTAGATTAATTTCAGGGTAAATCACAGCTTTAAAAGTTAAGCTGTTCGATTCATTAACAAGGTGTGTCTCTTCAGTTATTCATGTCTTCTTTTATGTCCTTAAATTTTTTTCTCTCCAAAAAGTTCTGGGCCATGTTTCATTTTCCTAAATATTTTCTGAGTTTAATTGCTTTTCCCTCCTTTTTTTGCTGTTGTGAATGGTACCTTATTTTATATTATATTTTTGAATGGGTTATTGATGATGTGAAGAGTATTATTAATTGTTGGTACATTATTTTATATATCTGTAACATCACTGAACTCTCTTATTAAAACTGTAGATTCTTTTGGATTTTCTATGTAGATATAATCACTCTCATTTCTTTTTCTTGGTTTATTGCTTTGGTTAGGACTTCTAATACTACACTAAACAGCATCTTGAAAAAGCATTCTTTGTCTTGTCCCTGATCTTGAAGGAAATATGAATATTTATTCCATCATACTTAATCACATATGGCTTTTATCATCCTAAGAAAGTTCCTCTTTTTTCCCACCTATGAGTTTTTATTATAGTCATAGAACTTCATCAAAAGCTTTTTCTGAATATTTTGAGATAACCATATGAGTTTTCTCCTTTCATTTGCTGACATGATGAATTACAGTAATAACATTAAACCGTTCTTACATTCTTTGAATGAGCCCTACTTGATCTTGATTTTTTTTTGAAAAAAAAGTTTTAATTTTTAATTCTGGTAAATACATACAACACAAAATTTACTATCTTAAGCATTTTTTATTTTGCTATTATTAATATACAATTACATGAGCAACATTATGGTTACTAGACTCCCCCATTATCAAGTCCCCACCACATACCCCATTGCAGTCACTGTCTATCAGTGTAGAAGGATGTTATAGAATCACTACTTGTCTTCTCTGTGTTACACTGCCTTCCCTGTATCCCCCCACCTCACTCCCACCCCTGTCACATTATGTGTGCTAATTGTAATAGCCCTTTTTCCCCCTAATCCTTCCCTTTCCACCCATCTTCCCCAGTCCCTTTCTCTTTGGTAACTGTTAGTCCATTCTTGGGTTCTGTGAGTCTGCTGCTGTTGTGTTCCTTCAGTTTTTGCTTTGTTCTTATACTCAACATATGAGTGAAATCATTTGGTACTTGTCTTTCTCTGCCTGGCTTATTTCACTGAGCATAATACCCTCTAGCTCCATCCATGTTGTTGCAAATGGTAGGATTTGTTTTCTTCTTATGGCTGAATGATATTCTATTGTGTACATATACCACATCTTCTTTATCCATTCATCTACTAATGGACACTTAGGTTGCTTCCATTTCTTGGTTATTGTAAATAGTGCTGCGATGAACATAGGGGTGCATATGTCTTTTTCAAATTGGGCTGCTGCATTCTTAGGGTAAATTCCTAGGAGTGGAATTCCTGGGTCAAATGGTATTTCTATTTTGAGTTTTTTGAGGAACCTCCATACTGCTTTCCACAATGGTTGTACTGATTTACATTCCCACCAGCAGTGTAGGAGGGTTCCCTGTTCTCCACATCCTCACCAACATTTGTTGTTGTTTGTCTTTTGAATGGTGGCCATCCTAACTGGTGTGAGATGATATCTCATTGTGGTTTTAATTTGCATTTCTCTGATGACTAATGATGTGGAGCATCTTTTCATGTGCCTGCTGGCCATCTGAATTTCTTTGGAGAAGTGTCTGTTCACCTCCTCTGCCCATTTTTTAATTGGCTTATTTGCTTTTTGTTTGTTGGGATGCGTGAGCTCTCTATATAATTTGGATGTCAACCCCTTATCGGATATGTCATTTATGAACATATTCTCCCATACTGTAGGAAGTCTTTTTGTTCTACTGACGGTATCCCTTGCTGTACAGAAGCTTTTTAGTTTGATATAGTCCCATTCGTTCATTTTTGCTTTTGTTTCCCTTGCCCGGGGAGACATGTTTATGAAGAAGTTGCTCATGTTTATGTCCAAGAGATTTTTGCCTATGTTTTTTTCTAAGAGTTTTATGGTTTCCTGACTTACATTCAGGTCTTTGATCCATTTTGAGTTTACTTTGGTGTATGGGGTTAGACAATGATCCAGTTTCATTCTCTTACATGTAGCTGTCCAGTTGTGCCAACACCAGCTGTTGAAGAGGCTGTCATTTCCCCATTGTATATCCATGGCTCCTTTGTTGTATATTAATTGACCATATATGCTTGGGTTTATATTTGAGCTCTCTATTCTGTTCCACTGGTCTATGGGTCTGTTCTTGTGCCAGTACCAAACTGTCTTGATTAGTGTAGCTTTGTAGTAGAGCTTGAAGTCAGGGAGCATAATCCCCCCTGCTTTATTCTTCCTTCTCAGGATTGCTTCGGCTTTTCGGGGTCTTGTGGTTCCATATGAATTTTAGAACTATTTGCTCTGGTTCATTGAAGAATGCTGTTGGTAATTTGATAGGGATTGCATTGAATCTGTAGATTGCTTTAGGCAGGATGGCCATTTTGACAATATTAATTCTTCCTAGCCAAGACCATGGGATGAATTTCCATTTATTAGTGTCCTCTTTAATTTCTCTTAAGAGTGTCTTGTAGTTTTCAGGGTATAGGTCTCTCACATCCTTGGTTAGGTTTATTCCTAGGTATGTTATTCTTTTTGATGCAATTGTGAATGGAATTGTTTTTCTGATTTCTCATTCTGCTAGTTCATCGTTAGTGTATAGGAATGCGACAGATTTCTGTGTATTAATTTTGTATCCCGCAACTTTGCTGAATTCATATATTAGATCTAATAGTTTTGGAGTGGATTCTTTAGGGTTTTTTATGTACAATATCATGTCATGTGCAAACAAGGACAGTTTGAATTCTTCCTTGCTGATCTGGATGCCTTTTATTTCTTTGTGTTGTCTGATTGCTGTGGCTAGGACCTCCAGTACTATGTTGAATAAAAGTGGGGAGAGTGGGCATCCTTGTCTTGTTCCCGATCTTAAAGGAAAAGCTTTCAGCTTCTCGCTGTTAAGTATGTTGGCTGTGGGTTTGTCATATATGGCCTTTATTATGTTGAGGTACTTGCCCTCTATACCCATTTTGCTGAGTTTTTATCATGAATGGATGATGAATTTTGTCGAATGCTTTTTCAGCATGTATGGAGATTATCATGCGGTTTTTGTCCTTTTTATTGATGCGGTGGATGATGTTGATGGATTTTCGAATGTTGTATCTTAAGCATTTTTAAGTGCACAGTTCAGTAGTGTTAAGCATAATCACATTGTTACCCAACCAATCTCCAGGATTTCTTTATCTTGCAAAACCGAAACTCTATGCCTATTCATTAAACAACTCTTCATTTTCCCCTCCCCCAACCATCCATCATTCAAATTTGTCTTTATGAATTTGACTACTCTAGGTACGTTATGTAAATGGAATCATATAGTATTTGTCTTTCTGTGAATGACATTCATTTAGCATATTGATGCATTTTTATTTACACTAGTGGATTCAATTAACTTAATAGTTCATTTAGGATTTTTCATATCTATATTAGTAAAATGGGTATATACATTTTTTGCATTTGGTTCAGGAATCAAGGTTAAACTAGCCTCATAAATATGTTGCTGGCTTTCCCCCTTCTTCCATTTTCTGGAACAATCTGCATAAGATACAGACTACTTGTTGCTTCAAAATGTGGCAGTACTTGCCTGTAAAGCTTCCCATGTTGGTAAAAAACAAAAGCAAAAAAACAGACAAAGCATGTTTCCCTTTGACTTCACAGGTCAGGCCGTTCTCTCAGGGGACCTCCTGTGAGAAATGAACCAGTGTAAAATATCTGAAGCACTTAGCAGCTGGGTCACAAGGGACACATACTAATCCCTCGCAGTTATGAGAATGGGATGAAGACAGTGCACAGACCTCAAGACACGCCTCTTGTTACCTAAACCTCCAAAGTGGGAGCAGAAGACTCAGATTTTTTTTACAGCTAGCATCCAGAGGCAGAGAGAAACTTAGCCTCAAAAGTACGTCACTTCTATCGGTCATGTAGTCCCTCATATTGGTTGGGCATCTACTATACCCAGACCCTGTGGGTTCAGGGTGCTGACCCCCCTTCCAACCACGAGAGGCTCTCTGAGTCTCTTGGGTAACTTACGGTTCCCACAGGGATACCGAACCCCTCCCTCCCCTCTCTTAGTCCTGGTTTTATTTACTTTTTGAAAGAGAAAGATCCAGGACGCAAAAGTCACGACTACTATACAAGATGTGCAATTAGAAAAGGCCAAAAGGGAATACACACAAATAGTGCTGGGGGTGGCCTTAGGGACCGGCTCTGCCGCCTCCTCGCCATTCTCCTAGCCCTGTGACGCCGTTACACTCCCAATGGAGTGGCACATGGCCAAGTGGGAGGGCCGCAGTCCAAACCCAACCACTGACGCAACTTCTGGGGACGCGCCCGCCCCTCCCCGCCCCTCCCCGCCCCGCCTCGCCCCTCCCCGCCCCACTTCGCCCCGCCTCTCTGACAGGCCCAGGCCCCGCCCCAGACAGCCTTAGGCCCTGCCCGCGATCAGATCCGCGCGCTCAGCCGCCGCGCAGAGAACCAATCATGGTCCGTTTCCACGTTCATTCATTTTTGGCATCTGCCCTCAGCCAAAATGGCGCTATTTCGGAAGTTGCCGAAGCTGTAGAAGTTGCCGAAGCAGGTCCGGAAGCTGCCGAGCTAGTCCGGAAGTTACCGAAAGAGAGCAGCGGGGAAGGAGGATGGCGGATATCATCGCAAGACTCCGGGAGGACGGGATCCAAAAGCGTATGATACAGGAGGGCCGAGGAGAGCACCCCGACTTCCAGGATGGAACTAAGGTTCGTGCCTACTCACCCCGTCAACCCTTCTGTGGCGCGGTGCGCATGCGAGGCGGGAGGAGGCCTGAGGCGAGAGGGTGCGCATGCCCAGAGAGCGGCTGCAGGTGACCCTACCGCGAACGTGCCGAGCTCGACGTTCATTGGTCTGAGTTTAAGTAGGGGTATAAATTGGCTGTGTGTGCCCCGCCCCTTGTCTTGGCCTTCTGGTCGCATTGATCCGGGAGGCCATAGTTCATTAAAAGCGAGTTTCATGGGGACTTGATCTCACTGCCTGCACAGACCCGGCACTGAAGAAGACCCTTAGCTGGAAAACCGCAACCTCGGAGGGGTCCGGGGATTGGGGACGGGCCCCGGAGCCTCTGGTTTACAAGATTCAAGATCCTTTAGATGGAAAGGCCTTCCGAAAACACTTAGACTAGTTCCCATTGTTTACATGGGAAAACTAAGGCCTTGGGATGTACAAACCTTGAGAACAGTCCCAGAGGTCAGATTTGCCAGACTGGAAGCCTTTGCCAGTTTTTCCAGATCTCTAGGAGTGTGTCCTGGGACACATGAGGGCTTGGAAATAGAGCTTCACACCTTCTTCCTTACGTCCATGCTGCCTGCTCCAGCCTCCCTGGCTCCTTCCCCAACAACCTAGGCTTCCCTGTGTTGCAGTTGGGGACCGCGAAAATGAGAAACCGAGTCAGAATGACGTTTAATGCAGAGGGCTTAGACTTCCTCTGGAGGCTAAGCACCAAGTCAGCGCTCCCCTGCACTTTTATTAAGTTAGAGCAAGCAAAAAGGATTATAGGTAAGTTTTATCATCAAGCTAAACAATTGCGAACTAATCCTCTTAAAGTTTCTCTATGTCTCGGCAAGTCATCCCGCTACCTGAGTCTCAAGGTGTGTTCCTTATCTGGGTTTGCCTCAGAAAGGATCACCAGAACCGTTTGCAGTCCTTGTCACACCACTCATGACTCACACCAGATGCCAAGACGCAGCACCTATTGTTCTTTTCTCTTAGGTTAGTTTTGGCTATAGATTAAGCGTAAGCAGGAACTAAATTACAGCAAGGTTAACTGCTGGGGTATCTATATTTCCCCCATTTTGTTTAGCTTCCATCTTTTGTAACATTAGTGAGAAGATGGCTGATTGCTGCTGAGCACGTTGACGTTTTTGGGCAGCTCTTCTCCAGGCTATAGGAAACACAAAGAACAAACATAAGACAATTATTGCAAGTGTGGCAGTGAAACCACTAAATATTTTTAAGTGTTAAATTTGGTTCAAATTACTTATTCCATCTGTAATACTTTCCAGTAAATTAGAACCACTTAATACCTGTAATTGTTCCTGGAAAGTATCAGTAATGTGCTGTTGAAGGTCTAATATTTCTTGAGTCGTATTGCCATGATTTAACAAATGCCTTTTAACATTGTTCCATGGAAAATAAGCATGATTGTAAGGTATAGGAGTAACACAAAACCTGGTTGTATACCAATCACATTTCATAGACATTTGATGTTGCAAACTAACAATTTGATCTCCTAACATAATAACTGCTTGTTGCAAATCAGTCAAGTGTGCAATAATTTCACTATCTATTTGTCTTTGGGTAGACCACAATTTCGATGAATAAGAATGCCAATTATTAACAAAGTCCACAGTCTGAATACTTTGCTGAAGTGCAACTCCAGCGGTTGTGGCAGTTGCGGTTATAGCTATGATTCCCAGGACAGCTGCAATGATTAATCCAATCATTCGTTTAGTTCTTTTCAGAAGATTGTTAATAGTATATTGGAGAAGCATCATGCTTGGAGAATCTTGCCGCTTTCGGTGTAGTTGAACTGGAAGCCAGAGACGTGTTTTAGCCTTAAGAATATAAAGACTATCTTTTGTGAAAAAAGGAACAGAGTTATTAATACAAGTATAGAATGAACAACTTACACAGGATGGAATATCCAGATGAACTCCACTCTGTGTGACCAATCATAATTAAAAAGAGCAATCTGACACAGGCTTTAATATAATGACTTTCATTTTTAGTAAAACTCAGTTGACTATGTTTTGTAATACTATTATTCCAATTATGGTCTTTTGAAGCTGTGAGACTCCGTAGAGCTGAGGGAATTTTCCATAAGTGATATTGCAGGGGCCCAAAAGGTAAATGTGGGGCAGGAGGAGACATTCCACATCCATGCCAATAAACGGTCCCATTAGAAAATGTATAAATGGTGTAATTAGTGCCATTAATATATTTATGCCATCTCAGGTCATGGCCCTGTTCTCTGGTCTGGGTGGAACCTTGAGGGCTCCATCACTGACTCTTCCATAGGAAGTGTTAAGTAAAACCCGACCTATTTCTCCTAGACAATTCGTCCAGTGCACCCATTCACTGATTCTTGCAGCTATTGCCTGGGTACAGATGGGCAAATCAGGGGGATGATCTGTTATGTCATTTGTATTAATTTTTTTGTGGAATCTAAATGCTTGAAGAAGGAATACTTTTCTTTGATTCTTTATAGGTTTCATTTTTTAACAATTGATAACCATGCAGCTGGTTGCATTTTCAAACAATGGTTTTCATGTCCAATACAAATAGGTGCCCCCTCTACTCCCACTGTATAATTCTCAATTTTCATGCCCTCTTCTCCCGGCCTTAAGTGGCCACGAGTATCACAAGGACCAGGAGTCCAGTTAGAATCATTAACATATATTGGGACCATTTCAGAGAGCCAGTGAATAGCTTGATTGATTGGGGGGTTAGGAATGTAAGCCCAATATGAATAATTAGTTCCGTTGGCAGACCTTACCCCATGGTGACCACAGCAATCATAGCCAGGAACAAATTTGAAGCATTGTGTGCCTGTCTGGTCTGTTATAAAATCTTTTCGGCTTCCTGTGTCATCTTTTTTAGTTGTCCCTATGTTGGGGGATTCACTTTTCGAGTTCTTAGTAACAGAGCTCGAACTCCGGATCTTCCAGTAGTCATGGCTCGATCTCATCAATGGGAGACTCAACATGAACTCGAGGCCTTTCATTCATTTTCTGGGTTTTATCCTTCTAGGTGGGATCCACACAGTTTCTCCTGTTTCTGTAATGACACAGGCATACCCTCAACCTCACCTTTGAACCATCCCTGATTCCTATGTCATTTTTATAAAAAATAGGCTGACTTATTACAGGGGACTTTTCCTTTACCCAGTGTCTGTTGGCTGCTGATGAACCTGTATCGTTAAAATTTTTAAAATTCAGGGTAAATAATGCCCCTATGTATTCTCATACGGGGAATTTCTGTGCCACCATATCCCCCTTTTTGTTTAAGCAACATATCTTTCAATGTGCGATTATGTCTTTCAATAATTGCTTGTCCCTGAGGATTTTATGGAATTCCAGTAACATGCTTAATATCCCATTGGGAAAGAAACTTTTGTAATTTTGCAGAAAGATAACTAGGGGCATTATCTGTTTTAAATTTAGCTGGCAATCCCATAACATTAAAAGCTTCAAGTAAATGTTGAATCACATTATCAGCCTTTTCTCCTGATAGTGCAGAAGCCCATCTAAAACCAGAATGTGTATCAACTGAGCAATGAACATAGGATAATTTTCCAAACTCTGGGATATGGGTGACATCCATCTGCCACAGTTCATTAGGGTGCAATCCTCTTGGGTTGACCCCTGGGGTGTAAGGTTTACTTTGGATTTGAGTACACTGAGGGCATCGATAAACAATATTTTGAGCCAGTTCTTTAGTGAGGTGGAATTTAACTTGTAAACCTTTTCTGTTAACATGAGTTTGTTCATGCCATGCCTAGGCAGTCAATAGGGATCCAATAAGGAACTTATCAATATGTTCATTAGCTTTAGCCATTGGTCCAGTGAGGGAGGTATGTGCTCAGCTATGAGTAATATAAAGATCATGATGCCTATGATATGATAATTGTTGCAAAGTACAAAATAATTGATACAATTCAGTGCCATCATCAAATAGAATAACAGAGTAAATATGTTTTACTGTATATTCAACATATTGTGAGTCAGTAACAATATTAAGGGGACTTATAACATCTTGTAATAATATAATTCAGCCTTTTGTACTGAGCCATAAGAAGTTTGGACAATTTTTGTAGTTTTTCCACTATGTCCTGCTTTGCCTTCCTTATTAGCATCTGTATAATAAGTATCAGCTTTTGGGATAGGATGAGTTTTAATAATGTCAGTACAAATCCACTGAGTTTTTCTAAGGAAATTGAATACATTTGTCTTTTGGA
Organism: Phataginus tricuspis; assembly: GCA_029783875.1. Taxonomy (NCBI): domain Eukaryota; kingdom Metazoa; phylum Chordata; class Mammalia; order Pholidota; family Manidae; genus Phataginus; species Phataginus tricuspis. The sequence continues at coordinate 8,410,210 of JAQQAC010006904.1, read as the reverse complement.
AAATGATTACTGATAGTTCCTATATAAGGCTATTTGCCAGTTATCATTCAATTTCCAGTTGTCAGCTATTTGGATGTTGGTAAGGGGAACAACAGTTTGGGAAGGGTCTAATGCAATCAAGGTTTGCAATCGTAAGTGCTCACGAATAATTAACTGACAAATTTTATCTATACATGGAAGTAATTTCTTTGATGCCTTATGTGGTAAAAAAAAAATCCATTCTAAAATTTTTCCTTTTCGCCATAAAATACCAGTAGGGGAATGCTCAGAAGGGAATACTAATAACTCAACATCATATTGTGTATCCCATACACACTCACTGCTTGTTTCAAGTCCTTAATAACTTTAAAAGATAAAGGAGTATATTCAAACTGTTGATATCCCTGAGGATATTGAGCCTTAGCAGGCATTTGTTGTACAGCAAGAGGAAATGCAGAAACTGTGAAAGGCGGTGAGAAAGCATCAATATCTCCGTCTTTTCTTGCATTTAAAATAGGTTGGGCTATTATTGAAACTTGAGGAATGCGAACAGTGAACTTAGGTGGGATTTCCTGATACTGAGGTAAAGGGGGGGGCTGTAGGCACAAGCTCCCTTTTCTCTACTATCAACAGTTTTTACCGGATAGATGTGTTTATCATCTTCCTTAATTAAAGGAGATTCGCCTTTGCTTTTTAACGGAGTTAGCGTTGAAATTAGTGATTCCAATAATGTTGTCAAAGTAGCTATTTGTTTTTCAGTTGAATGCTGAGCGTCATTATTTAAAGATGGAGTTTCTGCACGCAGCTGAGAAAAGCTGCATTTCCTATCCCTTGTTAGCTCCATCTCAGAATTCTTTTCCATATCCGATTCCTCATCAGGAAATAGTGATTCCATATGTAAAGTCCCTAGACTTTCATATTGACCTGCATAAGACTCATGAGAATGAGGACACTCCCCCAGTATTTTCTGGATCTCCTCTTCATTTTCATTTTTATCATTAAATTCAGCATTGACTGCCCTCATAGATTCCTCAGATTCAGACTGTAAAGGTTCCAGGGCTAAAGTAATTAAACTACACAGAGACCAGACAGACAAGGGAATTTGCTCTCCCTGCTGGTGAGCTCCGCGGAGAGCACTCAAAACCTGTCTCCAGATTTTTAAATTCAGTACAGCTTTCCCTTGTGGATTAAACCAATAACAATGTTCATTAACCAAATCAAACAACTCCGTCATAGTTGATTTTTTAACTTTAACCCTGGAACCTTTAAGTAAAATATGCAATAAAACAGCATATTGTTAGGCGGTCTGGGAATTTCCCATGGCTCTGCAAAAATAATGCCAAAAGTTTTCGCTTACCTCGGAGAGTACGATTCCCTTTCGGTTCTGACCGGCCTGAAGTCAATTGAAGCCTGTCACTTTCGAGCCCCACGTTGGGCGCCAGATGTTGCAGTCAGGGACTGCGAAAATGAGAAACCAAGTTGTATTAAACATCATTCTGACTCGTTTTATCATTTTCGCGTTCCCAACTGCACATCCCTGCTTCTTCCCATGTGGTTCCCTCCTCCTGGAGGGCCTTTCCAGTTGCCATTTGTCTGTAGACTAAGGAGCTTCCCCCGGACAGCCCCTGTGCCCAGCAGAGCAGTCATGAAGGACATGCATATTGACTGAAGATCCTGGCAGAGAATGGGGACACCAAAAGTAAGAGCTACTGTGAAGCCTATGCCAAGGCTGGGCCAGTGGAGAGCCTATCCTGGCCCAGTTGTGAGTCCTCTGGGAGCAGAGCGGAGCTGCAGAGCTCTGTGGTCAGTTTGTTAAGAGGGATCCTTTCTGAATCAATAGAAGGGGTGCAGGTGTGGGTACATGCTCCCTTGAGCTGAGGAGGTTAGGCCTTGAAGAAGGTCCTGGCAAGGGGGTTCCTGGATGGAACAGCCACCAGGAGAGAACACTGTAATGATTGGGAAGATCTGTGAACAGTGGCAGTTCACACTAAAGAACAGACAGTTCACACTAAAGAACCCATCGTCTCACAGGTTTATTTCCTTTCATCCCCAGACGTGGGATAGGTACTACTGTTGACTCCATTTTACTCGTGTGGAAGTTCAGAGTAGCAGCGTGGTGGTGAAGCGTGTGGACTCCTCCGTCCATGTGCCATCCAGACTTCAGTCTTCAGACCTCTTCTCTGCACTCACCCCCAGATGATCTCATCCAGTCTTCTCTCTTTAAAAAAATTCTCCACGCCTGGACTACTCCCAAATTTATGTCTCTAGCCTTAACTTCTCCCTTAAGCTTGATACCCAGCCCCCTACTCAGCGTCTCCACCTTGATGTCTGGTTGGCAACCCAGATGTAGCCTGCTGGACCCAAGCATCTGAGCAGAGGGCACCTCCTGCCTTCTGGTTGCTCGGCCAAAACCTCCCAGTCTCCAGGGCTCCTCCTTCTGCGTACACCCTACATCAAGTCCCAAGAATGCACCAGGATCGGACCACTGTGCCATTACCACTCAGGGCCTGGCTGCTGTCCTCTCCCCGGGGTTACTGCAGTAACCTCCTAACGCTTTCCTGCTCTGCTCTCACCGCCTCCACCCTGTTCCCATCCCAGCAGGGTAGCCCATGTCAGATGACATCCCTCTGCTTGTAGCAGCCGCCCATTGGCTCCCGTCTCAGAGTAGCGAAGTCCTCACCACAGCCTATAGGCCCTGTGGGGTCCATCCCTGCTGACCCCGGTGACCCCATGTGCACCCCTCCCCTCGTCCACTCTGCGCTGTCCCGCTGGCCTTGCTGCTTCTTGAACACACTACACGGTTCCACTGCAAGGCTTTTGCACCTGCTGTTCTTTTGGACTAGAACGTTCATACCTCCTTCCTACCCCAGCACCTGCCTGCTCTGCTTAAATGCTGCCTCCTCAGTGAGGCCCCCTGGCCCCCATAAACACGCCCTTCCTTAACCTGCTGTATTTTGTTTTCTTGTCCATAGTCCTTAAGTCCACCAAATATAGCATGTTGTTTTGTTTGTGGACCATCTTTTTCCTCTAGAAGTTCTGCATGAGCTCCGTGGGGGCAGGGACTTCCGTTTCTTGTTCACTACTGTGTCCGGTACAGAGCTCAGGCGCATAGCAGGTGCTCAGTAAATATTTGTTGAGAGAATGATTGGAGCCAGACTGCTTGGGGTGGCCTCCCAGCCTGTCCATCCCCTAGCCATGTGACTTGAACCCCAGATTTCTCTGTGCCTGAATTTCCTCATCTGGGTAGTGGGGTCAAGGCCAAGTGGTGACCCCTGGGTGAGCCCTGCCCTTGTGCCATCTTGAGGTTGGGAGCTGGGCTTCTCTTGGGGGCTGGGTGAGGGTTTGTGCCCTCGCCTGATCCTGCATGTGGCCCTCAGGCCACGTTCCACTACCGAACTCTGCACAGCAACAAGGAGGGGACTGTACTGGATGACAGCCGGGTGCGCGGCAAACCCATGGAGCTCATCATTGGCAAGAAGTTCAAGCTGCCCGTGTGGGAGACCATCGTGTGCACCATGCGCGAGGGAGAGATTGCCCAGTTCTGCTGCGACGTCAAGGTACCTGATGTCCCGCCCCTGCCTGCCATCCAGCCGTGCCATATTCCTCATCCCAGGGCCTCTGCCCTGGCTAGGCCACCACCAGCCTCCTCCAGGGCACATTGGTGTCCTGGCCTCTATTCTGCTTTCTCCTCTTCATTAGGCAGACTGAAGCCAGAGGACTGGTTCTCAAATGCAAATGACCCTTACAACTTCTTGCTTCAAACCTCTCTGGCTCCCAGTCACCACCAGCTATAGCTGCTCACATGTCCCTGCAGGGTCCGGCCCCAGCCAGTGTCCCTCTCCCCCTCACCTTCCTGCCCCTCCTTTCCACCTCCTTCTTGGCCAACACCCTCCCTCATACTTCAAGGTGAGTTCCTGGGTCACCATCCCCAGCAAGCCCTCCCTGACTGCTGGTGGTTGGCTTGAACCTCTTCTCTGCATCCTCCAACCACTAATGCCCCTAACATGGCCAAGATCTGAGCCTCTGCTTGGGTCTAAGCTACTGCAGGACAGGGATTGGGCCAGCCCGGGGCCAAGACTCAGGATGTGTCTGCTGGCTAGGTGTACATTAGCCCAGCGGTCTGTCCCTGTACAGACAACCAGGACAGTGAGCAGTCTGGTTCCCACCATTTCCATAGCTCATTTTAGTGAAAGGTCAAAGGCTAGGTCCCTGTCCCTGAGGGTCTCCTGAGGATTTTGATGTTGCTGCCCTGGGCCCAGCTCTGAGGTAGGCCCTGAATGGGGTGGGGTGGGTGGAGCAGGAGAGAAGGGATGCTGGGAACAGAATGTCTGGGGACCCTAGAAAAGGTGGGGAGTTCAGCTGGGGACTGCACCCCAGGAAGAGGAGAAGAGGCCTTGTGAGGATAGGGGAAATGGGTTGACGGAGGGAGTGTGTGTCTGTGTGGGGGTGGGAGGGGGTGTGGGTGTTCGGCTTGCTTTAGAGGCCAGAGTGTGCGGGAGCTGGGCCTTTACCAAGATGGAGGGCTGGGAGGCGATGGGGGTCCTGTGGCAGAGTCTGCCTGAGTTTCAGCCTAGCGGGACCCGAGCAGGTGCTGCCTCTCCCTGGGCTTCAGTGTCCTTTCTCAGATGGTGATGGGCGGGCAGCTGGGCCTCAGTCTGGTGACCAGCCAGCTGACAGAGCCTCTGGTGGCCGCTCGCCCTTCTGCAGCACGTGGTCCTGTATCCTATGGTGGCCAAGAGTCTGCGCAACATTGCAGCCGGCAAGGACCCCCTGGAGGGCCAGCGGCACTGCTGTGGCATTGCCCAGATGCAGGAGCACAGCTCCCTGGGCCATGCCGATCTGGACGCCCTGCAGCAGAACCCCCAGCCTCTCGTCTTTGACATCGAGATGCTTAAGGTGAGAGGCCACCAAGCCCCAGGAGTCTTGCCAAACCACCTCTGCCCCACCTGAGAAAGAGTGCCAGCCCTGCCCGCCCACCCAGGGCTGGTGGGCCTGAGGGACTGACTTTTGGGGGCCTGAGCAGGGCAGGCACAGAACACACGTGTAGGACCCTGGCAGTCCCCATGGGTCCTCTGGGCCCCTCCTTCTCCTCAGGTGTCTGGGACATCAGGGGTTTTCACTGCCTTATTCGCTGATCTAGTCCCAGAACCTGGCGCCATGCTGGGCACAGACAAGATGCTACATAAATGTTTTTTGAACAGCCAGTGAATCAACAGGTGATTCTGCCTCTGGCACCGAGTCAGGAGGCTGGGCCAGCCGAGTCTGGTCAGGTCTGCCACTGGAGAAGCTGTGGTGCCCCTGGGGCCTCACCCGGTGTTGGCCCATGCCCTGGCAGGTGGAGAGCCCTGGCACGTACCAGCAGGACCCATGGGCAATGACGGATGAGGAGAAAGCAAAGGCAGTGCCTGTCATCCACCAGGAGGGCAACCGGTTGTACCGCGAGGGCCACGTGAAGGAGGCCGCTGCCAAATACTATGATGCTATCGCCTGCCTCAAAAACCTGCAGATGAAGGTGCTGCCCGAGGCTGCAGGGAAGGGGGTGAGGGGGAGCCAGGGGGCCCGGGTCTCAGCCAGTCTTCTGCTCCCCTTCCCCCAGGAACAGCCGGGGTCCCCTGACTGGATCCAGCTGGATCAGCAGATCACACCGCTGCTGCTCAACTACTGTCAGTGCAAGCTGGTGGCCCAGGAGTACTACGAGGTGCTGGACCACTGCTCCTCCATCCTCAACAAGTATGACGGTGCGTGCTCGGCGCAGGGAGCGGGGGGGGCCCACGGGCGGTCAGGTGAGTGGCCTCCTCCCTGTCACCACTGGGCGCCGGGGCACAAGACTGAGCCTTTGACATCACCCCCACTCTGAGTTCTCACAGAAACCTGACCAAATGGCCCCCGTCCGGGTAGGGCCTTGGGCCTTGTTACACTGAGGTCTGAGTGGTGTCGGGCGGGGATGGGGTCGGCATCCTCAGGTCAGGAGGGCTGTTTCCATCATGTCACAGGCCAGGCTGGGCAGCTGGCTGGGACCCCCCCTTACACTCTTATGTGTCTGCTGCCCGCTGGTACCCCCGGCAGACAATGTCAAGGCCTACTTCAAGCGGGGCAAGGCGCACGCGGCCGTGTGGAATGCCCAGGAAGCCCAGGCTGACTTTGCCAAGGTGCTGGAGCTGGACCCCGCCCTGGCCCCCATTGTGAGCCGTGAGCTGCGGGCCCTAGAGTCACGGATCCAGCAGAAGGATGAGGAGGATAAGGCCCGCTTCCGGGGCATCTTCTCCCACTGATGGCCCTGCTGGCCTTGCCCACCTACCCACCCCTGCTACGTCATCCTTCTCTGTACATAAAGGCCTTATTTATCTCTCTCTGGGCCTGCTAAGCTGATATATTGGGAGAGCTGGGGTCACTACTCACATTTCCTAGCACTTGAGTGTTCTTGAGGCAAAGCTCAGGGCCCTAATCCCAGCTCCCCATTTACCAGCTCTGAGACCTCTCTGGGCCTCAGTGTCCCCGACAGAAGTGGGGAAGAGATGTGTTACAAAGGAAGTGTCTCTTGCTGTCAGGGCCAGGGTGTCTGGAAGCCTTCAGTCCTCTGGGGGATACAAAGCGGGCATGAGCCAGGAGGGCCTGAGTGAGGTGGTCTCCCCTCCAGTCTCTAGTCCCATGGTCCCATGGCCTCAGCTTTTGGAGGCAGAGCTTTCTGGGCCCCAGGAACTGAAAAGCTGCAGGTGCGGAGGGGTGGGTTGGGTAGGCCCTGGAGGGGGGAAGGTGGGGCCATCCACGAGACTTCCGAGGCCCAGGCTCCCTTCCTGGTCCTGCCTTTGACCCATTATATGACCCTGAGCACATCCCGGCACTTCTCTGCCCTTCAGTGTCCCCACCGCACGGGGAACTTTGGGCTCAGCTGCCCTGTGATGCTGGACAGATGGGCAGTCAGCGGGGAGGCAGGTGGGTGTTTATTTTCATGGATTTATACACACTGGGAAAGCCTCTGGGCCCTCACTGCTCCCTCCTCCCCCCCCGCGGGGGCTGAGTCCCCCCACATGAAAAAGTAACGCTGAAGGGCAAAGACGGAGGGTGAGGGGCTGGAGGCCAGGGCTGGGGCCAGAGGTCTAGGCCCCCGTCCTCCTACATGTAGCCGCTTGGGCCCCTCAAGTTTGCGAATAAATAACCCAGGTCCAGCCACAGGTTGGGCCTCACTCTTCACTGTCCAGCTTGAGGCTGATGCTTCGGGCCTTGCCCCGGGCCAGGGTCGTGGGTGGTGTCCCTGGGCCCTCACGCTCTGCCTGGCTGGGGCCCCTGGAGCGAAGCAGCTGGCTCTGTTTGCGGAGGAAGTCCACAGGGGCGGCCCCGCCATAGCTGCTCTTGGCCAGGGCAGCCCTTGAGGGGCCTGCAGGAGCATGAGAGTGGGAGCCTGCCTCCAGCTGGCCCAGGTGAGCCACGTAGCCATCTGACAGGAACTGTGGGCAGAGGTGGGCAGGGATGAGGGCATGGTTGGTCTCAGGCCCACATGCTGCCCTCCCCTGTCCTCCCCAGGCTCCTGGGCAGTGCCGGCTACATTAGAGGCTTGACATAGCCTGACCCAGAATCTCCTCTCAGAAGGTGGGAATCCCAGGCTGGGAGCCAAGGCACCTTGACTTTACTCCCAGCTCTGCCCTCTCTGGGCCTCAGTTTCCTGAGATGATCTTAGAGGGAAGTAACAGCAGCTAACATTTAACAAGCACTTGCTTTGTGTCCAGCCCTGTGCACGTCTGTGTGCAGTAGTGAGTCATGTGATCTTTATGAGCACTGTCAGGGTTGGTGCCATTTCACCATTCCCACTCTACAGATAAGCAACTCAAGCTCAGAAAGGTCAAGGCCCATGCCCAGGGTCATGCCGGAGTGGGCCCAGCACTCAGGTCTTGAGCACACTCCAGTCCAAGCTGTCAATCCTGGTATGTCTGTTAGCCGAGCACCTCCATGCTGCACATAACCCTTGTCCTAGGAGAAGCCCAGGTCTCTGAGGCCAGCCAGCCTTCTCATGGCCACCCCCATCTGCTGCTGCTTAACACAGGTGGTTCTGTGGCCTTAGGCCCAGGCTTCAGCTCCCAATCCCTTCCTCACTTGGTCCTCACCTGGCATTGTGCTTGCAGCTTCCGCACTGCACGGCCCACGATGTAGGTCTGGCTCGAGGGCAGGCCTAGCGCGGCATATACGGCTACATCTTTGGGGGACCCATAGCCAGCCACAATGTTCAATCCCACCTGCGACAGGAGAGGTTGTGAAGCTGGGGGTGGAGTCGGGTGGGCCTCGGTATCACCTTGTTACAGGGGCCAGCCTAGCCAGGTGAAGGTGAGGTGGTACCATCCTACCTCACCAGGCCCCAAAGTGGGCAGGACCAACCCGATCTCCCAGTGACCAGCCAGATCTCCCTGGTTGGCCTTGAAGACTAGGGGCCTCTCTGGTCAGCTAGGATCCAGGGCCCCATGGGAGTGGGACCAGATGGGTCTCTGCTGTCCTACCGCCCTGGGCATGGACAGGGCCCTTCTCAGCCCCCACACCTCCTGCACCAGGCTCTGTAGAAACATCGCCTTCTGGCGCAGTGGGTCATGGGTGAGGCCGTCACAGAAGGAGACGACGCCATGGGGGAAGTTGTGCTGCGATAGCCAGGCCACCACGCGGTGCTTCTGCATATCAGGCCGGCCAGTGACATAAACGATCAGGTAGCCTGCGTCCTGCCAGTGCCTGCAGGGTGGGGCACAGTCAGCAACATGCGCGGGGGTGAAGCAGGTCACTGCTGCGAGCCGGGCATCGGCTGCTCCTACCTGACCACGTCAACAGCACCGGCGCGCACCTTGGGGTCGCTGCCCATGATGGAGACGCTGGCAGTGAAGGAGCCGTCGATGCTGAAGACCACGGCCTCAGTGCCACGGGCCACCACGGTCAGGCAGCACTCGGCGTATGTGTGGTCGCCCCTGCGGCCCACAGGCGGGCAGCATGAGTGGCGTGGGGGCAAGGCCTGGCGGAGCCCCGCCCCGCAGAGGCCCATCCACGCGGCGCTCACCTGACCACCATGCGCACTGGGTAGACACCGATGCCCAGCACACGCTCAAGGGGCACCGGGAAGGTGAGGCGGCCTGAGCTGTTGGTGACCTCAGTACCGAAGTGGATCCATTTGCCTGACAGCGGCTGCGTCATGATGTAGATGTCCACCTGGTAGAGAGAAGGGGCCAGATGGGCCATGGGGTGGAGCCCCCGGGGAGCCCCTTACCCTGAATGAAGGAGGGCCAAGGATGGACTGTTGTCGGGGGTGCATGGGGCTGGGAGCTCAACCTGGGGGCGCCTGGAGCTGTCCGGGGGACAGGGGGCGGGACCAGGAGTTCCTGGTTGGGGTGAGGTCGGCCCAACAGGGGCAGGTCTACCGGGGGCCAAGGCCACTATGTCCTGACCTTCTCTCCGGTGAGTGTGACCACGTCCAAGGGCCCGTACATGAAGCGCCCGTTCAGCACCTGAGGGCGACCCTCGCACACCACCGTGTCACTCGCCCGGTGGTTGGAAGTGACGTTCTGGCAGGAAGAGGCTGTGTGAGCTGGCAGCCCAGAGGACAACAGGGGTGCAGGAGGCGCTACCCAGGGGAGAGTGGAAGACCGCGCGCGGGGCCTGGGGGAGGCGGGGCCGCTGCGGGAGGGGGGGAGGGCGGGTCGGGCGCTTCTGCCGACCCCAGCCAGAGGTCGTGAGTTCTTGCTGTGGATTGCTGTTCCGAGGGGGCGGAGCCATTACCGGACGCCATGCAGAGGATGCTGCAGGTGGTGGTAAGAGCCCATGAAGACCTGGCTTGCTGCTGGCGGGGGCAGAGACCAGTGGCTCCCAGGGACAGGACCGAGGCGTGAGGAGGTGGGGCCAGGTCCATAGGGGTGCGGGCGAGGGGCCAGAGCCGCGCTCTGGAGGGGGCAGGGGCAGGGCACGTACTCGGATCTTGACCTGCGTGCGTTTGCGCTGCCACTTCTCCCTGGGGAAGGCCGGGCTGAAGATGGAGGGCTCCTCGCACTCGGTCAGCTGTGGTCTCTCTTTCTCGATCACCTGCGCAGGACCCGGCAAGGCCATGTGAATGGGGGGCCGGGGGCTGCCTCTCCCCAAGCTGTGGCTCCCCATCCCTGCCTAGTTCCCACCTCCCACCCCATATCCCCGGGCCCACCTGGCGAAGGATGAACGCTACCACATCCGCAGACTCCCAGTAGCTGGCGTGGAAGAGGTGGGGCAGGGTGACGGTGGGGAAGGCGGTGAGCGCCTCGGGGCAGTAGAGCGAGTAGTCAATCCGCTTGGTTCCCCACCAGCGCTCCAGGACTGCACAGCCACGGCGGGCAGGGAGTCAGGGTGGCCTCCCACTCTGAGGCTACCTGTCTGGCCCCTGGGTGCTCTCCTATCCCTCCTTTCCACCAAGCCTGCCCTTTGCCAAGCCCCAGGTTGGGTGCTGGGGTCCCACATTCCAGAGCAAATGCTGGGGGCAAGGGTGTTTCAGCTAGATTTTGGAAGTACAATGTGTCCCCTCCCAAGGCTAGGTGGCTGGCAGACTTACTCTTAACCACCTCACTGGTGGTGCTGGGGGCAGCTGGCTGCGTGGGAGGATCTGTGCCTAGCTCACTGCCCTTCCAGAAGGCACTGCTAGCAGAAGTGGGTGTTGAGGGCACCAACATCTCCAGCTCCTCCAGAAAGAGGCCTGAGTGGGTCTGCAGAGCATCAGCTGGGAAGGAGAGGAAACCTCAGTGGCAGGGTGGGCCAGGCTACCCTCCTGTCTTCCCTCCCAGGGGTTCCAGGATAGCTCAGCCCCCACACCTCCACCATCTTCCCTGTCAGCTCTCCCTAGTTAGGTCTTCACTAAGACTGAACTGCCCCGCATCTGGGTGGAAGTGAAGGGTGGGGCCACTCTCGCCTCTTAGCTCATCCCACCCGCCACCCCCACCCCAACACAGACCCACTTGTGTCATGAGGTCAGATGGGGACCCACTTGCAGGCATACACGTACATGCCACACACTGATACACGGATCCAAGGGCCTATGGGGACACAATGCCCCCTTACACACAGACACAGCAGCACACCCCTCTCCCCACACGGGCGGCTACTCTCAGACACTGGGACAGCAGTGCCACTCCACCTCCTCTCTAGCTCAGTTGTCAGCACTGGCCTCCGTTTCTGGGCAGAGAGTGTCAGAGGATCTTGGGGATCCAGACACCCCAAGGGGCTAGGGTAAGGCTCCCTGGTCCTGGAAGTGGTGTTAGGAGAGGTTATCAATGATGTAGGAGCTACTGCATTTCTTCCGGAGTGAGCGGGACCCATTTTCATCCCTCCCTCTTCTGCCCTTTATCTTGGTTGGGGGCCTACCCAGTAGCAGGGATGAGCCATCTCCCAGGGGAAACTTCTGGTAGCGGGGCACAGCTAGTGGGGCGATGGCCTGGAACTTGGGGGCCAGCAGGGGCTCAAGGCGGGAGGCACAGGGGTCGGCCGCATGGAAGAGGTTGTAGATCTGCTCGCAGGCTGGGCGCATCTGGGCCACTGGTACCCAGAAGATAGATAAAGTGGGGAGGGGGGTTAGCTGGGTATTCTGGGAAGTAGGGGCTGTGGGAAGAAGCAGCACCCTGACACACTGTGGAACCCTGAGCCAGCACCTCCCCAACTGCACCCCATGGGAGGCCACTAGGGTCCTGTTTAAGGTGACACGGGTCTGTTGGCCAAGCAGGGATCAGAGCCTTCGGTTTGCTGATGTGGTTCAGGATGAAGCGATTCCCCTGCCCGTCAGACCCCTTCTCAGGCAGAACATCTGTGGGTGTGAGTTCTTCCTGTTGCACTTTGGAAAACTTGGCCTTGGCAAGGCCCTTCTTTCTGGGCCTCAGGGTCTCCTTCTCTAGCCAGGCCGTTTGCTTTGTATGGTGGGAGACGGCAATAATGCCAGCATCTCAGGTGAGATGAAGATGGTGGAGGGGCAGATGAAGGGCAAGTCGCCACCCCTGCCCCACCACGCGGGCTCACCGTCCAAGGTGGGCATCACGGTTTTGCGCAGAGCAAGCACCAGGCCCAGTGGGGAGCCGAAGAGGAAGAAGCCAGAGACCTTGAAGTCAAGACAGGTGGCGCTGGTGGGGCCATCAAGAGACTCCGAGGCGGCAGCGGGTGGGCAGGAGGCTGTGCTTGCCCGCCTGGGCTCCCCGGAGGTGGTGGCTGGGGGCGCCACCTGCAGGCTGTGGGGAGGAGGGCTGCTCAGTGCTGCTGCCTCAGAAGCCCAGCACTCGCTCAGGGCAGAGATAATGGGGAAGGAATGTCACCTGTTCTGAGAGCCCTCCGGTTCAGGACTGACCACGTCACTGGAGGTGCGCTGGACAGGCAGGGCTGAGGGTTCTGGGCTGGTCCGGCCCAGCCCCTCCCCCACATCTGCCAGGGGGTCCTGCACTGGGCCAACTTCTGGGGAAAGCAGCTCATTATTCTAGATGGAACAGGAGACAGAACCATCCTTAGCCCTGGAAATGTTCAATTTCTACTTATTTGGAATTGAGAGGCTTGGGGGTTGGGTAGGAACTCTGAGAAGTGGGGGCAGAGCCCCAGAGGCGATGGAACATGGCAGTGGGGAGATCTGTCCAGAGAGGTCATATTCTAGCGGGGCAGAGACCTAGGGCTGGAGAGACCTCCCCCGCCTAAGGAGGCAGGGTCTGGCCACACTGACCATGCTTCCCCGGCGGCTGCTGCCCCGGCTCCCAGTGCCTGTGCTGGCCCTGTGGCAGAGGGCATCAAAGCCCAGGATCCCACCAACACCATCTCCAATCAGCACCACCTGATTGGAGAGAAGGTGGCGCCATCAGCAGGGACTGCCATGGGCATAGGTGGATGGAGGGCTCCAGGGGCAAGATCCCAGGAACATCCCTAACTCCTGACCTGCCCGCAGAAGCCAGCGCCCTCAGATGAGCGCAGGAAAGCAGCGTAGGCCTGGTTAGTGCGGGTGATGACAGTGGCCACGGCACCCTGGTATCGGGAGGAAGAGGTGGCCAGCAGTGGCAGGGCAGCTAGTGGAATGTGGTCCTGGGAGCGGGACAGGCTGTCGCCATCATGGCTGTAGGGGCTCAGGCTGTGGGAGGAGGGAATGTAGTGGGTGGGTGGGTGGGTGGAGGCCTCCTGCCCCTCCACTGCTCCACCAAGTCCCCTGCTGGCAAGTCCTAGCACCATCTTATAGCAGCAGGACCAGCATGTGCAGGACCGGCATGTGGGGCCTTCGTGGGAGCATTAGCACCCAAGGGGCCTTTGTGATAAAGCCATTGAGTGGTAACTGAGGTCCAGCTGGGTGGGTGACTGGCCCAGGGATCTGGTTTCCAGGCTCTTCCCCCTCTGCCCATAAGGCCTCTGGTCCTAGGAGCTCCCAGGTGGTTGTTCAGACCTTGGGGACCCTGTGTGTACCCTGCCCGTCCACCCCTGACCAGTACTTGGAGACCAGGGCATAGGCAGCAGCACAGATGGGTGGACAGGGCACCAGGCGCAGAGCCACATGGCCCAGGGCCTCAGGGAAGTGGATGCGGGTGACAGCCTCGAAGGCCAGAGTCAGCGTCTGCACGTCTGCCTGCTTGGAGTTGGCATCTCCGGGGCCTGAGTCCAGGATGTTGCCACTGTGCAGGATGAGGAAGAGGGCATGCACTGCGCATGCCTCAGCCCCCAGCTCCCCAGCTCCATCTCGGCCCTGCAGGCACAATGGGGTGTCAGGGGCATCAGTGTGGTGGCCTGGCTGGTGTGGGGGCACAACTGCAACACGGGGTGGCCAACCGTACTCACCTCTGAGTCCCTGGGTGCTCGGGCCCCATCCCCAATGTCTTTGGTGGCCTCAGTTCCAGGGTCTGTAGGGCAGGGGAAGCCAGTGGAGATGGAGAGGGATGTGGGGAGCTCCTCATCTGGCACCTCAGGTACACCTGCTCTGTTGTCTCCTGAGCACCCTCCCCACTCCGTCTCCCTCTGACCCTCTCTTCTCACCCTGCTCTCCTAGGTCATTTCATGTTTCTGGGCCTTTGCACATGCCGGTCCTGCTGCTATAAGATGCCTCTCCCCACAATGTCTGTTTGCCTGGAAAATTCCTTCTAATCCTGCCCTGTCCAATATGGTAGCTACTAGCTACATGCACCTATTTAAATTGAAATGAATTAAAAAAGAATACAAAATTCGGCTCCTTAGTTATACCAGCCACATTCCAAGTGCTTGGTAGCCACATGTGGCTAGAACATTTTTATCAGCACCGAAAGTTCTGTTGGTCTAATCCTTCAAAATCCAGCTTAGGTGCCCCTTCCTACTTTTTGCACTATGTCTGAATCTTGAATAAACTCCAACCATCCACCCCTTCTGTATTCATTATTCATTTCTGTGTTTAACGGGCCCTCCTCTCTGGATCGACATTACCTTAGGAGGCCATTAAGAATAGGACTGAGTTGACTTCTCAGTCCCCACTGCATATAAGATGCTGGTGGCCAGCAACCTGATGCAAGGTCTTCACCTGGTGCCCCCTCAGCCTCCATGGGGGAGACGAGGGCATCAATGAAGTCGCTGGAGTCCCACTTGCTCATCTCCTTGGGGAAGACCTCGTCACTGTCTGAGAAGCCTTCTAAAGGGACAAGGGGTTGTGTCGTGGGGCGGTAGGAGCCGCTTAAGGACACTCCCACCCCCACCCCCAATAGGGGTGTGGTGCTGACCGTGGGCATCAAAGAACTCCTCCTCGGAGCTGTTCTCAGAGTCCCGGGCAATGTTCTGCATGCGCCACTCAGACAAGCTCTGGGGAGACACACCCCCTGGAGGGCCATGTCCGCCTCAGCCTCAGAGTCCAGACCGAGGGGGGCCTCCCCCCCACCTCTGGGCTGCAGCCTCACCTCCATGCTGGGACGAGTAGGAGGAACGGGAAGATGAAGACCACTGCTTGCCAAAGCTGGCATCAGGCGAGGCGTCAGGGTGAGAGGGGGCCTCGGGTCCCTCAGGGGTGCCAACATGGCTGGCTCCAGCCCGGGCCTCAGTGCTTGGTTTCCCAGGGGGGTGGGCCTCGGGCCCCTCACTGCCTGTGCTGCACTTGGCCATGCGCTGTGCCAGCATGCGGGCAGTCTCTTCCTCCAGTGCTCGGATGTCAGCCATGCTCAGCTCTGTCCACTCATCCTGCCAGCACCAGGCCTGGCGGTGGGCCCGCAGCATCACCCGACGCAGACCTGTAGGTGCTCAAGCATCAGAATTATGCCCCCACCCCAGCCAGAATTCCCCTGCAACCACATGCTCAGACTTCCAGTTTGGGTAATGGCTCTCCTGGGCACACCACCGCCCCCAGAGCCACAAAGTAGGGCAGGGCAAGTGCCACCCAGGAGATGGGAGTGGAAACTGGGGCATTTGTCTTCCAGCCCCACCTCCCTCCCTGCCCAGTTCCTCTTCTATCCCTCTGGACAAGCCAGCTCTGAGCACCGACACCTCCTGCCCCCCCCCCCCACCCCCTGGGAGGCTGGGAGCAATGCTTGTTCCTGCTCTTCTTCAGCTGTCTTCCTACTGACTTCTTCAGAGGAATTAGTAGTTAAGGCATTAACAGTTAATGAAATTGTCGATGGTTAAGGAAGGTGTTAATGGAAGTGCTGGCACTTAATGAACACTGTGGCAAAAGATGATACCCGTTCTGGGATATTTTCATCTTAAGCAGAGGAATAAAGTTACAAACGTCAATATCTAGGAAATAAAGTAATGTTGAGTTATAATTATAAGTTCTGGAAGGAAACATATCAGACTCTTAATAGCAGTTATATGTGGGTAACTTTCATTTTCATATTTGCATGTTTTGGTATTTTTCCAAATGCAAAACAACGAGCTTATATCCCATCCAGGAGTCATTTTTCCTACTTGCAGGTGGCCCATCCTCAGACTTGGGAGGTAGGGCGGCAGGGCTGAGCTGCAGGAGCTGTGGGGTTAAGTTCATGGGGGCAAGAAACAGCATACCAGGGCTAAAGGATGGGACCCCAGGAACTGGGAGTGGGAGAGACCCAGGGGGATGACATCAGAGTCACAGCCTTAGCCTGAACTCCTTAACACGTTGCTGATTAGAGCTGGTGACCATCCTGAGAGTCTCTAGGATGAGACTTCACTCACAGAACATTAGCATCTTAATAGATGAAAAGCAGCACCTCTGAGTGTCAGCACCAGCATGGACCTCAGGAAACATGTTGCCAGCCTCCTGCCCTCCTGACTCTTAGAAGGCTAGGCTTCCCTGACCCCCCTCCAGGCTCTGCTGCTGCCCTTTGTCTCAGTGCTCACAGCATCAGATGGAAATGGTAGCTTTATGCTGCTCGTCCCCAGTAGACTGGGAGCCTCCCTGGCTCAAACATGGGCTAGGTGCATTCTGGGTAAATGAAACCTCCCAGAGCTGGGAACTCACCGACATCATGGATGAACTGCTCAATCTTGGCCTGCATGCCCCAGTAGCGGAACTCAACCTTGCACAACTTATAGGCACACATGAGGGGCCCCATCTGGGCTGCCGTGCGTGCCCAGTCATCAGCTAGGGGCCCTCGGCCTGTCTTGGCAGAGCGGTACAGCCTGGGGTCCTCTTCTGCTTTGTATTCGCCTGGGGCCACTGCATCCCGCACAATGTCGATGGTGTCTGGGGGGTTCCAGCAGCACTATGCAACACCAGCTCCCTCCAGCCCCAGCCACCCCCTTCCCATTTGGGGATTGGGAGGGTAGCCTTTCACGGGGAGGAGGCTGAGGCCCAGAGAGAGCCTGGGACACGACAGAGACTGCCCATTGAGGCGGCAGGTGGCCTGAGAGTGGCCTCAGGGTCCCCTCCCTGGCTCCAGCCCTCACCCAGGATGCGCTGTCTCCTCTCAGCCCCAGTCAGGTTGAAGACGTTTGGCTGCTGTCCTCCATCAGGGAGGTAATAGGTCTCTATTTCAATGGAAAACTTCTCCACAAAGGGGCAGGTGTACCTGGGCAGGGGGCAGGGGCAAAGGTCACTACTGGGCACACCAGGACTGTTTCTCTAGGCGTTCCAGGCCCACTGCACCCACTCACCGGGTTCGGGTGTACGGATAAGCATTCCAGGATTCCTCCTCCACCTGCAGGGCGGCCTTGGGCAGCAGTGCCCGGAACCAGCCTGGGATGTGGGAGCCCACGTGGTACACCTTGTGTGTGTACTGCCCGCTGCCGCCAGGCCCATCCGTGTAGGGCCGGTTGGCCAGGATCTCCACGCCGCTGCCCTCACCGCTCGACTCCTCCCGGCTCTTTTTCTGCACCCCAGGGCAGAGCAGACTGGGCGGCTCAGCCCCAGCTCAGCTCCTGGGGTTCTCAGCTGGGTCTGGCCCCTGCACAGCTCTGTAGCCCTAGTCCCAGCCTTTCCAACCCCCTGAAACCTGACCCTGGTTCCCTGCAGCTCCCTGGATGCAGGATCACAGCTGCTGTTCAATCCCCTGCTGGGGTCTGCAACTCAGCACTCATTCTCATTCAAGTATTTATCACCTGCTCTATTCCAGGCATTGTTTGAAATTATCTTAATTGGGTTCTGTTGGTGAACAAAAGAGATTCCAGCCTGCCCTTGTGGAGCTTATGTTCTAGTGCAGGGAGATAGGTAACAGAGAAAGAGTCAACTATATGGTATGTTAGGTGATTAAGTGTTATGAGAAAAGAAAGTGTACATTAAGGGAAGGGGGATCAAGTTGGGGATTGCAATTTTGATAGGACAGTCAGGGAAGGCTTCGTTAAAAAGATAACCTGGCTGTCATGTGAACCTGACTTGAATGGAGGGGGAGGCACCGAAAAGTTGTGCTGTGGGGGCCTCTCTGAGGGCCTGACCCTGGTCCCCTCCTTCCCTGGGCCCCCAATAGTAGCTCCTGTCACACCCCTCATAGTTTGAGAGCGCTCGGATCCTGCCCTTTTATAACTCTGGGACCTGGACATGTCCACTCCACCCTGTGAGGCCAGATACCGGCCCTCTAGCCTCCTCAGACTCTGTGCCGACATTTCTGGGGAGCACACCTGGAAAAGGCCTCCGCGAGGCCCCCCACCAGCTTCTCTGAGAGCCACCCTGGGCTCACAGCCCAAGCCCAGACTCCAAGCTCACCTTCTAGGGTACCTGCCTGCCCCACCCTGTCAGTTTTGGAGGCTGACCCTCATCCTATTTCCCTGACTACCTGAGGTTGCCAGAATTCTGCACCCTTTGTGGACCCCCTCCCAGTCTTCTCTGTCAACCAGAACCCTCCTCACTCCTTGCCTCTCACTCTCACCTCCTCCGGTGCTCCTTTCCCTGCCCCTACAGGATTACAGATTCTAGAGGCTTAAAGGAGACCAGATGTGGGCTGAGCGTCCAGCAGGGGCTGGGCACTTAAGGGGTGGGGAAGCACCACAAGGCCCTTCTGCCTCCTTTCCAATAGACCCTACCCCCCGCCCCCACCCCCACATCCGAAGGGGGACCTTTCCTCTAGCTTCTGAGCCCTTCCAAGACCTGGAACAGGGCTTTGGGGGGGACGGGACAGGCCGTTGAGCTGGGCCCAGACGCTTGTCCCAGGTGTGGCCTGTGCGCTCCAGCCCTTACTCCATAATGAAGTATGGCCCCCGTGGTCCCCGGCTTCCCACTGCCCTCACCTGGATCATGTAGAGCTGGGCCACCTGGTACTCGTCCAAGCTCATGGGCAGCAGAATGTGGTACTCCTTGATGAGCATCCTGAAGGCTCTCGGCCGGCCGCGCGCAGCCTCTGCTCAGCCTAGCGCAGGGCACCGCGCGGCAGTCAGTGCGGGGCGGCGGCGCGCGGCCCCGAGCTCGGCGCGCAGGCCAAGGAGCTCGGGCCGCGAGACCCCATTCCCGGGCCGCCACGGGGGAGGCAGAGGCGAGCCCAGCGCTGCCGCCAGCGCCGCCGGGGGCCGGGAGCCGCAGCAAGGCTGAGCGCTGACCTCTTTCCTCGTACCCCCACCCCCCGCCCGTCGCCGTGGCAACCGCTCGCTGACGCGGGCCCCCCAGAGCTGCAGACTCGGGCCGGCTGGCCAGCCTCGGCTCATCGGCAGCGGCCGCGTTCTAAGCCCCCTGGAAACAGCATCCCTTGGGGACCCATCCCCAGTAGCTCCCTGACCCCTCCTTGCGGGCCCGCTTTCCACAACCGGCCCCTCGGGGCTCGCCCCCTGCATCCACTTCCCCCGTGGCCCTCACTCCTGGACATCCACACAGAACCTTGTCCGCCGAGTGTCTCTCCGCGAAACAGCCCCGTGCACCCCTCATCTGTCTGTGTTCCCCACCCCCCGGACCCGAACATACCTCCCAGGACCGGATAACTAACCCCTCCGGCCCCAAGACCTGCCTTCCCCGCCCTGGCCGGCAGCCCGGACCTCGACTTCCTCTTCCCCAGCATCCTTCCCAGACCCCGGCACTCGTCTATGCAGCCGTGCCACCATCCTTCCCGGGGGTTGACCCCTCTTCGGGCTGAGGCAAGAGTGGCTCCACCTGATATATCCCACGGGCCCTCGCTTGGGAGACCCGCCTGGTTCACCTGCGCCCCGGTTCCGCTGCAGGTACCCCTCCCACCCCCACCTCGCACCCAGCGAGCAGGCAAGAGGCCCGGTGTCCCCACTTCCCTCTGCTCCCTAGAGTCCCAGTCCTCAGCCGTGCTCTTGGCCCTCCCGCCGGCGTCCCGGCTCACCTCTAATTTAGGGTGGGCGCCCCTCACCCTGTACGGGCCAGGGCGGACGGGCCGTGAGTTGGAGCCATGAGCGCCCCCAGCCCCGGCCTCGGGTTCCAGCAGAGGCCGGACCCTCTGGAGGCGCAGCGCGGGCCCATGGCCCCGACCTTCCTTAACGCCCGCCCGCCGGCGCCCCTGCCGTCCCTCCCGCCGCCCGCCGCGTCACTGCGGCCGCCCCGCCCCCTTCCTGGGCCCGACTGGCCCTCCCCACCCCGGTGGGGTCCCTTCAGCCCCGCCCGTGGCGGGGAGGACGGCCCCTGCCTTCCTTCCCTAACGCAGCGGAGGAAGAGGCCGGCCTGTAAAAGCCGGCGCTTTTGTGCTCCCTCCGGGCTTTTGGGGATCCCCAAAGCACTCTAGGTTCCTATCTCCACCGTGCCCTTCTGTGTGCTACAGAAGTAGGGTAGAGTCCCATCCTCTTCCTCCCCAACCCCTCCAACCTGGGACCCACGGTAGTGGAAATCCTCCCCCAGCCCCCAAGACTGGCCAGAAGTTGTTCTCTGACTTGCCTCTACCTAGGGGGTGGGGTTCCAGCACCCCATGCCTCTAGGATCATTCAGCCACACACCTTGGCACAAGCCTGCAGGCACTCCGAATCCTGGGGCTAGCCCCCGCGTGGGGTCCCATGGCCTTCCCCACCTATACCTTCCGGGTCCACAAATCTGACCAACCAACCACCCTGGGCAAAGGCTGAGACGGGAGGGCTGGGTTCATGAGGCCACACCCAGTCGGCTACAAGGCGCTAAAACCACAAGGCAGCAGCGAGCTGGGTCTCTCCCCTTGGCTCTGCGTCTAGGTGCTGGCGGGAAGGAAGCAGTGGCCCCTCTCCTCTGAGTCAGAGGTGGGGTGTATTCAGAGTCTCTCAAAGCTGATTCGGAGTTTAGGATGTTAGGGCATACTGACACATGAGGGCGTTAAGTGAACTGGCATTTCTACCCTGCCAAGCACCACTGCCAATCCAAAGAACCATCTAGGTCCTGCTGGGGACAGTGTCCTCCAGCTGAGGAGGCAGCCAAGGCCCTGCGCTGCCCCCTCGTGGCAAATGAAGGAGGGCAAGGCTTTCACCTACTGGAGTTCAACGGTTTCCCCTACTAAGAGGTGGAAAGGCTAAGGGCCACAGACGGGCAGGTGGGAGCACAGCAAGGCAAGACCAAGCCAGGCTCAGTCACCTCTCCCCCTCCCCGAGATTCCTCTGCTTCTTTCTTCCTGGCCGATCTGGGCTTAGCAGAAATACCAGATTCAGAAAGACTAAGACCTGAGAGAACAACTCCAAATTATCTTTTATTTATACAAAAATGGCATATTTAGCAAAAGACACACAGAGAAGAGTTGCTATGGCCCAGAAGACAAGGCAGGGAGGTGACAGGCCTTCCAAGGCCCTGTTGGGGTACAAGGAGGTCTTGGAAAAAGTGATGAGAAATCCTGGGTTAGTGCTGAGTGGTGGGGCCACAGAAGAGAGAAAGCTCCAGTTGGATCAACATTGTTGGCAGGTCATGGGTGGGACTCATAGCGACCTCACTGCTAACTCTTGCAGGGGTCCCAGTGCTGCCGACTGGAGTGAGAGTCGCCCCCTGGTTCTTGGAGGGCACCCACCAAGGGACACAGGACAGGAAGCCCAGGACGGGAAGTGCAACTCGGGGTGAAGGCCAGGGAGAAGCGGGTGTTCTGCAGTGGCCGGGAAAGGTCCAGACGCCGGGGCGGAGGCACGTCCTGTTACGTGCGGGCGTTCCGCTCTGTCTCTGCCAGGCACTCTCTGACTAGGGCCCGGGCATGGATGATGCCTGGGGTGGGGATGAGGGCAAGGGTTGAGAAGTAACATACAGGGTCTCAGCAACCGTCCACCGTCCCACTCCCACCCTCCAGAAGACCCTGCCCTTCCTGCCCCCTTTCTTTCCAGTAATCATAATGAGGGGCTGATTGAGATTAGAGGTTTGGCTAATCCTTAAATTTGCCGTTGAAATACAACCTCTCTGCTCCTTCCCTGTAAACTCACTCAATTTCAATTCAGTTTGAAATGCCTCTCTGGGTAGTGAGTGATACAAGTTTAGGCTTGGTTCAGGCGGCCTCCAGATGTCCTTCCTTCTCTAATGAGGGATTGTCCAGTGTTAGTCTCCTGGTCAGGGTCTGGACCTGACCTCACTCACCTCTCTTCAGGCGTTCCATGGCGCTCTTGCTGCCAGCATAGGTGGGCCGGATCTCTTTGCCCATTTCCTCTATGACCGACAGCAGGTCCGTGTAGGTGCTCTGGGAGCCCTGGGCCCCGGGTGGCTTCATTGCCTATGTCAAAAGAGAACAGGACAGTGAGCTCAGGCCCCGAGAGGGCCTCCAGTACCCATCTACAGGAAATAGCTCGGCCCCACTCACCTGCACATAACCCATGGAGGGCGGTCCAAAGTCGTTAAAGAGTGGTCTGAAAGGGGCGGCGGCTCCCGGTACGGAGCCCGACGGCGATGGGACACTTCCGGCTGCAACATGCGCGAGTTAAGAAGTCAGCGCGGGTCTGGGACGCCTCCTCCCAAAGTTCCAAGCCCCTAACCGGATTCGCTCGATTCCCTCCAAGGGATGCTTCATTCCAGGTTGCTCAACTTCAAAGACAAACCCCTCCCCCTGAGCTCCACCAACAAGCCCTTACGTGACCACGCCCACTTCACAGGACTGCAAACTGAGGCTCAGCGAGGTAGGCAGCAGGCCCAGTATGGCAGAACTCAGGCCGTCTTCTCTTCCAGACCTCGACCGCCTGGGCAGACGAGCAGGGGTGGAGGTGGATCCTCACCTGTAGGGACCGGGGTGCCAGGCCCAGGGGTGCTAGAGCCGGGAGTGCTGCTGGGGGCGGGGGCGATAGGTTTGTAGGACATCCCCAACTCCTGGGTGCGGCGGACGCCGGCCGGCAGCTCCTCCGGGGTTGGCTGCTTGGCCGCTCAGCCGCGCTCTGATTGGCAAACCGGCTGCACGCCCCTGGTAAATAGAGCTCAGGCCGGAAGGGCGGGCGAGCACGACGGCTCTCTCACTCTTGATTGGTAAATGAAGATGTCACTCGAGCTTCCAACAGGTCGCAACCGTTGTTGATTGGTCTCCGCCTTCCGGACCTCGCACCTGTCTGCTCCGGATTGGGCGGTGACCGACGCCCTCCGCAATTGGCGAGTTCGCGGCTCGGGCCCGCGCGCTCTCAATCCGATTAGTCCCAAGGCTCGAGAGGCGGAGTCTCAGCAGCCCGGACCTACGTCTGGTCCGCTGCGGTTCGCGCTGAATGGGGTCTTCCCGGGCTCAGACACCGCCCTCACGCCTCGCTCGCGCTCTCTCATACGTCAGTCTTGCGCCACCCGGCCTCGGTCCAGCTGGGGCTGCTTTCGCTCCCACCACTGCCGAGCGCGCCTTTCCTCTACTCTGGTGCTGTAGGACGCAGGGGTTTGACGTTCGGAGCCCGGCGCCCCACACCCGCGCTTTTACGTCACCTTTCACCGGTTCAACACCCTTCCTCGACCTGCGCATGCGCCCTCCTAAAGCCTTAGTTTGTTCCCATGACAACAGGTCTCTGGCAAATGCTACCACAGGTCCTCTCCTTCCCCATTGCTTGGTCCTTGTGTCTAAGCAGGTGTTAGGTCCAAGGGCGACCTCAAAGGCCCCTCAACCTGCCCCAAAGGCCCCACGCCTGTGCCTCATAATGACAATAGGAACAGCCAGCCTTCGTTGAATACTTACTGAATGCCGGCCCGGTACCAAACAGATCGTGGCAAGAGCACTGACTGGAGTCAGACTGACGGTTCCTTTCTCACACCACCCCCTATAGCGATTTTCCTTTGGGCAAGTTACCTCGATGTGCCTCAGTTTCCCTATCTGTAAAATGGGGATTCTAACAATAACTCATATAATTGCTGTGAGAACTAAATAAATATTCACAAAGAGATCATTGTTTCATTCTCTTCTTTCCTATTTCTTCACCCAGTCTGCTCTCCAGAAATCTCATTCCTCACAACCCTAGATCTTAGACTCTCCTCCAAACACTAACCTTTTCTCCCAGGCTGCTTTTCCCCAAAACCTCTCAGGCCTTGTGTCCCCTTCATGTCCCCAGGCATGCAGATTTTCCTCATCCCCAGAACATTCATTCATTTATCTGACAAACATTTTCTGACTCCATCCTCCATCCCACCCCACTGATGATATGGAAATGAACTAGCCATGGCCTCTGTCCTCAAGGAGTTACTAGTCTCAGGGAGAGACAGACAGCACACACAGTACAGTAAGACAATGTGGAGACTGGGACAAACGCACTGGAACTTAGAGGAAGGGGACTGCCGGTGACACCATACAAATCTTCCCAGAGAAGGTGGCATTCAGTAGGTGAATGGACAAATAAATTGTGATATAAATATAATGGACTATTACTTAGCAATAAAAGGAAATCACCATCACCTATGTAGCCATTAAGAGACACAGGTAGATGTATCACAAAATGAAAGAAGCCAGTGTGAAAGAGCCACATACTGTATGATTCAAGTTGTATAACATTCTGGAAAAGGCATGCTTATACAGAAGGTAAACAAATTACCGATTACCAAGGGTGGTAAGGAACAGAACTGAATAGCTGAAGCATAGGGGATTTTTTTTTTTTAGGGTAGTGAAACTATTCTATATTATACTGTAATGGTAAATACAAGACATGAAGCATTTGTCAAAGAATAAACTTGAACGTATGCAAATTTAAAAAATAATTTAGGAGTTGGGGGGAGGCGTCCCTGGATGGAATGCAGACTATTATATGACATAAAAATCCAGCTCTGTTACACATGTATGAAACAGCCTCACTGAGGAAGGTGGAGGAATAAGGTGTTAATCTAGAATGAGTGGAGTCTAAGAATGGAGGCAAAAGGAACTTCACATATGCACTGGGCTCTCATTGATGAGGTGGTTTCCCATGGAGTATGGCTTAAAAAATTTGAAACATTACATATATACACTGGAATTGAAAAGTAAGTAAATGTGGGGTATGCGATTTCTCACTGCTGGGGTGAGACGTTATAAGGAAGCAAAGGGTGGAGACTGGAATGATCCACATGGTAATGGATTAGAGTTTGGAGAGACATCAATATGAACTCATGTTTAGCTTAATGTGGAAATGGGAGGTTACATACAGAAATATTTTTACAGGTTAGTATATATACATGTCCCCTCACTCTACCAGCTGAGGGGTCCTAGAAGCAACCCAGCACCCAGACCTTGGTTTCTAATATCTTTCTCCAATAAAATGAACCAACTCTCTTGGAAAATGGCTGATTCTCAGACTGGGGCAGGAAATATACAAGATGATCTTGGAGCATCTTGTAGTGCCAGAAAGTAAGAAAATGCTAAAGAAACAACAACAAAACAAACAAACAAAAAGTCCACCAATCCCAAACCCCCCAAAAGAGCACCCCATAGCCAAAGCTGGAGCAATCTGAACAACAAAATAAAATAGTATTGGATTATAACTTGTATAAAGTATATATCTATGGGCCCATACTGATAGAAATAACTGATTGAATAAGTAAATAAATAGGGGAGAGGAGACAAATCTCCTGTACGGAAGAATTCCAGGTAATTTATGTAGATTACTTAATGAGGTGGATTATAATCTGCCACCCCGTAAGTGTTGGCTGTGCATAACGACTTCTTCCAAAGAGTATAGTCTGTCACAGAAGAAAGAAGAGTGGTTTTGCAGTACAGAAACCTGACAAACACTGCCTCAAGCCAGGTGGCCAAGGTCAACATAGCAGTGGTGTCATGTTGATAGTACGCACCTTATATGATGGGATGAGAGCGGCACTTTCCCTCTGTGATCATCCCCCCTCAAACCTGTAGCCCTAGACTAATCATGAGAAAAAACATCAGACAAATCCCAATTTAGGAACATTCTATAAAATACCTAATCAGTCCTCCTCAGGGGTTAAAGATAGTTACAAAACAAGAAAAGCCTGAAAAACCATCAGAAATAAGAGGAGCCTAAAGAAATGTGATGCCTACCGCAATGTGCTGTCGTGGGGGGGCTTTCTGGAACAGAAAAAGGACAGTCAGGGAAAAACTGATAAAATATGCATACATTTCAGTTAATAATACATTTAGTTAATGTATCAGCATGTGTTCCCTAACCGTAAGAATCGTACCATTCTAATGTAAGATGTTTAATAGAGTGTAATGGTTAATTTTCTGTGTCAAGTTGACTGGGCCTCAGGGTGCCCGGACATTTGGTCAAACATTATTCTGAGTGTGTCTGTGAGAGTGTTTCTGGGTAGGATAACATTCACTGAATTGGTGGACTAATTAAGGCAGATCGTCCTTTCCAGTACAGGCAGGCCTTGTCCAACCAGTTGAAGGCCTAAATGGAACAAAAGGCCAGGAGGGAACTTGGCCGGCCTGACTGGTGAGCTGGAATATTTGTCTTCTGGCCTCACACAGGAGCTCTCACCATTGACCTTCCCGGTTCTCAGGCCTTCAAGCTCAGGCTGGAACTACACTCTTTACACACACACACACACACACACACACACACACACACACTTAGTCGCAGCCTCAACTAACACATAGGAGAAGCTGGGTGTAGGGTATACAGGAACTCTGTGTACTGTCTTTGAAATAATTCTGTAAACCTAGAACTGTTCTAAAGTAAAATAAGTGGATGTAATATTTTGATCTGGGGATGGTTACCTGGGTGCATACACATATAAAAATTCATTGAGCTGTACACTTAATATTTATACACTTTAATGAATATATGTTATGCTATTTAAAGTGGACTTAATATAAAAATCTGAATTTACAGTTTCTCTTGGAAAAGCAGATCTTGTAGTTCTGGCCTGCTCCAACTGACAACAGTTGATGGACCTGGGGTACAGGTGCCCCTTCAGGTGGGGAAGGGGCTCTTGACTCAGCAGTTTCCCCCTGCCCACTGTTCCCTCCTGGCCCCGGTCCCAGCTCCAGCTGTTGTCTATTGGGACATTTGGGCCAGTAGCCTTTTTAGGGTGGCAGGGCATGCATGAGATTTTGGGGAGCTGTGGGCACTTCTGGTGTCAGCAGATACACTGCAGCTAATGAAGACCTTCCCCACAACTGCCCCACCATAAAGCCTGCCAGGCTGGGGGCCAGGGGGCAGTGGGAGGCTGGCCCTGAGCAGGCTTCCCGTCTTCCCCCGGCACAGGTCCATCACTACCCCCAGGGCAGAGGGACAGACATCTTCTGAGGTAGCAATGCCATCTGTGCCATCCAGTGAAGGGAGGGCCATGGCTCCCAGAGAAGCTGCTCCTCTTTCCAGGCCTGCCAGATCACCTAACTGAGGATTAAGGATTAATCGGGATCTGCCAGGCGAGGGATGCTGGAGCTGCAGCCAGCCCTAGCACCTTGGTGTCCAGGCTCCAGGCTGCGCAAGGCACTGTGGCTCCTGCCTGCTCTGTCCTAAGGCCTTCTTGTTGGCAGCAGTGATGGTGAGCACGCAGCACGGATGCTGAGAGCTCCCATCCCTTCTTGACTAGGAGGTCAGGGTTCATCCTCTTGCCCGGTGGGCTGGAACAGTGGCTGGTCAGGCAGTGCAGGTACCAGGCCTCTGCTGTAGCTAGAAGAGGCTGAGGCCCGTCCTGGGTCCCCTCTGACCTTGAGACACCTTCTCTTGTTGGCACGGTGATTTTAGAGTCTCTGGGCCTGGGTGCAAGTCCCACTCCTGCTGATCCTAACTGTGTGTGATTCTGTGCCAGCCCCTCATCCTCCTGGAACCTTCTGGAGCCAGGCAAAGGGACTGCATGGGCAATGGGGGTCATGGGCGATCATGGCCAGCTCATGAACTGTGTGACAAAATGCAAAATTTTAGGAAGAATATTCTGGAGCACATGTGACATGGATGGGAGAGGAGCTGTGGTGGGGGGGAGAGGAGCTGCATGAGCTCTAGCAAGTTGCTTAGTCTTGACTTCTCAGTTTTCTCAATCTGTAAAGTGGGTCTTTGATGACCATGGCAAGGTTGCAATGAGGAGGTGTGGCACTGGGTCTCCCAGGAAGAGATGAGACAGACACTGGGACGAGTTAGGAATGCAGGAATGAAACAGGCCTTGGAAGCGGGATTGGGCAGAAGAGCCTCCGACCCAAGGCCAACCTGACCATACCCCACTACCTAAAGGGGGCCACCTATGAGAGGAGCCTCGAGTTAGGCAGAAATGGGCACATCCCAGCCCTGCTGTGCTCAGTCAGTGATCAATAGCTCCTGGATGTATCCTGAAGGGACCGACAGCCAGAGCCTGTCAGCCGGGCAAGGTCTTTCCTGGGGAGATCTGAGCAGCACCTGCCAAGAGTCATCAGTGAGACGGGGCTCAGGAAAAGCCCCTGTGCCCTTGCTTCACCCTCTCACGTGCTCCTGGGTCTGGCAGGCATCATTCACAGGATGAGTGGTCAACACACCCCCAGCTCTGGGAGAAGCAAGTTCGGTTCTTATCCAGGGGTATTTCCTGACACTTGCTCTGGGCTGGACCCAGGATCTAAAGAGGGCCCCTACCCACCTGGAGTTCACAATCGAGGGGGCTGTGGCCCAGGACTTAACTTTTGGCAGTCAAATACTGGGTCCTCCAGGACGAACAAGTGAGGTGAAAGCCGTCTACCTAGGCTCAGCGATTCTTTATTATGAGAGAGACAGATTTGGGCAAGGGGACTTGGTGGAGGAGCAGGAGTGGGGTGAGGGCATAGCACACCGGGGCGGAGGCTTCCAGATGGAGGCCGTGGGATTCCAGGAACACACTGGCAGGCAGTGGCTGTGGTTCTGAGTCCTGGGCTGCCTCCAGCGTCCATCGTCCATGCAGGCTCAGCGAGACATCATTCGCACAAACTCTGCTAAGACAAAGCCATGATTTCGGGTCTGCTCTCTGGACCCCGTTAGGGGTAAGACCAGAATAGGGGCCTTGAGGTAGGAGGGAGTGCAGTCAAGGGATAGGCCTGCAAGGGGGTCCTCTGGATCTGATAGGGAATGGGCTGCTAGGCTGGCAAGAGGGGTTTTGTCTTATGGACAAGAAAATCTTGTAACTGAACCTGTTTCCCTCTTTTTTTTGGCCACTAGGAAGCTCGGGAGCAATGTGGAGGCCTACTTTGGAGAATTCCTACGTGCCTATTTTCCTGGACTCCCTGTTGTTACTTCACCCTTGGTTCCCCTCTGTGGGACTGCAGTTAGGGGAAGGGCTGGGCTCTGGTCAGGCCGCCTGGACTCGAATCTTGGCTCCACCCACTTCTGTTGCCAAGCACCCACACTTCCTAAGAACTGACTTTCTCTTCCTGCTTCTGGGGGTAACAATAGTTCCTTCCTCCTGGATTCTCGTGGTGATGAGCTGGGGGAGGACACAGGCGAAGCCCAGGGCCAGGGCCGATGCTCCCTCTCTCATCTCTCTATTATCTGTTAAAATCCTGCCAGGGTATGTGGTGCTGACCACGGTGGGTGGTGGGCAGTACCTTCAAAGTCGACCAGGCCGTCCCCATTGAGGTCAATGTCGTGGAGGATCTCATCCACCTCCCGCTGGCTGAGGCGCTCCCCCAGCAGGGCCTTGAGGGCTGCCCGGAGCTCACCCAAGCTGATGCAGCCATCCCCATTGGTGTCAAACTGCAGCGGAATGGGTCATGGCCTGGGGTCACTGACCAAATCATTCACTCAGCTCAGCGTCCCCTCACAGCAGCCCCGTGGGCACCCCCTCACAGCAGCCCCATAGGCACCCCCCGCCTTCCAGCCACAGTGACCACACCTCCCGGAAGGCGTCCCGCAGCTCCCTGATGCCAATCATGTCTGCTGTCTCTGCCAGCAGCTTGGGGCCCATCAGCTCCACAAAGTCTTCAAAGTCCACCTTCCCGCCACCTGGGGGCCATGCCATTGGAGACACGGGGTCACCTGAGATGAGAGCCTTGCCCGGCCCTCCTATGCCCTCTGCCCTCCCTTCTGGCCTCTCCCCTGCCCCATGAAATGGGCCCTTCCCTCCTCTAGGCCCAACAGGCTGGTCATCCGTGTTTCCTGATGGCTTCCTTCATTTTCTTGGTGAGTTCAACTGGGTCCAATCCTGGGTCAACTGGCTCCAGTGACCTGGCTGTGTGGCCTTAGACAAGTCATTTAACCTTTCTGAGACTCAGTTTCCTCATCTAAAAAATGGCGATAATGGCCCTTGTCCCACCTACCTCCTAGGGGGTGGTAAAATTCTCTGGAGAAGAACTTGCATTGAGAATGACCAAGGTCCTGAGCTCTGGCTCTGGAAGCCAACCTGTGCAGGCACCTCTGTTCTCCAGGATGCCCAGCTGTCCTGGCCATGGCCATGACCTCTGGATAACTGGGGGTGGGGCAGGTTGAGGCACATACTGATTTGCTGTGAAATCTCGATGAGCTCCATCTCAGTGGGCATGTAGCCCAGTGTCCGCATGCAGGCGCCCAGCTCCCGGTAGCCGATGTAGCCATCCTGGTCTCGGTCAAACTCCTGGAAGGCAGCCTGCAGCTCTGCCAGGCAGGGTGGAGTCAGTCCTTCCCCCACATCCCTTCAAAGCCTAGCCTGGGCCAGCCCACCCTTCTCCCTTTGGGCCAATCATGCCTTCTAAACATCAGCTTCTCTTTACTGCCTCAGGGCCTTTGCACATGCTATTTATGCATTCTTTCAGCAAATACTGAAGGAGCATCTGCTATGTGCCAAGCTGTTTTGGGTACTGGCAATATGGTAGGGAAGGAAAAAAGTAAGGAAAGAAAAAGGAGGGAGGGAGACAGGGAGGCAGGGAGGAGGAGAGAGAAACAAACCCTTGGGATCATGGAGCTCGTGGAGCTCATATTCTGGAACACTCTCCTCTCCTCTTTGGTCCTTATGTCACCTACTTAAGGAAGCCTTCCCTCTAAATTTTGTCCCCTACAGCCCATAGATTTGAGAGCACTTAGCATCATTTGTACTTATAGTTGACTTAATGATATCTGTCTTCAGAAGACATGGGCCATATCTGTCCAGTTTGCACATTTCCCGGTGCTCAGCGCAGGCCAAGCACACAGTGGACACCCAGGAAGTGTCCCCTGAATGAACAAATATAAAAGGGGCCTGTGACCTGCCTTGCAGATGAGACAAGGGAACTGACAGCTCCTCCCTGCTCGGTCTTGTCCTGTGTCCTGGCCCGGGGCCTGTGGCCTTCTCCTTGCTCCTAGTTCCTCCTGGAGACGCTGAGGCCCCCACCCCACTTCCCCATCCTACGCGCCCCCATACCCAGCCCTCCAAAACCTTTGGTTCTTTCCCAAACTCTTTACCTTCAATCTCCTCTGGCCGCAGCTCCCGGGCCTGAGGGGGCACAGAGAAGTTAAGAATTTCCTGGATCACTGCGAGGAGCTTGTACCCCTTCCTCCTTGTTCTCTGGAGCTCCGCACTCAGCCCCCAGAGCGTGCAGCACGGGGCCTGTGTCTGTCCGATGCTGCCCAGACCTGGTTGGCCCGCCCATCCCTGCCGACTGTGCGGCATCTTTGGGCCCCCTTCCCTGCCCCGCTGCCCAGACCTCTTCTAGGGCCGACCATGCCACCCCTGCTCTTCTAGGGCATGGAGCTCACCTGCCAGAGGTGGATCTGGGGTTGGGCAGAACCTCAGGCTTGGCCCTGGGGGCCTCAGTGTCTCTCTTGCCCTCTGTCCCTCTCGAGCACCTGCCCACCCTCTTGGTGGCTGTTGCCGATGATTCTCTGGGTCTCTCTCTACCCCTTTTCTGTCTTTCCTGGGTGTCTCCCTGGGGCTCCGCGATGTTTGATCTCATTTGTTTCTCCACTGCTCTCTGGCCCCCACCCCCTTGCATCTGTGTGACTTTGCTCCAGTGACCCCATTCCATCCTCTCCCCGTTCCTTAAGGAAAGGCAAAGTGGGGGGCAGGGGCGGGGGCCGGCAGCAGGCGGGCACTGTACATACGAGCTGGGTGGCGGCGATGCTGGCCCGCAGGAAGATGCAGGCGGGCCCCACCAGGCTGCTGAGCACCGAATAGCCCTGGATGCCCGGCCCAGGGCTGCCCTGCTCTTCGGGCTCGGGGCTGAGGCCGGGGCTGTGGCAGGAGCCCCCTGTGGGGGAGCCAGGCCACGGCCAGCCATCCTGCAGCAGAGCCTGCCATGAGCAGGGGCAGTGCCCTTTCCGTCCCCACTCGGCCTCCCGTGTCTTTGGAACCTGGCACAGGACAGGGGGCTCTCACCCACCAACATCCTGGGCTGGCAGAGTCCATCTCTTCCACCAACTGGGCAAGCTGAGGCCCAGAAAAGGCAAGAGATTTGGCCAAGGTCATTCAGAAAGCCAATGCAGGGTGAGACCGTGAACTCAATCTCTGAGTCTCCAAGGTCAAGACTGCCCAGCGAGAGCAGGGAGAGCACAGGCTGACGAGCTTGGCAGGGAAGGCCCAGTGGTCTGTGGGGCCAAGGGCAGATGGGCCAGAGTCTGGGAGCTCCCAGGGGAGATCTCGGGGGGGCTGGGGCAGTGGGGGCCAACACCTCCATCCCCATGCCGGGCTCCACCTCTAACCCCAGCCCAGCCCTCTCACAGGGCTCTGTCCGCCCCAGCTGGCCCTTCGAGGGTCCAGCCCAGCCTTAGCCATCCTACCTTAGGCCTCCGGGCTTGAGGCCGCTTGGCACAGTTTCCCATGGGCCCTTGAAACATGCGGGGCCTGGAGTCCTGGGAGCAGCCCTGGGCAGGGAGAGTCTGGGAGCACTGCAGGGGATTTTCCTAGCGTTTTGTGGGGAAGATCAGGGGCGGGTGGGCAGGCGGGGGGTTCTGGGCACAGGGGCTTGGGCCCTGATCCGGGATTATCTCTGAGCATCTCTGCTGGTGAGGGGGGTTATTGAGAGGCCAAGGCCCCTGGAAGGCACAGCCTTCCCATGCCCACTCCTAACATCTTCCAGACACCCCCTCTCCATCAGCCTTCTCCCCCAATCCCTACCCCTAATCTCTCCCGATCAGGAAAGATTTAATGTCTTCAGAAGCAGGGCCTGGACCTGGGAGGGGGAAACCAGGTGCCCAGTGTACCAGGCAGGCTGGGGCATCTCTCTCCTCGGAATGGCAGATGATACCAGGTGGTTTGAACTCTGCAGACACTCCCCCAAAGCCTGTCCTGAGAGAGGAGGCAACCTCTGCCCAGCCCAGAAAGCCCCTGCCCGCCCCTGCCAGGTCCCTAGCTCCCACTCAGAGTGCCTACCCTGCCTGCCGGACCCGACCAGCCACCCAACCCTGTACTCGGGCCAGGAGCTGAGGAGAGCAGACTCTGCATGCTGTGTGCTGGCAGCCAGGCTCAGGGAGGGTAGAGGTGGGGAGGGACACGAGCCTCCTTCCCAAGTGGCTGATTGACCAACTGACCGGTGCATCAACACACATGTCCAAGGGCTCCTGCCTGGGCTCAGCACCTCAGTCTGTCCTACAGAGCCCCAGTTCGGGTGTGGGATACCTGCTGTACCTCACGGTCCCCTGGTTGATGACAGCCCCGCACCCCTGCCCCCTTTACCTGCCCATAGGCTGCCTGCACCTGGGCCTCGAGCTCCTGGAGGAGCGCCCGCCGCCGGGTGGCTGCTGGGCTGGCGGGGGCCTGGCTGGGCCCTGGAGTGCCCTCAGAGGGGCTGGGGTCCCCCACGGGGAGACTGCCATCTTCCGGGCCCTGGGAAAGGGCCATGCAGACCAGGGCTGGCACCTCCTTCTGGCTGGAGGACACTGCCTCACTCCGGTGTCCCCGCTCCTGTGGGAGGGTGGCCTAGTGGGCATCGGTGGGGCTGGCCCCACAAGGTCCCTGTACTCTTCCCTATTTCTTGTTCCATGGGCTGGTAGGGCCCCAGACCTCCCAAGTCCCATATCTTTCCTCACACAGCCCCTCCCAGAGACCCCAGGCCTCCCCCAGCCCCCCACCCTGCAGCCATCATGCTGGCCACAGAACGCACCCCAGGCCCCGCGATGCCATTCTTGCAGACCCCAGCTTGCCTGGCCTCTCAGGCTTCTGCCCACACCCTCTTTCTCTGTTTCTGTCTCAGTTTCTGCCCCATCTGCTCTGGGGGTGTCTTCCGTGCCTGTCTCACCTGCAGGCCCTCCCTCAGCACCCCTGCCCCTGCTGACATCTGTCCAGCTCTGTCCCTCTGGGTGTCTCTGCCCCCACATGCCCGTGTCCCTCTCTTTGTTGCAGGAGACTCTCACGTTCATCCGTCTGACCTTCTGTCTGTCCATCCTTGCTTGCTCTGTTTTCCCCACCCCCTCTCCCAGGATGGCTCCTGGGTCCCCCCACCAAGCCGCACCCCTCCTACCTGCTTCTCCCCACCCAGAGCCCCAGGGCACCTCTGCTCTTCCCTACCTCCTGCCTTCTGCTGACCTCCAACCTCCTGCTCCTCAGGGGCAAGGGTGAGGGTGGGCCAGGCAGCCCCCACTGGCCTCCTGTGGCCCCAGGTTACGCCCCCAGTCTGCTTACCACCCAGCCGCCTGCGCCTCACCCCCCAGAATAAGGTCAGTCGTCCTGCCCCGGCCTTGCTCCCGGCCCCTCATGATTTATTCACCTGTACCCCGCACCAGGCTTTGCCCCAGGGAACCAGATCCCACCAGACGCCTGTCATCTGAGCTAGTGGTTCTGACCTCTCCTGGCCACTTCTGGCCATCCATTCATGTATTCCTGGGACCACACAACAGACCCTGTCTGCCCTGAGGGCCCTGCTGTGAGGCACATCTAATTCAGAAAAGGGTCAACAGACAGTCTCCAAGTGCCCGGGGGTACTGACTGGGGCATCTGGGAGGCTTCATGGAGGAGATGAGGGGACAGGGCAACATTCTAGGCATGGCTCACTTGTTTAAACCGGGCTTAGCCCCTGGTGGGTGCTGTGGTCCTCGGCAGGGATCAGCTGTGAACTTGGAGTGTTCTAGGCACTGGAATCTGGCAGGATATGTGGAGTGGAGGCCACATAAGGGTGGCAGGGGTCAATAGCCCCTGGAGAGAGTATGGGTGGCAAAGACCCGGAGAAAATGTCAGGGGCTGAATGTTCAGCAGTCATCTGTGGGGTACCTGCTATGGGCTCTC
Source organism: Phataginus tricuspis (assembly GCA_029783875.1). Classification (NCBI taxonomy): domain Eukaryota; kingdom Metazoa; phylum Chordata; class Mammalia; order Pholidota; family Manidae; genus Phataginus; species Phataginus tricuspis. The sequence continues at coordinate 8,375,559 of JAQQAC010006904.1, read as the reverse complement.
CTGGGGCCTGGGAGCCAGGCCCTGCCTCCTGGCAAATCCCGCCTGGTGGGAGAGGCACACCCAGCATGACGGTGGAGAGAAACGCCCAGCAGGCTGCCTAGAGGGAGCAGAGGGGGCCTAACTACGACTGGGGGTCATGAGCCACAACCAGGGGGACAATGGGAGTGACCGCGTGAAGGGGGTGGCTTTGCAGGCGGAGGGGACAGCCTCTGCACAGCCTGAGCAAGTCTGAGGATCTGAGGAAAGGCCAGGGCTGAGAGACCCGTGGGTGCCAGCCAGGTGGTCAAGGGCGCCAAGGGCTCACTGTGACCATTCACGCTGATCTTTGAGAGCTCAGTTGTCAGCATCCTCTCGCCCCTCTGGGGCCTGGGTTACATCTCCTTGCACTGCATCCCAGGCAAACACTGCAAACATCCTTCAAGGAGGAGAGTTCTGTTTTCTGCAAAGTTATACAAAGGGCCTGCAGGCCTGAGCTCTCCCATGCACTCGCTGTGTGACCCTGGACAAGGCATTTTACCTCTCTGTGCCTTAGTTTCATTATCTGGAAAATGGGGGTTGGCCTAGTATCTGTCTCCTGGTGACTTTGTGAAAATTAAGTGATAAAGGATCTAGCAGGTTCCTGGCAGATAGGAAGGGCTTAAAAAATGGTAGATGCCATATGATGAACGATTCCATGTCCAAATAACCATGTAAGAAGGTGGAAATAGTGAGAAATGTGTGTCCCAAAGTACAAGCCGACGTAGTGGGGGCTATACCTGGTCAGGGTCTAGTGGGTAAAAGTGTTTCGATCAAGAAGCAAAGCCTTTGTGTCTAGGGGGGAGAAAGCCTGGCTTGGAAATCCTTCCTGGCTTGTGTTCAATGAACAGCAACCAGGACATTTCCTTTGCTGCCCTGACTTGTCCGGTCTAACTTAACCAAGCTGGAGGCCCTGCTCCAGTGTCCAGGATGTCCAGGTGGTTGATGGATGGACAAATGGATGGATGGATGAATGGTTAGGTGGGTAAGTGAGTGGCTGTCTGGATGGGTGGGTGATTTGACGGATCAACGTTTGAATGGTTGGTGGTTAGAAGGATGGATGATTAGGTAGATGGATGGATAGATGGACAGATGGATGGAAGGATGCATGGACAGGCAGGTAGCTGGACAGATGGATAGGTGGATGGATAGCTTGGTGGGTAGATGGAAAGTTGGGTGGATGAATGGACAGATGGATGCTTGGATAGACAGGTTAATGGCTGACTGGATGGAAGGGGGGTAGGTGATGAGCTATGGTTAACTGGTTGGTAGATGGATGGATGGGTGATTGGGTAGGTGCGTGTATAGAGAGACAGACAGATAGCTGGACGGAGGTGGATAGATAGCTGGGTAGATGGATTGCTGGCAAAGCTCTTATATTCTTCATCTAAAGTCCATTAGAGTGGAGGCATATCTTTCCTATTTTGGTGTCTCCTGTGACATCCAGCCCACTCAGCACCTGATACATACTAACCAATGTGTGAATGAAGGCTTGTGTCTGTCTCCCCCAACTCTGAGCTATGATTCCTCTGATGGCAGAGATGATGGCTCTTTCTCCACCATGGCTGCTTACAAGCTTGGAACCTGATAGGCACCATGCACAGAACCATGTTGAGATCCGACTTCATACTCACTAGGAGAGCTAAAGTAAAAAAGACAGCACCAGTTGTTGGTGAGGATGTGGAGAGGTTGGAATGTCATATGCTGTGACTGGGTTCATGAAATGGTAGAGCCACTTTGGAAAAGAGTTTGGAAGTTCTTCAAAATTAGTTACCATACGACCCAGCAATTCCACTCTTAGATGTACACCCAGGGGAACTGGAAACAAGTTCACATCAAACTTTGCATGCAAATGTATAGAGCGGCATTATTCATAACAGCCAAAACGTGAAACGACCCAAGTGTCCATCATTGCATGTACAGGCAAGCAAAATGTGGCCTATCTGTATAATGGAATATTATTCAGCCACAAGAAGGAATGAAGCACTACCCACACCCTACAAGGTGGATGAACCTGGAAGACATTATGCTAAGGGAAGGCAGTCAGACACAGACGACTGCACAGTATAGGATTCCAACACGAAATGTGTTGAAGAGGTGAATCCATAACAACAACATAGATTAGTGGTTGCCAGGGGATGGGTGGAGGGGGCAGGGGAATGAGGAGTGACTGCTAACAGATAAGCGGTTTCTTTCTGGGGTAACGAACATGTTCTGGAATCAGTGGTGATGACCGCAGAACTGAATATACTAAAACCCACACATGTACACTTTATAAGGTGAATTTTAAGTGGCAATAAAGCTGTTTATATATATTGAAAAACCCTCCAAAGACAGGCGCTGATGAATACCTGGTGGAAGGTCGGTACAGGGAGGTGCCTGGCCCCTTGGGCTGGTAGAGCCATGCTTCTGGGCCCGGGGGAGGAAGCCCCGGGTGGCCACAGAGCCAGACCAGGGTCTGGGGCTGTGGGGCCAGAGGACTGTGGGTAAAAGCAGTCACCTGGAACACACAACATAGTGCCAAGCCATCCTGGGGTGCCGCCTGCCCAGGGGACAGGCTGGAGGGTGTGAGCTGGCAGCTGGACAGAACATCTCCCCTCTCCCAGGTCTGTGATGCTCCCGCGCAAAGGGAGGGTGTGCATGCTCCGGGCCTGAGCAAGTGAAAGAAGCTCTCTGGGCCTTGGTGTCCTCATCCGTGTAATGGGAATAAGATTCCCTCCCACTCAGGGTGTTTGTGGAGATGAAATGAGACCATGTACATGAAAATTTTTTGTAAGCTGCTAAGTGCTGGGCAGATGTTCCTCCAGCTGTGAGTCAGGGATAAAACCTCCCCCCACCTCTCCCAGCCCCAGGCAGCTGTGGGCTCAAAGGAGGCTAAGCTGCTCCTGATTAGGCCTGTTCCGGTTTTTTCCCCATGCATCGAGTGGGTACTTTTGCACCTGGGAAGGACACCTTCCTCTCTCCTTGTGGCTCTGTCAAGAAAACCAGGTGGCGCGGTCAGGCTCAGTCAGGCCCCAGTTCCCAAGAAAGACTGCCACGCCCCCTGAGAGGCCCCCACCCCGGGAAGGGGCGGCCAGGAGACGAAGTGGGCTGGGATGTCAGATGCGCCTGCAGGGAGGCAGGCCCTGGGCTCTGGCTGCAAGGACACAGCCCTCCCAGCCCTCCCAGGTCCAGGAGGTCCTGCTCATTCCAGTCTGTCTTTGCATCCCCTGGCGTCCCCAGGTCTAGCCTGCATTTGAAGAGAAGAGAGCACTTGGACTCAGTTAAAAATAACAACCAAACAAAAAACAGTTGGGAGACTACAAGGCCTTGCAGAAGAAAGGATGAGGATTAAAATTAAGGCCCCCAAAGCCAGACAGACCTGTATTAAAATCCTGTTTACCAGCTGTGTGATCCTGGGAAAGTCACTTAACCTCTCTGTGCTTCAGTTTCCTCTGCAAAATGAGGATCAGAACAGTACCACTCCTTAGGGTTGTAATATATGTAAAGTTTTCACCACTAGACCTCAGCCCCTAAGGGTTTGCTACTATAATCAACATGGGCAGAGGTTGTGTAAATAGATGTCTATTGAAATGGCATTTTCACGCAATAAGCGCCCATTGTGTGCTGGTCCTGGGGACCCAGCAGTGAGCCAGGTCCTCAGTCCGGGCCTTCTGTGCATCGTGAGGAGCTTGTGTGTTTGGGGGAGGTGTGGTGACTGTGATGCCAAGTGTGGGCGCTTCTAGTAAAGCCACGGCCCTGCAGGCAGGGCTCACCCGTGCAGAGGAGCAGGTGGGCCTATCCGGCTCTGCCCCCGCCACACTCAGCCCTGCCCAGGACCAAACTCAGGGCAGGAGTCCGCGAATTCCTGGGATGAGCTGGAGGGAGGTGGAGCAGAACCACATAAATAAGGTCTCTGGGCTCCTCCCCACCTCTCGCTGTGCTTCCCCTCACTGCTGGCCAGGGAGCTGGGTTTGGACTGGGTTGGGGGCAGGCCCAGGCTGAGTCCCCTTTTCCTCGAGGGCTGACCCCCAAGCTGCCTGCCTCTGGGCCCTGCAGCCGTCCTGTCTGTCTGTCTCTCCTAGTGTTGCCCTACGCCGTCGTCTGCTCCCCAGTCTCAGGTGTTCTGCTCCTTCTGGAGGGTGAACAGCGCAGACCGCGCCCAGGCCACCTGAGCAGCTCCCCAGGCTTAGGCCAAGGCTGTGGGGCTGGGCGGGGCCAGGGCTCTCTTGCCTCGGGCTGCATGGACTGCGGCCACAGGCTGCTGCTGTCTGTCCACGTGCCTCTGTTCCATCCCTGGGGTGCTGTGGGATGGGGTCTCCACCATTGTCCCCTTCTCCCAAGACCCCACTGGGGCTGTGGTCTCCTCTCTCTCTCCATGGTTCATCTTCTCCTCAGCAGGCTCTGAAGCTTCTGTCCTATCCCCATGTCCTGTCCCCACACTCCTGACCCTTCCCCAGGGTGCTGGGGGACCGGGGTCCCTGCCCCAACCCCACAGCCTTGTCCCCCACTCCGCCAGGGCACTGCGAGGCCACACACATGCTGCTGGCTGACCAGGGCCAGAGCTGGAAGGAGGAGGTGGTGACCAAGGAGACCTGGCTGCAGGGCCCACTCAAGGCCTCCTGTGTGAGTGGCTGTGCCCAGACGGGGGTCAGGGGCTAGGCCTTGGGGGACACTCAGTCCACAGCCACGTTCTGTCCAGGTCCCACAAACAGGCACCCCTCAGGCCTAGGGAGGTGCACACCAGAGGTTTGGTCCACCCTTGCAGGGGCCAGACCTGGGGTAGGGGCCTTGGGCCACTTGGGCAGAGAATTCAAGTCTCAGGGCCCTGGGGTGTGGCCTAGAAACAGGCTTGGGCTTCAGCTGGGTGTGTCCCCTGGGGCTTGTGGAGATGGGAGCAGCAGACTTGGGCAGAATGGGTCCTACAAGGCAAGGGACCTGGTTGCCCAGGCCTGAGGCCCATAGCCTTTTGCGGAAGAGGGGAGCATTGCGGCACCAGCCTGGACAGAACCTGACCAGCTGCCGGGCCACTGACCCAGGGCTGTATGGCAAAGACCAGCAGGAGGCGGGGCTGGTGGACACGGTGAACGACGGCGCGGCGCGGAGGCCCTGCACTGCCCCGCAGCCTCCTCACCCAGCAGTTATGTGATTGCAGCTGGGCTGGAGTGCAGCGCCGGGGCTGGGGAGGCCCCCTGGCCAGCGAGCCAGGCATGCCGCATGCTGCCGCGGGATGGCTCCCGTTCACAGGAGGAGGGCAAGGCCTAGTATGTGCAGGAGCTGCCGGGGCACCTGAAGCCTTTTGAGACTCTGCCGCCCCAGAACCAGGGGGCCGGGCCTTCCTCATGGGTGACCAGGTGAGGGCTGGGGCTGGCCCCCTGTAGGTGCATTTCTCAGAAGGGCAGACAGAACCAGAGCAAGGCCGTGGCCGGTTCACTGGAGCAGTCAGTGGTCTGGCTCCCAACAGCCCCTCTCTCTCCTGACCCCTCTGAAGCCCTTTAGTGGCCCCCGCCCTGCAGATCTCCTCCACGGAGTACAACCTGCTGGGCTTGCTGCTGAATCACCAGGTCCTGACCCCGGCTGCCTGGACTCCCTCCCCCAACTCTCAGCCTACGTGGCGCGCCTCAGCTTCTGGCCCAAGCTCAAGGCCTTCCTGGCCGCCCCTGAGCATGCAGACTGCACCAGTTTTGCAAGATATGAGCCTGCTTGGCCTCCCTTGGGAAAGGGGCTGACTTTGGTGAGAGGAAAACTGTGCTGTGCTCACTGAGGGGCCGAGAAGGCATGGGGGCGAACCCTCTGCCCCTTCCCAGGCTGCCTCGGAGAGGATGGGGGCCAGGCTGGGCATCTGGGCCCTAGAACAGCATGGGCCCCTGGAGCTGCCAGGAGACAAAAAGGAGTTCCAAGTCCAGAGACACTCCAGACCTCAAGGATCTACCCAGGAGGACTTCCTGCAAGAGGGAGCTGAGCCCACAGGGGTACTCATGATTACAGCAACATGTGCAGCCATCTCAGTCTGCAAGTGGTCTCCGTACACTTAGATGCTATGCACACATGTACACTTGAGAGTGACACGCACACTTGGGTATTTCACATGTGTGCCAATGTTACCTGTTCTCATGTGCCACCATGGTCATTCCCAGTGTTACGGCAGGCATCCAGCAGGGCCCAGGTGTGTGACCCAAGGCAGGCCTGGAGCTATGGGTGGCCTCCCACTGCTTGAGGACTCCAGCAGGTAGAGGGTCTCCCTCAACTCCAGGGAGCCTCTGCCAGCCCCGGGGGGAGCACCTGGCCACCCGCCCAGCCCCAGCCCAGCCCTCCCTCCTGAAAGGCTGTGACCACCTCCTGCTGGATCACTATACAACGTAGAGTCGACAATTCTAGTAAAAAACGCTTGGCACTCTTGGTGCAAACCTCTCAGTGGCTCTCACTGCCCTCTGGGCAAAATCCACGGCCTAAGGAGCTTGCCAGTCCCCTGCGGTAAGAACTCTGGAAATTCCCCAGCCTGCCGGCCCGTTCACCCTTAGCACACACTGCCCTCGGCTCTCCAGACAGCCCAGCCGTGCCCTCCCCGCCTTCGCCCCCTAATCCCCGCCGCCTCGCCTCTTCAGAGCCCTCAGCCTGACCCCTCGTACTCCCCGCCTCCCTCAGCTCCACTCTTTGGGGTCCTGGCTGACCAGTTGTCTCTCAAACCCTCCTGTGAGGAAAGAGACCCATCTGGTTCTTTTCTGCTCCCCTGCCTCCAGGTGAGGTGGCTGACTCTCCTTTACCTGTCAGGAAATGGGTATATGAACACCAGCCAGACCTGAGTCCATGTCCCACTCCAAGGGGAGGCCACAGGGAGCTCGAACACTTGGTCACTCAGCCAAATCTATCAGACGCCTGTCCACGTTCCCAGGCCTGGTGCCCTCGTTCCACGCTGGGCCGACTGGGGGCTACTTCATCTGCCCTCTCAAGGGAGGCCCTGGTCCAAAGCCCACAGCTCAAATGGGAGAGCTCGAATTCAAGCCCAGGCCAAGTGACTCCAGGCTTTTTCACTGGTGGTCCTCAGGAAGGGAGGGGGCTGGGGGCCAGAGGCAAGAGCAGGTGGCTGTCCCAGGGATCTAGAGTGACCCCAGCGCGAGCAGGTGCCAGAGGCTGGCAGAGGCCCCTTGGGGTGTAGAAGGGGCAGGGGAGCTGGTACTCACTCTGGAAGCCTCGCCTACCTGACTGAGGACCTGGAGCTGGTTCCCAGGGCACAGGGAACCGCAGCAGGCTTTGACCAGGAACCGTGACACAGAGGAGGACTTAGGAATCTTAACCCGTAAGCGCTCAGGAGGCCTCAGGTGTCACCTACCTCAACACCCTCCCCTTACAGATAGGGCAGCCGAGGCCTGGAGAGGGTGATGGGCTTCCGGGTCCGCTGAGCAAGCAGGTAGGTGGGCCATGATGACACCCTGGGTCGGAGGCCCCCGAGCTGCAGGCCTGGCTGCCCTGTAAAGGAGCCTGTGCCTGACAGAGTCTGAGCAGAAGCCTTGAGCTGGTTCTTTATTGGATTTCGGGGGCTGATTGGCAGTTTTGGTCACGGGAGGATGAGAGCTGGCCTCTTTTGGGGGGAATGCCCCGGACGGCCCTGTTGGCCCCCTAGAGGAAGGCACTGGAACCCTGAAGCACCCACTGATTGCCCTGGAGGCAGATGTTGCTGTCCTGGTGGGTTTCCTAACTGCCCCAGGGAGGCTGCTGGGAGGGCCACGGCCTGCAGCCCCACGGCCTGCGGGGCTCCTCTGTGCCCCGCATCACTTGTCCTCTGAGTGTTCAGCAGAGTGTGCTCAGCTCCTGCATGGAGTGGTGAGGGCAGCCACGTCGTCCACCCCGCAGGCAGACAGGACAGTGGCCACAGCGCGGGCCTGGGGGCACTTCGGCTCTGCATGTCTGAGGGCAGCAGGAGGAAAGTTGCTCTTTTGAAAGCTTCCTGCAACCAACTGCTTCCACATTCTTTGGGGTAACTGAGCTGAGTGTTTTCATTGCACAGCTCCATGACCCCAAGAAGGCATTGCAAGAGGATCTTGCAACTGGGAGGAGGGACTCCCAGGAGAGGTGGGGCCCCTCTTTGGGTGGCAGGGGACTGGTGTGAGCTGGTGCAAGGTATGGGGTGACAAGACGGCTAGGTTGGGGAGGCAGGGGGCTCCTCCAGCTGGAGAGAGGACAGATGACACCCGGGTCTGAGCTTCCTCCTGGCAGTGCCCCAAGCATTTACATAAATGAACTCATTTAATCATTACGGAAGAACCCAGGAGTAGAGGTTATTAGTATCTGCATTTTACAGATGAGGAAACTGAGACACAGAGAGGTGAAGTAACCAGCTCCAGAACACACAGCTGGTTAAGAGGCCGGGTCAGGATTTGAACCCAGAATCTCTAGTTCCAAGCTCTCTTTGCCATAGGTCAAGCTTGAGCTACTATTTCTTGTATCCTGGTAAAGGGTAACTCTGGTGACCCCCTAATTACATGGGGGACAGGAACCCTAAAGAAAAGGTTGAGCTTTCGGCTATCAGGGAGGGGAGGGGAGTGGGGCCTGCTCTATCTGAAGGCTGGAAGTTTAGAGACTGGGGGCAGGGTTGGCTCCCCAGCTGGGGGACAGGGTGGGACATGCCAGTTACAGGTTAGAAGCTCTGTCCTCCTGGGAGCTCCTGGTTCTTGTCTGCTGCTGCTGGGCCAGAAGGGGTGGAGTCCAGGGGCTGGGATACCAGCCTGGGGAGGGTGCAACGAGGGGCACAGGGAATGGCCCTGGACCTGGACAGACCCGGAGGCCGCTCCCCGTCCACACAGCCAGGTGGGAAAGCTGCTGCGGGAGGTTTAGCTCCATTCCTCTCAGTCTCCTACCTCCACCACCTCCTCCAGCTGTCAACATCCCAATGGCTCTGGCTTGGGCTCCATCCCTATCCCCACTCTTCCCCCATCCCAGCTTGTGAGCTGCCTGAGGACTCTTCCCTACCCTGGTCAGAGCCCTAGAATTGGAGGTTGAGACCCTGGCTATCCTTACCCAAACGTGCAGACTTGGACAAGTGGGTCTGTTTCCTCTTCTGACATCAGGGAGTGTCACAAAGGGCCCCAGTATTTACCGAGCACCTCCTTCAGCCAGACCCTTGGCAGCTCTTAAAATCTGTTTTTACAGATGAGAAAACAGGTGAGAGTTGGAATCTTCTCCCAGGCAGGCTGAATACCAAGCCTACAAGCTTCCCAAACAGCCCTGGAAAGTGCTCTGGGCTTGAACATGCTCTGGGCGAATCTAGTCATCAATGAAGTGGTTGTTCTAAAATTTAATGTTAGTTAAATGTTAAATATCCTGATTGAAAGCCAGTGGAAGCCTCGGGAATGTCAGATGCAAGAGCACGGGTCATGCCCAACCTCTGGCCTGTTGTGCTGTTTGCTTTCAGAGCCGGAGGGGCCGGAGCCACTCTGCAAACCTGTCGGGATGAATCCGGTGAGCGTGTGCAGCCTGAAGCCTCCTTGCAGAGCCTACGGAGACATTTACCCAAGAACTGCTGAATGTTTGTCTGGAATGCGTTTTTGGCAACAAAACCACACTTGAGTTCCAAGTCTTCCTGTTGGAAGACTTTGGACAGGGTGTGGGGGAGCCTTTTGGTCTCCAGATAGGATTTTCCCCAAGGTCAGATTTGCTGCCCCTTCAACTCATTGTATAAACCTTGTTCTTAAGCAGGGCGCCCCAGGGTGGGGGGACTGGATGGAGATGTTTGGATTGCCCATGTGATGTGTCTGTGACTGCATTCTGGCACAGAAGTGTGTCTGTCAACGATGAGAAGTTGGCGGCCTCTGAAAGAGTCAGGCTCAGTACGTTTAAGTCTTTAAAGAGACACACTGATTAGGCCACACCTGTGGAAAGTTACCGTTTTGAGTTTGAAGCAGTTGCTTTTCCTGTTATTCCAAAAATAGGGCAACTACAACTTTGGTTCATAAATCCAGCCAAGGCAGAGTTGCAAGCACAGCAGGGATTTTCACCCAGCTCTGGCCGGACCATATCTGTGTGCATCTCTCCCTCCACCCCCCCACCCCCCACTGTCCTCTGGTACCAGGTCCTGAACTCCAGACACACGTGACCCAAGCCCATCCAAGTACTGAGCCCCAGTCCCAGGCACAGTACTGGACCCAAGGCATGAGCCCCCAGACAGAGCTGGGTCCGTTCAGGGTCCTCGCCTGACCCATCCCAGGTGGCAGCTGGCCAGGTCCACAGGCTTGTTTTTCTGTTCAGGAGGCTGCAAGGATGCAAATTTGGAGACTATGGGGTTGTTTATAGCTGAGAGAGTACAGCCTCTACCTGGAGAAAAGTGTGTGTGTGTGTGTGTGAGAAAGAAAGAGAGGGTGGACATGATTCCCGTACTGAGAAGCCAGCACCACTCCATCCTCCCTGCTTTTGTTCATAAATGCCTCCTTTCTGGGGTTGAGTTTCTGTGATCAGCTGAAACTGTGATAGTTTAAAACTATGTCCAGAAATTCTTTGACAATTTTCCCCTCAAAGTTTGGACCAAATTCTCTACCCTTTGCGTGTGGGCTGGACTTAGTGACCGCCTTCTAATCACATGTATGGTGGTCGTGATGGTACATTATGTCCACGACTAGGTCATCAGAGGCACAATGGCCTGTTCCTCACTCCCTATCTTAGATCCCACGCTCTGCGGGGAGCCAGCCACCATACCAGGAGGACACTCAACAGCCCTTATGGAGAGTCCCAGGGAATGAGGAACGGAGGCTTCCGCCAAAGCCGCCACTAAATCCGCGGACAGTGTCACATGACACACTGACCATGTGACCAGGCCGTCTCAGGAGGGAATCCCCCAGCCCATCAAGCTTCCAGGCGGCTGCAGCCAGGCCACCACCTTGACTGCAACCTCATGAGAGGCTGTATTAACCAGGTCTCTTATTTTCTGTATCCTGATGCTTTTGGTAACTCCCAGGGTTAGTCAGCTCCTAGAGTTGCTAAACAACTTGCCTTTCAGAGCCCACACTTCCAACTGCCCCCTTTACTGCGTCCACCTGCCCTCATCACCCCAGGGCACGCACCAGACAACCAAGGACAACCCCTGCCCCTGAGAGCCTGCTGGAATTATCCAAACCAGCCAATTCTCAGGCTGCTTACCCTGCCTCGCCTGTTCTTCCCATGAAAACCCCAGTAAGGCTCCTGCCCACCGCCCCTACCTCCTCCCTCTGCCTCCGGACCGACCCTTGTGGTGGGGCCCTTCCTCGTGGGGCCCCTGGGGTGTGGCACGCTCCCTCCCCTTGGGATCTGTGGGTAACAAACTGTCCTTTCAACCGCACTGCCGTCTAGTCTGCTGGCCTTGCCACACCTAGGTAATAGTACTAAAACCTCTGTGTGAAAGAGAGACTGACCGAAAACCACGCAGCCGCTCCCGAATTTCTGCCCCAGAAACAGACATAATAACTGTTTGTTTTAAGTGGCTGACTTTTTAGGTAATTTGATAGGCAGCCATAGATGACTAATACAGAGTTGGAACCAAGCTGATACCACCCAGCCTCAGCGTGGGATGGCACAGGAGCAGCTTTCATGGCTCACGAAGCAACACAGGCGCTCCGAGACTCCAGGAGCTGTTTCCCAGAGGTTTTCTCATTGCTTTGGTCGAGGTTTGGTGTCTTCTCGGAGGTCACCTGCAGAGGTGTTGGTCAGCGCTTGGGACAAATTCTCATCCTTCCTACAGGAGTCTTCCCCTTGATGATCTTGATTTCTGATTGTGACCCCAGTGTGGTTGAGTCTCAGCGATGCACGCTGCTGTGAAGACTTCCCCAGTGGAGCTCATGCACATAGAAGAAGCAGGAGACCATGGTGGCTAAGGGAGCAGGTGACGAACGTGGCTTCAGGTTCCAGCAGTGCCCCTGAGTGGTCGTGTGATCCTGAACTAGGTACCCCAAGAAGAAAACACACCTAAAACATTTGCACAGTGCCTGCCTCTTAATAAGTGCTCAGTAAATGGCTGAAAACAATTTTAGTAAGAACCCAGCTCTGGAGATATGAACACCACCATTTTCTTTGGTGCTATCTCCATCAACATGTTGGGAAAGCCATGTCCCTTCTTTCACCATATATTTTGTACAAATAAGCCATCAAATAAGAGGGGGGAATAAAGGTGATGAGTTGACCTCCAGCAAAACTTGAAGTTTGACATTTCAAACAAATCATCACTTGGGTCCTTGATTCTAGAACAAAACAAAGAAATAATACTGCATTGCAATGTCCTCTCCAAGTGAATTTTTTTATTAAGGTATTATTGATATACACTCTTACGAAGGTTTCACATGAAAAAAATAATATGGTTACTACATTCACCCTTATTATCGAGTCCCCCCCATACCCCATTGCAGTCACTGTCCATCAGTGTAGTCAGATGCCACAGAGTCACTATTTGCCTTCTCTGTGCTACACTGTCTTCCCCATGATCCCCCCACACCATGTGTGCCAATCATAATACCCCTCAATCCCCTTCTCCGGACCCTCCCCCACCTCTCCCCTTTGGTAACCGCTAGTCCCTTCTTGGAGTCTGTGAGTCTGCTGCTGTTTTGTTCCTTCAGTTGTGCTTTGTTCTTATACTCCACAAATGAGGGAAATCACTGGGTACTCATCTTTCTCCACCTGGCTTATTTCACTGAGCATAATATCCTCTAGCTCCATCCATGTTGTTGCAAATGGTAGGATTTGTTTTCTTCTTATGGCTGAATAATATTCCATTGTGTATATGTACCACATCTTCTTTATCCATTCATCTACTGATGGACACTTAGGTTACTTCCATATCTTGGCTATTGTAAATAGTGCTGCGATAAACATAGGGGTGCATCTGTCTTTTTGAATCTGAGAACTTGTATTCTTTGGGTAAATTCCTAGGAGTGGAATTCCTGGGTCTAATGGTATTTCTGTTTTTAGTTTTTTGAGGAACCTCCATACTGCTTTCTACAATGATTGAATTAGCTTACATTCCCACCAGCAGTGTAGGAGGGTTCCCCTTTCTCCACATCCTCACCAGCATTTGTTGTTCCTAGTCTTTTCTATGTTGGCCATCCTCACTGGTGTGAGGTGATATCTCATTGTGGTTTTAATTTGCATTTCCCTGATGATTAGCGATGTGGAGCATCTTTTCATGTCCTGTTGGCCATCTGAATTTCTTCTTTGGAGAACTGTCTGTTCATATCCTCCACCCATTTTTTAATTGGGTTATTTGCTTTTTGGGTGTTGAAGCATGTGAGTTCTTTATATATTTTGGATGTTAACCTCTTGTCGGATATGTCATTTACAAATATATTCTCCCATACTGTAGGATGCCTTTTTGTTCTGTTGATGGTGTCCTTTGCTGTACAGAAGCTTTTAAGTTTGATGTAGTCCCATGTGTTCATTTTTGCTTTTGTTTCCCTTGCTTGAGGAGATGCATTCAGAAAAAAGTTGCTCATGTTTATATTCAGGAGATGTTTGCCTATGTTATCTTCTAAGAGTTTTATGGTTTCATGACTTACATTCAGGTCTTTGATCCATTTCTAGTTTAGTTTTGTGTATGGGGTTAGACAATAATCTAGTTTCATTCTCTTGCATGTAGCTGTCTAGTTTTGCCAACACCAGTTGTTGAAGAGGTTGTCATTTCCCCATTGTATATCCATGGCTCCTTTATCGTATATTAATTGACCATATATACTTGGGTTTATATCTGGGCTCTCTAGACTGCTCCATTGGTCTATGGTTCTGTTTTTGTGTCAGTACCAAATTGTCTTGATTAGTGTGGCTTCCAAGTGAACTTTTTAAAACCAAGTTTTTTATTATTACATTTTGAAAATCAACACATTATTTAAGAATAAAAACCAAACTGATTGTTCTAATCACATTAAGCAGCTTGAAAAGCTATTTTCTCAGACACAGCCCTCAGTGTGTGATTTGCTTAAATGGTGTAATTAGTCAAGGGTCTCCAGAGAAACAAAATCAAAAAGATACCATCTTGCTGGAACATTTCAGCCCCAGGCAAGTTTGCTCTGGATCCAGTGGGACTGAATAACAACATTGGAAAGTTGGGGGTAAAGGGTTTATACCAAGCTTTATTCAAGGGTGGCAGGTCAAGTGCTAGAATCACATCTGCATCTGGCAAGTTTGCAATCCATCTCTGTCTCTGCCTACAAGGTAGCACTGGGCAGAGCTCTTTATATAGTAACACCAATAATAATGGCTCATTGTCAATGGGTGTGGAAGCAGTAGCCTAGCAGTAAGCCAATTACATCAATTAGATTAAGGTCAGGTGAGGATCCTGGCCATCAGAACTTCCATTTTCCCTAGAGATACATATATGTAAAGAGATTTATGTATTTATAAAGCTTTACTTATCTATATTTATATATAGAGAGAGATTTATTATAAGGTATTGGATCACATGATTATGGAGGCTGAGAAGTCCCACCATCTGCTGTCTGCAAGCTGGAGGTGCAGAAGAGCCGGTGGTGTAGTTTGGAGGCCTGAGAGCCAGAGATCTGATATAGGGTCCAGTCTGGGTGGAAGGCCTGAGAATCAGGAGCACTGCAGGCAGGGGATGGGTGTCCCAGCTCAGCAGTCAGGCAGAGAGTGAATTCACCCCTCCTCTGCCTTTTTGTTCTATTCAGGCCTCAACAGATCAGGTGATGCCTGCCCACAGTGGGGAGGGCCATCTGTTTTACCGTCCACCAATGCAAATGCTAATGTCTTTTTGGAAATACCCTCACAGAAACACCCAGAAATACTGTTTACCCAGTTACCTGGGCATCCCTTGGCTCAGTCAAATGGACACATAAAGGTGACCACCACAAATAGCTTTGGTAGTTTTCCCTTTTACAAGTGAGACACAATCTCTGCTCCTTTTAGTTTTGCATCTGAGCCCTCAGACCTATAGGATCATCACACCCAGCTGTGTGGAACGGCTCTGCTTCTCCACGCTTCACATCCCTATGCTTTATGTCTTTGTCCACATGGCAAAGTTCTCCCAGGACTACAGATGCCCTCAGATCCAGTAAATCTCCCTGATTCCTGGGAGGGCTGATGCTAGGAGCCTGGGATTGGCCTGAGCTGTTTTGAAGTGAGAGATGCAGCTGCTCAGCATTCACTCTGGCCCAAATGCAAGATGTACTGATTGATAGGGTCAATTTGCACCCCAACAATTTGTACCAGCTCTCAAGGTGGCCCCTGTTTCTCCTCCACTGTCTGGGCCTCTAGGTTTCAAAAGCACATTTTGTTTTGTGTTCACATGCTCAGTTACATGTCTGTTTCCCTATTATATGATGAGAAACCTTTACAGAGAAGGGACTATGTTATTATTTTCTTCTCTCCTTTTAACTGAGCTATAACTTCTGTACAGTAGGTGCACTTCAATTACATAGCTTGACAAATGTTTACACATGTGGACAGTTGCAGTTCTGCCTCCCAAAGGAGATTATTCTGTTTGATGGTGTCACTAGACCCAAGAAAATCCAAAATGATTGTAACCATATTTATTTGTTACATAACAAGCCATCCCAACATGAATAAGACAACTCACACATCTTATTTCTCCCAGTTCTGTGACATGGCCCAGTGACTCTCCTAGTCTGGGCCAACTTGACTGGGGCTTGATGGTCCAGGTCACCCTCATTCTCAGACACCTGCAGCTGAAATGACCTCCTTCCACATGATCCCCTGTTCTCCAGGAGACCAAACCAAGCTTGGTTGAATAGTGGCAGAAGGTTTTCCAGCAGCAAGTAGGGCAAACCTCAATGCTCAAATGCTTTTCACTTTGCTAATACCAACAGACATTAGGGATGCCACATGGTCCAGCCTAGACTCAAGAGGTAGAAAAATCCTTGGTGGGAGGAGCAGTGAATTCACATTGCAGAGGAGCTGTTCAGGAGAATGGAAAGAATTTGCAGTTAGTCACTGATGTTCTTCAGCAAAAAGTGAATGATCACAGGTAGAAGAACTGAGACGCAAGCAAGCAAAGAGGTGGATGTGCAGGTTATTTTTAGGGTAACTGTGGATACAGTGAAGGTTCCTGTGGCCAGGACTCTCACCTGGCCCTGGTCGGCTAGCTCACTACACACGTGTGGGCAATATGGTGTTATTGACTCTATATAAAGAGCTCCGCCCAGGGCTCTGGGGGACACGGTGGCACAGCTGCAAGGCTGCAGGAGAGCAGAGATGAGACTGGAGTGGTGGCAGCGCCGAGGACAGAGACTGAGACAGTTGTGGGTAGAGAGGCCCAGAGGCAGAGACCAGCTTGCTGCATGCAGACTCGCTCTGAGTGGACGGGATTCTAGTGATTGACCTGCCACCATGAGAATAAAGTTGGGTATAACCCTTTCACCCCAAGAACGTTCTACTGTCATTTCTTTGGTCACATTGAATCCATAGTGAACTTGTCTGGGGCTGAAATCCACTGGCAAGACAGTAACCCTAAGTGAATAGAAACAGAATGTATGTCATATAAACTAGTCGTACAGAAAAATGGAATGATACATTCAATCCATATAAAAGAAGGCAAGCAAGGAAGAGAAAGAGAACAGAGCAGGCAGGGTGAACAGCACAGAATAGAGCAGACCGAAACACAGACATGGGCCAGCAATTCAACTAAATGTAAATAGATCACCCACACAGATATGCCCTGTTGATTATTTTTGCAAAGATGCAAAGACAATTCAGGGGAGGAATGACAATGTTTCAGTAAATAGTGCTGGAGCAATTAGACCACCCTAGGCAGAAGATGGGAGAGAATGTTTAGGGTCTAGAGCGGGGCAAAGAGTTCTGAGACGTGACACTGAAAACATGACTGTCTTGCAAATGAGTAGGAGCCGTTTGAAGCACAATATTCCTCATCCCAGTAGTGAAAATCTCTTCATCTGGGCCATAATTCTCTGGACTATAGACGGCATGTCTCATGCCTAGCTCTCGTAGCACCTGTTGGAGTTCAGCATATGTCTGCCATCTAACAGGAGAGGTTGGTAGATCACCCGGATTGGGCCACACAGCACGAGGTGCAGCCATGAGCCAATTGAGGAGGGAGTGACTCCCTGGGGTCTGATGTGCATTTTGTAATCGCTGCCTCAAGGGGGCTGCACTGTCAGGGAAGCCAGCTTTCCCATCTCTGACCCCGACAGAACAATTCCATCCACCCCTAAATCCCACAGACGCAGAAGGCAAGCTGATATTGACTCTGAGGGCTTGTGCCTAAACCGGGAGCCCAAATCCACCAGCTCAGCCTGAGTATGGGGGCGGAGCATAGAGTGCTCCACAACCTGGGGAGGGGGCTGCTCCTCTCCTTGGGGAACTTTCAGCTGCTGGGTCTTTATTTTCTTTACAACCACTGGGCGTGCTTTCAATACAGGAGGCGCCAGTGGCTCCGGCATCACCCTTCGTCTTTCTCCAGCTCCTCCATTTCTGGGGCTGATGGCACCTTTCTCTCCCCTCCCCCGAGTGCCTCCTCTGCTACAACCTTTACCTTTTCTACTGTGCCTCGCAGCAATACTACCTCTGTCTTCAGAAGCTCTCTTACCTTCAGCTCAACACTTCCCAGCTGATGTTCTCGTACCACCTCTGCCTGTGCTTCCCTCAGGAGTTCGTCTTCTTCCTTGATGGCCTCTCCCTCCTTCAGAACACCTGGCAGGGCTGCCGTCTCGTCTCCAGTGGCTCCTCGCTGCCAGCGCTCTCGTGCTGCCTCTTCTTGCATCAATGCCATTTCCCTCCTCAGGGAATCCACAGAAGTTTGCAGCTCACGTTCTTGTGCCGCCATTTCTTGGGTCTCTTCTGTAGACCTTTTTAATACTGTGAGAAGCAGCCAACCCACAGTCCCCGCTGCCTCACGGGCACTCTGCTTCTCAAAGGATCTACTTATTTTACCAAGGGCCACCACTGCAGCCTCAGGTGTCACCTCCACTTGCCTCCACCTCAGACCACATACCCACTGGGGGACAATCCACTGTCTCCCCATTCACAGGGGCAGCCCGCTGAAGCACCCCTCCCATAAGGGCAGCTTGTCTTTTTCCTTGGTCAATAATGAATCCTGCGGACTATGCCAATTGTCTTGCAAATGAGATTCAGCCCCAGGCAAGTTCGCTATAGATTCACTGTGACCAAAGAAATTTACAGCAAAGGGTTCTTGGGGTGAAAAGATTATACCCAACTTTATTTCCAGGTGGCAGGTCAGTCACTAAAATCCCGTTCACTCAGAGTGAGTCTGTGTTATCACTGCTGCTTCGGATGCAGCAAGCCGGTCTCTGCCTCTGGGCCCCTCTGTCTGCACAGCCATCCTCTGGGCCTCTCTGCACAGTCATCCTGCACAGTCGTCCTCTGGGCTTCTGTCCTTGGTGCTGCCACCACTCCAGCCTCTGCACTGCTCTCCTGCAGCCTTCCAGCTCTGCCACCCCATTGTGCATAGAGCACTGGGTGGAACTCTTTATATTAGCACAATAATGGCTTATTGCCTAAAGGTGTGGAAGTGGTAGCATAGCACAGGCCAGTTACATCATCAGGTGGTTTAAGTTCAGTGAGGATCCTGGCCATAGGAACCCCACTTTACCCACAATGACCCATAAAAGGAAAAAACTGATAAATTGGACCTCATAAAAATTGATAAACTGGACCTCTGTAAAATGCCCTAGTAAGAAGATAAAGAGACTAGTTTAGAGTGGGAGGAAAATGTTTGCAAACCACATACCCAATGAGAGACTAGTATCTAGAATATATAAAGAACTCTTCAAATTCAACCATCAAAAAACCCCAAGCAATTCTATTTGAAAGTTGGTAGAAGAAATGAAGAGATTTTAGTGAAGATGATACAGAGATAGAAAATAAGCAAATGAAAAGATGTTCAGTTTCATTAGCCACTCAGGAAATGCAAATTAAAACCACAATGAGATATCACTACATACTTACCAGAATGGCTAAAAAATAGTGACACCACCAAATGTTGGCAAGGATTTGAAGAAACTGGATCACTCCCATAATGCCAGTGGGGATGGAAATCAGCATAGTCACTGGAAACCAGTTTGGCAGCTTCATATAAAAGTAAACCTGCAAATTACCATCAGGCTGGCAGTACTTTATTGCAAAAAAATAAAATAAAATAAAACAATTAAAAATATAGAGGAAATTTTGTTCATGTGAAAAGGTTCCATATTAATCAGAAAGTTGTAAAAATTCTAAATTTGTATGCATCTAATAACATGGCCTCAAACTACATAAAGCAAAACATGATAGAATTACAATGAGAAATAAACTAAACTGTGATTGTGTGTGTGTGTGTGTGTGTGTGTGTGTGTGCGTGTGTCCATTTGCCAATATTGTTTCACTTATATTTTCTCGTAGCCCATTGTGGGATATTTTAACACACTTCTCTCAGTAATTGATAGAGCAGGCAGAGAAAACAATCAGAATACAGAACAGTTAAACAGCTGCAGAATACACTTGCTTTTCAAGCACACTTGGAACATCCACAAAATCAATCCTACAGTGGGCCAGAAAAGTCAACACATTTCAGTGGATTGAAATCGTAGGGTATGTTTTATGTACACAATAAAGTGAGCTAGAGTCCCAAACAGAGAACGCCTTCAGGAGAGTCTGCAGAGCCTTCACACCATGTTCCAGAATCATCGAACCCCAAGTGCTAAGGAAATTCATTACTTCACAGAAAGTAAGCCCACACACAAAGAAAAATCTTCCTCAACTGTGTTTTTTTTGGGGGGGGGGATTTGATGTTTTTAAATAGTTGTTGTTGAGGTATCCTATGTATACTGTAAGGTGCACTGCTTGTAAGTGGACTTCTCGGTGAACTTCCATGTATGCGCACGCCTGTGCAGCCACCACCAGATCACGCAGGACATTTCCAGCACCCCAGAGGGGTCCGCGTGCTCTCTTTCAGTTAATATCCTCAGTGGCACACACTGTTCATGTCTCTAACACTATAAATGAGTACCACATGTGTTTTTGAATTTCATATAAATGGAGTTATATACTATGTATTCTTTTGTGTGGTTTCTTTCCCTTAACATAGTACTGTGGGATTCATCCTAGAGTGTGGCGCTGTTCCACTGTATGACCATACAGTTGATTTTTCCACTCCCCCCTTGGTTGATATCTGGGTTGTTTCCAGTTTGGGGCTTTATGAATAAAGAATAGGCTCATGCGATTATGAAAGCTTGTTAAATCCCAAATCTGCAGGTCGGCTGGCAGACTGGAGACCCTGGGAAGATTTGGTGCTGCAGTTGAGTCTAATGGCAGTTTACTGCCAGTATTCCCTCTTCCTGGGGAGATGTCGTTGTTTTTTTAAGGCCTCCAAGGGATTGGATGAGGCCTACCAGTATTATGGAGAGTAATCTGCTTTACTCACAGTCTATTAAACATTAGAAATCTCATCTAAAAAAATACATTCACAGAAACATCTAGAATAATGTTTGACCAAACGTCTGGATACTGTGGCCTATGCAAGCTGACACATAAAATTAACTATTATCAGTACATACCTAGGAATGGAGCTTTAACAGTTCCTGCAAACAGATTCTCAAGGTGGAGGAGCCTTTTTCGCACTCCCACAAACATTGCCTGACAGTTGCTGCCATATCCCTGTTAACTAACATTTGGAATTGTCAGTGCTTTAAATTTTTCTAATGGGTGTGTAGTGGTAATTGAATAGGTGAGATGCATTTCCCTGATGACTAATGATGCTGAGAAACTTTTTGTACATTTAAGGCTTGTGTGATATTGCCACACAAACTACCTGAATGTTGTCGGGCAGTCCAATCCGGGGAGACCTCCCTGTGTGCTAGGTGAGACCTCAGTGGGGGAAAGGGGTCTTGACTGATTGAGAAAGAATTCATGGGCAGGTGGAGCCGGTACAAGCAAAGAGTAGTTTAATAAGGCAAAAGTACCCACTCAAGGAGGGAGTGTGGACATGCTCCAGAGATGAGCAGCATGGAGGGGTTTGGGTTGGGTGGTCTTATGGCTGGTGTTTAAGCAGGGCATGGAATATCCACCTGGACAGGTGAGGCCTTCTCGGAATAAGGAGGGGATTTCTGGGAAATAGGGTGACACCCTCTTTTTGTCCTTAGGTGGTCTGCCTCTGAACTGTGTGGCCCCAAGGGGTGTCATTTTCAGTATGCTAATAGTGTATACTTTCAGGTGAAGTCATGGTCAACTTCTCCATGTGGGAACCAGCCAGTTTGGGCAGGTCTGTTATCTATACCCTCCCTCCCCACAGAGCAGTTTGCACAGAATGTTTAGAATATATACAAGAATCTAACCGAATGTAAATACTTACCAAAGTCCCCAACCCCCTCCCTGCTCAGTCTGCCTATCGACGTACTATAACCTTAAGACAGCAAATGTTTTTTCTTTACTTTGAGAACTGGGCTGGCTGTGAAATATGGACACAGGTGAGCTAGTAATTTGCTTCTCCTTCAAACCAAAGTCTTTAAATATTTGTTGAAAATATACTTAGTTTGACTGCATAGAAGCTGTTTTAATTTTTTTAATTTGCTTACTGAAACAGATTCGCTTTTAGTATTTGAAAAAAAAAATCCCCAACCTTTTTCTACTTCCTTATAGTTTTCATTCTTGCTTCAGGTTGTGTATTAATTAGATAAAAGTTTAACCGAGGTTACAAAACCTGCAGAACCAAGCTAGGTTTCTCTCACTCAACTGAAAGTCCGGTGTCATCTGGAGGAGGCTGGTGTCCACCCTCCATGGTGTTGGGGGCCAAGGCTCCTGGCTCCCTCTGTCACACTAAGGGTGTTGTCCCTGTCTCCTCCAGTTTCCAGCCAGGGAACCATTGAGGAGGTATATGCTAGGCTTTCGTGTAGATGATAAAATAAGTCACTTGTTGCCAATAGACAGCATGGCCCCATACAGTATTTGGTTTATAATTTCTGACTTTCAGTTGACAATGACTTTTAGTGAATAGGCCTTGCAAATGTGCTCAGGAAAGAGAGGCCAGTGTTATCAAGAAGGTCTTCTTCCTCCCTCCTGACTCCTTCAGCGGGGCAGGCCCAATCCTATTTAACCAGTTGTTTAAGGAACCAAGGAGGCAGCAGTAAATGGGCACTTTATAACTGGTTTATTCCAGGTGTGTTTTATAGACCGGCCTCTGGGGAAGCTCCTGCTGTTTTCTGCCTAAATCCTGCTCTGACCCTGGATGACTTGCTATAAGATTAGTGGCACAGATTGCCCCACACTCTCATGGAGCGCCTTGTAGAGCCAGCTGTTAAAAAACAAATTCAGCAGCATACACTCGAAGATCTTATTGCCTTTATTAAGAGAGTCATGAATCCTGCAGCATCCCACCTGCCAGGATGAGAGATGCCCTGAGGAGTTGTGTAGAAGGGAAGGTTTTGGTAGGAAGGAGGTAGAGCAAGAAGTTATTAACAAAAGAAAAGAAGGGATTGTTTCAGGCAAGGTTACTTTCCCTTAGGAGGAAGAGCAGGGGGTCTTACCCAGATTTTCCCATTTTCTTTGAGGAGGGTCCATGTGACAGATGACCTCATTGGCGCTGACCAGAAAATTCCTGATCGATACAAGGTCACATTCCTGGAATAGGTTGAAACTGTAATTAGGTCTTGGTTTGTTGTTGTGGGGGGAGGGCAAATGACTCCATTCTGGGCTTGTTTTTTTAACAGTTCCTCCCTTCTGATCAGACCCTCAGCCTGCCTGAGAGGTGTGATAAAAATTTAAGGCCTTAGAGCCACAGTAATCAAGACAATTTGGTACTGGCACAAAAACAGGCCCAGAGACCAGTGGAACAGAATAGAAAATCCAAACATTAACCCAAACACCTACAGTCAATTAATATTTGATAAAGGAGCCCTGGATATACAATGGGGAGACGACAGCCTCTTCAGCAGCTGGTGTTGGAAAAACTGGACAGCTACATGTAAGAGAATGAAACTGGACTACTGTCTAACCCCATACACAAAGGTAAACTCAAGGTGGATCAAAGACCTGAATGTAAGTCGTGAAACCATGAAACTCTTAGAAAAAAACATAGGCAAAAATCTCTTGGACATAAACATGAGTGACTTCTTCATGAATATATACCCCTGGGCAAGGGAAACAAAAGCAAAAATGAACAAGTGGGACTATATCAAGTTGAAAAGCTTCTGTACAGCAAAGGACACTATCAGTAGAACAAAAAGACATCCTACAATATGGGAAAATATATTCATAAATGATGTATCTGATAAGGGGTTGACATCCAAAATATACAAAGAACTCATGCACCTTAACAAACAAAAAGCAAATAACCCAATTAAGAAATGGACAGAGGACATGAATAGACACTTCTCTAAAGAAGAAATTCAGATGGCCAACAGGCACATGAAAAGATGCTCCACATCGCTGGTCATCAGAGAAATGCAGATTAAAACCACAATGAGATAACACCTCACACCAGTGAGGATGGCCAACATCCAAAACACAAACAACAACAAATGTTGGCGAGGATGTGGAGAAAAGGGAACCCTCCTACACTGCTGGTGGGAATGCAAATTAGTTCAACCATTGTGGAAAGTAGTATGGAGGTTCCTCAAAAAACTCAAAATAGAAATACCATTTGACCCAGGAATCCCACTCCTAGGAATTTACCCCAAGAATGCAGCAGCCCAGTTTGAGAAAGACAGATGCACCCCTATGTTTATTGCAGCACAAGAAATGGAAGCAACGTAAGTGTCCATCAGTAGATGAATGGATTAAGAAGATGTGGTACATATACACAATGGAATATTATTCAGCCATAAGAAAAAAACAAATCCTACCACTTGTAACAACATGGATGGAGTTAGAGGGTATTATGCTCAGTGAAATAAGCCAGGCCGAAAAAGACAAGTATCAAATGATCTCACTCATATGTGGAGTATAAGAACAAAGAAAAAAACTGAAGAAACAAAACAGCAGCAGACTCACAGAACCCAAGAACGGACTAATAGTT
>JAQQAC010006904.1:8210808-8351518 GCA_029783875.1 Phataginus tricuspis | reverse complement strand
TGGGGGGGACCTGATGAAGGGGGTAGTTTAATCATCACAATATTGCTCATGTAATTGTAGGTTAATGATACCAAAATAAATTGTAAAAAAAAAAAAAAATTTAAGGCCTTAGCACCACTCTCAGGTGGCACTATGTAGTTCTCGTGGTCTTCTACTCGTCCTCTGGGTGACATTCGCGTGTCATGCTGTTCTTGCTTCATCTCTGTGATACTTTCAGGTCACAACTGCAGGTTCACCATCCTTAAGCTGGTCATCGTCCTCAGTTCTCCTTTGAAGTTCCAGTGTCATTTCCTGTCACAGGGAAATCATCTGCTGGTAGTTAGCGGCTGCATTTAAACATGCATTTAAAGCCCTTGAGAGGACACAATGCACCAGGGAGATCATAAGCAGGATAACTCCCCATGTTTAGCACGTACCTTGGAGCCATATTTCCCGAGATCCAGACCAATCAAAACAAAATGAGTCCCTCCTTCCAGCCAAATGGCTTGCTCAGTGATCTTACGCAACTGGTTTCCAACTTCCCCAGAACCACTGATTCAGGTACAGTAGGTGGTTTTGACTATAGCGTGGGCACCTCCTGCTTAGCAAGGGTGGATGTAGCACTATAATCAAGGGCTAGCCTATCATCAAGGGCAACTTTGGCCAGAGAGGCAAAGGCTCTTTGCTGGGTAGCTAATATCTTAAGAACATTATGTTATTCTGCAATAACTTCAAGAGTTAAGGAGGAGTTCCTGATCACAGCCTCATCGACAAGTAGGGACCTGCCAAAAGGGTGAGTCCTGAATTATGAAAGCCTCCTGGTAGGTCCTTTCTAACTCAGTGATGTCAATGCAATGAGATGTCTTATTCTGCTTTTGAAAGGTTAGGGGCACAGTGAAAGGTTGTTCTAAATTCCAGAGATTACCTCCCTTAGCAATGGCCAGGGAGATACAGATGAGGGTGTTATCTTTCCAGGCCAGTGCCAAAGGAAAGGGAAGGAAAGGAAGGAGACAGGGTTTCATATTTAGTTAAAGTATACAGTCTTGTTCTTGGGCGGAAGCAGTCTACCTTGATCTACTTGTCTTCCTTGTCAATTTTATTTGGAGGTCCCCAGCATCTTCTAGTTTGGCAGCAGGGCAAGGTGTCAGGTGCACTTGGTAACGTCCCCTCCAACAGGGCTCAAGGGCTATCTTCTGCTAATGACATTTCCAGAATTACCCAGTTGCCATGTTCTAGACTGTGACCAACAGGATCCTCTGAATTGGAATCCAGGAAGTCTTCTTTCACCAATAGACATTAATTTTCCAGTGACTATCTCATGCAAGATGCATCTATGTTTTCAACAGGGGAGCCAAGAGCAGCCAGCAAGACCAAAGGCAATACCTTAGGTCAGGAAATCCAGTGGTTTGGGCAAGTTTAGAAATTTTAAGTTTGAAGATCCTATTAGTTCTCGTGGGCTTGCCTGGTGATTGAGGATGATGGGGACAGTGATAATTTCAAGGAGTTTGCAAGGCTTTCATTAAGGCTCACATGATTTCCTCAGTGAAGTGACAACCTGATCACTGGAGACTATGGAAGGTATACCTAAGTGGGAAACACATTCTCTTAACAGTCTCTTTGCCAATGTGAGGGCAGTCAGCCTTGAGACAAGGGAAGGCTTCACCCCATCTGCAAAACACACATACGGTTATAAGAACATGTCGATTAACTATACTAAGTGGCAGGTGAATGAAGCCCAGCCGAAGGGTCCTTTGAACCCCCAAGAGGAGGCCTGAGGCCTCTGAGAACAAAAATAGTTCTTCCCAGGATTATGGTTCTGGCAGGTCAGACATTGCTGGTAGACGGTTTTTGCAGTTTTGTGGAAGGCTCCCCACCAATGGCCATTCATAATTTGCATCAGTTTAAATGCACAATGGTGGGTGAAGGAAGGCAAAATCCAAAATATGGGATTTGTCAGAGAGCTGGGAAAAAACAACTCACCATCTTGGATTTCCCATACCCTGGCGGCTGGTCATTTAATTGACAGCCATTGTTTACCTATCTTAATTTCTCTGATCCAGGAGCTGAGTGTTGCCACGTTATAAGGACATCAGGATGGCAAGTCTGGCAATGAGGGGTAATTTTTTCCAGAAGCAGAATAGACTTCATCCTCATGTGCCACAGTCTTGATAGATTGTTGGGCTACCTTTGCATGAAAGTCAGCTAGGGTGCTTCCCTGGTCTTCAGGTTTTAGTACTTTTAGCTGAGCCTCAGCTTTGATGACAACAATTTCAGAAGGTGAGAGAGAAATTAATACAAGTGGAAACATTATACCAAAACATAGTAGATTTCTAGGAATCTCACATGATTTCTAGAACACTTATTGTGGGTAAAATTGCAATATTTCCAGAATCTCTCGCCTGGCTTTAGCACATCTCCATATCAACAGGTGTTTCCAAGGGGTGGAGAGAAGTGGTCCATCTCCCTATCAGTGGGTAATTACGTGGGTAAGCAAGAGCTTATCTG
This sequence comes from Phataginus tricuspis, assembly GCA_029783875.1. Lineage (NCBI taxonomy): Eukaryota > Metazoa > Chordata > Mammalia > Pholidota > Manidae > Phataginus > Phataginus tricuspis. The sequence continues at coordinate 8,349,034 of JAQQAC010006904.1, read as the reverse complement.
GATTGGAGAGGGTTAGGGGAGGATTCCCTCGCTTCTGCTGCAGCAGGAAATGGAGAATTGCCGGGTAACTGCTTGCAAGTAATAAACGGGTTTTAAACTTTATTTCTCCCTTTGGCTGATTTCGGTTTCAAATGTGTTTTGCCCCAGGATTTCCCCTCCCCGGAGTTACACTTACATACCTATACAAATACAACATAAAAGGGCTTAGACTTCTTATTTGACAATGCTTCCCATGTAATTTAACATATCAAATAAATGTAATTAGTGAAACAAATCATTTGGAATATTCATTTTTTTCTGAGTCAAAAAAGACTTCATTTGGAATTTTATTTGGGAAGTTTGTTAAAAAATTAAAAATAATTTTAAGGGTTTTAAAGCACTTGCCTCAAAAAATCACAGAACATTATGAAACTTAATACTTGATTATCTATTAGTCAGACTTACCTTTTTCAATATTAAGAAGACTCATTTTCCTAAGTAATCAAAGACATGATACAAGCAGCAAATACAGGAAAATATTTTGGTAAAACACAGAATCTTTGGTTCTTTAGGCAGATCACTTAAAAGGTAAAGACTTTCACAATCTGTTATCAAAAGTAGACTAAAGTCCAAAAAAAGAACTTTGTCCATTTAGCAGAAAGAAAACCAAATTCTAATTTTGCACCAGTTTACTTTTTTTTTTATTTTCAAAAAAATACAAATGGAAGTTTATTTTAATTTTAGGAAATGAAATTATATCTTAAGGGAAAAACCATAAACTATCCAGGATAGAATTGTCATGTGATAAAAGCTATTGGGGTTTACTTAATTTCTTATTGAATACATATGCATCCACTGGTTTTGCATTTTCTTTTTTTTTTTTTTTTAAATAATTTATTTTATTTTAGTATCATTAACCTACAATTACATGGGCAATACCGTGATGATTGAACTCCCCCCATCACCAGGTCCCCCCCACCAACCCCACCACAGTCACTGTCCATCAGCGTAGTGAGATGAGAATCGCTACTTGTCTTCTCTGAGCTGTACAGTACCCCCCGTGCCCCCCCACCCTATGTCTGCCAATCGTAATGCCCCTTTTACCCTCTTATCCCTCCCTTCCCATCCATCTCCCCAGTCCCTTTCCCTTTGGTAACTGTTAGTCCATTCGTGGGTTCTGTGAGTCTGCTGCTGTTTTGTTCCTTCATTTTTTTATTTTTTATTTTTTCTTTGTTCTTATACTCCACATATGAGTGAGATCATTTGGTACTTGTCTTTTTCGGCCTGGCTTATTTCACTGAGCATAATACCCTCTAGCTCCATCCATGTTGTTGCAAATGGTAGGATTTGTTTCTTTCTTATTGCTGCGTAATATTCCATTGTGTATATGTACCACATCTTCTTAATCCATTCATCTACTGATGGGCACTTAGGTTGCTTCCATTTCTTGGCTATTGTAAATAGTGCTGCAATAAACATAGGGGTGCATGTGTCTTTCTCAAACTGGGCTGCTGCATTCTTGGGGTAAATTCCTAGGAGTGGGATTCCTGGGTCAAATGGTATTTCTATTTTGAGTTTTTTGAGGAACCTCCATACTGCTTTCCACAATGGTTGAACTAATTTTCATTCCCACCAGCAATGTAGGAGGGTTCCCCTCTCTCCACATCCTCGCCAACATTTGTTGTTGTTTGTGTTTTGGATGTTGGCCATCCTCACTGGTGTGAGGTGATATCTCATTGTGGTTTTAATTTGCATTTCTCTGATGATTAGCGATGTGGAGCATTTTTTCATGTGCCTGTTGGCCATCTGAATTTCTTCTTTAGAGAAGTGTCTATTCATGTCCTGTGCCCATTTCTTAATTGGGTTATTTGCTTTTTGTTTGTTAAGGTGCGTGAGTTCTTTGTATATTTTGGATGTCAACCCCTTATCAGATACATCATTTATGAATATATTTTCCCATATTGTAGGATGTCTTTTTGTTCTACTAATGGTGTCCTTTGCTGTACAGAAGCTTTTCAACTTGATATAGTCCCATTTGTTCATTTTTGCTTTTGTTTCCCTTGCCCGGGGGGATATGTTCATGAAGAAGTCACTCATGTTTATGTCCAAGAGATTTTTGCCTATGTTTTTTTCTAAGAGTTTTATGGTTTCATGACTTACATTCAGGTCTTTGATCCACCTTGAGTTTACCTTTGTGTATGGGGTTAAACAGTAGTCCAGTTTCATTCTCTTGCATGTAGCTGTCCAGTTTTTCCAACACCAGCTGCTGAAGAGGCTGTCATCTCCCCATTGTATATCCAGGGCTCCTTTATCAAATATTAATTGACTGTAGGTGTTTGGGTTAATGTTTGGATTTTCTATTGTGTTCCACTGGTCTGTGGGTCTGTTTTTGTGCCAGTACCAAATTGTCTTGATTACTGTGGCTTTGTAGTAGAGCTTGAAGTCAGGGAGCGTAATTCCCCCTGTTCGATTCCTCCTTCTCAGGATTGTTTTGGCTATTCGGGGTCTTTTCTGGTTCCATATGAATTTTAGAATTATTTGTTCCAGCTCATTGAAGAAAGCTGTTGGTATTTTAATAGGGATTGCGTTGAATCTGTAGATTGCTTTAGGTAGTATTGCCATTTTGACAATATTGATTCTTCCTAGCCAAGAGCATGGGATGCATTTCCATTTGTTAGTGTCTTCCTTAATTTCTCCTAGGAGTGTCTTGTAGTTTTCAGAGTACAGGTCTTTCACTTCCTTCGTTAGGTTTATTCCTAGGTATTTTATTCTTTTATGCACCAGTTTACTTTTGATACTAAAACATATCCATTCCGATCTTTGTCAGTCTTGACTATGCATAAATTTCCTTTCTAAAGATTTCTTTTCCCCAACTTTCTACAACATTCTTTTCCCTCAAAAAATGCATCTCCATTCCTCATGCCCTTCTTTTACCAAAAACATACATTTTACTTTCCTTGCATATGGAGATTGTAACTAGGGGTGTGGGGGGGAATCCCGGGGCAAAATACCTTTGAAACCAAAATCAGTCAAAGGGAGAAATAAAGTGGGAGAAACCCATTTATTTCTTACAAGCAGTCATTCTACAAACTGCTCGTGCTTCTGTAGAACAGCGGCTCTTTAAAGGCATGAACCTGCCATTCCCTCATTTGCTGGCAAATTAATAAACTATTCCTCTCCTTTCCTCAAAACCTTGTCATTGTGTTTTGGGATTTTCCTTCAGTGATAAGGACCAGTTTTCAGTAACAAAAAAACTGACACACCCATCCACCTATGTTAGAGCATTTTTCTTTCCCTCTGGGTACATTTAGCTTAGGGGAGAAAGCCTACAAAAATTGCTGTCAGGCTCTGAACATCAGCTTCCAGTTTGTCCAGATGTTCTTATCATACATTATTAAATCCTCTCAAACATCTTGTTTCTTCCAGGACAAACAGTAAATATTTCTGGCAGTGTTAGACAATCCCATGGACTCAAGAGGCGCCCTCAAAGACAGTGCAAAAGATACTGTCACAGATCTGGAGTACACTCATAAAGTGGAGTTCTGGTCTTGAAAAGGGCCCTTGTCAACAAGTTGGAGCGAAGCATGAGTCCACCAGGTACCTGGAGAAGTCCTAGTAATAGGCTGGTCCTTAGCAGGGCCTCTGGGGCTCTGTTCCCCTTGCCCCACTGCAGGCTCCTGAACCCACCCAAGGGTCACAGGACAATTTGGGGCTCTCGAGGGCTTGAGCGTGTCCCTGAGTGACTGGTGTTGATTTGGGGGCTACCACCCACATGAGCCTCCCTCCCCCTGAGGCCCTGCCCACAGGAGGTGTGTTGGGAGAGCAGGGAGGTCCCCCCACCTTCTACTGTCCTGCTTCACTCCCACATTTGGCTGGACGAAGATGTCACATGAATTACTAAGAAAGATATGGCAGTAACTTTTCTGAGCCCTTCATATCTAAAAAGTCCCTGTGTCCCCGTTTGGCTCAGTGTGTACATTCGAGGTTGAGAACCTCAGCTGACCTGACAGGCCCGGCTTTGATCTTCCTACCCCCAGCCCTCTAGGTAGGAAGCCAAAGGCTTCATTCTTTGGGACGGGGCCTGTTTTTCTCTTGGGAAGCTTCAGGATCTTCTTTGTATTCTTGGTGCTCTGAGACTTTTCAGCCGTGGGTGTAGGTGTAGTGTATGTCCTTCCTTCTCTTAATTTTCCTGGATTGTTGAGGCCTTTCAGTCTGGAGATGCGTTTCCTTTAGCTCACAGATCCTCTCACATTATTATATCTTGAATACCCAGCTTCGATGATGTCACTTTCTCGGCTCTATTAGTTGGATGTCACATATCTTGGTTTCATTTTCCATGTCTCTTGTCTTTGTTCCCTTTTTAAAAAAAAATATTTTACCTCTTTTAAAAATATATTTTCTTTTTAAAATGTTATAAGATGTTTCTTTATATTCCAACCGTCCAGGTGGATTTTTATTTTGGCAATCATTTCCAATGTCCAAGAATTCCTTCTTACCCTGTTTTTCAGTTTTCCTAGCTGGGTAGATTCTGTGCTACACTGCTGAGAACCTTTTGAACCAAAGGACTTACTCCCCAGTCCCTGCATATGCTGGTGGCAAACAGCCCTGGCTGCGTGCCCATGCTGGAATTGCTTTGGGAGATATTCACCTGCCCAAGGTCACACCCTCCCCTAGGCAGCCCACATCCTGTGACTGATTGACGAAGGAGTATAAAGGCCCAAACGTTGTTCCAACTTAGGACAACCCTCCAGAAGCATCCAGCTCCCATGCTTCCAGTGGGATGGCTGAGACCCTCATTGATGCCCTCACTGAAGCCCAATTTCTCCCTCCACCCAATCTGGTTTCCTCCCTTTTTCTCCTATAGGTGTTGTCTCCAAGAAAAGAGGCCCAAGAAAGCAGACACCGAATGGAAGTTTGGAACAGGATCACTCACCACCCAGCTGGCAGTGAGGACTGTCGCTGATGGCAGGTTGCTCAGAGAGCTTCTGGCATAAGGTAGCAGAATGATCACCACACTTGAACGGGGGAAGAGGGAGGTGTAGGGGGATGAGTGGGATGCCAGTGGAGAGGAAAGGAATGTGCTGGCTGGCACAACAGATCAAGCCTGGGAGGAATATGAAGGAAATTATCCCTACAGGAACAGTAGAATTAGGTGTCTTTTGCTAAGCTTGACTGACACTTTGGAAAAAAGGTGGCAAAAGGCTGAGTGATGAATCGGCATGAAAAGATAAGTGGCATGAAGGAAGATAGCTAGGCTTCCACCTCCCAAAGCCAGTGGGCAGAGCATGAAGACCAAGTCCGGGACTTAATCTTAAAAGTGGCAAGATTAAGAAAGATGAAGTTTCCAAGCAATGCAGACCTGCTATGCTGAGGTCAGGGGGCCCTACCATATGGAATGGCAACATCTGGGCTGATACCCCCACATCTTGAATACCCAGCTTCTCCTATACCCTGGAACCAGAAATGCCCCCTGTCCTCCATTAAGGGCTAATGCCCACCCACACCCCACTTACTAGAATGCCTTTCCCCTGCAAGATAACACCTAACCCCTCAGCCTCTCCCAGCCACTGTGCAAACCAGGTTAAGTCACCATATGACCTGGTGGGGCCAGGCTGAGCTGATTAGGGAGGTAAGAGACCACATTCAAAGGAGCTGAGGACCCGCCAGCATGTACTGGGGAACAAGCCAGGGGCTGGACTCTGAGAGCATGAAATCAAAGGGGGGCAGAAGGCATAGCTGGACCAAGGAGAGTTGACTGACCTGGGAGCGCTCCCCAGGGATATAGGACTTAATTTCTGTCAAGGACGCCAGGAAATGGCACAATGAAGCTGTTAGGGTGGCTCTAAGTAGCCATGGCCACACTCAGAGAGGCAGGAAGGCCAGGAGTGCCAAACTCGGTGGTGGAAGATGCAAGTAAAAGGCTCAGAGAAGGTGGCACACACAATGGGTACCGTGTAAGGCTGGAAACCTCACCTCTCCCAAAGCAGCAAAGGATGTGCCAGTGGGGGGCCCCAGGGTCACTGGGAAGCTCAATGCAACGCCCCTCTAGGCCGGGACTGATGGGGATGCTGTATAGAAAGAGCTCCTTATAGCAACCCCCAAACAGTGTAGCCAGGTGGGAGCTTAATCGCCTGAAGGAAGTGGGAGCAGGACAGTCCCATGTCCTGACATAGAGAGGGATGGAGACGGCAAGCAGCCCTCAGTGTTCCTAAGGGTAAAATAGGTGGTTAACCGACACGATTATGGCCCAGTCTGGACCATCCAAGGAAATCAAGAGCAGACGATTAGGGGCTGTGGCAGTCAGTCTAAGTCATGACCCCTTGTCCAGTTTGCAAACTTGAACCTGTTTTCAGATCCAAACACTTTCATTAATAACAAGACACTCATTTCACCTTTATGGCTCTAAAGCATTTTCAGGAACTGTGGCTAAAGACCAAATATATCTGAGAAATATATTATGGTCATCTGAATGACCAACAAATCATTATATCATCCTGCCCTTGTGGTACAAAAGGTAGCACATAGATACTATGAGAATTAATTAAGGGAAACCTCACTGACAACAGCATCGAGAGGTCTGCAGGAGAAGCTCTCATGCCCACTCCGCGTACATCTCAGGTGCCACCGGGAGAGAGGGCCACCACACTGTCTCAGTGCCCAACTGAGAAGAAGGCCGCTTCCCCCTTCTGCCTCCTGCTTAAGACCCAGCCGATGAGAGACGTTCACAACTCAGCGAATGAGAAGCCACAATACGTTGTCCTCCCAGTCTACCCCACTGGACTTTTTGTTTGGAAACAGCTCTCCTAACTCCGGCCCTTCCTCTGTAAAAGACTGTTCTTCTCCTTTGTTCTCCAGACATGCCTATGGTTCTGCTGTAGCTATCGTGTCCTGGGTTGCTATTCTCTGCTACCCCTGAGTCAACGTGTTTTTGCTGATAGATAACTGACTGTTTTAATTTTAAAGTTAACATTACTATGTAAAATGAACAAGCCTGGCTTGGTTCCACTAAAATGCTATTTATAAAAGTAGGTGATGGATGACCTGAGGTCCATAGTGCACCACCTTCAGTTTGGATGGTGAATGAGCACATGCTGCTGTCTCCCTCTATGATACGACCACTGGAGAAACTGCAGGGAGAAGTAAGGATTTCAGGAACAAACAAAACCATGGGAATAAGTGAGACATACCCCCTCCTGGAGACGGATAGCTGTTTGAACCTACGTGTGTGTGGGTATAGGATGTGTGGGTTGGTGTACATGTGCATGCGTGTTATGTGTGTGGGCAGGGGCTGAAGTGGCAATGAGAAATGCCAGAGGGAAGCAGTTTGCGTTTAGTTCTTACACTCCCTGGAGTTGCTGAGGGGCTGTCATTGCTCGGCCCTGCATTCGTGCAGGCTTTCACCAGTTATGTTGGGGCATGAAAACTGCTGTGTGAGGCATTGGGAAGTGGAGACCACTGACCTTGGGCTTTCTCCCTTCCAGGCAGCCCACCCCTACTCCTCCCTGCGCTCCCAACACACAACATTATGAAAACAATCTAATTAAAAATGGATTTGACAGACACTTCAACAAGGAGGAAACACTGATGGCAAATAAGCACATGAGAAGATTCTCATTATCATTAATCATGAGGGAAATGCAAAGTAAAACCACAACGAGGTAATATTACAAACTTTCATAAAGAGGAAAATAACAAACAAGAACCAAAGGTCAATAAAGAACGTTAATAAAACCAAACGCTGGTTCTTCATGAGATACCAGATTTTTGTGACAAAACTAATTAAGGTAAAAGAAAGGATGTAAGTAAAAAAAAATTTTTTTTACACATTATTCCAGATAATAGAAGAGAAAACATTTCCCAGAAAATTTTATGAGCATAGTGAAATTTGTGAAATTTTTTATTCCAAAACCAGATAAGGACAAAACAAAATTACATTCTTGTTTCATTTGTAAACAGAGATGTTAAAGTCCTAAACAAAATACACAGTATTGTAGTAGAAATAATACACTAAATACAATAAATCAAGTAGGGTTTATTCCAGCAATTCATTAGAAAATGTATCAATATAATCCTCAACACTAATAGAAACAAAGGAGAAACAGCATGTGATAACATCAAGCAATGTAGAACATGCATTGGATAATATGTGTTACTTATTATGATACAAATTCTTACTAAACTAGGAGTTGAAGAGTATTTGCTGAACTAGATGCCAAAAAATCTAGCAAATTTTATACATAATGGCCCTCAGCCCAGACACCCTGACCAAGGCATGGTTAGCCAGAGCCCAAGTACAGGCATCCCCTTCTTCATGCCCACTATGTCCCTTTAAGATCAGAAACAAGGCAATACAATTTCATATAGCGCACTTTAGTATTATGGAAGTTCTGGTCACCGTGTTTAAGAACTAAAAAGAAATATAAGGTATAATGGTTGGAAGGGAAGAGAGAAATTCTCACTGACAAACGATGTGCTCATTTACCTCTAATATGTGCTGTTACCTGCACAGGAAGACCCTGAGGTCTGGCTGTCCCTGTGAGGCTCTGCAGAAGCCTCTGCGCTATCCAGTGAGCTTCCATTCCCTACAGGGTGTGTGTGTGTGTGTGTGTGTGTGTGTGTGTGTGTGTGTGCACAGTTGTGTCTGAGTGTGTGACAGTGTGGAAATGTACGGTGTGAGTGTGAATGTGCGAGTGTGTGTGCCTGCAACTGGGGAGTGTTGTCTTGTACAGTGCTGTAGATTTTGCTGCAAGGGAGAATGTAGCAGAGAAGGACCTGTTCACAGGTTTTGATATAAAATTGCATCTGTTTCTTTGCCTTGTTTCTCTTTGATTTTTTTGCAGTTCACTGAATACCAGACATTGAGACTGGGGAAGGCAAAGTTCAGGTGGCTTTTGCTCATGTCAGATGAGAAAATTGAGCTTTTCTGGAAGAGGACAAAAAGAGAATTGTGTGTCAAGGGACAAAGAGGGTGTTGGTGGGACCAGAGGGGAGAAGTTTGGGGTGGAGAGGCAGTGACCCTAGGCCCAGGCCACTGGGCGGGAGCCTGGAGCACATAAGGCCCAGGCACTGTGCTGATGAAGACTTGGCTTGGCCCTCACGTGGGCCTGAAATGCCTGCCCCAGAACAGTGCCTGTCCTTGCCTGGACTACCTCAGGCTGGGTGAGTCCCAGAGGGTGCCACCCCTCCACCCTACCCACAGTAAGGACATTGTTTTATTGGCCACATACAAAGTTATTGATATACTAATGGTGTTCTTCAAGCTTCTTATTGCCCCTGCAGAATCACTGTTCTAGTGATCCGTTGGGCAGGAATCCAGTTCTGCTGACTCCACCCTACTGCACTTCTGAGCTCTTATCTGGGTTTTCTTTCTGCCTCCTGGAGACCCCCCTTCTCCAATCCCTCGGATGCCGAGACTCACCAGGCCCAGCAAGGAACAGAGTGTCCCCCAGTGGCTGCCTCTCCACCTAGGTCCCCATCTCAGGGAAGGAGGGACCCCTTAGTTTCCCTTGAGGCCTCCTTCCCCACTGCCACCAAGTTCAGAAGCTCCCACCTAGATGTGTTTTGGAGAACTTGCCCAGGGTCCAGGCCAGGTGAGCCCCAACGTGTGGAGCCGGGCTCCCCTGCAGCCTTGACTCACTCTGCAGGAGGGGTCTTTACAAAATGCTGCCTGGACGCTCCCCACTGCTGGGCTCTGCATCACGGCCATCAGGGGGTCCTCTGCAAACAGGTTCCGAGGCAGACAGATGGGGTAAACAGCACTGAAGCTCTTCCTGGAACCCTTTGCAATTGTCCTCAATCCTGAAGACACTGAGGGACACAGCTCAGTTGGTGATACTGTGCCAGAAACATCCAACACTTGCTAATGGTACTTTTGAAAGGCTTTGGATTGGCGGGGGGCGGGGGGCGTTGTCTAGTGTCTCTTGGTCCAGATGGATTTCTAAAAACCATATCATTCTTCCTGTTATTATTTTTACAGTGACTTTCTACTTATAAGAGGTGTTTCCTGTTAGGGGAGTGAAACAGGTAATGTGTTAATAAATAAGCGTATTTTAGTTGGAGTGAGGCAATTCAGAGAAACTTCAGAAGTAGGAAACATTGAGGTACCTGAATATGACAAGAACCAGGAAGGTGGAATCCAAATGACTGGCAGGTATGAAAAATTCTACCTGAAACCTGGATCGTGTGTGTGTGTGTGTGTGTGTGTGTGTGTGTGTGTGTGTGTGTTCAGGGCAGGGGGTGTGTCCATCTTTGTGTGGCGTCCATTGTGTCCTTTTCTGCAGGCAAAAATGTCTACGTGCAGGGTGTGAAACAATAAAGGGCACCTCGTTTAAATTAAGACTTGGGAGGCAGTGGGAGGGGCGCACTACCCCTCCACGCCAACTACAGACCCCACAGGAAGAGATCACCTTGTTCCCCGAAAGGAGGAATCCGCCTGCACTTCCTGGCAGGAGGATGAAAGATTTTCTCCGCCCGCAGCAGCAGCCCAGTGGGTGACAGACTGTCACCCACTCAGTCAGCGGGAGGCTATCGCCACCCTGACCTCCCACTTTCCTCCAAAGCAGCGCCGCCCAACTTCCTCCTTTTTCTCTCTTTTATTCTCCAGACGCGCTTGTGATTCTGTCACAGCTTGCTTATCCTGAACTGCAATTCTTCGCTACTCCTCAATAAACCCATTTTGCTGATAAAATGACTGGCTGTCTTGGTTTTAAGGTAGACACCTGCGTTTGTACCTCTGCGATCTGAGACCCAAGCGGGAAAGGGGCTGGACGGGGTGACCCCCGAGGCATCTGGAAGGCACTGGAGCCCGTACCCCAGCCCCTGCGGGAGGCTGTCAGCCCCAGGCGGATGTTTGGCAAGTCCGACGGGCGACCAGCTGCAGGGTCGCGCGGGCGGGGCGAGTGGGGCCTGCGGGCGGAGGGCGCGGCGGCCTGACTCACGCGGGGGCGGGGCCACACAGCCCTCAAAGGCGGGACGGCGCCCTCCAGGCCAGAGCTCGGCGGCCTGCTGCTGCGTCTTCTCCGCGACCAGTGAGTCGGCGTCCCGGGCCTAGGGGCCCTTCTAGGGCTCGCGGTGGGTGTTTCCCGAGGGCTCGGAGCGCTCCCGGCGAGCGCGGACCGCAGCTCTGGGCGGGACTCCAGGAGGACCCTGCGCACCCCGGACCCCAGCGTCAGGATGGAGACTCACGGAGTCCACGATGCCATCGGGGGGTCGGGGGGAGGCACCCCCCAGCGCAGAGACCCGCCCGGAGTGCCCAGAGCAGGGAATGGGGTCCCAGGGAGGACTTGGGGTGACTTTCTCCCATCATACCCTTCTACCAGACTAACGAACCTCTCTGTCTCCTCAAGTGCCGCCCTACACCATTGTCTACTTTGCTGTTCGAGGTAGGGGCCTGTGACTGGAGGGAGGGAAGGCAGAGGTTTGGGGCTGCAGACCACGCCCCTCAGCCATCTGAGGGGGGGCCCTACCGCCCATATCCCTTCATCACGTGCCTAAAGTAGCCAGTGCCTCCTACCCTGTGCCCCTGAACTCCCTAGCACGCAGTATCCAACCTCCCCAGTGTCCAGTGAGGTGGAACCCCTGTTCCGATGGCCCCTCCCCAGGGTGCTGTGAGGCCGGGGTCCCTGGCCCAACCCCACAGCCCTGTCTCCTCCTCCGCCAGGGCGCTGCGAGGCCATGCGCATGCTGCTGGCTGACCAGGGCCAGAGCTGGAAGGAGGAAGTGGTGACCAAGGAGACCTGGCTGCAGGGCCCACTCAAGGCCTCCTGTGTGAGTGGCTGTGCTCAGATGGGAGCAAAACTAGGGTGGGAGGCCACTGAGCCCAGCATCGCTCACCAAGCGGTGTCACCTTGCAGGTGTACGGGCAGCTCCCCAAGTTCCAGGACGGAGACCTCACTCTGTACCAGTCCAATGCCATCCTGAGACACCTGGGCCGCACCCTCGGTGAGTCCTAGGCTGCACATGGCCCTCGGCAAGGGGGGCGGCATCAGCCAGTGTTCCTGAACATCTGCTCAGGCCAGCCCCCTGAACCTCTTCCATTTAAACCAAACCGCTCAGAGCACTGTGGGGTGGAGGAAATGGGGGCACATGGAGATTAGGTAACTTGCCCAAGGCCAAGCCCAGGTCTGCCTGCAGGCCTTGCCCTCAGCCAGGCTGCCTCCCACTGAGCTCTGAGTACCTACCATGGGCAGGACCACCCCTTCCATCCACAACCTCCTCCCTTCTCCCTCCACAGCCACCTTCCTCCTGGCTGTGGCCCACAGGCACACACATGGCCTGTCATTGATCAGCCAGCAGTGTGTGTCAGGTGCCCACACTCATGCCGTCTGCTCTCCTGACCCGCAGGGCTGTATGGGAAGGACCAGTTGGAGGCAGCCCTGGTGGACATGGTGAATGATGGCGTGGAGGACCTCCGCTGCAAATACCTCACCCTCGTCTATACCAACTACGTGAGTGCGGGCAGTGGGGGTGGCCAGAGGGATGAACAAAGAAAGGGACTCCCTGTACTCTCTCCCTACACCACACCTAGGCTGGGCCAGGCTCTGTGGTGGGGGCCGGGAGCTGCTACAGATAAGACACAGCCCTCACCCTCACTGCCTGGGGGATGGACTCAGTCAAGTAATGGTCAGGGGCAGAACAGTGTAAGGACAGGAGACATCAAGCCAGAGGTGGATCACCTTGGCTGGGGGAAGTCAAGAAGGCTTCCTGGAGCAGGTATAGGAAGAGGAAAATCTATAGCCAACATCTGGAAACGGGTGCTGGCACTTTCAGGTGCACAAAGTGTGCAGACAGAGAGCACATCTGGGGACCTAGGGCCAATTTAGCAGAAGCAAGACATATATGTGCCTGTGTGTATGAGGGAGAGCGTCTGGTGATGGAGCTGGAGGAGCCGGCAGCAGGCCCAGATTCTGAAGGCCTTGACCTGGCTGTCTTGGCATTCTCCTGATGGCAGTGGGGAGCCATTGAGGAGTCTAAGCAGGGTGGTGTACGAATGTGAGATCTAGGAAGATCTAGGTATAATCTAGTGAGAGATCACGGCAGGGTGGAAAGGAAGGCTGAAAGGGACAGCATGTGGCAGCAGCCTGGGGGTGGGATGCAAATGGAGGAGCCCTGGGGCTCCAGCCTGGGTAGGTGGTGATTCACTGAGATGAGGCAAATGGATGGACGTGTCTCAGAGGCTGGGGCAGGGGCTGGGTGGGCAGCAGTGTGAGGACCAGGAGGATGATTTGCAGGGTTATCTTTCTGGCAGGAGGCAGGCAAGGAGGACTATGTGAAGGCACTGCCAGGGCACCTGAAGCCTTTTGAGACCCTGCTATCCCAGAACCATGGGGGCCAGGCCTTCATTGTGGGTGACCAGGTGAGCGCTGGCCCTGTCCTGCCCCTTCTGCACTGCCATTTTCTTACAGATGGGACACAGGTGCAGAGAGAGAGAGAGCACATGAGCCATTGGCTCAGCAAAGTTGGGCGGACTTGGGAAGGGCTCTGGTTCCTGCCCACACCCCCATCCACTGAGTCCTGTGCCCCCTGCCCTGCAGATCTCCTTTGCAGACTACAACCTGCTGGACTTGCTCCTGATTCACCAGGTCCTGGCCCCCAGCTGCCTGGACTCCTTCCCCCTGCTCTCAGCCTATGTGGCGCGCCTCAGCGCCCGGCCCAAGCTCAAGGCCTTCCTGGCCTCCCCTGAGCACCTGAACCGCCCCATCAACGGCAACAAAAAGCAGTGAGTGCCTGTGGCCCCCCTCAGCAGGAGGAAGGAGGCTGCCTGCTCCCCTTTCCTCAGGACAATAAAATTGCCAAACAAGAAGCAGTGCTGAGAACATTGAGTTTCCGGGGCCAGGGCTCTTGGGCGGGACAGGGCAGCTGGCTAGGACACTGGAACACTAAAATACAACTGAACTATCTTCCCGGAGAACTCAGCACAGTCTGTGTTTACTGAACTCCAGAAACAGGAAGAGAAGAAAAAACTAGAAACAGGCAGAGAAATTACCATAGTCCTTGCCCTGGAGGTCCCCACAGTCCAGAGGGAGAGAAAAGACTCAGAAACATGCTGTCTTGTCCCAGCAGGCCACCTGCCAGCGGGCCTCAGTCCAGGACTGAGCAGTGGGGGGGTGGAGGGGGAGCAGGAGCCAAGAGCTCGGAGAAGCCAGGCTGGCTGGGGGGCAGGGTTAGAACCTTCTGTTCGGGTGGAGCTCTCCTGGCTTTTCATGCATCAGGGCTGTCGGGGCAGCACTGGGCCATCCAGGTGCTCCCCGGCTGCCCGCCCTCACCATCCATGGCAGCTGGGCAAAGAGAACAACTCAGTCTGGACAAGCCGGCAGCGGGGTGCCCACAGTGGTGAGAGGCCTATTTACGGATGAGGAATCCGAGTCAACAGCAAGTGTACGTAACTTGCTTATGTTTGAATTGAGACACCATCAAGGTTATTCATCGTATTCTTGTTTGTGGTCACAGCAGGTTGAAAACAGCTTAAGTGTCCATCAGCAGGAGACTGCCTAAGTACATCAGGTGTGCACACACAATGGCTATGCTGTAAAAAGGAGCAAGGAGGTGGGTCACAGGGCTGGAGCAGGTGAGGGCAGCTCTCTTTGCAAGGGGCTTTTTATTATTGTTCACCTGTGACCCGTGAGAAAATGAGACTTCCCTGTCCCCATGCAGATGGAGAGTCCCTGTAATATGTTCTGGTCAGTAGGCTATGGACAGAGTGGGTGAATCATTCCCATGACATCAAATAATTACCAGAGCAAGAAACCCCAGCACTATCCTGCCCTGCTGCCCCGACTGGTGACAGCAGAGGCTCTGGCAGCTTGGTGTCCAAGTGAGGACAGCATGGAGCAGAGCCCCTGCTAACGGTGATGCACACACACTAAGGTGGGGCTGTGACCTTGTGGTTTTCCACTGCTGGTGTTTTAGAGTTGTTACTGCAGCGTATCCTGATGCATCCTGTCTGCCCCACCCTTTGTTCTCAGCTCAGGCAAAGGGTATCCAGTCATTTCCCACCCACCATGCCTCTAAAGGTGATCAGGGAAGGGGCTGAGAGAGAGGGCCATGACTTTGGGGCATTCTCTCCACCCCAAGACTAGGCCCCTCTGGCTCTCCAGACCAGGGCCTGGAAGCTGTCAGTGATGTGGAGCTGAGAACATGTCCTCATTTTGGGTGGAGGAAGATATCGAGCTGAGGGAGGTAGTTGGAGACAGAGACGAAAGGGACCAGGCCTCTCCCTGGCCTGGAGGTTTGGCTACAGGGCTGGAGAAAGTGGAGTAGACAAGTGGGGTGCTACTCAAGGACTGGGCACAACTGGTGTTGCTCCAGGGACGGACAGCGCCTGGGCCTTGGAGACCTTGGCCCAGTGACTGGCCCCAGGAGAGCAAAGGATAGTTTCAGAGCCAGCTAGCCTGCTCCTTCTGCCCTAGGGTAGATTGCTACGGCATGCGACAAGGCATCCCGAGGCCCCACAGGCATGGATGGCACCTCACTCATCTCTTTTGGAACCTCCACTTCCGTCACAGCTGGTTCTGCTACCCTCTGGAAATAAACCAAGACAGCTAATGGGTGCAGGCAGCGCTGTTTCCTCAGAGCTAGTTAGCAAGGGGGTTAGCCACCACCACTTGCATCTGCAGAGACTCAAAGGTGGGCAGAGGAGGGGGTCACTTTACCGGGGAAAAGGGAGGTTCAGGTGTGCCTCGATGGAGGCTGTCAGCTTGGACAGAAGAGAGGCGTCCTATGCCATTGCTTAAGGGAGCACATTTGGCTTGGAAAGGGAGATAAAAATGAGGGAAACTGCCACTTATTAAGTCCTGGACACTTAAAGCAGTTGTGACATGGGTTATTTTTTGGCTTCCTTGGCTGTTTCTAGAGTTGGCAGTATGACTTCCTACAAGTCTGACTTATAATGGGTTGGCTTCCTGGCTGACTACTGGTTTCCCCGGCCAGTTGCTGCAGGTGTGGGTCAGAGTTCTTTTTTTGTGCATGGTCTGGCCATGGTCAGCTGTGTACCCAGTCACATGGAGACACATGACCCCAGCTACACCAACTGGCTGCCTTTTCCTAAGGCATTTGAAACTTGAGTGGAGAGCCATCTGTGGGGGGAAAACAGAAGCCCACACACTCTCCTTTTGGGAACTAGCTCCTAGCTCATTGCTAGGGCCCTGGGAGGCTGGACACTTGATCATGAGGCACCAGAGGGCCAGCCACCAGAACGCCAAGATACAGAGATGGGGTGCCAAACAGCACTGCCTCTAGGAAACGTAATGGCAGGACCTGCTGAGCAGGCCCTGAGGCCCTGGGAAACGAGCAGGTGACTCATGTGGCCAATGTGCCTGCACCTGCCCCAGCTCCGCCTGGAGGGCCCTGGGAGCTAAACCCCAAGAGTTCTGCTTTCTCCCGGCCCTGCACAGCTGGCTCCAGCCAGGGTGGCAGACCTGAAGGACCCTAGAGAAGGAGCTCAATCGGGGCAGAACTAGTGACACATCTCACTGTCTACTTCTCCAGGAAAGACAGAAGACCAAGGTCAGCATCCTCAGTCCTGGACAAAAGCCAGCAATCAGGGCATAATGTAGGGGGGGCACGGGGAGGGCTGTACAACTCAGAGAAGACAAGCAGTGACTCTATAGCATCTCACTACACTGATGGCAGTGACTGTAATGGGGTATGTGGGGGGGACTTGATGATGTGGGGAGTCTAGTAACCATAATGTTGCACATGTAATTGTAGATTAATGATACCAAAAAAAAAAAAAAGCCAGCTATCAGGAACTTGGAAAATGCGAGACGAGGAGACTGGCATCGGGTTGTTTAAGGGGGGGTCTTGGGGGAGGCCCGTGCACGCACACGTGCTGGTCCCGTGGGAATGCTCCCCGGACAACCAGCTGCAGAGTCTCCAAACAATCGGGAAGGAAGACACCGGGAGTCTGCGCTGCGCCCTCCTTCCCCAGCCAACCCAGTGCCTAGTCAGTGGGTTTTCAGGCATCAATTGCACTATAACAAGCTTGGTGGCTTCAATCACCATCAGGAATGCAGGCGGAGCACGCGGATGCCCGGAATGCACCTGGTTCCTAAGCGCACTCAGTCGCCGGTCTGCGCTCAACGCCGAGACCCGCCCGCCTCCCGCCACCAGCCGGCCGCCGGAGCACGCGCAGAGAGACCCACACACCGGCGGGAAACAGAGCCTCTGGAAGAAGTGGAAAGGGTCCAGTGGCAGGGTCTGTGTGCAGTAAACCTGTGGTGAGTTTTAAAAGCCCTTGTCACCCAGAACTTCCATCAGCTTTCCTGCTCCTAACGCAACAAGTATCAACGGACAATGAATAGCTGCCAGATATTTGAACGTAACAGAAAACATAAAAGAAAAATAATAAACAGGAGAAAAAGGAAACAGAGAAGATAGAGACCATGTAGGCTGCATAAGAAAACTTCAAATAAACTTGAATCATTATCTTCAGGGAGACAAGATATTATCATCCAGAAGATAAGAAAGGGAGGCCATTATACAGAAGTTCAGAGGAAAAACAGGACCCCTTGGAAATTAAAAATTGGGGAGCAGAAATGAAAACTCTGAGAGGACAAAGTTGGAAAATATGTATCAAAATAGGACAAAAAGACAAAAGCACGGAAAGATAAGAAAAATAGAGTATTATTTGAACAGTCCAGAGAGAGGGAGGAAGAGAGTAGGGAAAAAAAAGCAGGCAGGTCATCAAGTGAATAAAACAGTAACATTTCCCAGGACTGGGCGTGAGCTCTCTGGGCGAAGCTGGCAGAGAGCTGAGCACGGTGCCCGAGAAAGGACCAGACTGGAACCTGAGCACTCATGACACCCCAGGCCCTCAGAGAGAAAATGCCGATGCTGCCACTCTCCAGAGAGAGAGAAAAAACACTACCCACAGGGATAAGGGATTAGGAATCGCCCCAGATTTCTTGGAGTGACTTTGAACATGTCCACAACCAGTCTGACACTCAAGTGGCTGCCCTGATGAAGAGAATGCAGCGCAAGTGACACTGTGGGGCTTCCCAGGCTAAGTCAGACAAGGTCACGATTTCTCTTGAGACACTCACTTCAGTTACTGTGCAAAAAGTCCAGCTACCCTGAGGCTGCCATAGGGAGAGCCCACAGGGAGAGACAGAGAGAGAGACAGCGTGAGCCTTAGTCGTGTCAGCCTCCAGCTGTTCTCCCCGCCTGGTCCAGCCAGGTGAAGGGAGAAACCCTCAAGGCGGCCCCAACCACAGCTGTGACAGTCTTCACTTCTGCCAGGTTCAAATGCAAGGGGCGCTGTGCCAGGAGGAGGAAATGAGTTTGTGATGCCCAGCCAGTCTCTGCCATAGATCTACCAAGAGATCCACGCATATACAGGAACTTGAGATAACTTGATATGTAATAGCAGTGGCATCATAGATAAGTTTGAAAAGAAGAGTTATTTAGTGTTAGTAAAACTTACTCATGATAATGAGAAAAATTACTGGATCCTTACCTCATGCCATATACATCAATAAACTCCAAACAGATCAGTAGTTCTCAACTGGGGGGCGATATTGTCCCCCAGATTCCATTTACCAATGTCTGGAGATATTTTGTTGTCACAACTTGTGGGGTGCCACTGACACTTGGGGTGCTGCCAAACATCCTACCATGCCCAGGACAGCTGCCCACAACAGAGAATTACCCAGAACCAAATGTTAAGATAGAGAAACACTGCAGAAGGAGTCACCTACATGTGAAGGAGAAAGATAAAATGCTAATGAACAAAATTTAAGAGATTTCTTTTGACCTTGCACTGGGGATGAATTTCTTAAAACAAGTCCCCCAAATGAGTGAACTTGACTACATCTGAACTGAGGATTTCTCTTGTACAATGCTAGTTCTTATTTATCAGATAATCTAGAAAGATGATAAACACAAAGGAAATATTGGCCACATTGATGAAGGGAGTGAGGACTGCGGTTTATAATGTTGGACCTGGCGTTCCCACAAATCTTGCAGAGTCTCCTGAACCACAAAGACCATAAAAAAAATAAAACAAACTCTGTATCTCATGAAAGGAAGAGACATCTGAAATGATAACCGTTTGGAGCTTCTGTGCCCCAAATAACATACCCTGACATTCAAAAAGTGAAAGCAAATAGGAAGACAAGGCGGCCGGAAACAACAAAGTTTAAACTCTGCAATAGGAAAACAGAGAAGGTGCTGGCCTTTTGATTGCTCTTGGGACATTTTACTATAATAAGCTTATGTCATGGCTCAGAGAAAGCTTTAGAACATTCCAGAGGGAGGGAAAAATAGTACAGAAAATAGTCTCTCATTAAAAGGCAATAAAACAAAAAGTAACACCAGGAAACAAAAAGATCCTAACGTTTATAGTTATAATACCGATTAATGTATAATATTTATATAAGTGTCTCTTAATATGACTCATGTCAAAGAAAAAATCAAAACCATAATTGCAGAACTCCTAGCAAATTTTGAAAAGAAGCACCACGTATTGGAAGCACTGGTCTGCTTGTCTTGATCACTCTAGCTTTATAATTAGTCTTTTTAATTAGGGCAGCTCCCCCTGCACCTTGTTCTTCTGCAAAACTGGCTCGGCCATTCTTGGCCCTGTGTTCTTATAAATGTAAAACATACATTTTAGTGTCGGTTTTCCCAGTTCCATGGAAAGGCTTGATGGGATTTCAACTGGAATTTGCCGTGAATTTACAGATAAATCTGGAGAGGTGACATGTTTATGATACTGAGTCACCCACCTGGTAAGGCCTCCTGAGCAGCTGAGATGCTGGCTGGAGGCAAAGGGAGAGAGCAGGACTCACAGAGGAGGAAGGAAGCCATAAACACTGGCGGTGGCGTCATGACCCATTGCAGCAGCACAGTCCATACATCCTTCGTGGCTCTGAGTTTTCTAAATTTGGAGGAAATTACCTTTGTGAGGTGCAAAGTGGTCACGGGAGGAAGAACATGTAACAGAAGACTAACAGCTCAACCTGTTTCTAATAATAAACACTCAACAGGCTTTTTTCTTTCTGTCTTTTTGCTGATTTACAAGATAGGGACTGGCACTTCTAAACTCTGAGCTCTTGAGGGATGGGGAAGAGGAGTCTCATGTTGGTAACAGCTTAGGACTAGGCAAGGGCCGTGTAAGCTCTTCTGTCATCCCAAATAGCCATCAAAGGCTCCACTGGGTGAAGAAGAGACTAGAGCTGTTGTTCTAAGGGACAAAGGTATGGAAAAGGACTTCAAGGGTTGACTTGGGGATGGGCAAAGGATCAATGTGGAGATGCTCTAGATGCCTAGACCGGGTCTGCTGGGTGTCTGAATGTGGGTTTGCTGTCAGAGGGGTTCCAGGATGGGGAGCTGAGGGGACTGTACTGGTGCCTGGGGCCTGTGCCGAACTGAAACCTCACAGATCCTCCCCGACAGACACTGCAGACAGTGCCCACTGCTTCAGGATGAGGATAAGCCATAGAGGGACCCGGAGACACTGGTGGGCTGACAGAGAGTGGTTTTCATGCCAGAACTACAGAGCTGCAGAGTATGTCGGGGTGCCCACCCTGGAGAGCAGGAGGGAGACCGGGGCCTGATGCATCATTAATTGTGTTGCTTGACCCAAATGCACTCACCTTGTCTTATAGGTACCCCACCAGCCATGGTTGATTGACTTTACTTTCTCAAATTTAATGTAATGGGGAAAAAAATAGGGAGATATTTAATTCAAGACAGCAGAGTACAACCTAATATCCATCCTGTCCTCCACAAACACATCAAATATCAGGGAAGAAAAAAATGTTAATAATGGAACAGCCACACAGGAATGAAAAGGAGAATTCTGTGTAGACTTAAAATAAGCCTCTCTCTCTAGGAAAGAAACAGGAAGAAACCAGAGCCTGGAGTGGGAGCTGAAACACTGTGTCTTATTGAGGAAGTAGGAACACAGGCTGCTGAATGCCCAGGGCTTATGGCTAGGTCCTCAGTCTGTGCCCAGCACTGGAGACAAAGCTGAGAGACCATGTGGCTGAGGCCAGGTCTCCACCAGCAGCATGAAGCAGGGGCCAGAAATGCCCTCCCTGCCAGGTCACAAACGAGTTCTACCCAGAAAACAGGAGTGCAGAATGGAAGTAAAAAACAGAAGGAAGTACAGAGGGGAGCAGTTTTGGTTTCATTTCATATTCAGCAGAAAGATAGACATATTAATTAGCTTTTGCTGGAAAAAGAAATTTAGGTGTGACTGTTAAAAAATATCAGGGAAACCACTAAAAATGGAAATAAAATGTATGACTTCCAAACCAGTAGTGGGGGAGAAGAGAATAGCACAAATAGAGGGAAATAAAGAGAAAGAATGCTAAATAGAAAATACAATTGGGCAGCTGTTAAGCCCCAGTGGCAATACCAATGAATATAAATCGGTCAGCTCTCTTTCTAAAAGACAGAGACTGATAGGACTAAAAACAAAACAAAATTTGATTAGATGCTGTTTTTTAAGAGGCATTCCTAAAACAAGGGAAAGATTGAGAATAAGAAGACAGGCAAAAAAACTACCAAATGCTAATCAAAAGAAAGCTTGTGTAGCAATAGTAACGTCAGAGAACCTAGACATCAACGCAAAACCATTAAAAGAGATGCAGAGAAATATTTCTTGTTAGAAAAAGCAACAGTCCTCAAGAAAACATTCTTTAAAATATAGGTGTTTAACACTGGCTCAAGGAAATAAACAAATAACCATAAAAAAAATGGAAACTGATTACATCACCCTTAAGCAGAGGCCTCAGCTCCAGATGGTCTTACAGTGAGTTCTAGTCATGCTTCAGGAAATTATCATTTTTACCCTCAGAAAACTCCTGCAGTGTGTGGGAAAAGGTGGAAAGTGGCCAGTAGGAAAAGGTGGAAAGTGGCCAACATCATTTTAATAAAACTAAAAAAGATCCCCTGGAGGAAATAAACCTGTAGGCTACCCTCACTTACGAGCAGTAATGTTAATATCAATCCTGCATTACAATGAACTATTACTGCATGAACAAAAGGTTTGTCCTTGGGATAATAAAAAATGAGAATAGCAAACACTTATTATTATGTGCCAGCTCTGTTCCAAGAGCTTTAGAGATTAAAACATTCAATCATGGCCGTGATGCCATGAGGCACAGAGAGGTCAAGGAATACAGCCGGTAAGTGGCACAGCCCAAGACTTAGTCCCAAATGGCTTCAATCTGTTCTCTTAGCTGCCTCACTCTGCCACCCCTTTAGGTCAACAGTAGCTCAACAGATTAGAAAGAAAGGCTGATTTAATTAAGAAAAAAAGAAAAACAAGACGTCATCTCACATGCAGAAGCATTCAATGAAACTAAGCACCCCTTCCTGATAAAACTGCCAGGGACAAGAGCTTCCTTAATATAATCAAGGTCTCTACCAAAAGCCTCAGCAACCCTCATACTTACAGGTTGCCATGACAACTGTCTCACTTCTGCATTGTTTTAAGATAAGAAATGGGCCAGACTACCTTCCTGCCCGATAGGAGGAGAGACCCATTCCCCAGGTGCCTCTGGGAGACCAACCAAGCCATGCAGATCTGGGAAGGCAATTCAAATTTTATTGCTGGAACCGCCTATACGCACAATTTGTAAGCAAGCCGTTTGAGGGTAAAAGATCCTTCTTCAGGATGCAGCAGGTGTCAGGAAAGACAGCTTCCGATTAACTGGGGAAGAAGATGTTCTGTGGTGGAGAAGGCACTGAAGGATGTCAGAGAAGAGACTAGGGGTGATGCTCTCGTGAATGTTTCCAGTCTCCAGCTTTATCTAAAACGGTTTTCAGATATTATTGTTTAGAATTCCATCTCCTTTTGCACCTGCATCAATGGGTCTTTCCTCAGTCACTCTGTCTTTATTTTCACAAGCAGATACTACTGACTGAGGGGGAATAGACACGGACCACAGGAATTCTGTGTCTGAGCAGCCAGTTTGGAAACACGGCTAGCCTTGGGGAATCTAAATGCATCTGAAATGACAAGGAGAAACAAAAATTCTAACAAATGAAATTAGGGGCTTTAATATTAAATGTTTACCTGCTCTCATTAAAGTCACACCCCACATATGAAAGCTCACTGCCATCACCACAGTTCAACCTTACTCTGAAGCTCTTAGTTGCTGCAGTAAGATTTTTTGTAAAAGACACTAGACCACTGATATTAGAAAGGAAGATACTAGCCTCTCATTAGTTCTCAGCAATATGTTCATCAGCACAGAAAACAGAAAAGCTTCAACAAACTTTCATAACAGGAGTTAAGGCATCCAGATACGCATCAATAAAGGTGGACTGATCATGCTCTGTTCACAAACAATAGCCAACTAGAAAATGTTATCAGAACAAAGAACACAAAAACAGAAAAACAGAAAACATCACATAAAATTCCTATATTAATGTGCAGAATTTTTAAAGAAAAATTTTAAGAAAAAATTCTAAAGGTTTAGGGAAGGACCTAAAAGATCTGATAAAATGAGGGCTGACATCACATTCCTGGGGGGCAAGACTCAATATTGTAAAGACGTGGGTCTTCTCCAAATTAATCTGTAATCCAGTACATTTCATTAAACATTCTTTGGGCATTCACTGTGTGTCGGACTGCCCATTTCCCAGATGCTCTGTTAGGGTAAATGTTACCTTAATTTCCCACTGGAGGAAACTGAGGCACATATCCTAAAGTCACAGGGAGCAGGTGATGGAAGCAGGATTTTGAATCCAGGCCCTTAACATTGAAGCTCTGGTGATCATATTTCTAAATCTATTTGTATCAATGGACTAATCTAAAAAACATAATGTTGACAAACAAGGTGAATATAGCAAGATATCATTACTACAAATAAAAAGCACCAACACTCATATTTTTCTGTGAGTAACTACAGTATATGTTCAAATAGAGTTTGTTTTGTTTTAAGGATTGGAAGATAATATCAGATTCAACAGCATTTTCCTCTGGGGTGGAGGGACTTTAATGTTTTCTGTCAAGGTCTAAATTTTTAAGGATCAGTATATTCATATGCTACTGTGAAATGTTTTCAAATCACCTAGAAAA
The DNA here is from genome assembly GCA_029783875.1 of Phataginus tricuspis. NCBI lineage: Eukaryota > Metazoa > Chordata > Mammalia > Pholidota > Manidae > Phataginus > Phataginus tricuspis. Next base: position 8,325,021 of record JAQQAC010006904.1, on the reverse strand, counting down.
GAGTGGAAACAAATAATGTAGATTAAGTCAGAGTGGTGAAAACATGTTACTATTTTCTTTTTGTTTTCTGTATGTCTTACATTTCCAACAAAGGAAAATCATTGACTTTTTTTTCATTTTCCAAATATAAAATTAGATTGCAATACTGAATGAGCACCTGCCTTGAGAAGCTCTGTGCTGGGGGTCGGAGAAGAGAGAAGATCCAGTCGTGCCATGGTCACACTGGACATATGGCAATAGCTGTATGGAGTGGGGTGGAAGAAACTAACATACTAAGGGCTCCTCAGGAGGAGGGGGAGGAGGGCGGATCCTCTGGTGCAAACCCAGCTTGTATGGGCTTAGAGATCTGAGCTGGAGTGGGGAGGTCAGCACAGGACCTTGAATGCCAGGCCAAGGGGCTTGGGCTTTGAACTGAGGACACTGGGGAACCACAAAGGGTCTTCAGCAGGGGAATGGCAAAATGGATCAGAGGTTTACAACAATCCTATTCAGTCCATGGTGCAAAGGGATTCAGATGGCCAAGATGTGAGCTGGGAGATCTCAAGGAGACTTTGCAGAATTCCAGGTGAAAGCTGACAGGTCGTGGCCATAGGGTAGGGCCTGAGGGCACAGAAACCTGGAGTTTTTGGAAGCAGATTTGGCAGAACCAGTGGATCTGGAGACAGGGAGGCGTCCTCAATGCCTCCTCTGGCCTGGAACCTGGGGGTTGTGGGGCAGGCAGATGTGGACAGTGGATGGGACAGGTGCAGTGGGAGAGGTGAGAGGCAGGGCCTTGGAGGAAGGTTTCCTGGGAGGTGGCCTGGCTAGTGGGTGCTCTAGCTGGGTGGGGACTGAGTGGAGGATGTAGGGTCAAGAGACTTCAGGCCCAGTTCTGGCAGCTGTGGTGTCTTGGCCAGGCTGCTCAGTATTGCTAATACACTCTGTCCTCTTATGAAAGGGGCTCAACATTCCTACACCCTGTGTTGTTGGAGGATTAAGGAAATAACACATGGCAAATGCTTGGCACAGAGCCTGGCACTGGATGAACAGGAGATCCTGCCCCTCACTCTCCACTCTCTATCACCCAGCACCTCCTCTCCACAGCATCACACTGCCTTTTCCCCATAACCTTGGTGTTCCCCTGACACAGTTAGAGAGGATGCAGAAGGAATCCACCCTCTTGCTCCATCCTGCCTCTCTTCTCCCAGCCCAGAGGGAGGGATCCATGGACTCAGGTCTGAGCCCTGGATTAGTGATGTAATCCCCAGCTCTGCTTGAACGATCTCTTTCCCTTCCCAGGAGAGGGGGCCCGGGGCTGGGAGCCAGGACTGCTGGGCCCTGGCTCCAGTACAACCCTACCCATCTGTGAGACCTCAGACAAAGTGCTAGTGCCTTTGGTTCCTCTTTGGAGAATACCAATGACATCCTATAATGACTGTCATGTGTGTCACTTGCTCTGTAGATTTGCTGTGTGGCGGGCACTCTGGGAAGAAAGGCAGGCCGGGTTTGATTCCAGCTCTACCACTTGGCAACCTCATGCCCATGGACAAGAGATGAAACCTCCGGGGGCCTGTTTTTTAATGTATAAAATGGAGTTAACACCATCCAGGGCTGTTGTGGGGAGTATATGAGAAAATAAGGGTAAATGCGTTTTGTAAATAGCACATTTCTTGAAGGTCGCAGAGCCAAAGGGCTCCAGAACTGATAAAAGACTGAGTTAATCAGGTTTTGAAGACTTCGCCAGCAGGCAAAGAACAGAGGCCCCCTTCAGGCCAGGGGAGCACAAGGTCGGCCACACAACTGTCCTAAAGCTCTAAGAGGAAGGGGCTCTGGAGAGGCATGATGTGGCCTTGGCCTGGTGACCCTGAGGATGAGGGGCCGAGTCCTTAAAGGCCCAGCGAGGGCCTGACTGCGAAGGCAGTAGGAGCCGCTCCAGGACTAGGAGCAGGAGCCCCAAGTGCCAGACTCTCCCGTCAGGGGCCGAGGAGGGAATGGCTGCAGAGCTTAGCAGTGCCACCCACTGACCATCTCCACCCTCGCAGCCTCACCCCAGCCTAGGAGTCTAGGCACACTGTTGGGGGTCACATTTGTTCTCCTCAGTTATTTTCCCGAAACAAAGAACTGAAAGGCAGAGACAATATCAAAGCAGAACGAATGTCTTCTTTCAATATACTCCAAGAAGAAGCCGGCCAAAGTCAAGGTAAACAGAGTCCCCCCATCTTTTAGGGGAGGGTCTATTTATCACGTCCTAGCTGGGAGGCGCCTCTTTGATTGACAGGGTAGGTCATTTGAGTGACACTTCTAGTTTCATACCCATTCCTCTTGGTGTGCTTGTCTTTCCCCAAAATGCACACAGAAAATGTGGGGGTGGGGGGGCGGAGAATGGCCATGTAAATTTTAATGAGATGATGATGAGGTGTGGTTACGTGCAGTCATAGTTTTCTTCAATTGCGCCTGCATGGTGATGGGGTTGGGACTGTTTTGGCCTGGTCCCAATAGGCAAGGAAGTTATCTCCCTGAAAAGCCTTTGTTGTCGTCAAGTGGGACTCCCTAACTGGGCGTGGTTTGGGCGGTTCTTTCCTTGAACCATGTCTTCCCCTTCCCCAGCTGCTCCTGTCTAGCTACCTACCACCGGCTCCTATAGGAAGCCCTCACCAACAGCCCCTTGTGTGTCTCTGGAGCTGCCCGGCTCTCCGATGCCAATGAGCAATCCTTCCCTGAGCCTGGGGTGCCCGGGGTGCGGGTGGGGGGTGGAGACCACAGTCTGGGATGGCTGGGACTGGGACAGAGTAATTACAATGAGGATCCGTCTGTAACCGGCCTGATTTCTCTTCCTCCCCCAGACACTTGTGCATACAGCAGGAGCACACTAAATGCGGAACCAGTAGAAAGTGGAAAACACACCAGAATCCACAAAAGGAGACGTTCGAAGTTTGCTCACTTGCGGTTTGAATGACCTGGGTTCCGGAGCAAACGCGCAGAAGCCCTGCGGACAAGCAAGGCAGGAAGTGCCGCCCTACGGAGGAAGGAACGCTACCCCGAGGATGGCCGAGGCCAGCGGGACTACATCTCCCAGCAGGCCTTTGCGCACTCCTACAGGGAGGCAGGGCCGAGGGCGGGGAGGAAGCGACGCAGAGAAACCTGGGCGCGCAGCAGGCGCCAGGGTTCCTGACGTTCTTCCTGTGCGCCGTCTAGCATCTGGGTCGCGCCGGTTCCTCAGCCTCGGAGCTGTGAAGGTGACAGCGGGAGGTGACCGGGCCAGCCCTCGGGATGCTGGCGGCTCGGCGCCTTCTCGACAGGTCGCTCCCCTTGCGGGTGTCTGTGCGTTTCAGTGGAGACACGGTGAGGCCCATCCTGGCTCGGGCCAGGGGTGTTCGCGGGCCGGGTTTCGCTGCCGCGCCTCTGCGCGTGCTGTCCTGTGGGTGCATAGTTCCTTCTGGAGAAACCTCATCTTCCCAGCTCGGCAGGAAGGTTGCCCCTTCGCCCTGGGTGTACTAGGGGGACTGTCCCAACGAGAGGCCGACTACCCCGCAGCCCTCCGGCTCCTTGGCTTTCCTTATTTAATAGCCGCTCCACCTAGCGGGAAATTTTGCGGGCGGAGGAACGTCTTGTCTCATTACTTCCTTGCCACAGACTTGTAGGGCGTGAAAGGGTCATTGCCCCATTTTACAGTTGCTTTGGAGAGGGATGTGCGCCTTCTGATTCCCCACCAGCGCTCTGCTCCCTGTAATGGCTTTTAAACGGATGGGGAGTCTGGAAGACAGGCTCTCTTAGCCCATAGCTGGGTTGCTCGCCGCTAGGTCATGTGGAATTCCAGAATTCCAGACCCCACCTCTTCTCATCAGTTTTATCTCAAGTGGGCCCCCATCATCGTGTCCCAGACGCAGTGAGGTGTTTCTTTTCCATCAGTAAACACACTTCACCTACAGTGGAGTTAGTAATACTAGTAATACAAGGCCCTGTCCTAAGCTAATTTTGGTCCAGCAGGACTGCTGGACAGGTAAAGGGATACGACATCACAGGAGTCTCAGGGAGGGGATATGGTACTGTGGTTCAGGTGTGGGCTTTGACCACTGACAGACCCAAATTCAAATTCCAACTGCTGCTTTTGGCTGTGTGCATCTGTAAGTTCATTTCGCTCTGAACCTGGATTTCCTCCTCTGTAAAATGGAGGAGATAATTATTGTCTCAGGGTTATGAGAGTGAAATGGGGTTTGGGGTATAAAATGCTTAGCTTAATGCCTGCTAACCAATGCTTGTGGTGGTGGTAGCTACAATACTGTGAAGGGTTCTGAGGTTTAGGCTCCACCCTCTCCCAGCCCAGTCCCCTCTAATCAGGGAAGTCCAAGAATCTATAGCTTCTGGCCATAGAGCTCCGCTGGACCTTCTGACCCTCTGTGTCCCCAGACAGCACCCAAGAAAACCTCATTTGGCTCACTGAAGGATGAAGACCGCATCTTCACTAACCTGTATGGCCGCCATGACTGGAGGTGAGATGGTACCCTTAGCCTGGTGGGTCCCCGGGCACGGCCTCCCTTTCACTGACTTCCCCACTCCGTCCAGGCTGAAAGGTGCCCAGAGTCGAGGTGACTGGTACAAGACAAAGGAGATACTGCTGAAGGGGCCTGACTGGATCCTGGGTGAAGTCAAGACATCAGGCTTGCGAGGCCGTGGAGGCGCTGGCTTCCCTACTGGCCTCAAGTGGAGCTTCATGAATAAGCCCTCAGATGGCAGGTGTGTGTAGGGAGGTAGAGATGGGGTTGCAGGAGAGACCTTGGGGGTAGCTGTTGCTTACCTGGGCCTTTGGGCTGCTTCCCTAGAAACTAAATGAGTGAAGTGGGAAAATGTCACCAGAACTTATGTAGGTGGTACTGAGTTCTCTCTGATCTTCCTCAGGTGAGACTTGAGAGATAGAGAAAGCAATACAAGATTTTGACTCAGGCAGACTTAATTATCTGATTAAGTCCCAGCTCTGCCTTGTAATCATTTGGTGTCGACCAGTCTCCTGGCCATTTTGAACCTGTTTTCTTTTTTGTAAATGGATATTATGTTGTGCAGGGTCAAAGAGATAGTTTGTACAGCTTTTGGCCTTAGAGATATGGTGGAGGTTCAGGAAGGCTCTTTGTGATCAAGTGCAGAATTTGGGTGCTTAGAAAAAGCACAAAGAGAAATACTTGAACTGAGCAGAACAGAGACTTTTCCTGTGGTCGTAGACACAGGATGGAATAGGCAGTGTCACTGGTGTTGAGCGAGCATTGGTGGTGAGCATGTAGGGAGGACAAGGGAATTGGCTGTCAGTGGAGAAATTTTTAAGGCTTTCCTGGGTGGAGTGGGGTGGAAGGTGGTTGAAGGTTCAGCCCTGGTAGCCCTGTAGCCTAACTGACCTGCTGGCCCCCACAGGCCCAAGTATCTAGTGGTGAACGCAGATGAGGGGGAGCCAGGCACCTGCAAGGACCGGGAGATCATGCGCCATGATCCCCACAAGTTGGTGGAAGGCTGCTTAGTCGGGGGCAGGGCCATGGGCGCCCGTGCTGCCTACATCTACATCCGGGGAGAATTCTACAATGAGGCCTCCAATCTGCAGGTGGGCAAGGGGAGGGGCATCAACAAAGGAGAAGGTACTTGGTGTGAATGCAGGCTTGCTTCCCTGGCATAATTGTTCTTAAATTTTAGCACCTGCTCTGTCTGGGGTCAAACCAGCAGAGTGGTGACCACTTCTACATGCATCATGAATGGGATGTGGCCCCAGAGCCGCCGCCTCAGGGCTCTCCCTGTGTGTTGAGAGGCCTTCCAGGGGTTGGGTACTCACTTGGGCATTTTCCTGCGGAAGAGTCAAGGGGTTGTTTCAGGAGTTCTCAGCTCAGTGATGCCTGTAGTGATTGGTCCAGGGCCAATCTTACACTTACTATTAGGCTCCTATACAACATCCACAAGGACTGTGGAAAAAGCACCTGGGACAGTGCCTGGCACGTAGTAGCATTATGTGTACATGTTCGTTAGAACAGATTTAGAAATCAACTTCTAGGGTCTCTTCCTCTACTGCAGAAGTGGTGCCTATTCATTATAAAGGTAGGAGGTTACACATACAAATCTCCCATAGAGCCACTACTTGTTAATAATTTCATTATTTCCCCTAAGTCTTTCTTTTAAAAATACATATAGTTGGAGAATTTGTTACATGTTGTTACTACAAAACTATCACACACATTGTGAAAATCCCTACCCTTCACCCGGTGTCCTCCACTCATGTCCAAAAGGAACTTTCACCCTGGACATTGGTGGTGGGCTCACCAGGCCTCTACCCCTCCCTCCCACACACAGTGTCCTCACACCTCTGTCCCACAGGTAGCCATCCGAGAGGCCTATGAGGCTGGTTTGATTGGCAAGAATGCTTGCGGCTCCGGCTACGATTTTGACGTGTTTGTGGTGCGTGGGGCTGGAGCCTACATCTGTGGGGAGGAGACTGCACTCATTGAGTCCATTGAGGGCAAGCAGGGCAAGCCCCGCCTGAAGCCGCCTTTCCCTGCAGACGTGGGTAAGCCCTGCCCCCAATCTGGGCCTTATGCTGTGTCCTGTGGAATCGAGGATCTGGCTTCAAGGCTGTACTGGTTGTTCTTAGGGAAGTGCTGAGTTCCCTCTGCCCTGGGGGCCACACACAGAGAGTGGTGACAACAGAGAGGCTACACCAGTGCCACCTGCAGTCCTTCATCCTGCCTCAGCCCCCACATCAGACACCCAAGTCCTCCCCAACTCTTGGGGAACTAGGGGTAGGGTGGTAAAAGGTGATAACACCTGCTGCTGGAGTTTGGGGTCCAGTGGGGGATGAGAATAAGGGGGTGAATGGGGACTCTGCCACTGGAGCAGGGCCCTAGGACAGACCCCACTGCCAACCTTTCTCCACCCCATAGCAGCCACTGGTTTCTCATGCCATTCCCCCGCAGGAGTGTTCGGCTGCCCCACAACTGTGGCCAATGTGGAGACAGTGGCCGTGTCCCCCACCATCTGCCGCCGTGGGGGTGCGTGGTTTGCCAGCTTCGGCCGTGAGCGCAATTCAGGCACCAAACTATTCAACATCTCTGGCCATGTGAACCACCCTTGCACCGTGGAGGAGGAGATGTCTGTGCCGCTGAGGGAACTGATCGAAAAGCATGCTGGTAAGGCCTAGGGCCAGCCAGGAGGGAGATGCAGCAGGAAGTGCGTGAAGAGAGCCTGCCTGGGAGGCCTTGAAAGCTGAGCAGGGCTGACAAAGGGCCTGGTTTTAGGACTAGGCAGCTGTGCTGGCCCCATCCCTGACCATCTCCTTTTGGGGACTGGGGCCCTAGGGGGTGTTACTGGTGGCTGGGACAACCTCCTGGCTGTGATCCCTGGTGGCTCATCCACCCCACTGATCCCCAAGTCTGTGTGTGAGATGGTGCTGATGGACTTCGATGCACTGGTGCAGGCGCAGACAGGCCTGGGCACGGCCGCAGTGATCGTCATGGACCGCTCGGTAAGAGCTAGCCCGTGCTCCCCACCCAGTCCTTGCCTGAAGCTGGCCTGATTAGTACCCTCCCTGGGCTTCTCCAAGAACTTTTGCCAGCTCCTGGGTCCCCATTCCTGAGATACAGCGAGGTGGGAGGGGAAGGGAGCAAGGCGGCTCTGGAGGAGAGTGCCCAGCATGTGGGCAGTGCAAATGACCAGGAGGGTGGAGGAGGTGGCCAGGATGCCGCTGCAGTGGGGAGGGTGTGCTGCTGGGGGAGCCAAGGCTCACTGCCCCCGTCACCCTAGACAGACATTGTGAAAGCCATCGCTCGTCTCATTGAGTTCTACAAGCACGAGAGCTGTGGCCAGTGCACCCCATGCCGCGAGGGTGAGTACCCTGGGCAGGGTGGGGGCTTTCTCTGGGTTCACCCGAGGTTCGGGCCAAGCACAGGACAAAAGTAGACTGGGATCTGGACCCTGAATAAACAGCTGCTTCCTCCTGGCCTGCCATGGCTTCTCGTGGCCTCAGTCTCCCTGAGTGCCATCCCCACATCCCAGCAGCAGATCATCAGGCCCTCTTGCCATGACTGCAGGTGTAGACTGGATGAACAAGGTGATGGCCCGCTTCGTGAAGGGGGACGCCCGGCCAGCTGAGATTGACTCTCTCTGGGAGATCAGCAAGCAGATAGAGGGCCACACCATTTGTGCTCTGGGCGATGGAGCCGCCTGGCCTGTGCAGGTACTCACTGCCCTGCTTTGTGGCATCAGGGTGGGTGCCGAGAGCCCAGGCACTGGGGGATTTTCAGACCCTGCTTCACACAGTGCTCCCCCACCCCAGGGCTTGATCCGCCATTTCCGGCCAGAGCTTGAGGAGCGGATGCAGCGGTTTGCCCAGCAACACCAGGTCAGGCAAGCTGCCTCCTGAGCCCATTGCCTGGGACTGAGTCCATCTATCTGAACAGCTGGATAATAAAGCAAGTGCTGCCCACGCTCATGCTTCTCGCTTGGCCTTGCTCTTCACTGTACCACCACAGCCCATTACCCATGGAGGCCTGCTTCCCAGACAGAGATCAGCTCAAGGTCATGTTGTGGATCCACACCTTGGCTTCCTGTGCCTCAATCTGTCCTCGGTCATCCTGAGCACCAGGGCCTCAGTGCAGGAAGCAGGGGCAGGGACAAGGGGCTTTTTCTGGTGTGAGGGGAAAGCTGGCCTAGGGTCCAGACCTGAGCCTGGCCCCATGCAGGCCTCTGGAGGGTGGGAGCAAAGAAAACAGGGCCCAGTCTGCCCAGGGAAAGAACAGCCTCTGTCTGGTCTGGTTTGGAGGAGAGGTTTATTCTTCCTTCATGACTTGGCAGTGAGGGGAATTTGAAAGGGGGAAAAGAAGGAAACAGTCTGACTAGAGAGGTGAGGAAGGCAGCCCCAGGTCCTCCCAGCTCCGTGGAGGCATCTGGGGTCAGTCTGGGGGAGGAGCAATGAGCAGGACCAGGCTGGGTGCCCCTGCTAGTCGCTGAGCTGGAGGGGCACGCCGTCCAGCGGGTGCCACAGCTCCAGCCGGCAGTCACTGCGGCCCAGGCACTCATGCCAGTGCCGCTGGCGCTCCCCGCTGGCCCGGCTACTCAGCTGCACCCCACCTGGGTTGGGGAACGGGTCAGGAACTATATGGGAGCATATTGGGCCCCCACAAGCTCCCTTGCATTCCACTCACCAATGAAGTCGTCAGCTGTGCCCAGGTCATAGTCCCATACAGACACCAGCAGCGTCTTCTGGGCCAGCTCATCCCTTGGGCCTGCGTAGAAGAATTCCTGCAGGAAGAGGGCAGAAAGGCAGGGAAGGGCTGGTCTTAGGTACTTCACCGCTTCGGGAACAGCCTAGGGTCAGGCAGGTGAGTAGCTCCAGTTTGCCAGGACCTGTGCTTTCTGACCGAAGGACACTGATGTCCCCTCCCTCAGAGCAGCCAGGACTGCCTCTACCTGGCCCTGGCCTACCTCATTGAACTCGGGGTTCAGGGTCTTCTTCCGAACACTGGTCTTGTATTTAGATTTCTTCCCCACGTTTGGATGCAGGAAACTGGGGAGGATGGGGCAGGTTAGGTATGGCCCTGGAGAGGTAAGCCCCAGAGAGGTTCTGAGAAACTCCCACTGCCCACTTGTCCACCCCTGTTCATACTCACAGGCGGACAAAGGGGTCTGAGTAGCCATTGGTGTCCATGGGGGCAAGGTGGGCGCAGCGCAGCACCCCAACCAGCAAGCCACCCCGCTGAGAGCTGTAGCACAGTGACAGCAGGATGCGCCCACGTTCCTCCCCAGCTGCCTCCGCTTCCACTTCCTCCTGCAAGGGCAGGCTGGGGTCATCACCCGTGCAGCCCAAAGCCTACCCACCTACCCATCAGTGTTGGCCGGATGTGAGAACTGATAACTTGTCATGATTCCATTTCCAGAAACAGTCACTGTCCTAGTGCTCTGGAAGGGAACTTACAGGTCATCTACCCTCCAGAGCCTGAGTCAGGCCATGTGACTGGCCCGTTAGTGCATCTGTCATGGAGGGAAGGGAACTGGTATGTCTGAGCGCCACAATCACACTAAGAGCTTCCTAAGTGGCCGTCACCACCCTCCTGCAGGCTAAGCCCCGTGTCAGGGGGAAGCTGTTCTCGACCCCAGAACATACAGGTCTCCAGCTACAAAACCCACTCCCTTCAGCCCCCGACTGCCCAGGGAACCAGATTCAGCATGTCCTTTGGCCACACTCAGTCCATAGGTGCCTCACTCCTTCATGGGCCTGGCCTGGGCTAATCGGCAGCCACAGCAACTTGCAGCTCCACTAGGTGGCAGGGCAGCAGCACCTGGCCCTTCCATCCAGGAGGAGCTGGGGAGGGCCTGCCCTGCTGAGCCCTGCGCGAGCCCCTGCAGGCTCCCTCTCTGTCTCCTGACAAGGCCCTGTCTAAGGCTACCAGCCCCAAGTGTAGCACCCACACTGCCCCCGGGGCTGACCTAGCCAGGGAACCCCAGCCCCATCCTTTCTCTCCTGGACCTTGGCCTGCTTTCCCAGCTCAGGCTATAGACAAATTCCACCAGTTTCAGCCTCTGCCTCAAGCCAACCTGCTTTTCTGCCCACTGAGGACTTTGCTTGTCCCAGGGTCCCAGCTCCTCTGGGCTCTCCCTGCCCAGCCCCTGGGTCTGGCTGTTCCTCTGTCCGCCAGCACTCATGGGGACAAGGAGAGAGATGGACTCAGTTTCTCCAAGCCCTCCTGGGCCAGGACCACTCCTGGCAACCCTCCACACCCCACTTGCTCCCCAGCCCACCTCAGTCCCTGGCTGAGGCACTTCAGCCTGGCTGTCCCAGGCTTGCCCCTCATCCCTGCTTGGTCCCACCATCCTACCCACCTCATACAGGGACATGCCACGGGCTGTGTCCAGGCTCTTGGGCCTCTTGGTCTGGAAGAGCAGAGTGCCTGGTCACCTTGCTAGACACTACCCAGGTCCCCCTCCCAGCTCCTCCCCTTTCCAGCTCCCATATCATGAGGAGCTGGCCCCCAAAGTCACCCTGTGCCCCACTTACCAGCCCTCGCTTCTCCAGACACACATCAAAGCTTCTGGCCCGGTTGGGAACCAGCTTCCTCAGGGGCACTCGCAGCTCCCCCAGGGGAGGTGCCCGCCGCCGTCGCCGCAGCCGTGGGTCCTCACACACACACAGCCTGATGGCCGTCCAGGTCAGACCTGGCCAGGCAGGCCCCCCACACCCTGGCCCTGCCCCTCCATGGCCCAGGCCTAATCTCACCGCAGGGTCTTGCGCCTGGCATCCTGGTGAGTGAAGCCATGATAGGTGAGTGTCTCCTCCCAGATAGGCCCCCTGGTGCCCCGAACCGTGTGTGTCCGCAGCTGGCTGGCCTGAGGGCAAGGCAGAGTGGGTCAGGGCCTCCTAGGCTCCAGGGCCCCACCCTAACCCACTTCCCTGCCAGGGCCCCAGTTGCACATCCCAGCAACGGGCATCTCCATGGCTGAAGTCCGGGCCTTGGAGGAGGAGCATGGTGGGAGCTCCAAGTGGGGTGTGTGGCCAAAGGGCCTGGGTCTCCCCCTCACCTTGCTGGCCCCCGGCAGCAGATTGGCTTTGACATAGGTGTCCACAGAGCCTGAGGCTGGTGGCTTGAGGCCCTGGGAAGAGACAGTGGATAAGGGCAGGCCTGGGGCCCAGGCCCATGGCCCTGCGACCCCCACCCCCATCCTCACCTTAGCACGGTGAGCCGTGCAGTGCAGGGCACTGTTGTCCGCATCAAAAAGAAGTGTGAACTCGAGGATGCCCAGGGCAGCTAAGGGCAGGGAGCAGGCAGGGTCAGTCCTGACTTCAACCCTCCCGTGGCACCATGCCTCCTGCCCTGCCCCTCCCAGGTCAAATGCCTGGGACACCCCAGACCCTACCCTGGCTGGGCTGGGCCCAGGAGGTCTCCCTTGTCCCCTCCCCACACTCACTGCTGTCATCTGAGTCTCCCTCTGGCTCTGGGCTGGGCTGTAGCTGGTGTGCTGTGCAGATAGCAGAGGTCACTGCAAGGGGTGGGTCTGGGGCACGCAGGGTGGGCTCAGCGAAGGGGTAGAAGTGCGGGAAGTAGTTGGAAATGAGGTGGATGGGCCGGATTGGGCCTGGGCTCACATCTATGGCCATGTGCTCCTGCATGCTCACCCGCTGCGGCCGACCCCGGCTGTCTGCCACCGTGCCTGCCATATGGCTCAGACATGAAGGCCCGGATTCAGAGAAGCCCCTGTGGGCTGCAGATGAGGGGGATACACTGAGCCAATGAGAAAGGGCAAAGAGTCATCACTGAGGGTGCCAAGGGGATTCTTGGGCAGCAGCCGGGACCTGAGGACAGAGCACAGGGTCAAGGCAGGTAGGGTAGGGGCTCCAGCCCAGAGGGCACCCAGCATGCCTGCAGTCAGGCTGCTTGGCTACTTACCGTTGGAGAGCTCCTCCACCTGGCTTGGCTAGCTGGGTGTGTGCCTGAGAAGTGATGCTGACAGCAAGACTGCAACCTGGAGGGGGCTGAATTCAAGAGGGAGGAGGAAGGGGGCGTGGCTCCTAGAATGGCACCTTCCCATCCTCAACCCCAAGGGTACCCTTCCCTAGTGTGGGGCTCAGCCTCCCTCCTCCTCCCTCAGCCCTCCATTCACACATTGTCAGAGAAAGTTATTTTTACCACTATCACGCGGCCCTGCTCCCCTGTGAGGAGGCTGGAGGGCCAGAGGTGACGCAAGGGGTGTGAGGGGCAATGCGAGAGGTGTTTGGGGAACAAGGACTAGGTGAGATGGGAGGGGGTGCTGAGGGCAGGAACAGGTAGGGAGGTGGGAGGCAGGGGAAGAGCACGGGGTGCTCTGGGAGGGGTGGAGAGGAAGGCAGGATGGGAGGGCCGTGTAGAGAGTGGAGGGGCGCCAGGGAGGAGGGGGACACCTGGGGAGGACGGCATCTGCAATCTGGTCCTCTTGCAGCTCAAGCTTCTTAAAATATGAATCAGATTACTGTAACACCTCTCCCCACTCCCAGCTTAGAAAATCCTACCCGGTCACAGAGGCCCCAGCAGTGGTGGGGCCCCTTCCCCCCATCTCCACATTGCTTTTCTTGGCTTCTTTGAACATCCGAAGATCCGTGCCTGTGCTGCCCCTGCCTGGGCTTTCTCCCCAGCCCTCTGGCCTGGCCTGCTCCCACTTGGTTCCAAGACCACTCTCTGTGGGGGACCTGGCTGGTTTTCACCTGCTCAGTCTTCCCTTCTCTCTCCCTGCACTGGTCCTTTGTGGGCCACCCCTTCCCTATTCTCTGTCTGGGAGTTTTATGCTCCTCCCCGGGCCTGTGCCCCAGATCCCCCCAGTCAGTGAATTCCAAATCCAGCAGACCACATGACAGGCTCAATAAAGAACAATTCTGGGTTGGACTGGCAGACAAAGAGAAGCTATGCTCTGTAGATGGAACGCTAGTGCCATAATACCCTGGAACTGTTGCCCTCTCCTCACCACTCACCCGAGAGCAGAGAACGCTCTGAGAGTGAGGCCAACAAAGTGGAAAGCACAGAAACACAAAGAGCCTCTGGATCCAGCCATGCCTGCTGGTGTTTCTCTGGACTTTATAATCGCCATTCCTCTTACAGCAGTCAGCTAGTGAGCGGCATTTTCTCACTTGTCCTACCTAGCTAATACTGCCCAGGCCACCATGTCAAGGCTGGAATGCCCATCTCAACTCTCTCACAGAACCCTGGTCTACATAATTAGTAGATAATTCCATGATTACCTATGATTAAGTAGTGTGCAATCACAGGATTATGTGTGACCTGGTCTAAGGTCTTCCCCAGACTGAGCCCCCCAACCCCTCCTAAGGGCAGGGCAGCATCTGGCTGGTCTGCATTTGTGGCCCCAGCCCAGCACCTGGTGCATGGTGGGAGCTCCATGTACCGTACTGGAGCTTTGCAGGAAATGTGCAGGGCTCCTCTCCAGATCCTCACAGCCTGCACAGCCAGGCACGGAGGAGGAAACGGGGACTCTCACGGTGCAGTGGCTAAGAGTTTGGACTCGAGTCAGGACCTGGATTAAATCCCAGCTTGGGGTGACTGGGCAGGGTGTCTCCTCCCTGAGCCCATCTCACCAGCCAGGGCCAGTGCTGGCCCTACCCCACAGGGCTGTGGTGTGATGACAGAAATGACATCAAGTTCCTGCACACAGTAAGTACCTACTGCTGTGGCACCAGCATGATGCATGATTGACAGAGATGCCCCACTCAGGAAGCCAGCTGTCCCATGGGGTCTATCCAAGGTCAGGGCCCTAGTGGGGAAGATGCCATTGCCACAAAGTTGGTAAAAGCTCTTTATTCAGTCCTGGCTGGCAAAACAAAGGCAAGGGCTGCTTAGGGACAGGCTTTCAGCCCCTGGGCAATTCAGGGCTGGCCAGGTGGGGCTGGTAGGTGCCGGGTGCCAGCAGCTGCAGGGTGAACTCGGTGATGACAGCTGTGAGCCCCCAGACACGGTGTGGCCCATGCAGGAAGACAGGCAGAGTGTAGCAGAAGAGGCCACCCTGGCAGAAGTGGGTATAGCCTTGATTCTGTGCCTGCAGCAAGTGGGCCAGTGGCAGTGCAAACACCTCATCCACCTATGGGCAGGAGGCAGTGAGAGGGTGAGGGTGGACAGAGAGCTTGCCACTGCAGTCTTCTCTGGTGGGGCAACCTGGCCCCCAGCATCCCCCACTCACCTCCTCAGGGTTGGGCCTCAGACTCTGGGGATCCAATGGGCCCACGCCGGCAAGCACCGGCACCACAGTGGCCTTTTGCTGGGGCAGGAGGAAGGCAGGCAATCAGGGGAGGCATGGCCTCATGGGTCTGTGGAGGGGCGCCTGAGAGGAAGACCCCACATTGCCATCCAGAGGCCTTTAGCAGTGGAGGCCAGGTCCACTCACCCGCTACCTTGGGCTCACTGCAGCCATGTGAGTGACTCAGGCCCCCCTCAAAGCACTAGACCCATTCAGGTCTCTGGGCCGTTACTGTTTCCTCCACTTAGAACTTTTCCTTACCCTAAAACTGCCCGTTTGTCATTTAATTCCTGCCTACCCTGTGAAGCCTTCCTCAATCCTTGTCCACCAAGCTGAGCAGAGCTGGTTCACCCTGGGGCCACCCCCACCCCAGGACCTGACATGAGAGGGGGATAAAATAGCCCTGGCCCCTCCCTGACGGGTTGTGTGGGGATAGAACACCACTGCCAGGCAGGTCTCTGGTGCTCCCCTGCACTCTATGCCTGTCAGAGTCCATGAGCAACAATCTTTGTTCCTTGGGGTAAGGGCCAGCGGTAAGGGCCAGGCTTACCTGATCCTGCACAGGCCGCAGGACACCCCACACATGCTCCTCAGGCACAGCAAGGCCCAGCTCCTCGCGGGTCTCCCTCAGGGCCGTGTGCACCACATCCTGGTCAGCCGGGTCACATTTACCACCTGGAAAACTGCACCGGCACAGGGAGACTGGTTCTTGGTCTATTGGGGCCACGGAGGGGTGGGGACGGCAACTGTGGCAGAGGGCCTGTCTCTGTCCATAGTTGGCAGTGAACTTGGTCCTTGGGCCGGTCACATGACCTCTCCAGGCTCAGTTTCCCTCCCTGAACAATGGGGATAAGGGAGAGAAGCCCTGGGGCTCAGACACGCAAATTCTGCCAATGGTGACCCTAGTGGCACTGACATTGACCCTCTGGTGTGCCCAATTCCTGCGGCGCGGCAAGGGCGGGAAGCCAGGCAGCCCCGTCCCCGGGCTTTCTCAGCTCGGGGACCCGAATCTCCCCACAGTGTCCTGCAGGGGGCGAGGTCCTGCCTTTTTAGTGACTGGGACACAGGTCAGACAGGTGTCCCGGCCCGAAGTGGTACGGAAGGCCTCCTAGAGGGACCGGAGTTCCCGGCCGGTGTACCTGACTTCACCCTTGTGCCTCCCGGCCAGGCGGCTGGACCGCAGCGTGTAGAGCAGCGCCGGGACCCCGCGCACCGAGCACAGCGGCACCAGAACCGCGGCCGCAGCGGGCCGCGCGCGGAGCCGCGCCGTGGCTCCCGCCAGCAGCCGTCGGCAGCGCCGCTCGCCCTCTGCGGACAGGCAGTCGGGCAGCATGTCCTGCCAGGAGCGGCGGGGTCACCAAGGGCGCTGAGGACACCGAGGGCGCCGGGCAGCGAGAGGGAAGGGGCGGGCCAGCGCTCGCCGTGGCGGAACTCTAGGGCAGCCGTTCGTGTGGGAAAGTAGTCCCGAACGCGGCGCCCCGCCCCCGGCGCCTGTGTGGGCGGGGCTCGATCTTGGGCGGGGTTTAGGGGCGGAGCCATTGAGATCTACGGGGCTTGTCGTCAAAAGGTGGTGCGCAGAGAAGGAAGAGGCGTGGCCAGATGCACCGAGCTTCCGGCGGGGAGGACGGAGTGGTTGCGGACGGAGCGGGTGTGAGGTGCCAGGCGGTTGACCCCAAGCGCCCGGTGGGGCTTCCGTAGCGCACGACCCGGAGCCTGGACTCGGCCCTTCTGACCACGCCGTTCGGGAGTCAGAGTGTCTGGCTGTTGAGGCCCCACCGGGCCTCTTGTCCTTTCGCGCTTGCGTGTGTCGGTCCAAGGACTTCACGGCAAGTGTTCCAGGTTGTTCAGAGTCAGCATTTAGGGATCCACTGGGCGCCCCTCCGGCAGGCGGACGACCACGGTCCCGGGAGGAGTGCCTAGTCCCGCCCTTCCTCCGGGCCCTCTCCTGATTTCGTTCCAAGGAAAACCCCGGCTATTGTCCTCCATTTCCCTTTTCCGGGAGTTGGTCGCCCTCCTCCCGTCCCCCATCCCGCAACTTCTACTCCTTCAGGTGTTGGTTTAAATGTCACCTTCTCTAGAAGCTCTCCTGCTCGAGTATTGATGGTATTCGCAAACCCTTCCCCCATCCTGTCCCGTGTGGTCACTGTCTATGGTGGTTCTGCACCCCTCCGCCAGACCCTGGCCCCTGAAGGACTAGAGTACCCCAGACTTGCACACAGCACCTCAACATGGAATGGCAGGTGTTGCCATGCTTAGCTTTGAGCAGGCACCTTTCAGATGCAGTTTCAGCCCTCACCTGGACACCCAAGGCAGGGAGCAGGAACCCCAGCCTCCCACACAGCCCTGCCCAAGGCTGGTCACCACCTTTACCATCACTCTGTGCTCTCAAGAATACCAACAATACTGGGCAGAACTTTGGGATGTTTGCAGCCCAGACTTAGGGGTCTGGGTGCTCTGAGACCCTCCACCCAATTCCCAAGGACAGAAGTGCTCTGACCACCAAATGGTTTAATGTTGAGGGGAAGGGAGACATAAAGCAGGGTTTGGAGGGGTCATCCCCAAGGCAAAAGGGGGCACGTTGTGGGGTAGAGGACCTGATTCTAAGCCTGGCACTGTCCCAGCCTTGCTGTGACTCTGGGCAGGTAGCCTCCCTCTTTGGGTTTCCACCTGCCCTGCTCTCCTTGAGAAGGGAGGGAGGTGTTTGCAAAGGTGAGGCTGGAGGGGATGGGGTCCAGGGTAAGAGGAGGACTCTGTACACAGGACCCCTACAATCACAGAGGGTCCTGAACACACTTCAGGCATATGGTTGTGGGGGACAGGAGCCCCAGCCTAGCTGGGAGGGGCAGGTCCCCCTGATCCCTCTCAACCTGGATTTTGGGAAGGGGGTATGGTGTTGGTCGGGCCCTTGGGATACCAAGGGAACTTGAGGTTCCAGGATACGGGCCCAACAGAGCCTCAGGAGGAGCCAGCAGCTGATGGTGGTGCTGGGCAGGGGTCCTGGAGGTGGAGGCTTGAGTTTTGTTGGGGTCTGAAGGAGGAAATGTGGGGTCTGAGTGGACCCCACATCCCCTCTCAGAGCTTAAGCCCACCTGTCCCGTTCCTTGCTCTCCATACCAGGTTGCCCTTTGATCTTGCTCTTCTCTCTACCTGGAATATCTTCCCCACCTTCTCTCTCTAACCCTTCCCAGTCCTCCAAGGCCCAGCTTGGGAACCGCCTTCAGGAAGCCCACTGGACATCCTCCACCCCAGCTTCAGCATCTTGTCCCTGCCCTGCTCCCTCTGCCCTGGGTTGCAAATTGCCTCAGAAATCCCTGCCTCCCCTTCTCTGTCCCACAGGCGCCCAGTAGGCTTGTTGAGCATGCTGAAGCCCCTCGTGGAGGCCCTGGGGCCTCTATTCGCCCCTACCCTGCAGGCTCTGGTCCTACTGTGTCTGTAGGCCCAAGAGCTAACCTTCTTCCTGCTCTGTGGAGCCCTTAGGTTGGCAGGGGCTGAGGCTGCTGCGACTCCGGGCAGAGACGCTGAGCAGGGGCCGTGGAGACACAGTGCTGAAAATGGGGCAAGGAGGCATGGGGGCGGGGGTCAAAGTGGAGATCCCAGGCCAAGGTTCATGGAAAGTCAGGCAGTGGGACCCCAGGACAAGTTAGTAGGCCTGACCCTGAGAGAAGGGTCAGAGGCTGTGCCTTAGGAGATGCCTGGGGATGGGGGAGAGGGACTGGATTAGGGCAGCAGGGCACTATAGTCAGGATCAGACAGTACCAGGAGTCCGGGTCACTCTCCCGAAAGCCTTTGGCAAAAGGGTTGCTGGCAATTTTCAACTGGGTGATCTGCAGAGGAGAAAGTGCAGTTACGGGCCAGTGAAGGACGGTGGGGCCCCAGGCTCAGCCACCCTGTCCTCTCCAGACCCCCAATGAGGAGGCCCGGGGGCTCGGGCCCCTCAGTCCACACCCACAAAGCCAGCGGTGACAGCAGGGGAATAACGGGGTAGATGGCCACGGAGTCCCAGGGAAGAAGAGAAGGGCAGGGCTCCGTGTGCATGTGGGGACTCAGGGCCTCGGGCCTCAGTCTCCATCCCTGTGAAATGGGCTGGCAGCTGCCTCACAAGCTGTGGCCCCACCCACCTGGTGGTTCTGATACGCAGTCACGGCCATGAACTGGGTCTCAGTAAAGATGAAGGACTTGAAGTTCTCCTGGGCGTAACGCTCGCTGTCCTTGCGTGGGTCCACGAAAACCACATGGAATCGGGGCTGGTAGCGGTGCATGGAGTTGAGAATGATCTGGGGACGGTGTGGAAAGGGGTGTGCAGGGGTGGGACCGGCAGCAAGCCCTCCCTGGGAGAGCTGCCCTGGCTCTGCTGCCCCTTCTTGTAATGGTGGTGCGGGGTCTGAACCTGAGAGCCGGGAGTTCTGGGTCAAAGGCCCCTTTTGGCTGGAGCCTCCTTGCTGCCTGGCCTTCTCTCACACCCACATCCCAGCTGCCTGCTTTACTTTTGGAACTGCCCAGAATCTGACCACCTCTCCCCCTCCCATTTGGCCTCCTCCCTCCACTTCAGCCTCCTTGCAGTTCCTGCCTCCTCCCCCACCAGGGCCTTTGCACTTGCTATTCGCTCCACCTGCATACTCCCTCTTCTGCCTGTGCAAGCTCCCTCCTCCACCTCCTTCACACCACTTCCCGAATGTCTCCGGAGCTCCCTGAGCCCCCCTGAACAGAACAGCCACCTCCATCTCAGGCCTATCTGGGCTCCTTTCTCACCATTTGGGGAAGGCATTTATCTCTATCTGAGCCCCTGCGTACAGTGTCTTCTGGATTCTTTGCTTACAGTCCCAGGTGGTGAACCTGCTGAGGGCAGGATCTTTGTGCGTTTGACAAGGGGTTAATTCTGTGTCCCTGCATCTACAACACGCAGCCTGTGCTGGGGGTGGGTGTTCAGTAAACTCAAGGACTTCTTGGGCAGTCGCCTCTGCTGTCCAACCCCCAGCCAGCTGAACTGGGCCCCCAGCCTTGCCATCAGCAGCAGGCACCAAGACCACTGGGCACCAAAGGCACTGTCAGCCCCACCTTCAGGCTTCATCAAAATTGGGCCCCGGTGTCCCCTGCCCTGGCCCAACGCCCTCCCCACTGTGGCCCAGGCCTCACGTGGCCGTTGTCATCCAGGAGGTTGTTGGTCAGCTTGAGCTTGTCGAAGGACACAATCTGGCGCATCCACTGTGCACCCTTGGCTGGCGAGTCAGGGTGGAAGTGCACGCGGCCAGGCGTGGCTGGGTCTGCCTTTCCCGCCACCAGCCAAGCCGAGCTGTGGAAGGCGTACCTGGGGAGCAGAGCAAGGTAGCAAGGGCGCCCTGTCTGCACCCCACAACACCTCATCTGCTGCCCCCACTTGAAGCCAAGACTGGCAGGCGAATGGGCCAGTTCTGTCTCCATTACTGCTCACACACCATCCCTGTCTTGCATGGGGAACCGGAGGCTCCAGGAAGCCGTCCAGCCCTGAGTGCCTGTGGCTCCACCTGCTGCTCTGGGCTAGCCCACTCTGCCTGCCGAGGCCCCACTGCTCTCTTCAGACTATCGCTGTGCCGAGCTGGGCTCCCTCCCCCCACCATCAGGCTTCCCACTGCTGCCCCAGGATAGGCCTCTCTGCCTCTGCTTCAACTGGCCTGCCTCCCCAGAGCGCAGGTTGGTCTCCGCCACCCCAGCTCAGCACCTGCGGTGAGTGCTGCTTCCCCCAGCCAGCTCCCAGACCTGTATCTCTTGTCATCCAGGGGCACGAAGTCCACGAGCAGGGCATAGTCAGCCAGCGTGTCCATGCCCAGGATCTTCACCTGGAAGGTGGGGAACATCCTCCTGCGGGACAGTGTGCTCAGCTGCCTGAAAGCCGCTCCAGCCCGGCCCCCTGCCCCTGCCACAGGCACCCCCGCTGCTCACACCTGCCCGCCTTGGTGACAATCATCTCTGTGCCCAGCTGGTTGAATTCCTCCCACAGAGCCTTCATCTCCAGCTGAACCGTCACGTTGGACACACATGGGTTCTTGGGTCCCTGCCCAGTGTGCTTGGCCATGGCTTGGGCCCCTGTGGAGCCAGGGAAGGGGCCTGATGGGAACAGGGAGTCCGGCTGGGGCTCCCAACTAGAGCTGGCTGTGGGCAGGGTGTAGGTCTCCGAGGGTGCAAGTACCCCAAGGCTGGTGGAGAGGAAGGCTGGGGAGAAAGGATGGAAGTACAGGTCTCAGCTCGCCTCACTCACCTCCACTGCACCCAGTCAGCCCTCATCCTTCAGGCTGCGCCCAGGCGTCTCTTCCTCCAGGATGCCCTCCCTGACTGCCAGGCTTGTGTTCCCACAGTATCTCTGACTCAGCATCACTTCATGAGGTAAATGATCACTTAAAGCTCCTGGAGGCCAGAGACAGAGTATCTGGCTCCCCAGGGAATCTTGGAGCCATCAGGTGGCCAGGTGGCCTCCAGTAAATTGTCTCACTTCCCAGAACTTCAGTTTCCACATCTGCCACAAGGGGTTCTTACCTGCCTCATAGAGCCAGTGTGAGGATTTGTGAGGACAATGTGGGCCTGGCATACAGTAGGCCCTTCATAAATGGCACCTACTATGGGTGTTGGGACACGCGAGGTCGTGGGGGCTGGGAGTGGCTGGCAGTCTTAGCTCCATGGAGACTCCACTGCTTGGAGCTGAGTAAGGAGCATGGAGCTGAGAGGAGATCCCCAAGTTACCACGAATGACTGTTAACCCATCTCTGATCTTGAGAATGTGCCCAGATCCTGCCCCCCGGAGCCTGTTCTAACATCTTTCTGCTCTGGCCTCCTCACTGTTTTCTAAAGATCCCATCTTTGGATCTGCGATCTTGCACAGGCCTGGACCAAAAGCTCTGCGACCTTTAACCCTTTAGATTAAAAAGCGATCTGAACTACAGCGACATAGAACTTCACACCTGTGAAGATGGCTCTTGCCCAAGACAGAACAGTAACATTACAGAGCAGGAAATGACAAGCACTGGCAAGGATGTGGAGAAACTGAGACGGCTTGGGCACTGCTGGGGGAACGTAAGATGGTGCAGCTGCTGTGGAAAACAGCACAATGGGTCCTCAGAAAGCCAAAGATGGAATTACCATATGACCCAGCAATTCCACTTCAAGGTATATACCCAAAAGACTCGTGAGCAGGGGGCCGAGCAGATGTGCGCATCAGTGTTCACAGCAGCGCTACTCACAATATCCAAAAAGTGGAAGCAACCCACGTGTCCACCGATGGGGGACAGGGTGAGCAGAATGTGGTCTGTCCAGACAATGGAACCTGATTCAGCCTAAACAAGGGAGGAAATCCCGATGCACACTCCAGCATGGATGAACCTTGAGGACATTATGCTCAGAGAAGTAAGCCAGCCACAAAAGGACAGATCCTGTGTGATTCCATTCCTAAGAGGTCCCGAGAGCAAAGTCAGAGACAGAAGGTAGGATGGCGGGCGCCAAGGGCTGGGGGCGCAGAGGGGATGGGGCGTTAGTGTTTCATGGAGACAGAGTCTCAGTTCTGCAAGATGCAGATGTCCTGGAGATGGATGGTGTGGGCGGTCGCACAACAAGGCGAATATACTTGATGTCACTGAGCTGTACACTTAATGATGGTTAAAATGGTAATTTTTATGTTATGTATATTTTACCACAATTAAAAATTTTAGGTTTGGTGGGGGGGACCTGATGAAGGGGGTAGTTTAATCATCACAATATTGCTCATGTAATTGTGGGTTAATGATACTAAAATAAATTGTAAAAAAAAAATTTTTTTTAATAGAAAAAAAAACTGAAAAAACAGACTATTTATTTTTTAGCAGCAAGGGCCTGGTAAAACCACAGATTGCCTAGGCAGAGGTGGAATGTCAGTGTTGGGTGGATCGACGGACAGATAGATGGGTGGAGGGAGTTACGTGCGATGGTGTATCTAACAGGTACTGTTGTAATGAGCTAACAGGTGGGCAGCGCCAGGCCAGAGCTGGCACATCATAGGTATCTAGTGAGCATGTGGGACTCCATCCTTAGCAACCCTGAGAGCCATGTGTGAGAAGCAGCACCCCCCCTAAAGCCCCTGGGAGTTCTGCTGTGTGGGAATGAGTGGGTGTCTCTGAGACAGATGGGCTACATCCAGTCTGCATCCCTCCCCCAGAGGGGCAGGAAGGGTGGATGGACCAGGCCAACAGATGGGTGACTGCCCGTCACTCGGTTGCCCTGCTGGGGGCAGGTCCGTCATCCAGGTGACTGAAGCCAGCTGCCGGGGTCCATGATAATGGGCTCCCAGGGGAGAGGCTCATGGATTTGCTGGGCCTGGGGGCTTCACAGGCTGGTCTCTGGCTCCCAGGTCTTCTACAAGGCCCCCACTGCCCATCCCAGTCACGGTACTCCCCCTCAGCAGTCCCAGGAATTCTGGGGAGGGCCTGCCCCCTGCCCACTTCCTCTAACAGCCAGCAGCCCCTCACCTCTTAGAGTCAGTTGACAATTTCCCACAGGCAGGGAGTCAGGTCTGGAGGGGAAGTTAGAGGCTTCTTGTCCAGCCCTCCACCTTGGTAGTCAAGGGGTGAGGCCCGGAGAGGGGAGGAGACCTGCCCAAGGTCAACCACACCTGGTAGGGCTCTCACCTCTCGGAACTGGCTCTGTCCCCCTGCCTGTCCGCACCCCCATTTTGGTGCTTGGGTGGCTGAGTCCATCAGCCCTGCCCTGGTGGGATCTGAGGCCCCAGCCTGGGGTGCCCCTGCCCCACCCTCTTGCCCAGGGCCCAGGTCCAGTGGTGTTTCCATGGTCCCCACACCCAATCCCCGCTGCACCATGCTTGCCCTAGAACCTGAGCCCCCCCGTGGGGCTGCCTCAGCTGCCTGCACCATACCTGCCATGGGGATGGCCCGGACGTCCAGCTCCCACAGAAGCCCTGCTCAGCTGTGGCCAGGCTGGGGCGGCCCCCAAGGGCCCTTGCCTGCCAGGATGGTGGTCAGCCACCCCCAATCTCCTGGTCCACCAGCAGCTCAGCTCAGCTCTCAGTTGCTTGCTCAGTCCCTTCTCTTGGCAGGACTGTCCTTTCCTCCTTGATTGCCCAGGTCTTGGCTCCACCCAAACCAGGATCCTGGTCTCTGCAGATGGGGCGTGCAGGGCTCCTCCAAGCCACCCTCAGACTGGACTGCGCAAGGCCACTGGCTGGGCCTGTCCAGCTCCAGGCATGGTGCTGTGTGGGAGGAGGGCAGGTGGGAGGCTCTGACGTTGCAAAGCCTCCTCTCCCCCTCCCGGTCCCCCATGCAACTAGCTCCCTCCCATCCTCAGCTAGGAGCCCCTCAGCCATACCTGATCGATGGGCCTGTGTGCAGGGCAGGGGCCATCTAGAGCATGGGCTGGGTGGTGGGCAGGGCTCAGGCCGGGCCGCCTGGAGGGGCTGGGGCCAACAGGGCTTTGGGGAGGTCAGGGAGGCCGCCGTAGTGGCGGGATGGGCAGGGCTGAAGGGCAGAAGTGGTGCCCTCTCACAGGCCCCAGACCCCTGACCTGGGGCTGCTGGTGTGGAATTATCAAGGGAGCCTGTGCAAGGAGGCAGCATCAGCAAGGGGGCAGAGGCAGGGCGCCTGGCCTGGGAGGCAGGAAGCCAGGTCGTCCTGGTGGCTCGGCCCAATGAGCTGTGCAGCACTGGCATGTCCCTGACGGGCCTCATGCCTCAGTTTCTCCAACTGAACTAAGTGCAGCATCTCTTCTGCCTGGGATGGGCTGGCCCAGCCTGGGGAGAAGTAAGTGGTCCCCATCCTGGTTGACAGTGTCTACACAGTCGCCACAGGCCAAGGCCTTTGGGGAGGTTTGGCAGTCCTGTCCAGCCTGACCGCGCATCTTCCTCGGGCTGCCCCTGCTGGTCCAGGGCTGTGCATTCAGGGACACAAATATCGCTGGTTAGGAAGGTAGAGAGGGTTGGAATCCCCCAAAGCTTGTTGCTTTCAGTTGAGAGGGCTGTTTGGCCACTTCCTCCCTGTCATATGGCCCAGGGGTGGGTGGGGTCATCCAGCTAGATCCCAGGTTAGCCCACCCCAGGAGGAAGCATTCCAGGCTAGCCCCCAGGCCAAAGCCCTAGGCAAGAACACCCCAGGCTGGGCTGGGCATGCTTGACTCGGTGCCCAAGGCTGGCTGGACACCCCCCCACACACCTACTCCAGCATCTGGCACTGGGGATGTGGGGTTGGCAGAGACACATACGTACGAGGGGGCTTGGAGAGGCCAAGGGCCAAGGGTCATACAGACTAACTCGAGGCCCAAAGACCTGCCACCTGTCGTGCACAGGTGCACAAACTCCCGGGTGCCTGATTACTCACATGCTCGCTTACACACACACACGTATACACACACTATGCACACAGCATGCCTCCCTGCACAGCCTCGTCCCCTGCTGGCTTACCCTTCCTGCTGGAGGCACCTCCTGGCCTCCTGCCCCCTCATCCATCTTGCCTGCCAGCCCGTCCCTGGTGTCCCTACATCCTTCACACCTTCTCATCTTGCTGCTCAATAGCAGGAGGCGGTGTGGCAGCCATGGCCGCAGGGAGATGGATGGGCCAGCGGGGGTGCAGAGGGGCCAGGGATGACGCCACCAGAGGATGGGCTCTGGTGGGAACTGTGCCCTGCCAAGTTCAGGAGGGGGCGGAAAGTATAAGGCTGTATCCAGGCCCCACCCCACCCCGTCCAATGTGGCCCTGCATGGACACGATGCAGAGAGTGACTGGGTCAGGACTGTGTCCCTGCACCCAAGCGGCTGTCCTGGGTGGTGAGAGCCTTGCCAAGCTGCACCTCTTCCCTGGTCCCGACTCCTCCTGAGCCCCGTCTGCACAGGGCTCATTACACACCTGGAAATGCACATCTGGACTGTTTGCCCAGCCACACATGCATCTCTCCAGAACGCCCACGGTTACTGAGGCTCTTGGAAATGTGTGTACATAGACGTATGCACATACAGCATCTGAGGCTGGCACATGCAGGGACACCCACACATGCGTGCTCGTACATTTCTTCCAGACTGACTCACAGGCCCTGGGAGTGTGGGGTGGTTGGGGCCCCCTCTGGGATATGGCCTCCTCCAGGAGCCCCTCTGCTGACCCTAGGATAGTCTTTTCCAAGTCCACTCCACATGGGATCTTCCCCTGGGCACTGACAGACAAGCGTGGGCACAGAGACAGCCACCACTGGCCCTAGGACACACAGCATGCCCAAGACCACCCTGGGCCAGACCTGCCCCAGACCCTGAGGTCATGGGGAGGGGCCTTGCAGGATGGAAGACACAAACCTCGGACCCCCTGGACATCTTCTATTTTATAGAATGGGAGACTGAGGCACGGGGTGTGGGGGTGTGACAAAATATATGATACACAGCAGGGTGGAAGGGGGACTCCAGGCTGGAAATTGTGCCTCAGAACCTGAGGGCTGAGGCCAGACAGGTTTGGCCTGGGTTAGGGGTCCAGGTGGGGGCGGGGGCCAGCATGGGCAGGGTGGGCACAGAGAACACGGACCTCCCGGTCTGGATGAAGGTGACGCCCTTGCTGTAGGAAGCGGCCTCGCTGATGAATGCAGGGCACAGAGGGCTCCCCAGCAGAGCATGTCCTCACCACTGAACATCTGGGAGATGGGTGCACCAGGCTGCAGCAGCTCCAAGTCCTGGCCCTGGGAAGAGAAGCAAGGGCCAGAGTTGCTAGGGCCAACCTCTGCCCCAGTGGGAGCGAGCCCAGCAGGGGCTGCCCAAGAGATGCCCCTCACAGCCTCACCCACTCACTCCTTCACTCCTCAATTAACAAGACAGGGTGTCTGCTCAGATGCCAAATGCCTCTGTGTCGAGAAATGGAGACACCAGTCACCTTAGAAAGGCGTTTGTCAATGTGGAAGTAGCATAATGGTTATGGGCACAGATTGTAAAGCCTGGGCTCAAATCCTCCCTAGCTGTGTGACCTTGACCAAGTCACTTAACCTCTCTGTTCCACAGCTGCTTTGTCTGTAAAATAAGAATTATTATAGTTCTTCCTTTAATTCTGAGGTTTAAACAGCTAATAATGCTTAAAACAGTGTATGTCCCATAATAAATACAATATAAACATTTATTTTTTTAATTGTGGGGGAAATCACCCAAAATGGCTGTTATTCCTCAGCATCTGCAAGGAAGATGGGCCTATAGCCCTGAACACTGAAAGGACGGTGGTGCGCTCACCACTATAGTGTTGTTACAAGTGAGAGCACACCTCAAAACATGGACCTGTAATGAAAGCAAGAAAATTCAACGAAGTTCTGCTTTTCCTACAATTTTACTTTGGTCTTTAAAAATCTTTTGAAATATCAAACTTATAACATTTCTCTCTTTTGTGCCCACGATCTGCTGTGCCCACAGAGCATGCCAGGCTTGTCTTCTGGGTCACTCCCACAGCTGGGGGTCCACTCACTTGCCTTGGGAGCCGGGCCAAGGCTGCGCCTCTTGGGTGGGCAGGGTGGACGGAGGAAAGTGAGACCTATCCTTGCAGAGGTCAGCATTACTGGTCACCTGTGATAATGGACGGGGGTCTCCACCTGAGTTCTACCGGCAGCAGATGATCCTTCTGGCCCACAAGGACTCATCATGAAGGAGGCAGCCCGGCTGGTCACTGGGCTCAGGACAGAGCTTTATGGCGAGTGGGGAGGCCAGTGCCAACAGAGCAGATGGCCCTCTCTGAAGCCCCTCGCACCTCTGAAGGCCATTTGGGGGGCTCGGGGAACAGTTACTGAGGACGCTAGGGCTGGGGTGCTCAGCCTGGGGGCCCCTGCGGCACGTCACAAAGGCCGGAGGGCATGGACCTTGTTCAACAGCGCCTCCGTGTGGCAGCACGCAGAGCAGCAGCTAGTGGGAGCCCAGGTGTCCCAACCTCCTCTCTGCCTGGCAGCAGGATCGCCCAATTCCTATGGCAATCAGGAACAGGAAGCCTGCACAGGGAGATGCTGGACCCTCTGTTAATGTGCATAGGGGTGCTCAAGGAATTAACTGGAAAATAAAGGGAGAGTTCCATGTTTGCACCCCCAAGCAGGTGAATTGGGTCATGCCCCCTCCCTCCCTCTGCCTGTTGCCCAGGCTGTGGAGGAGCCCATCCTGGCCTCCACAGGCACTGTGAGGGTCACTGGCCCCCAGTGCCAAGCCTGCATGTGGGGTTCTGGGGGAGGGGAAGGCACCAGGGGTAGGACATGGGGGGCGCAGCCTCCTGCTCTGCTCCCGATTCTGAGGTGCATCTGTGGACCATCCCACTGGGTCTCAGTTTCCCCTGGTACCCTAAGGCCTTGACCCAGGAATATTCCTGCAGCTGCAGATGCCCGGTGCCTGCCAGGTCCCTGGCCTCCACGCATGGGAAGTCTGTACCACCCAAGGTTCTGTATGCTTCCATCTCAAAGGCAGGAAAGGCTGTGCCTGAGCAGGAGGTTGGGTGTGTGAGCCCATCCCTCCCTCAAGGCCCAGGACAGAGAGGGCCACATGGACCACTCAGGGCTAGTCCTCAGCCTGCCCGGGAGCCCGGCTCCTTGGCCCCTGGGCCAGGCCCTTGCCTCTCAGGCATGATTCCTGACAAGTCCCACCAGGCCTCCCCCTGGATGAGGAGCTCAATGAAGTCCTGCTACAGGAGGAATACGGCCCCAGCGGGGCCCAGAGCAGGCTCCCAAGCTGCAGGCCATCCCACACCCACCTGTCAGCCCCGGCCTCTTCTGTTCCAAGGTCATCTTTTTTGGTGTGTGGGACAAGGACCTCAGGGAGCTGGCAACTTCGACTTATTCTTCCTTTCACTGCCTCTGTCGGTAACTAACCTTGAATCTGAAAGTGGCTTGTTGTGTCTTGATCAGCCACATCAGTCAGGCCTTGACCTCGGCCTGTCCTTGTCTTGTGTGTGAGCTTGACCTGCTGCTCCCTTAACTATATAAATACATCCTCGATACCCCAGCCCACTCCTTTCCAGATGAGGCCTTAGCCACCCTTGTTCATGCCACCAAGAGCCCCTGAACTACTCAGGACAGCTGCCAACTGCTCATGGGTTCCTGGTGCAGAAACCGCCTGCTTCAGCACCCCGATATACTCCCTTAGAACCACTGCTGGCTACATGTCGGGCCTTGTGGGAGACTGAGCTCGCCGGTTTGACATGATGACCCTTCGGACAGTTGCCCATTGCATCTTGGGTCACAGAGGCTGCATCCTGTGGGCTCAGCTCTGCCGCAGAAACCTCCTTGCTTCG
This sequence comes from Phataginus tricuspis, assembly GCA_029783875.1. Lineage (NCBI taxonomy): Eukaryota > Metazoa > Chordata > Mammalia > Pholidota > Manidae > Phataginus > Phataginus tricuspis. Next base: position 8,296,084 of record JAQQAC010006904.1, on the reverse strand, counting down.
CTAAGGGTGACATCTTTCAGATAAAGTCAGGCCTGGGTCATCTGGCACATTCCTTGTGCTGGAAGCAGTAGCTTCCCCTTGTCCTCAGATCCTTGCCCAAGACTATGAGACCAGGAGAGGCCACCCCTCTCCCAGAGTCACTGACCACTGGGGGGGGTCCCCAGAACAGGTGAGTAAAGAAGAAAGGGGCTTCATGCACTCTGAAGCTCACGCCATGGGACCCACTGGGGAGCAGCTGTCCCATTCCCTTGTGGGGCCCTCCCCAATCAGACATGGGACCCAAGGGTCAGCTCAGGTGACTGAAGTGTGGGCTATCATTAGCATCAGAGCACACCCTGATCAACCAGTGGCCTCATCTGGGCTTTTCCTGACTCCTGGGCTGTCCTAATGAGTTAACCATCTATAAAAACACAGCTACAACGTGTATTGCCTCATAACATCCTAACATACAACACGACTCAACCTGTGCCAGATCTCCAACCTTACCTTCTCACACAATTCAAAAGGCTCATCCCTTGAACAAGATCCTCAGGAAAATCTCACAACTGCAGTCTTGCTCCCATCCTGTAGGGGGTGAAGATCAGATTGAGGCTGGACAGGGATCCCACTGAACATGACCCTCCAATCATAAACGCCAAGAGGGCTCGCTCAACCTCTACTTTTGGTGTCCTGCTGATGTAGATCTACCTAAACTGCAAAATGTACCAAAAACGTAAAATGCACAACAATCCTAATGAGGATTTCTCACAGGGCCATTGAGGATTAAAATTGGTACATCATAAAGCATCTTCCAGTGGGAGATGCTCCCAAGTCCTCCTGAATATGCAGATGTTAAATGAGGCCCCCAAACAGTGTCTACTGCAAGTCAAGGCCTTCCAGGCCCTCAGGTATTTAAACACACGCCATTGCGCCGAGACTCTGGCTGTTCTTTGAGTATGGCTCGGGCCTAGGCCTCTGCCGCCCATTGCGGGGTGAAATATCCATGGGCCATCTTTCGGCCTCACTGCTGTCCAGTATCACTTGATTTATTCACTATTCTGCAGGGGCCACAGCTCCTAGAATCTAAGAGAGTAAGTCAATTCTAATACTTTATAATCTGTTGAAATTCTTCAGTTGACCACCTTTTAAATTTAAAAAAGTCCTACTTTTGATTAGCTCAAAGGCAACTGACTGGGAACTTAATCACAGAGTGACCTTCCATGACATTCTGTTGTCCTGCCCACACTCATGGGGAAGGCATGAGGGTCGCAGAGGCCCGCTTAACGTCCTGCCACAACGGCCAGACATGTTCTCATTATTGGAGAACAGTCACTAGGTCCCTCTCACAGTCGAGGGGAGGAGGTGACACAGAGCTGTGAAGTGTCAGGGACCGGAGATCACTGGGAGTGCTTTAGAAGGTGCCTGCCACACACACCCACTTACAGCCTCTTTCTCATAGTTGGGGAGGGGTGTGAAGGGGTGTCTAACCCGGCCCTTTTGGGGGTCCTTCACTCACAGTGACTTGTTTCCCATGCATTCTGTAACTTAGGCCTGTGAGCTCACCTTCAGAGGGGCCTTACCTGAGGGACCCCTCACAGAGGTTTTCCATGTGTTTTCATCAGGGGTACCACTAAGCCACAAGTACTTTTTTAATGCCAGCTTCTCGACTTTGGAGTTCCTAGACTGCACGGATAGGGCGACTCCATCGGAGGCACTCCTCACTCACATGAAGCCAGCCTGAAACCACCCAGCTCTCATGGGAACCTCCTCCCTCACACCAAGTCCGAATTTCCTTACAGCTTTCTGGGCCCACAGGTGGAATTTCTCCTGCCCATCCTTAAAAGTGTTGCTTTTTTATGGTGCCAGCTTTCTGCATGGCTTTATTACCAGCCCACTGCCCCGCAAGGGGCCCAGCCTCAGCATGTGGCCGTGGTCTCAGCCACCTGTCCACACTGTCCTGGGCTCCAGGTTCCTCTTTAGTTTTGGTCCTGGGGGACTTGGCAGACTTTCTTGAGAGCTCAGCTCTATGTTTAAAAAGTGGTTTGTGTCCGGCATCTCTACATGTTTTCCAGAAGGAGACTTTTCCGGCCTAACCTGCTGTTGAGAACTTAAATATAGCTAAAATCTTCGACTTAGATCCTTGGAACCATTCAAAGTCTCTCTGGTGGACTGACAACATCACAGGGCTCTTGGAGCAATGATGGCTGTGACAGAGTCTGACCTTCCACTCAGGGTTCCAGAGCTCCACCCAGACACCTTATCCAGAGTTGACAGAGACCAGAAGAGGTGACACCAATGTCAGTGTCATATGACCAGCCATTTACATCTAACGGCTCAGTTAGCCCTGCCCCCAAAGAGCCAGCCTTCTGATGGGGAACAGAAACCATGTCCCCTCCCACGTGGCCGCCTCTGTGACTGCTCAATATCAGAGTGTCTAGTATCAAGATGGATGTTAAAAATGACTTTGAACTCACTACTTGTAGACCTGCTCCCACCCCCTCTCTAACCTTGCCTGGCACGTCCAGGGGCCCACAGTCTTCCAAATGGCATTTGCCCTGCATTCAGAGGCTTATTGTCTGAGTGTCTGATTGCCCAACTCTGGAGCCCAACAGCTGCAATTTTGCTGGAATTCTGCCAGAAGGATATTGCCACATCTTTCTCCAGAGAACTCTCCCTTCCCTGCCAAGGGGAGAACTGGCCCCTTTCTGCTCTGCTTGTCATTGAAAGTCTGCGTGAGAGTGAGGCAGATTTCAGCCTTTCACCTGTCTGACTGCACAAGCCACCTAGGGAGGACCTGGGGGGGACAAGGGTGTGGGGATATGGAAGGGGGAAGCGGGTATGGAGTGAGGAATGGTGTTGCCCCAGCGGAGGCACGGTGCACTTAGGGGTCCCATGACCGTCCTATGGCCCCTGGCTGTCCTCACCCAGGCGGTCAAAGCTCTTCACACTGAGGGCTCCGCCTCCTCTCCGTAGTGGGGGAGGGGAGAGAAAGGGGCACATCAGCCCCCGGGGATCTGCATCTCTGTGGGCATGGCCGCTGAGGCTCTATGTGGGACGGGGAGTGGCCAAATTTACCTGAGCCGGACCGCCGTTACCCCAGCCCATAGCCGGCACTGTGTGGCCCTGACAGCTCAGAAGTGGACCTGGCCCCCAAAGGAGTTGCTTGGGGAGCTGTGGGCAGATGCCGCCCCACAGACAGGAAAAGGTTAGGGTGGGCCTGGGGGCCGGGATGCTTGGAAGACTACAGGAGGGGAAGGGGAACCGGGCCTTTGGAGTCTGTATCATTCCCTGGACCCACGAGGGACTGACAGCCATGTCACTTTCCGTGAGGTCCCTGCAGGCCACCCGAGGCGCTCGGGCTTCTGTCGTGGACTGAGGCGGACCAGGGAGGGGAGGGGCTTCCAGGAGGGAGGGCAGCCCGGTGGGAGGGGCTTAGGAGAGCCCCATCCCCCAAGGGAGAGAGCTCAAGGCGTCCCAGTTACCCAGCAGCCGGGCAGCCAGGTACACGTCTCGGGCACTCTCCGCCCCCCAGCGGCCTGAGACTGCCCACTCAGGAGAGTACAAAATATTTTTATTGCTCATTTTCTATAAAAAGTCGCGCCTCTGGGCGCACCACGGGATGGGAAGTACAAAGCGCGCAACCTGCTGGGTCTGGGCAGCGGAGCGCCGGTCCTGTTCCGGGCGGGACACATGCTGGCGCGGTGTTGAGCGGCCCTGGGCTACGGGGGTCGGCGGTGCTGTCTCTCAAACTCGAGGCGAGGCCGAGGGGTCTCAAGACCCAAGCCTGCCCTGGAGGGGGCTGCGGGCGGCCCCCAAGCTCCAGGTGGCCCGGGCTCCCGGAGGGCCGTCCCGAACATGGGCGAAGGTCAGAGGGTCCTTCCCCAGGACGGCGAAGCGGGACGGCCGCGATCTGACAGCGGCTGCTCCCCTCACTACTGCTCAGGCCCGTCGCCTCCCAGCGCCTGTTCGTAGGGGCAGGGCCTGCGGCAGGGGCCGGGGGGCACGGGACCAGGCCCGGGCCCCGCGGGCGGCGCCTCCTCCTCCGCGCCGTCCCCGGGACCGCCGCCGCGCGCGCCCTCCGCGTCGCTCTCGTCCGAGTTGTCCTCCTCCAGGTAGCGGTAGCCCCGCACCTTGTGCTGGGGCCGCGGGATGCGCGGCTGGCGCGGGTACACGCCCCGCCGCAGCTTCTGCTCCATGCTCAGGTACGAGATCGAGGCCGCCACCAGCGTCACCAGCAGCACGGCCAGCTTGGCCTGGGCGCAAAGGGCGGGATGCAGGGGACCCGCGGGCCGCCTGCCCCGCGCGATCCCGCACTGGCGCTGTATCCTCCCTTACCTCCTCCCGGAGCGGCTCCCACCTCCGCTTCCCCAGCACCTTCCCACGCGTCAGGCTTAAGGCCCGCCTCAGCCCTATATGGTCGCCCTGCCTCTCAGAGCCTCAGTTTCCCTAACTGTAATAATAACCCTTTGCCTCATGGGGTAGATGTCAGGATGTTGACATGCCCAGACACAGGCCTGGCCCTTCTGTACAGTGGCTTCCCCTCCACACCGGGACCCCAAGTAATGCACCTCAGATTTTTCTGCATCTCAGATGTAACACACAGTCAGAAATAACTCTACTGCATAACTCAGCACACACACGCATGCACACTCCCTGTTAAACCGACACGGTAGTGGGTGGGAGCAGAGCGCCAGGAACCTTGTCCCTGGAGACAGGCCCTCGGCGTCCAGCGCAGAACCCCACATCTGACTATCAAACTACCCATAAGGTGGCTGGATGTGCCCACAAAAAAGAGCGAACTGTGATTCGTCTCAGAGACTAAACGGAGGCGTGCAGGAGGTGAGGCAGGAAGCCAGTGGTGCCCTTCAGGGATTGTGAGACCAGGGCGGTCACTCAGGAAGTATCTGTTGCCTAGGGGGTGGCGTGAGGGGTGCCTGATGCCCAAGAGTCCTCCTCCCACCTGTGCGGCCTTACCTTCATGGGCAGGCTGGAGCCCAGGTACACTGCAAAGATGGCCACGGCCTGCCACCAGTGATAGATGGTGAAGATGAAGTCTTGCCTCTCTTTGTCCTCATACAGGATTCCCAGGAGTGCTGAAGGCAGGTAGGACAGGGCAGGAAGGGGAGAGGTGTCAAGTAGGGCCCAGGGCAGCTGATCTCCCACCTGTGACCCTCTTAGGTCCTGCCTGGTTAAAACCTTTGGCCCCAGAATTCCTAGAGAGCCCTTGTAACCAGGTCGTGGCCTGCCCCCTAGTGGAGACTCTGGTTATCACACTGCACTGGGTGCCGCTCAGAGGCAGGAACAGGTGAGGCCAGCTGGGGGATCCGAGTAGGCCTTGCTGTGGGGCACATGTGTGACCTCGAAAGTGGAAAGCTCTCTGTACAGTCACATCCTGTCCTCCTTAGGACCCCAGGTATGCAATGCCACGGGTTCTTTCTCCTCCTCATTCAGGGCTCAGGGAGGGCAAGCGAGCATTCTGCCAATCAAACCTGAAGTTCGAAGTTTAGACTTATTTCCCAAAGACTCCTCCCTGGAGTGGGCAGAAAGAGCACCAAACAGGAGTCAGGAGACTCAGATTCTACTCTCAGGACTGTACACTGGAGAGAGTTGGCACAAAGATGTGGATTCAAATGTTGGCTCTATGGGTAACTCAGGGTAGGTTAATTTCCCAGAGCCATTTTTCCCACCTGTAAAATGAGATGACACATAATATGTTGTGCTGTGAGATTTTAATGTGAGAAAGCCCATACAGCACGTGACAAATCGTACCCTCACCTGCCGCTCAGGACATTAATACACCCATCCTAAGGTCTTGCTGTGTACCCCCATGGGGCTATGAATGGACACAGAGCCCCCAGAGTCCCCAAGAAGGAGGCAGGAAGTGGAGCCTGGCAGATGGGGATGCAGGAACCAGTCCCAAGTCCAGACATATCATGGGCACAAGGTGGCCAGGCTGGATGCTGCCAAGAGCTTGCTGCCCCTGAACAAAACAGCCAGATGAGTGTGGTTCAGAGTGTGGGATGCCAGCCCCATAACAGACACCTAACTCTCTCTCTGCTGGTGGGTGCAGGGTTCACCTGGGCCAGCTCCTGCCCTACCCACAGTAGCATGACCCCCACCATGCCACACCCCCAGGGGTGGTATTGAAAACTGTTAACAGCACCAGCTCACCGGGGAAGATGCCAATGCAGAAGACCCAAATGGTTGCACCTGTGTGTACGGCTGTGTGTCCCTGGTATATGCCCACCTGTGGGCAGTGACTGCCATACAGCTGAACTCTGACCCACCCCCTCCTTTCTGCAAACAGGGTCCCACTCTCCCGGGCCCCCACTGCAGCAGCCTGGCCTTGGGTCCTGGACTCTCTCAGTCTACAGACCAGTGTTGGGGTTCCATGCTCATTCCTGCTCCTCTCCATAACAGGCCATATCTGTATTTACACCCTGCGGTGTGCTGTGGACAGGCCACTGCTGCTTCTCATACTCCCTAGGTTACAGATCAGAATCGGCTCCCAGTATCTTGAAAACTATGCCAAGGAGGGCTGTGTCCCCTGGTATGAAAATGAGGTATCCCCAACCATACCTACCCCACCAGATCTCACAAAGACCTCCCAATGTCTATAGGGTCCCATGCCTACCCTGAGGCATCCACAGGATGTACATGGCATGTGCTCCTCAACTGCCCCCAGGGTGTCCCCTCCACATCTGTCTCTACAGGTCCATGGGACTTGCTTCCATCCTTGGAGTGTCCACAGGGATCTCCACCTACCTCCCCTATATCCACAGGACCCCATGACAGGCCTCCAGTGTGTCCCTGGGACCCCATGTCTGTCCCTGGGATATCCACTCTCCTTACCGACCACGGTGAAGTAGCCACAGGGACCCCTGCCCAGCCACCCCAGTGCCCGTGGCTATACTCACTGCTTAGCCCAGTCTTGTTAAGGGCGCTGCCCACACCCCAGAGAACAGCTGCTACATAGAGAATCCAGATGTGTCGCAGAACCCGAGGCGTGGGGGCCCAGAAGAAGAGGCTGAGAGTAAGCAGCAGGTGCAGTCCGGCCCCAGCCACCAGGGGCACCTGGCGCGGCAGCCACAGCCCCAGCAGGCCCAAGACTGAGGAGGCAGAGGCGCCCAGGCTATAAGCCACGAGGAGGTGGGCCAGGCGCTCCAGCCCCACTGAGCACACACCATAGCCCTGGAGGAACAGGGTGAATGTTGGAGGGTATCTGGCCCAGGCCCAAGCCTTCCCCACATGAGGTCTCATTTTAGGCCACACCCTGCCCTCTCCGGGACACGGGATCTAAGTCCCTCCAGGGCTCATGGAAGGTTCCAGGGGGGGCAATGAGAAAATGCCTGGACAGTATCCCAGACACCAAAGCTGTACCTGCGCGGAATCACTTTAAGGGCTTTATCCCACCTCAACCGTGTAACACTCTGGGAGTGAACATCGTTATTACACGCACTCCACAAATGAGGAAACTGGGGCTCACAGAGGTTAAAACTACTTTCTGTAGGTAGAGGGATAATGGGGTTAAAGAAGGAAGAGAGGGGTAATATTTCGGACATACGTAAACATATATTTTAAATTTCGTTTATCTGAAATTCAAATTTAACTGGACGTCCTATATTTTATCTGGCAACCCTAGGCACGCTGTACATACCAGGGCGAGACCAGTGCAGGCAAAGAGCACCTCGAAGCCACTGTAGATAAAGAAAGGCACGAGGTGGCGCAGGCGGAAGTCGCGTACGTGCTTGAAGGGCAGCTGGAAGATGTTGCCCCAGCCCACGCTGCGCAGGTCGATCTCCTCCGTGGGCCGGTACGCGGCGCCGCACAGGCCCAGCACCTGCCGACCGGCGCTGTGAACGTAGGGCAGCCAGGGACTCCGGCCCTCAGCCCCGCCTGAGCCCTAGGCCCCGCCCCTGGGGCCCACCCACAGACTCCAGACTCCAGCGCCAGACGCATTCCGAGATGCTGCCTCTCAGATTCTCCTCCAGGCCGAGGCCACGCCTCAACCACGCCCCTAACGCCTTGTTCGGCTTCCAGTACCGCCCCTCAGTTTGAGCCACGCCTTCCGACACTCAGCCCCTGGGTTCCGCCCCCAGCCCAGGTTCACAGCCAATCCTATCGGACCCTGTCTCCAGCTTGACCTCGAACCTGGCTTGGTCCCCCTCAACTTGGCCTCCGGGATTCAGTCCACAGCCATCAGCCACGTCTCCGAGCCTCAGCCCCAGCCTCTAGGTTCAGGCCCCTTCCCCAGGACCCAGCCCGGGCTCCCGACTGAGACCACATCTCCCGGCCGCACCCCTTCTCCCCGCCCCGGTCCCCTGGCATCACTGACAGCGCCCGAACCCCGTCCCAGGCCGCACCAGCAGCATCGCCAGGAAGGCGACCGCCATGAGCACGCTCTCCACCACTATGAGGTTGCGACTCCGCGGTAGCGTCCGCAGAACAGTTTTGTTGAAGCCGTTGAGGATGCCTTCGCTGTTAGTACCTGAGAAGGGGCGGGTGGAGGACACCTTGAGGGAGCAGGGTACTGTCAACTCAGCCACAAAGAAATGCAGCAAGGGACGGGAGGGCTAGAGGGGCGGGCAAGAATAGCGCCTGCGAAGACAGGCAGGGTCTATGGGGAGCAGTCTGGAGGTGAGGGCTCTGGGGCTGGATGTGCCCCAAAGAGAGCAGCACCTTTCCCCTTTCCTGCCTTTGTGCCCAGAAGACTGGGGAGGAGGAGGACACCCACCTTCATTCAGTTACCCTGAATTGAATGAGCTCTGAGGGTATGCTTGGCTCTGAGAGACATCTCATAGGCAGCTACAGCCCAGATGGCACCTCCTCCAGGCAGCCTTCCTTGATGCAATGACCGCCCCCATGCCCCTAAGGCTGGGTCGGATGTCCTAACTACCTACTCCTACAGGGCTCTGTGCCTTGCCCATGACAGCAGTGGGACACTGAGCCCTTTGAGTGAGGGCATCCTTTCTGGGTGCCCTCGAGGGCCCAGTGTCTGCTGAATGACTCAGTGAGGGAGGTGAGGAGGCCTTGGGGACCCCTCTCCAAGAGGACTAACCGCAGTTCTGCACATGGTACAGCGTGTGGTTCAGGTCATGGAGGTAGTGGTTCAGGAAGTAGATCATGGGCAGCTGGGCACAGGCGAAGCTTAGCTGTGGACAGGAGGGCAACTTGGCCTAGGCCTGGACCCAGGCAGGAAGCACAGGCATGATCTGGGAGGAGTCTACAGCCTTGGGGCGACGGGAGCCCTCCCACCTCTGGGGGCAGGTGAAGATGGGGAGTACCCAGTGCTCCAAGGACAGGAAAGGGATGAGGTCTCAGTTGCCAGAGATAAGCAATCAGGAGTTTCCTCCAGAAAGGGTAGTGGGACTAGAGGGGTGAAATGGGCTCCAAGGTATGGGTTCCAGGCCTGGAATTGCCCCCTACCCACACACACACAAGACCCATGCGTGGTACTCACGTGGAAGAAGCTATAGAAGATGGCTTGGAAGACCAAGAGATAGGGTGCATGGGAGCCCCGGGGTGGGCGCTGCGGGTGGCCCTGCTCATCCTGCCCCTTGTAGTGGGAGTACTCATAGTACTTTTGGGCCATCCTGGACCACAAAGGAGAGAAGACACTCCCCATTCTGACCTCTGCCAGACACCTCTGCTTCCTGCCCCCAGGGCTATGGGCTGACCAGCTTGTCTCACAGATGCGGAAACTGAGGCCCAGAGGGCAGGAGGGGCTGGCCCAAGGTCCTCCCGGCCAAGGTCAGCAATGCAGCAGAGACTCTGCCAGGTCTCCAGCCCTCTGCCCTGCTGTCCACCAGACTTACCTAGTGATGTAGTTGCCCATGGAAGCCCAAAGAGGCACAATGGCCATGCCCAGGGCCACAGCTGAGGGCACAAGGGTGTAGTAACGTTCCCAGTAGTTGGTGGAGACGAAGAGGGCATAGGTGCCCACGGCCAGGAACATCATCCACTTGGTACCAAAAAACCTGTGGGCAGTGGGAGGGCTGCTGGGACCATGGGCCTCCCCGGACTGCCATGGCCTGAAACCGGAGTGGCCCAACTCCTAGCTCATGAGGCTGTGGGAGTAGGGAGTCCCCTGGCCGTGGAGTCAGGGACCCTAAGGTGGAATCCCAGAGATCCAGACTGCTGGTGGTCTCAGGCCAACCACTGCATCCACACACCTCAGCTTTCACAGCTGCGGTGCAGGCGCAGAGCCCAAGCCATGAGCCTCTCATGGCCACTGCCAAGGAAGGGCGGAGATAAAGCGGAGGGAGGGAGTCATGAGTCAGGGGCCCATGGGCGCACCCAGCTGTTATTCCTGCTCTGGGCTGGCTCCCCAATCCCCTTCTCTCCCCAAGCTCATGTGCTGTGACTGCAGGGCCAAGGGACATGACCCGAGTTGGGTCCACTCCTGTGGCCAGAGGCGCAGCTGGCAGCCCACCTCTCTCCCTCCCTGAGCTTCCCGCTCACTGGCTCTGAGGGTAGCAGGCTTGCTGGCTCTGGGAAAATGTCACACAGTGTTCAAAGGGAGTTGACAGGGGACAGAAAAAGGGCCCATTCAGAGGATGGAGGCTGGTCAGGCTAAAAGCACTTCAGGAATCTTTGGGGGTTTTTGAGTATTTGTGTTAATTTACTCCTTTCTTTGTCTCGGTTTCAGGAAGCTCAAAGCCAAGTGACCCTAGTTCTTTGATACAATTACTCTTTTCTATTGCAGGCTCCTGGTTCTTTTATTATCCTTATTTTGCCATATAATACATAGATAAGCAGCCCCCTCCAATCTATTTGGGGAAGGATAGGCCACAAAAAATATACTGTACATTTTGATGGAGTAAAACAGCAAATATAAAAATACTGGACTCACTGCTGGTGAGGCTATGGTTTCAAAATAACACACACAGCTCACGGTCATGCAGACTGGCATAGCCCTTTGGGAAATCACAGGGGTCAAGCATGGGGTCTTGAAGCCACTTTGCCTGGATTCAAACCTGCAGTCTGTCAGCTGCTGCCAGGGACCCTTGTAAAAACTCTCGGTTTCTCTGTGTCTAGGATTGGAGTGCTTACCTGGACTGCAGGGACTGAGGTAACTCTTGTATAGTGCCCAGAACCAAGGAAGCGAAATAAGAATTAGCTGTTATTATTCATAGTGATAGTTTTCAAGAGCCAGAAAGCCTTTCACATGCCTCTGACCTAGTAAGGGCACTGCTGGGAAATTATCCTAGGAATTTTTTTTTTTAAGAAGAAACCAACTACAAGCACAAAGTGAACATGTAAGAAAGGAGAGGGAGCTGTCATGTCCAACTCTGAGCCACAGCTGGGTGTCCCCATCTCTGCAGAAGATGCTGCCATCACAGAGTCCTCACCGTGAAGACTGGGGCAGGCCAAGTTGTAGGCAGTGAAAAGAAAGGAAGCAAAAGCCACCACTGCATACACACTCTGGTGACAAGGACATAAACATTAGCCATGCATGCTGGGGGGACAACCAAGTTCGCTGACTTACTGCAGGGCTTGGGAAGGATTTTCTCTTTTCTGATTTCAGTTATGATTCTAATGCTATTTGTACAATTGGGGAAAAGGAGTTTGGGGGCTTTTTTATTATTTTAAGATGGGGAACTGAAAGCCATTCACTTTGTCCACTGGTCTCTGGGTCCCATCTGAGCAGAGACCTACCACCTGGTGGGGAGTTTTGCCCTACAGGGAAAGTGGGCCATATGTCTCCAAGGCCCATGTCTAGTGCAGACCCTCCAAGGCACCTGATCAGCTGTGCCTTTGCAGTGAAAAATGTCCCTCAACACTGGACGCAGCTGATTGGGCCAAGGGTGGGTGCCTGAGCCTTACTGGCTGAGCAGATTCCAGATATTCTGCAGCCCTGACCCCAGAAAGTCACTGTGGCTCCAGTCACAGAGGAGGCCAAGGGTAGGAGCTTGAGTGGATTTCTGTTACTTGAAACCTACTGTGCCCTAGGACACAGCTCTTGTTTTCTTCCCCAAACCCAGTTCCACCCCTTCTCGCTCATCCCTTGGGGTGGGGGGACAGGGCCTCTCCCCAACTCCCTACTCTCCAAGAACACAGAGCAGCCAGAGACCCCATATTCCAGCAGCCCTTGCACCCTTTCAAGATCAGGGTGACAGCCAAGCCCTCATGGGACAGCAGCGCCGCACCTGATGAGCACGGGTGTGTAGAGCAGGGCCGCAATGGGCGTCACGTTGATGCCCATCAGCATCTTCTTGTCGATGTCGGGCAGCCCCATGTTGCCGTACTTCACCTCGCGGTACGTCTCATCATAGTGCAGGATCAGCTGCATCTGCAGGAGGCCTGGGGACAGGGAGCAGCATGGAGGGGGCAGCCTGGCTCCGGGGCAATCAAGCACAGGCAAGGCTGGAAGAAGCTCCAGTCCCAGAGGGATCCCCGATTCCAACGGCCATGAGGACGGAAGGGACGCCCAGGATGAGCCAAGAGTCCTGCCGGCCAGTGGTAGCCTCGGCGACCTGACTCCGGAAACCCTCACCGCGCCCCTCATCGCTCTGCCTGTCTCTTGGACCCCAGCGCTCCTGATTCCGAAGCCAGCGGACCTACCCAGGGCGCCCAGCCCCTGCCCACACACTCAAGAAGGCTGTGGTGGGACCTGCGGACCCTGCACGGCCTGATCCCACCTGGGGGAAGGGGATTGGGGGCGGAGGGCGCAGCTGCGGCTGCGGGGGCGGCAGGCCGGGAAGTGAAAGAGGAAGGGAGGCCGCGGGCCCTTAAGTTTCTCTTTCCTGGAGGGGTCTGGGAGGGGGCGGGGGAAGCCCAGGCGGCAGCGCCAGGGTCCCGCCGCGCCCCCGGCCGGTGGGCAGCGCGTACCCAGGTAGACGCCGTAGGTGAGCGTGCCGCCCGCGCTGGCCGCCAGCACGTTCTTGACCACGCCGAGGCGCTTGCGGCGGTAGTAGCGGCGCTCCTCCTCCTCCTCGTTGTAGTTGGGGTACGCGCCCACCAGCTCGTCCAGCTGCGGGGCACGCACAGCGCTCGCACACGGCCGGGGCGCCTGGCCCCGCGCCCGCCGCGGGGAGACCCTGGCCCGCGCCGCCGCGCCCCGCTCGGCCCCCGTCCCCGCTCACCGGGGCCTCGGGCCCGTCGGGGACGCAGCACCTGTCCTCGTCGCCCTGCGGCCCCGCGGCCCCCGCCACCGGGTAGAGCGGCGGCTCCGCCTCCATGGCCCGACCGGCCAGAGACTCACGGCGGCCCCGGGTGACGAACCGCGACCCGGGAACTTCCTCCGAGTCCGGGATCAGCCCCCGCCCCACCGGGCGCCGCCCGGTCCCGCCCGCCCCCAGGCCACCTCCCCCGGGAGGGGCGGCCCGCGCGGCTGGAGGCGTGTCCTGCGCGGGGTCGGGGGCGCCCGTGGGTCGCGTCCGGCCAGGACTCGGTCTCAGGGCCAGGAGACGCGAGCTAGAGTTCCCGCTCAGCCACTTCCTGGCTTTGCGACTTTGGGAATTAGCTCCAGTTCTCTGTGCCTCATTTTCCAGTAATAGGGGAACATTCAGCACCACTTCACTTCCTAGAGTTATTGACGGATTAATACAAAGCCTAGAAAATTGCCAGCTCCCCTCAGTATTACCACTGTCATCCCCAACCCCGCCTCCAGGCCCCATTTACGGTGTTTGCGGGTCAGCAAAGAGCCCTGCAGCAGCCCAGAGGACCCCCACCACGGGGCTCGGAGCCACGCCCACCTCCCACGCACCCTTCAGCTTCAGTTTTGGCATCTGCAAGTGGGGGTTCTGGCAGGGCCACTGGGAGGCTGAATAGTGGTTGCCGTTGGACCACAGCGGGGCGACCCCTTCACCAGCCTGTGGCAGAGTCCAGAGCCCCCTGCCCCGTCCCCACTGGGCATTGGGTCCTGGGCTGCAATGGTCGCCCATGAAGCTCCCGTCTTGCTGGACCTGGCACCTTACAGCACTGGCTGTTGCCCTGGTTGGAGACGCCTGGGGAGCTTTCAAAACGTATGGTTCCTGGGACAGTCTCTTCAACAGATGGTGTTGGGAAAACTGGATACCACATGTAGAAAAATGAAATTGGACCCCTGTCTCACACCACTCACAAAACATAACAAAATGGATCACATTCTCAAATGTAAGATCAGATACTGTAAAATTCTTAGGAGAAAACAGAGGAAGGAAGTTTCTTGACATTGGTATTGGCAATGAATTTTTGGATATGATACCAAAAGCACAAACAGCATAAGAAAAAAATCAACAAGTGGGACTTCACCAAACTTAAAAGCCTTTGCACAGCAAAAGAAAATAAAAGGTAGTAAAGTTGCGGGATACAAAATTAATACACATCAAAATGCATCAAAAAGATCATCCATCACGATCAAGTGGGATTCATCCCAGGGATGCAAGGATGGCACAACATTCGAAAATCCACCAACATCATCCACCACATCAACAAAAAGAAGGACAAAAACCACATGATCATCTCCATAGATGCTGAAAAAGCATTCGACAAAATTCAACATTAATTCATAATAAAAACTCAACAAAATGGGTATAGAGGGCAAGTACCTCAACATAATAAAGGCCATATATGACAAACCCACAGCCAACATTATACTTAGCAGCGAGAAACTGAAAGCTTTTCCTTTAAGATTGGGAACAAGACAAGGATGCCCACTCTCCCCACTTTTATTCAACATAGTTCTGGAGGTGCTAGCCATGACAATCAGAAAACACAAAGAAATAAAAGGCATCCAGACTGGAAAGGAAGAACTCAAACTGTCCCTGTTTGCAGGGTGAGGAGACGCGAGCTGGAGTCCCCGCTCAGCCACTTCCTGGCTTTGCGACTTTGGGAATTAGCTCCACTTCTCTGTGCCTCATTTTCCAGTAATAGGGGAACATTCAGCACCACTTCACTTCCTAGAGTTATTGGTGGATTATTGAGTGAATACAAAACCTAGAAAATTGCCAGGCCCCGTATAAGCTCCCCTCAGTGTTACCACTGTCATCCCCAGCCCCGCCTCCATGATATTGTACATAAAAAACCCTAAAGAATTCACTCCAAAACTACTAGATCTAATATCTGAATTCAGCAAAGTTGCAGGATACTAAATTAATACACAGAAATCTGTTGCATTCCTATACACTAGCGATGAACTAGCAGCAAGAGAAATCAGGAAAACAATTCCATTCACAATCGCAACCAAGTGAATAAAATACCTAGGAATAAACCTAACCAAGGAAGTGAAAGACCTATACCATGAAAACTACAAGACACTCTAAAGAGAAGTTAAAGAGGACACTAATAAATGAAAATTCACCCCATGCTCTTGTAGGAAGAATTAATATTGTCAAAATGGCCATCCTGCCTAAAGCAATCTACAGATTCAATGCAATCCCTATCAAATTATCAACAGCATTCTTCAATGAACTAGAGCAAATAGTTCTAAAATTCATATGGAACCACAAAAGACCCCGAATAGCCAAAGCAATCCTGAGAAGGAGGAATAAAACAGGGGGAATTACGCTCCCTGACTTCAACCTCTACTATAAAGCTACACTAATCAAGACAATTTGGTACTGGCACAAGAACAGACCCATAGACCAGAGGAATAGAATAGAAAGCCCAGATATAAACCCAAGCATATATGATCAATTAATATACAATAAAGGAGCCATGGATATACAATGGGGAAATGACAGCCTCTTCAACAGCTGGTGTTGGCACAACTGGACAGCTACATGTAAGAGAATGAAACTGGATCATAGTCTAACCCCATACACAAAAGTAAACTCAAAATGGATCAAAGACCTGAATGTAAGTCATGAAACCATAAAACTCTTAGGAAAAAATATAGGCAAAAATCTCTTGGACATAAATATGAGCAACTTCTTCATGAACATATCTCCCCAGGCAAGAGAAACAAAAGCAAAAATGAACAAGTGGGACTATATCAAACTAAAAAGCTTCTGTACATCAAAGGACACCATCAGTAGAACAAAAGGACATCCTACAGTATGGGAAAATATATTCATAAATGACATATCCGATAAGGGGTTGACATTCAAATTATACAAAGAGCTCATGCACCTCAACAAACAAAAAGCAAATAAGCCAATTAAAAAATGGGCAGAGGAGCTGAACAGACACTTCTCCAAAGAAGAAATACAGATGGCCAACAGGCACATGAAAAGATGCTCCACATCACTAGTAATCAGAAAATGCAGATTAAAACCACAATGAGATATCACCTCACACTAGTGAGGATGGCCAACATCCAAAAGACAAACAATAACAAATGTTGGTGAGGATGTGGAGAAAGGGGATCACTCCTACACTGCTAGTGGGAATGTAAATTAGTACAACCATTGTGGAAAGCAGTATGGAAGTTCCTCAAAAAACTCAAAATAGAAATACCATTTGACCCAGGAATTCTACTCCTAGGAATTTACCCTAAAAATACAGCAACCCAGTTTGAAAAAGACATATGCACCCCTATGTTTATCGCAGCACTATTTACAATAGCCAAGAAATGGAAGCAACCTAAGTGTCCATCAGTAGATGAATGGATAAAGAAGATGTGGTGCATATACACAGTGGAATATTATTCAGCCATAAGAAGAAAACAAATCCTACCATTTGCAACAACGTGGATGGAGCTAGAGGGTATTATGCTCGGTGAAATAAGCCAGGCGGAGAAAGACAAGTATCAAATGATTTCACTCATCTGTGGAGTATAAGAACAAAGAAAAAACTGAAGGAACAAAACAGCAGCAGACTCACAGAATCCAAGAACGGACTAACAGTTACCAAAGGGAAAGGGACTGGGGAAGATGGGTGGGAAGGGAGGGATAATGGGGAAAAAGGGGCATTACAATTAGCACACATAATGTAGCAGGGTTGGGGGGAGGGGGCACGGGGAAGGCAGTGTAACACAGAGAAGACAAGTAGTGACTCTATAGCATTTCACTACGCTGGTGGACAGTGACTGCAATGGGGTATGTGGTGGGGACTTGATAATGGGAGGAGTCTCGTAACCATAATGTTGCTCATGTACTTGTACATTAATAATACCAAAATAAAAAATTATAAATAAAAAGGCAACTCATGGAGAGAATATTTACAAACCATTTATCACCCAAGGGGTTAATACCCAAATTTTATAAAGAACTCATACAACTCAATAACAAAAAAATCTGATTTTAAAATAAGCAGAGAATATAGACAGTTTTTCCCAAAGAAGATATCCAAATGGCTGACAGACACAAGAAAAGTGCTCCACATCACTAATCATCGGGGAAATGCAAATCAGAACCACATCTGTCAGAATGGCTATCATCACAAAGACAAGAGGTAATAAGCATTGGCAAGGTTGTAGAGAAAAGGGGACCCTTGTGCACTGCTGGGATTGCAAACTAGTCCAGCCATTTTGGAAAACAGTGAGAAGTTCCTTTAAAAATTAAAAATAGAACTACCATGTGATCCAGCAATCCCACTTCTGGGTATATACCCAAAGGAAATAAAAGCAGGTTACTGAAGAGATATATATGCTCTCACATTTATTGCTGCATTCACAATGGTCGAGATAAGGAAACAACCTGAGTGTCCAACCAGAGAGGAATGGATAAAGATGTGATATATATACAATGAAACACTATTCAGCCATGAGACACAAGGAAATCCTACCATTGCAACCTCGAGGACACTACACCAAGTAAAATAAGTTAAAGACAAACATGGTATGATGTTCTTTATATATGGATTCTAAAAATAAAAACAACCAAGAGTGGAATGGTGGTTAGCAGAAGCTGGAGGGGTGAGTGAATGGGACACTTGTTGTATAAGGGTACATACTTGAATCTAGAGTCCTGGAGATCTAACACAGAACAGAGATTACAGACAATGAAATTGTATGATAAAAATTAAGCTTGCTAATAAACTAGATGAATCTCAATTGTTCCCACCACGAGAAGAAACGATAATTATGTGACATGATAGAGATATTAGCTAACGCTGCAGCGGCAATAATATTGCAGTGTAAATGTATCAGATCAGCTTGTTAGGCACCTCAGACCTACGCAGTGTCAGGTGTCCATTATATCTCCATTAAAAAGAAAAACAGTTCTCCTGCCTCCTCCCACTTCACCCATGTGTTTCCTCCTGCTGTTCCTGGAGAGTGTCCTTCCCCACCTCAGCTCTTGGGATAAGAAGCCGTCCCCGCCAAGGGTCACAACCCCTAGCCCTGGCTGCTTCCATTCAGGTTTTCTGGGGTTTAATTGTTCATGATCCCCACACCCTCACAATCGCTCACATGTTCCCTTCATGCGGAGGACTGTGCCAGGCACTTAGTAGGTGCTCAATAAATGTGAGTGGACAGATGGACGAGTGAACAGATGGCAAATACCACCCCAGAAGGGTTGCTGGGAAGATAGGCAGCTGGGGGCGTGGAGGGCATGGAGGGCATGGATTTCCAGGGGCTTCAGGCTGTGAGGTGAGGAGCTTTCTCCAGACCACACCTGGGTACAGATATGGGGAAAGCAGACTGGGGAGTCATGCCAGTGGTGCCTCCAAGTGGGAGATACGGAGAGGGCAGGAGAGAAGGCCGGGTCCGAGGTCCAGGGGCAAGGAAGGGGTGGGAGAGTGGGGGTGCAAGGGTGCCAGGTGACATCAGAGAGTGGACGCCAGTTTCATTACCTGGGGTGACAACAGAGTCCAGAGGGTGGCTGTGTCTCTGGGTGGGGAGGGATGAGGAGGTCCAGAAGGTCGTGGGGCTGTCAGTGGACATGGGTGCCCTTGGGAGGATATAGTCCTGTAAAACTTAGCAGGCAGCAGGAGACATGGCCCTGGGGTGGGGGAGACATGGCCACCTGGGGTGGGAGCAGTGGCCTCAGGGGCGGGGCTCAGCAGAGCAGGGGGGGGAGGCAGTGGCCGAAGCACTGTAGGTAAATGAGGAGGACGCCAGTCCTGAGCCCCTGCCCCTACCGCTAAAATCAGAGTGTAAAGTGTGGGCCTGGGCAGAGACTAGCACCTGCCCCTCCTGTGCTCTAGGCTGCTGGGGGAGAAAGGAAGCACTCAGCCAAGTGCACCTGGCTGGCGGCCACGGCTCCTCTGGCTCCTCTAATGGGGAGCCCAGGACAAGCCAGGGAGGGCCGGGCTGGGGAAGGGCCCTCTTGGTGTGAATGGAGCGGGATCCCCAGGATGTCCCTCAGCTGAGCGCCTGGTCTCCCGTGGGTGCTGAGTGGGAAGCCCCTCACCTGGCCTTGTACACACCCCAATATTTCCTCACCTGCAAAACAGGAATAAGCAGAAAAGGACCCGCAACAACTGAAATCAGGATGGAGGGGGGAATGGGGACAGAAGCTCTCAGGGGCCAAAGCAGTGCTCTAGGTGGGAGAGGAGATGGCCCAGGCTGAACAGTTCATGAAGAGAGCCACGACACCAGAGAGTTTTAGTTATCACCTCATCGGAAACAGGGCAGCCCACAAGTCTTATAAAGGGAGAGAGGGAAGATGGGGTGGTCTGAAGGAAGCCAGAAGCTCTGGGATGCAGCCTCTTGAAGCTGAAGCCTGATAGCCCACAATCCGGGGAGGGGCGGGGGCACCGCTAGGCACCACCGGGCAGGGCAGGGCAAGGAGGGAAGCTCTCAGACTCAGTGGGTGCATTTCAAGCTCGCAGAGTTTTTCCACACCCTGTGTGGGTGTGTGTCATCCAAGGAAGATTAAAGTCTCAGGGTGGGCTTGTCTGCTCTCACGGGGCATGGTGGGGGGCCAGGCTTGTTGAACAGTGGATGTCTTGGGCAGACTCAGGGCTCATTCGTTTTGTGTCTCCCACCAGAAGGGACCCTTAAGACGAAATCAAGTGGACTGTGTTTTAAGAAACAGCCAGAATTGCAAAGAGAAGGTAGGAGGGGAGCAGGAATGTTGTTCCAGGAAGGGGTGGTCAGCCCTGTATAAGACACCAGGACCACTGTGTCCCCAGAACATCCCCCAAGCTGACTCCCACTAGCATGACAGCCTGTTCTCACTCAAAAGCACAGAAGCTACTTCTGAAATGCTGACTTCCCATGATATTGCATGCTCTCTCTAAGGGGTGGGGAGGTGGGAGAGATAGGTGAAGGGGATAAAGCGGTACAAACTTCCAATACAAAATAAATAAGCCACAGGGATGAAACATACAGCACAGGGAATACAGTCAATAAGATCATAATAGCTCTGCACGCGGACAGGCGGTAATGTACATAACTGTCAAATCTCTGTGTTGTGCACCTGAAACTAATATAATATTGTATATCAACTATACTTCAATAAAATAAATAGATAAAATAGATTGCTTTACTAAAGCTTTATTTAGCTGCTTTATTTATTACCAAAAACGACTGCTTTATTAAAATCGGTTGATTTCACATTTGTGGGGAGTCCTGGAAACGTGTTTCAAAATGGCACCCAGGGGCTAATGATGTTATTCTAACCTTATAAAAAGGAAATATATTTACATCTAAATGACCCAAAAAGTCGATGCATTTTTTTTTTTAAACATTGATGCAAAGAATACAAATACAAGCGTGCCAAGTTGAGTAAGGGGTAATTTCCGTCTCGTTAGCGCTCCCACAGAGGGAAACCAGGTGCATTTGGGAAATCTGCCCTTTCAGCCCCAGGGCTCCTGCAACCTGCGGATGCTCAGTAACTCTGTCAATCAGCAAGAAAAAAAACATCTCCTGATCCGCCCAGACTTGGGGTTTGGGTGTGACTACAGGCAAACTGCTCTTGGAGTCGAGAGCTTTCAACTACTTGAACGACAGGCTCCCTGATTAGACTGACCAATGAGGGGCTCTGGTGGAAGGCTGGGGGGAGAAGGAAAGAAGCCGGGGTATTGGGCCCGGGAGGCCCGGGGGCAGTGCCTGGGCTCCTTCAGGGTCTCTGCTCACAGAGCGGTCCCGCTGTGGTGTAACCGTCCCTGGCCCCCCCGGTGCTCTGGGGCCTGATAACACCACTTCCCCTTGACACTCCAGCCTGGTATGGCCTCCGAGGAGAGCCAGACAGACACACCAGTTGTGGCCTGCAGGGCCGGCACCCCTCTACAGGCGGCAAGCACCCACTGTCGCAGCCCCAAGAATGAGTGGCCCCAACCCCTGTCACGGTTTTCAAATGGCTTTCTCTATAATAAGTTTTGTTTTTTGTTCTATGAAAATAAAAGATGTCCTTACAAAAAAGCAAATACAAGAGAGAAATATTGCCCCCGGTTTGAACACCCTGAGAGACCTAAGATGTTGGGGAGCAAGAAAAGTGTGTCACCCCTGCCCAGTATCCAGACAGGGCGAGCCGGCTCACTGCTCCTCCGCCTACCACCGCTACCCTGGTACTGAGCTGAATCTTTACCTCTTTTTTAAGCTAAAAGCCATGGGGCTGATGATTCTCCCAGACTACCGGGAGGTTCCAGAGCTGAGACCTGCCGAGGACTCTGCCCCGTGCCCGACACAGCCAAGGTCCAGGAGGCAGTGGCCACTGCTTCCGGCCATGAGGGCCCCCATACAGGCTCAGGGCACCCTGTAAATGGCAGCAAGTCAGGCCTGGCTGGCGGGAATCCCCACCTGGCCCCCTCACTGTGCCGCGGGCTCGTCATGGCACCTCTTCCAGCCTCATATCTCACCTGTAAAGCTCAGACCATTCCGTCGGAGAAGTATATGAGAATTTGTGTGAAGGGCTTGGCACAGTGCTTAGCACACAGTAGGTGCTTAGTAAAGGTTTGCTGAGCAAGTAGATGAGTGAGCGCCAACTGTGTCCAGGGTGCAGCATCCCAGTGGCTTCTGACTTTGCACCCTGGTATGGGTCCAGCTGGTCTCGGCGGAGGGGACACTCAGGGTGGCTCCCCCTTCCAGGCAGGGAGGGGGAAGGAAGACAGGGGCAGGGCTTCAGGCATAAGGCCTGGGGTGGCCCTCCCTCAGGGGGCTGGGAAATGGGCGGAAAGACGTCCACACCTATTGAGCACCTGCTGAATACCAGGTGCTTTCCAGATATGCTCTGGTTTCACCCTGGCAGCAGCTCTCATTTCACAGAGGAGGAGATGAAGGCCCAGGGAGGGGCTGTGACTTGTTCAAGGCCATTTAGCAGGTGGGCTGAGAAGCCCGGTTTGAATCTACTCAGCAGGTGAGGCAGTGACGTGCTCTTGGGCAGGGCTGAGGCCCTGTGAGCCAGGCTCCCAGGGTGTCTGGGTGTGGGAGGGAGGGAAGGAAGGAATGCACCCAGCTGATGCTATCGCCCATGGCCGGCCCACCCTCCTACCTTCTGCCCTGGAGAGGGAGGCCAAAGGTGAACACAATGGGGGTCTTTTCATGCAGTGCTCCAGAGGACTTGGGGGCCTCTGTGCCCGCTTCCGACCTCCGTGCTCCCCCACACCCTGGTTTGGCCTGGGGACTTGGCAGTGCCACCCATGGGGCTGGCTCTGGAGGTGCCTCCTGATGGTGCGCACACAGATAGTGCCATTTACCCGAGCTCTCCAGGAGAGGGGCAGCGCTCCCAAGCCTCCTGCACCCCTGCATGTGCCCCTGGACAGACATCCAGCTCGGAGGTGGGCAGGGCTGGCCTATTCTTCCCCGTGGTGCTGCGCCCTGAGACTGGGCGAGTTCACTGCCAGTTCAGGTGAGGACCCCTGTCTCAGAAGGTCAGGCCTCTTTGGCCTGACAAGTTCAGCGGTAGCTCCTGCAGGGGAACCCTTGGCCACAGAGGGGCCCCTCAGGATTCTGCAATACCCCTCCCACCCACCTGTACCTCCCCAGGTGGGTCCCTGATGTGCTGTGTGGCCTTAGACCAGTGGCTGCCCCTCTCTGGGCTTGGTTCCTGGCTGACGGCTGCCAAGCTGAGCCCCCACCCAGCCCCGCCTGGCGCTGACTCTGCTTCTGCCTCTGCCTGGCTCAGCTCCAGACAGCAGGGCAGGGCCGTCACATGCTGATCCACGTGACAGGCAGCGGCTGGGGGCTCTGTCCCACACAGAGGCCAGGTCTCTGCAGCCTCTTACCCCTGTTCCAACGGGCTGAAGCCTCTCCAGGGTCTACCAGAGCAGGTGTGGGCCAGGAGATCTCTCCTGGCCTCCCAGGTAGGCCAGGGGAACAGGGAGGGTGGGGGCTGTAAGGAGCATCTCCCAGGAGCCAGGTCGGCCCAGAGGCCCCAGGCCGAGATCCCACGCAGACCCAGGGTACCAAGACAGAGGGCAGGCTCAGGTGATGGCACCGAGGAGGTTCCGGCCCCCACGCCTGTAACCTAATCACTTGCCTGTCTGACAACAGCAGCTGCTGGAGAGCCTTCCCCCTTTGCGCGGGCTCCACCAGGTATGGGCGGGGGCTGGGGTAAGGCAGAAGACAGGCCTCCCCGCACCCACAGCACAGCTCAGACACCTGAGGAGCGGGACCACAGAAACCACCTGGGGACACTTACCATCGTGAGAGCTACCCTAGAGGGCAGAGGGCGGCGCTCTTCCAAGGGGGGTGGGACGGGCATCTGGGGATGGACACAGCAGCCCCGCGCAGAGCTGTAGGCTTTTGGCGTGGGTCCCAGCCCTGCACTCACACCCTGTGTGGTCAAGTCCTGTCTCCTGTTTGGGCTCTGAGTGGGGAGCCAAATATGCCGGTGTTGATGGAGGCAGACACGCGGAGGGCTACGGAACGGAGCAGGCCGCGGGCGTGGGCCGTGAGATTGCATTTCTGGACTCCAGCCACCTTTGGATCTGATGAGAAACTGAGGCTCAGAGCGGGTGGGGGCAGTTTGGGGGCAGGGCTCTCCCTGCTATTCCAGGCCACTAGGACCCACCCCCCACTGTAATTCCCGGGGCCACCGCCCTGGGCTCTCCTATTCCAGCTGGGCCTGGATCCCTGTTCATCGGGCCTCGGGCAGGACCCCTCAGCTCAGAGCTCCCTGGAGGCCTGCTGTGTGGTCCTGGCCTGGTGCTGTCCCTCTCTGGGCCATCTCTGAGGGAGGTGGTAGTAAGATTTCAGCCTCCAGCTGGCCCAGAGCCGAGGTCAAATGAGAAGCCAGGGCAGCCCCGCCCCAGGGGCTGGCTCAGCCTTGGACATTTCTTAAAGGCAGGGCGCCGGCAAAGCAGGACGGCCAGGAGGAAGAGTGGCTTGGCAGGCGCTCAGGTACGGTGTCCTGGGCGGCGGGTGATGTAGCAGCGAGCAGCGGGGTCAGGGAACTGGCTGGAGGGCCCGCTCAGTGATACCAGGTTGCTGGCCACTCCCAGCTACGTGTGCCGAGTGGCTTTGTTCTTGAAGAGTCCCTCCTGCCTTGGGAGAAAGGGGAAGAAGAGGGGACTGGGAGACCAGCAGAGAGAGGCCCCCGGAGAGGCTGGGGGTGCCGCTGGCCAGCAGGCACCCTTGTTTTGTCTCAGCTGCTGTACCCCTCTTTCACTGGGGTTACTGCCTGTCCTGTCAGGGAGGTAAGAGCCCCAGCCCTGGCCCCAGCTGCCCCAGGAGGGAACATACCCCCATCCCTGGGTTGGTGGGAGCCTCATAAAGCATCCATCTGGCCACAGTATTTGCAGGGCACTCCAGGCTGGGGTGAGGGTACACAGCAAATGCGTCCAGGAGGCCGTGTTCTTGGGAATGGACCCTGCCAGGGCCCGGGGAGGAGACTAGCCAGGCTGCCTGCCCCATGTCGGAGCTGGTCCTGAGCAGCGCCAGCAGCACAGCTTCTCTGGGGGGTGGGGCGGGGACTGGCCCCGCCCACAAGGCGAAGGTTGGTCCCCAGCTCCCCTGGCCCTTAGGAAGGGAGGAGGCGGCTGTTCAGAGCTCAGGAGGGAAGACTGAAAATTCAGGCAAAGGCCACATGGAGGGAGATAAGATTGGATACCTAGAGTCTTGGGACCTGTGGGACCTTCAAGATGGGCCCTGTGAGCCCCGCCTTCCAGCAGCCTGAGGGGGGGCCCCAGGCCCTCAGATCACCATGTTTACCTCCATCACCTTTGCCAGCCCCACTTCCCTGCCCCCATGTGGGTCTCTGGTTGATGTCCTTGCCTCCTGGGGGGCAGTCCCATTGGGCTCCCACCCCAGGGTCTCCTTCTCAAAGCCCCCTTGGCGCAGCTGCCCTTCAGTCTGACCAATTGTTCAGCACCATCCTCAGTGAGCGGTGCTCGCCCCTGCCCCGAGCATATGGGGCAGCTGTAGGGTGGGGTGGGCGGAGGCTGGGGGCTGCACCATCGGAGAGCTCATCAGCTGGACCTGCTGGGAGGGCGGGCCAGGGCCTCTGTGGTGCTTTGGGCCAGCAGACCCACGGGCCCACCCGCTCATCCCCTCCACTCCACCGCTCTGGGCGTAAGCTTCCTTCAGGGCTACTGTACCCACACCAGGCTCCCACGTGGGCACAGTGCCTGGCACATTGGTGCTGGGTTGGTATTTTTAGAGGAATCCCCGAGTCTCGGGACATGGTTCGTCCTGGCCTGAACAGGCCTGTCCCTAGCCATCATCAAGTGGCTTAGCCACTCCCACCCACCCATCCTCCCGCAGAAGCAGTGGGTCCAGAAGAGATACAGCTGGGCGAGTGGCTGGTGTCAGGGCCCCTGAGACCTCAGCGGCTTAGCCTGAGGAGGCAAGAAGGGGAAGCAGGATAGGGACTGTCAGGAATGGTGAGGAGGCAGAGGCCGCGGGAGAGGCACAAACAGCGCACCTTCTCACCCTCGCCGGGCACCTCCCGACCTCAGCTGCGCGCCTCTGGCCTGGGGTGGGCAGCTCTGGCTGGCCCAGAGGGGTCCCTTCTCCTGGGAACCCAGGCTTCCCTGCTCCCCGCTGAGCCATGGGTAGGGGGTGGGGCGTGGCGATGGGTCGCCCTCTGTTCTGAATTCCGTGTTCCGGTGTGAAGAAGTGGGGTGGCCGCGGGCAAGCTCCCTGCTCCCTCTGTGCATGGCCATGGTCTCCATCTGCCTCAGTGGGAAGAACCACAGTGCCCGGGCCAGACTGCTGAAGTGGGTAAATGAGCCATGCAGGGGGTGGGATTCAACATCCTTCTGAACTTACGCGGTGTCAGATGTACCCTGGAGAGGCAGGCTCAGGAGCCCCTGCCCAGCCCAACCCAGCCCAATGCAGGAACCCCTCATCTGTGTGTCTTTCATGAGGTCACAGGCCTAGGGTCTGCAGACCCTGGGCAGGAGGCAGCCTTAGCTCCTCTGGATGTCTGGGTGGTGCCCAGCATCCTGTGACCCAGTGGTACCCACTGGGGCCTCGGTCCAGCATGAGGGGTCAGATCCAACCTGCAGGGGTCAGAATTGGGTGAGTTAGCCTCAGTGTTGCTAGGAGAGGCTGTTGGAATGTTCCTTCCAGACCTCCACTCCCACGGAGCTCCCCCGGAGGTGCACCATGCAAATTACATGCCTTACATTCTTGTGGCTTCTGCGGACACTCTTATAATAGTGCGAGGACCCTGGGTCGGGGTGGGGTGGGTGGTGGGGGAGGGATGGGTGTGTCTGCCCTCTGCCTCCATCAGCAGAAGTCTAAAGATGACAGCAGGACAGAGGAAGGACTGGGAGAGGGAGGAGGGACACAACTATCTGCTGAGCACTTGGTAAAAGTAACCATGGCTGACCCTTGTTAGGCGCACGGCGTGCACTATGGCAAATGTTTGGCACAGCATGTCATTTAGTCCTCAGGACAAGGGAACTGAAGCACAGAGATGAGAAGATGAACGGTTTGACCAGGGGACAAGGCCAGGTGGCAGCTCCAGAGGCAGGCTGGGGGCAAGCCTGCGGCTGGGGTGTCTCTCCTGCTACACTGCCACCCTCTCTGGGGCCATGGTGTCCGCCCTGTGCTGGAGGGAACGGCCAGTTATTCCCCCTTGGGGCAGAGGCCTGTGGTGTCAGTTTGGGCCCCACCACACCTAAGGAGCGGCCTAGGGCTGGCCAGCCTCTCAGCGGGATGCCCCTCAGGCCGGCTGTCTTGCTGGCCGAGGCTCAGCCCTCGGGGCCATGAGCCCTCCAGAAAGCTGAGGACCATGGTGACAGCAGCCACTTAAAACACAGCTGGTAGCCTTAGGGGCCCTGAGGCCCAGGGCCCAGAACTGGACAGCTCGTCAGCTGGTGGGTGCTGTCCCATCCCCTAGAAGAGGAGGCTGGGGCACTAAGACCCAAATGATGAGTTAGGTAGGCAGAGGGAGGCCTGCCTCCCAGTCGGTGGGTGGGACAGGGGAGTGGAGGACAAGGGGGAGGGCTGGGGTAGTGGAGGGAATGAAACCAGGTATTCATCACATGCTATGCCCCAGTGTGGTTGGCGGCAGAGCCCTGGGGCTCCTGTGAGAGCGTGTGAGGGAGTAATCAGGCAGGCTTCCGGGAGGAGGCGCCAGCCAGGCCGAGCCCTGAAGGGAAGGGAGTAAGGGAGGGCAGGAGAAGGGTCCCCGGGTCCTCGCACCACACCAGGGCGTGATTGCCTCACAGCACAGCGCTCCTCTGAGGAGCTTCAAGTAAACAGGCAGGGGCCTGAGGGAGTGTCAGGGCCCCCACCCCACTTGCCAGCCCTGGCTGAGGACAGCAGGGAGATACGACTGCCCCTCAGCCCTCGCCCCCCACTGCTCCCCGCTCCTTGAGCACTGTGGTGGGTGGGGAGCAGGGCCTCTGGGAGGCCGCGGGTCTTCTTAACGCAGGGAGAGGAGGCCACTGCCCACAGTCACACAGCCCTCCGAGCACCCCCAGCTAGCCTAGCCACCCTGGGCAGTGTCCCCAGGCGGCAGGCTATGGGTGGACAGAGCATTCAGTGTCTGGAACGTCGCAAAGTGGTGGCTGCAGTGGCAGCTGCTGAACTCTCTATTTACCAGACTCCTCTGGTTACTCCCCTCAGGCCTGGCAGGCGTGAGGGCTGCTCCGTCTCCAGGAGGGGGCATGGCCGCAGGATAGAAGTCATGGCTTGGGGCTAGTTTCTGTGTGGCAGGAAGAAGTACGGTCCGCTGGCTGCCTACCAGCCCTTAGGGGCTGTGGAGTGGCTGTCCCTGAGCCCACGCCCATGTTTGCAGCGGCCCAGGGCCCCCCTGCCCACTGGCGGAGGGGATGGGAATGGTGTGTGTGTGTGTGTGTGTGTGTGTGTGTGTGTGTGGGTGTGTGCGTGGGTGTGTGCGTGGGTGGTGTGTGTGTGTCTGTGAGCCGCATGGATGCAGGCAGGGGCAGGTGGGGAACCTGTGAGGGTGGGGGGCCCCAGCCCACACTGCCCCCACCCAGCAGGATGGACCCCTTCGCGGACACACTGCAGCGGCTGCGGGAGACCTTCAGCACTGGGCGGACAAGGCCAGCTGAGTTCCGGGCTGCCCAGCTCCGGGGCCTGGACCGCTTCCTGCAGGACAACAGGCAGCTTCTGCAGGAGGCGCTGGCACAGGACCTGGGCAAGGTGGGCTGGGAGGCTGGGAGAGGCAGCTGCACCCTCCATAAAGGGCAACTAACAGCCCCTCAAGCCTGCTTCCTTCCCTATGCCTCAACACCACCTTCTGTATTCACCCATTCATTCATTTCTTAATTCACTTGATAACTACTTATTGAACACCTACTATGTGCCTGGCATACTGTTCCAGGGGACACAACAGAGAATAAAACAAAGGCCCTGTGCCCAGGGAGCTGGCCTTCTGGGGAGAGACACAGTCGACAGTAAATTAAGTAATTAGGTAGCATGCTGGATGGCAATAAGTGTCCGGGGAGGCCCTCCCAGTGTGACAGGGTGGAGAGGGGAGGCAGCATTGCAGCAGAGACGAAAGAGGAAGGGAAAGGAGCCACATGGACATTGGGGAAATGGAGCTGGGCACAGCAAGTGCAAAGGCCCTGAGGAGGAGGTGGTGGTGTGTTTGTGCCTGAGCACGGCTGCACAGGCAGAGAGACACAGAAGAGAGGCCCAGGGAGGTAGAGGCCACAGAGGACTTGGGCTTCCGTCAGAGCAGTGGGCACCATGGCCTCTGTCTAAACCCGGAGGCCTGGGGGCACAGCCTCTCCCAATTCCAGCAGCAACCACACGGCAGGACCCCAAGAAACGCTCTTCTCTGTGGGCGGCCTCCCCTCACTTCTGCCAGTAGGGTGCCCCCCACCCCCACCACCGCTTGGCTGCCCTGGGGGCTCTTCTCTGGACAAAATGTCCTCTGCACTTGCTGCAAAGGCCACAATGTCCAGACTCATGCCTGGTGCCCCATGGGCCCCTCACCACTGGCTTTTTGTCAGTGGCTGGGGTGCTGTTTTGATGCTTAACACCTGGGATGGGCCCATGGTGCCTGTCGGCTGCTGGCCAGTTCCTGTAGTCACCTCCTGCCGCCAGGGGACCTCAGCATCCCATACTGGCCTGCGCCGAGCTCATCTTTGCCCCAAGCCCTGGGTACACCCCTGGAAGGGCCTGGGGTCTCCTGAGCCCTCCCTGTAAGGGGACCCTACATTGACCCCTGGGGTCAATCACACTAATTATATTACTGCCCTTCTCCGCTCCCTCTCCCGCCCTTCCAGTGGGCCTGCTCACTCCACCCTGGCCGAGATAGAGAGGTGGGCACCGGCAGGGCCAGGCCTCCCCTCCGCAGCTTCCTTGGGACCACCCGATCCTCAGGCATGCAGCCACGCTGTCCTGAGAACTGTCATGGACTTCTAGGCTCTTGAGTCACGGTGTCAGGGGTCATGCATCAGAGACCCTGTTCCAAGGGGAGAGCAGTGGGTGGCCACAGGACGTGTCTGCACACGTGGCCTCCTGGTGATGCCTGCCCCCTTTCTCAGTGTCCCCGAACATTCTGTTTACCACGGTGCTCCAGGACTCCCTCATCAGCCATTTCTGGAATTGTGTTTTTCCAGAAATTTATGAAGCCGGGCGCCAGAGCTCTCTCCTTAGCTCTCCTGCACCTGAGGGGCTGGGTGTGGGGCACATCCCACTCACTGGGTCTGGTCTAGGACGAGGGGCCCACATCCCCAACCGCAGCCCACCGGGCTCCTGGGGACTGCCACCTCCGCTGAGCCTCGGTCACCATCCACCTGCTGGTCCGCCACCACCTCCAGGGAGCCTGACCTGACTCTGTCTAGTCCCTTTCTCCCTTGGGTTCAGGTTTCACCTCCAGTCCAGAAAGGGAGCTCCAGTCTGGTGCCTCCCTCTGGGCTGGGCCACCTGGCCCTGCCAGTCCTGCAGAAACCCTCCAGCTTACTCCAACAGCCCTTCCAGGTAGGGGCAGTCACCCCCAGACACCCCCACGGTAGGCTCAGAGAGGGCATGTTCTGGCCTAAGGGTACACAGCCCTGGCTCAAACAGCCTACACCTCCAGAGCTCAGGGTGTTCAGCTGGGTCCAGATGGTCCGTAAATCCACCCGACCTCGCTCGGGTCTTGGGCCTCCCCTCTGGGCAGGACTCAGATGCAGGTGGAAGGCATGCCTGGACCAAGCTCAGGTCTTTTAAGCACCAGGGGGCGGGGGGTAGCTTCTTTGCCTGAGGTGCCAGCGCTCCCTCTCTCAAGGTTCAGCTCTGGCCCTGGCCTTGCTACTGGCTTGCTGAGAGAACCTGACAGGCCTCTGTTCCCCCTGTGGACCATCCTGGCACCCCTCAGGCCCATCGTCCTCTCCTCTAGCAGGAGACACCATGCCCCACAGTGGCCAAATCCCAGGTAGCAGGAAAGCCTGGCTGGGGTGTCCCTTGCCATGGACCTCCAGCTGCCTGCAGCCCACAGGCTCAGTCTCTCCCTGCTTGGGGTGGGGCAGGCATACCAGGGGCAGAGAGCAGCACAATATCTCTACTGATTTTTGCCTCTTCCGCACTCCTGCCCCGGCAATCTGCTCTGGCCCCTGAGCTGTTGGAACCGAGGGCATTTACACAAGGAGGCCTGTCCCCAGTGTCCCCTGCAGACTGGTATCCACAGAGTGAGCCACGCAGGCAATGCTGTCAAAACCTGTTAGATTGTGCCCTGCTCTGCTTAACAGTGCTCACCCCGGCTGCACGGCCCATCACCTTACCCACTCTGCATCTTGCTAATCAGAAACATGCTCCAATGTCACCTCGCCCAGAGGCCGGCATGGGACATCTTGTCTAAAATCAAGCAAACACACACACACATGTACACGCTCATGCATGCTCACGCAAACTCTCATGTTTTCACATGCACACTGGTGCACATATACGCTCAGCAGTCTCTATTCCCCCGACCTGTTTTATCTTTGCATTGCACCTACCACATCCTGAGCTGTTCTCATTAACATGGTGACTGTCCCCCTACAACCTCAGCTCCGAGGGGAACATTTTCTGTCTCTTAGCCACTGGCACGAGAACAGCACCTGAGTGACGTACACTCATCACACATGGAGAGGGTGGACAGAGGAATGAATGAGTGAATGAGAAAATAAGAGCAAGCCTTGCCTGACAGGCCCTCCCAGGGCTCTAGCCACCTGCCGATCCTGGCGCTCCCTCCCCTGCAGCCAGCCTTGGAGTCCGAGGTGTCTGAGATTGGCATCGGCCACAGTGAGATAAACTTGGCCCTCAGGAACCTTCGGTCCTGGATGAAAGATGAGAAAGTGGCCAAGAACCTGGTGAGCAGGGCCGGGGACAGGCGGGCAGGCAGCCTCTCCAGGTGGTTG
This sequence comes from Phataginus tricuspis, assembly GCA_029783875.1. Classification (NCBI taxonomy): domain Eukaryota; kingdom Metazoa; phylum Chordata; class Mammalia; order Pholidota; family Manidae; genus Phataginus; species Phataginus tricuspis. Next base: position 8,264,608 of record JAQQAC010006904.1, on the reverse strand, counting down.
TGGGCTGAGGGGCTGGGGGTCTTGGCGCCTCACCACTTCCCATGCTGGCTGGCCCAGGCCATGCAGCTGGACTCGGTCTTCATCCGGAAGGAGCCCTTCGGCCTGGTGCTCATCATTGCCCCCTGGAACTACCCCGTGAACTTGACCCTGGTGCCCCTGGTGGGCGCCCTCGCTGCAGGTAAGTGCAGAGCAGTCTCCTTCCGAGGCTGGTCGACCCCTCCTTCCAGCCGCTTAGCCACCCACAGTGCCAGGGAGGAGGGGGAGCTGGCCCCAGGTGGCTAAGAAAACTGGTTTCCATCTGGCCCACCCTCCGTGGGCTGTGGGGCCGTAGGCCCCAGGCTGCCTCTCTGAGCTGGACTGTTCGCCTGAAAGTAGAGTGAGACTGGCACCCGCTCCGCAGCTGCGAGGACTGAATGCAGAGGGGCGTGGCTGCGCCCCTTGCAGCTCTCCCCCTGCCCTATCCTCCCCCAAGGGAACTGTGTGGTGCTGAAGCCTTCTGAGATCAGCAAGAACACCGAGAGGGTCCTGGCTGAGGTGCTGCCTCGATACCTGGACCAGGTGAGCAGGATGGCGCAGAAGGAGCGGCTACAGGCAGCTGAGCCGAGCAAGGCAGGGCCCTGTGGGCGGGCAACCCTGGCCGTGGCCCGTCTGGCAAGACCGGAGTTCCAGCCTCAGTGCTGCCTCCTCTGGCTGTGCGGCCAAGACCGGGTCACCGTCCAGTCAGCCCGTTTCCCTCTGAGTGGAACAGAGGGGTGGCAGTCACAGATGCACTCTGAGGAGCCTGTCCCCCAGGGGTTCCTGTCTGTCTTCTGGTGGCCCTGCTTGCCCAGCCCCGGTCTCAGCACCCCCAACCCTAACAGGCTCCAACCCTGCATCGGTTGGCTGGGCCTAGCAGTGCCCAGCGTCCCTGGGGAGCTCTCTGCTCCCTATCTCACCCCTAGACCAGGTGAGGGAGGAGGGGTCCCAGGCAGCCCCCCTCCAGGCCCCCTGAGCACCCCGTCCTTGCAGAGCTGCTTTGCCGTGATGCTGGGTGGGCCCCAGGAGACAGGGCAGCTGCTAGAGCACAAGTTCGACTACATCTTCTTCACAGGTGAGAACCTGCTGCGGGTGGCGGGGTTGGGGGACGGGAAGGGCAGGACAGGAGGCCTGAGCCACCTCACCCTCAGGGGTCTTGTCCTTAACTCTGAGAAGGGCCACAAGGCGCCAAGGCTGCCAGCAGAGGACACAGACCCAGGAGAGCACTGGGTAGTGCCCCTGGGCTCCAGGACCAGCTGCCACTCTCTTCTCAAGCAGGCTGGAGAGCAGCCTGGACCCCTGGGGACCCTCAGGAGGGCTGGGTCCCATCCCTGGGCAGTACCCCCCATCGATCACAGTCCCACGTGTCATCGTATCTGCCCTTGCTGAGCTCCCACCGCCCCCGTGGCCTTATGCGCAACCCCACTCCCCCCACAGCCCTTCTCAAGGGCACGGGAGGGGTCAGAGGCTAGGATGACAAAGAGATGTGGCACCCAGTCCAGGTCACCAGCTGCCAGGATCAGGGAAAGCTGGATTTTGCTCCCAGGCCTTCAGTCAGAATTGATCTCAGAGTCCACCTGCGATCATCCTGGCGTGTGCTCACGTGGCCCAGACACCACCTGTCTTCAAGTGGCGTTACTGGGCCAGGGCCCTGGAGGAGAGAAAAGACAGAGACAGCAGACGGCAGGCAGGGTCTGAGCCTTCTCACTGGCCAGCCAGCCTTGGCACAGCATGCCTTGTCTGTGTCAGGGCGGGGGACAAGCTGTCTCTGCCTTTCTCCTCCCCCGCTCCTGCCAGACGACCAGGACAAGGCCTGTAGGCCCCACCCTGGCTGACGGGGAGGGTGAGGACAGGGGCAGAAAGGCCAGGTCCTTAGCTGTTCCCGCAGATTCCCAGGGGGCTGAAGGAGCAGGAGGCAGCCCAGAGGGCGCCAGCCCCACCTCCACCTCACACCGTGCAGCTCATGGGCTTTGGGCCTTGGTTCTCCAGAAGGCCAGCTTCCAGGCAGGGTACCCGGGGCAGCCTGTGCAGGCCGGCAGACCAGCCGGTACCTCCTCTGCCACCACCCGACTTCTCCAGGACTCACAGAAAAGCCAGGAGGAGCTGAAGGAGGAGCTAGGATATGGGGGACATGGGGTTGGAGGTGCAGGGGAGTGCAGGGAAAAGGGGTGGAGTCTGGAGGGGAGGAAGTGAGGCAGGGAAGTGACTGAGCTTTAGGCCTCCCGCGGGGAGAAAGGCCAGGGCCATCCTGACAGACATGGCAGCACGGAACCCTGGGCCAGTCATGGCAGGAGCGTCTTGAGGCCCAGGGGGCTTAGGTTAGGGGAGGATGAGAGGAGGAGGGGGTGGTGAGACCCGGGAGATAACCCACCGGAGAGGTGGGGATGAGCCAGCAGTCCACTTAGAGCCGAGGGTCAGGAGGCAAGGCTGTCAGGTTAGGTCACAGAGAGAAGAGACCCAAATGCCGGCCAGCTAGAGCTGGACTCTGCCTTGGGCGATAGGAGTCAGTGAAGATTCCAGAGGAGAATGAAGAGTCAGGTAGGAGTGCAGGGTGGCACGTTAAGAGTGACCTGCAGAGGTGAGTCCGGCATCAGAAGCAGGGAGGCAGGGTGGGAGGTGAGGTAGGAGCTGAGGGGCTCCCAAGTTTCTAGCTGGGCAGGTCAGGAGGGAGCGGGGCCTGGTGGGCTGCCACCGAGTGTAGGCTTCTGCTGAGACTCTGCGGTGTTTGCGGCTGGTCTGGGGAAGACCTGAGCAAGGTCCTGATGCAGAGGAGAAGGGAAGGCCAGTGAGGGCTGGCACCCCCACTCTCCAAGGAGGTGCAGCTCAGGGTGTAAACCCCCTTGAGGGGTCCAGGCCCAGGCAGAGGCCATCCCCCTGGTGGAAGTGATTGAGGGCCATGCTGGTTTCTGTCCACAACCAGGGAGTTCTCAAGTGGGCAAGATTGTCATGGCTGCTGCCGCCAAGCACCTGACGCCCGTCACGCTGGAGCTGGGGGGCAAGAACCCCTGCTACGTGGATGACAACTGCAACCCCCAGACCGTGGCCAACCGTGTGGCCTGGTCCCGCTACTTCAACACTGGCCAGACCTGCGTGGCCCCCGACTATGTCCTGTGCAGCCCCGAAATGCAGGAGCGGCTTCTGCCTGCCCTGCAGAATGCCATCACCCTGTTCTATGGTGAAGAACCCCAGGCCTCCCCGAACCTGGGCCGCATCATCAGCCAGAAGCATTTCCAGCGGCTCCAGCGCCTGCTGGGCAGTGGCCGTGTGGCCATCGGCGGCCAGACTGACGAGAGTGACCGCTACATCGGTGGGTCCCGCCTCCCGCTATGTACAGCCAGGGCTCAGTCTGGAACCCTGGGCCCTGAGGCTCCCACGACTCTGCTGCTAGAGCCCAGCCTGGTCCACGGCTCTGGTGCCACAACCCAACGACGTTGGGGCTCCAAGTCACCATAGTCTGAGCCTAAGACCCCATGACACCCAGCTCCGGAGTCTCTAAGCTCGGGCTCCTGAGCAGATTCCAAACTCCTGCCCCGTGATCTGCTGTTCCACAGGACCATGACCCCAGGTCCTATGAGCCCATGACTGCCAGGTTCTAAACTCCCAACAGCCTGTCCTGCGCATCGCCATGCGGTGCTTACAGAGCGGCCCGTCTCCCGGTCCCTGCAGCCCAGCAGTGACACTACTGCTCTTACAGGCTGGGATGTGGGACTCCACAGGTCTAAGATCCCAACCCAACCCCAGCAGGTTGGGGGTTACTCTGGGCCCCCAGGTCTGGTCATGCTGGGGAATGCCTCACGGTCACTTCTTGGGGGCCGTGGGGAACTCTCTTCCCTAGACTGTCCCTGAAGCTTGGAGCCTTGGGTCCCTGAGGCCTGCCCGGGGCCCCATCCCAGGCCTGAGCCATCCCCTGTGCCCGGGCAGCCCCCACAGTGCTGGTGGACGTGCGGGAGACGGACCCAGTAATGCAGGAGGAGATCTTTGGGCCCATCCTGCCCATCCTGAATGTGAGGAGCCTGGACGAGGCCATCAACTTCATCAACCAGCGGGAGAAGCCCCTGGCCCTGTACGCCTTCTCCAACAGCAACCAGGTGGGCCTCGGGCAGGGCAGGCGGGGCAGGAGCCAGCAGTGCACAGAGTGGTGGCAGCCGGGCGGGAGGTGGCCCTAGGACGAGTGGATCAAGGGGCCTGGCGGGACGGTAAGGGGTCCTGGCCCTTCTGGGGCAGTCACAGTTCTGGGTGGTGGCACTCTAGGCTCTGGCCCTGTCCTTTCTCCTGGGAGCAGCCAGGCCTCCTTCCCCCTGCATTCCAGGCCACATTCTCCTGGGTCCTCAGTGGGCAGCTCCCCGGGGACTGCTCCAGGGTCGAGAGAACCCTCTTGGTCAGCCCCTGCCTGTTCTTCCTCATCGCCTGGCTCTGGTGGTCTCCGTGTCTCCTTTCAGTACCTGGCTCATGGAAGGCACACACAACATGGGGTGGAATGCAGAACACACAGGCCACAGAAAGAGCCCTGGTGCCCTGCCCTCTGCCTCTGGCCCCATCCTGCTCACGCCCTGGGGGCAGCCTGGGAGCCTCAAGGGCACGTGGGCAGTGATCTCAGCTCAGGACACACCTGCCCCTCTTACTCAGGCCTCATGAGATCCCTCACAGGCTGGACAATGTTTTTACAAACTTTTAATCTTGGAATAATTTTAGATTTACAGAAAGGTTGCAAAGATAGTCCAGGGAGTTCCCATATACCCCACACCCAGTCCCTCCCATTTAAGGGCCCTTAGGTTGGTCAAAACTAAGAAACTGACATTGGTACATTACTGCTAATGTCACTCTAGACCCGATTCAGTTTTCCTTTCTGCCCCAGGATCTGAGAAAGAGTCGTAGGCTGCGTTTAGTTGTCATGGCTTCTCTGGTCTGTAACCGTCTCTCAGCTTGAGGGACACCAGCCAGGTCTCCTGCAGAGTGTCTCCAGTCTCGGTAGTCTGTTGTTTTTCTCATGAAAGAATACCACAGAGGAAGGGCTGGTCTCTGCCTGCTGTATCGGAGGCACACGAGATCCACACATCACTGGCGAGGCTGACCTCCATCACTTGGCCCAAATTGTGTCTGCCACAGCTGCCCACTGAGGAGACACTGTTTTTCCCTTTCCTTATTCTAGGCTTTGGGAGCACGTCCCTGGGTCTAACCTATCTTCAATGGGAGGGATGGGTTAAAGCTCCACCTGCTGAAGGGGCAATATCTAGATATACCATCTGGACTCTGTAAGAAAATTTGGCCCTTGAATCACTTCTTTCTAGCAGCATGGAAGTGTGTGCATCTGCATTATTCTCTGGGCTACAATCCTATACCCACTATTTGCTTCCTGGCTCAAGTCGTGCCAGCCTTGGGCACTGGGTGCTGCTGTGTGGCTGAGACCTGTCCCTCTTTTTGTTTTCTCACCACTTCCTTCCTTTCAGTCAGTGAGATGCTTCAGGCTCACCTTGGGAGTTTCCCTACCCAGCCCAAGAACCAGCCATTGCTCCAAGGAGCCCTGGTTTGTCTGGACAACTTAACTTCAGAAAATGGCCCCCACGGTTCCCAGAATGCATGTGTAGTCACATGGAAGACATGTGTCTCACCCTGTGTGACTCGCCCTTACTCTGTGTTAAGCACAGCTGGTGCCTCCTAGTCTGTCTTCTGTTGTCCTGTTACTGCTGGTCTCAATGTGATTCTGGGCCACTAATGGGGGCTCTACTCTGCCCACCATCAGACAAGGTGCTATCTGAGACCCATACATTGTAAAAGCCAAGTTTTTTGTGCAAGTATTTAGTGTCTCCTCGGCTTTTTTCCATCTCATTCTTCAAATAAACCTATAGACTGAAACAGAAAGGCTTCAGTAAGTCAAGCAAGGGCCAAGCTAATGTTTCTAAAACACAAATCTGATGTCACCATCATGGCCTCCCATGCAGCACGCCACACAGGCCATCACCTCATTTCCACACCTGCCCTCTGTTCTGCCTGGGGCCCTTTCAGGTCTCTGCCAGATGACTCCTGACCCCCCCATGAGACTCAGCAAGCACATCACAGCCCTCCCCTGGGCTGCCTCCCTGACTACGGGCACCTCACCCTGCACTTTCCACATCCCCAGGTGACCACTGGGTCTCCTGCCTCCCTCTCAGCCCTGAGTCTGTGTCCCCAGCACCCTGCACAGGCCATGCACGAGCAGATGCTCAGGAAACACATCCAAGTCAGGGACTCAACTACGCTACACAACCATGCCCCCCAGCTGTCTCCTTCCACAGGGCCAGGCAGCCTCACTGCTGTTTCTCTCCAGGTGGTCAAGCAAGTGCTGGCCTGGACCAGCAGCGGGGGCTTCTGTGGGAATGATGGCTTCATGCACATGACCCTCGCCAGCCTGCCTTTCGGAGGAGTGGGTAGGTGCCAGCAGAGCCCCTTTCTTTTACTGTTACTTGACTGAATGGACCCCAACACTCATATCCTGCTCCCCTCTGCACAGTATGGAGTGGAATCTTCCAGACCTGCTTCTGCATTTACACATGTCAATCAGCCTGCAGATCTGCAGTTTAGGGTTGGTTTTCTAATATCGCTGTGATGGCCGTGTGCCAGCAGCTGCTGCCTTTCTCCTTGAGCACACAGGGCACCCATGTTCTTTTCATGGTGAAGCTGCACGCTGCTCTTTTAACCCTCTGTGCCCCCTCAGTCCAACAATTGGCATGTCACCACCCTGGAGACAGGCTGTTGCTGGCTCCCCCTACCCTGAGGGAGGCCTGGGTAAGTGGGGCCCACCCCCCAGCCCCAGTGGCCCCCGTTACCATTGCAAAGCCCTGGCCTCCGAGGCAGGAAACCTCAGGGCTGGTTCTAGCCAGTCCGACGGCTGTGTGATCTGGGGTAGCCACAGCCCCTCTCTAAGCCCATCTCCTCCACAGTGGAATGGAAGGGCCAGAGACTTGAGGTCACTCCACCTGTCCATACTCAGCACCCGTGTAAACAACCAGCAGGGCCTGGCAAGCTGCCCTGGTGGGCCTGCACCTTCCCTGGGGAGGAACCAGTGCCACAAGAGCACAGGGCGGGCTAAGGGCTGACACACGGCAGTGCAGGACCCCCAAGGCACGGCACTGCTGCCATCCTGGCTCTGGAACCTCCTCCCCCTGGCTGCCCTGTGTCCAGCCTCAGCCCCTCCTTCTCAGGGAAGTGTCAGAGTCTGTCTGCGGACACGTCTGATCCTGCTGCTCCCCTGACAAAAACCTCCCAGGCTCCCAGCCCTTCCTGGTCTGGCTGTGGGGTCCTGCTCAGGCCTCTTCACCCTACTTTCCTGCAGCTACACCAGCCACACTGAGCCCTGCCTAGGTCTCTACATGCCACAAGTCGCCCACTTCCAAGGCTGTACTCACCAAGCCTGGGTTTCTCTTGCCACTACCCACCCTCTTCATCTTGTTAATTCCATATCTCTCAGGCTTCACTCACTCTAGGAAGCCCTCCCTGATTACCCCCAACTCCATCCAGGCTGGATCCACTGGACTTCCAGTGCATGAGCTGCTTGGCCTTCGGCCGCCTCCCTACCTAGTGCTGCAGACTCCTAACAATGCAGTACTTACTGTGCCCACGGGTCTGGGCACTCGCCCAATCCCCACCAGGAGGTGGGTGCCACTGTTACCCCGTGTCACAGAGGAGGACACTAAGACCAAGTCACTTGCCCACAGTGACACAGCTCGCTCAGAGCTGGGATTCAACCATGGGCAGTGGCTACAGAATCCATGGTCTACGTATCTTGCCCCAGCACCTGGTGTCCCCACCATTAGCCGAGCTGGTGCTGGTGCCAGGCTGGGGCTAAGCCCTTTGCCCACAGTGGTTCATGCTGATTTTACAGATGGGGAAATAGGTCTGGAGGGGTGAGGGAGCCCACAGACGTCCTGCTGCGTGACTAGCAGAGCTCGGGTCTGTCCAGTGTCCCCTTAGCTGGCCACTGAAGGCCTGACTGCCATGTTCCATGCCACCATATAGGTGCCAGCGGGATGGGCGGCTACCACGGCAAGTTCTCCTTCGATACCTTCTCCCACCACCGCGCCTGTGTGCTGCGCCAGCCCGGGATGGAAAAGATCTATGCTATCCGCTACCCACCCTACTCACCTCGCAAACTAAGGATGCTGCTGGTGGCCATGAGGACCCGCAGCTGCTGCACCCTGCTCTGAGCCCTCCTCAGGCACTGGGGCACTGAGTGACCCTCCTGGCCCACATCTTCAGTCATCTGCCACTGCCATCCGCAACTGGTGCAGATGTGGCCCGGGGTCCACGACACAAGGAGTAAAAGACCCGCCAAGGCTCCAGCTCAGCCAGCACTCGCTCTCCTCCCTCCCGGGGCTTCTCTTCTTGGGCCCTTGGCCTCCTCCCTCAGCTGTCCCCCAAATGGGATGGGCCAAGAGGAGGGCACATGGCAAACTGTGCAGTAGCCTGCCCTCAACCCCATGCTGAGCCATCGGTGTCCTGGGAGAGGAGGGCAGATGTGGGCACCTCTGAGCCACCCCCTCCTTGTGGAGGGTGCAGAAGGAGCCCTGGCATCCGGTCCAGGTCACACAGCGGACCTGCTGTGCCCGGGCCTTCCCCGCCCTCTCTGAGCCTGTTTCCCTACCTGTACAGCAGACGTAATTAATAATCGGGGCCTCCTGAGAGCACTGTTAGGATTAAATCTGGGAGCTTAATACATATGATTTGTTGACCCCAAGCTTGAGATGTCCTGTCTCCTCACTGGGGTGGGGTGAGGCTGTATCTCTTTCTCTCCCTGCTCCTCTCCCTCCAGGTCAGGCTGATGAGATGCTTGTAGCCAGATCTCCCTTCCCTTCAGCTCGGGCCTCTCAGGAGCTCTGACACACGCCTGTGCCCCAAGTGGCTGGTCTTGGGCGCCTTCCCCTCACCATGGTCCCACTAGACCCTTCCACTTCCCTGTCCTGCTCATCCTCCTTGGCCCTGGCACCATGGAACAGTCCCCCACCCATTCAGCCACCAAGGGCAAACCCCTGCTCACCTCCCAAGACCCACCTGACAATTCTGTAACACTGCAGAACATGCCCAGTCCACACACTGTTGGCCATGCCCGGGGCCCTGCAGGACTAGCCCTCCTCCACGCCTCCGCTGATGCGCCTAAAGCTCACTGGACTACGCCACCCCTCCACCTGAAACCCTTCGGAGGCTCCCTGTGGCCCCCAAGCCTGGACCTGTAGCAGTCCTTGGGAGGCTCTGTCGGAGCCCTGCGCCCCCACATTCAGCCTGTCCTTGTCCTCTTCTAAGGCACAGGAAGTGTCCTCAGCTTGGACATCGCTCCTCCAGGAAGCCTTCCCTAACCACCTCCCACTGTCCCACACCTCGGGGGGCCTTCTCAGTGCTGCAGCCTCTGGGGTCCCTCTGCCACACAATTCACCAGGAGGAAGTAACGTCTGGTGGCTGTTGAATGTCGGGGTTCTCTAGTCATACAGACCCTGATGCGATCCAAGCCGCCGCACTTCGCAGGTATACGGCTTGGCCAAGTTACAAGTCTGTGCCTCAGTTTTCCCATCTGTAAAGCGACACTAATCGGTCCTCCACATAGGACTGCTGTGAGGATTAAGAGAAGCCGCCTGGGTAAAGGTTTAGCACGGAGCAGGCACGGCTCCGGCGCGTTATCACTGCCTCCTACGACTTTCCTCACCTCGATGACAGAAGACGCCTGACTAAGCCGGAAGGGTCGCGTCGCCCTCCCGCCCCGGTGCGGGGGTCTAAACCTCGCCCGGATGTCCCGCCTTCAGGGACGAGAGTTCTCGCTTATTGGCCTCCAATCCAACATGGCGGCACTCTACACAACTTCAAGTAACTGCTCCTCCTTAGCCAATCAGAGGGAAGGTGCCTCGAGCCCACCTTTTTTTCCTAAGCCACTGACCAATCAGACCACACCACAAAGGGTCAGCGCGGAACAGACGAAGCCAATCGGCCCAATGGCAAATGTCCCGGAGTGTAAGCTCCGCCTCTCGGCGCGCCGCTCAGCAGGGGAAGGAGTCACAGCATTTTGAGGTGGGTGTCCGGGAGTCGGCTGTTGAGGCCGGGTCTGGGCAGCGCGGCACCGGGGGTGAATGTTGTGGCCCCGTCGGTCCCTCCGGCTCTGCGCCCGGGCTTCGTTGCTGCCCGCTCAGAACCCACGGTTCGGGTGTCCTTCAGCTTGCAGCGGGCTGACCGGGGCCTCGGCGCACGCGCTGCCTGCATCCGTGGGGTCAGAGGTCAAGTGGAAGATTCCCGGGTTGGGCGCCTGGCGCGGAAGGCTGTAGTCAAAAGAAATGGGCCCTTTGAAGGTCATAGGTCACGGGAGGGGCACGTTTGAGCCACTGCTCAGTCGATTGCTGGGCACATACAATTCTTTTTGTTTTCATGACTCCTCATTTCACAGATAACAAGCCAGGTGACCTCACCTGCCCAAGGCCACTCGTCAGACTGGGAGACAGGTCCAGAAGGGCCTTGATGTTGGGAAAAGGAATTTGATCTTGAGGGTTAGTTAAGCCTGTAAAGGGTTTCCAGCAGGGACGGACTGGACTGTGAGTGTAAAGGGAGGGGTCTGGCCTGATTTTGAATCCTGGGTCCACCCTCCTAGTGTGTGACTTCGGGCGAGTCACTTAACATCACTGAGTTGCGGCTTCTCATCTGTACCCCCTTGGTGGGGTCCTTTGTAAGGACAAAATAACAGGGCATGTGGCCCCTAGTGTGGGACCTTGTGCTGTGAGCTCTCCACAAATGCTGGTGGCTGCTGGCTGTGTGATTTGGGGAAGAAGCACAGTGGACAGGAGAGATGGGAGACAGCACCGGTGGGATGATTTTAAAGATTGCTTAGAAGGTGAGATAGACGGAACTGGGGGCCCACAGATACTCCCTAATCTTAGCCCAGGGGAGCTGGGTCAGATTGGAGGGCTGCAGGATGCTGCACCTGGGACCAGGAAGGCCATCTCCGCCTCTGACAGGAATGGGGTTAAGTAGGACAAGACGACACAGTGGCCCTGGGGTCAAGAGTTAGGGCTCCTGCAGTGCCAGAATTCCTGGGGGAACAGGTCTGCGACCCACCCATGCCCCCTATCTTTTCATGTCTGCAGATGCACTGCCTGACTGCAGCCACACTGCTGCGGGCCCGGGCCCTGGCCCAGGCTGCGCGTGCAGGTAGGACCAGGGGGGCCTTTCCTGGGTGTGGGGGAGCCCAGTCTCGCATCATGAGCTTACAGCTGCACAGCTTAAGCCCCCTTCTTGCAGGGCCTCCCAGTGGCCGGAGCCTCCACAGCAGCGCAGTGGCAGCCACTTACAGTGAGTCCCAGGGAGCCTCGAGCCTCAGGCTTTCCTGTTCACGATCCTGCAGGGGCAGGGGAGGAGGCCTGGGTTCTAGTCCCAGCTTTGCCAGAGGCTCCCCCTTTCTGAGTCTCAGGAAATGACAGAATTGTAAAATGATGTTGACGATCAAAACTGAATATGAATCATGGGGCAGAGTCTGTCACTGCAGGAGGAGGGGGACCTTCCCTGTGGCCACACAGTGTGATCCCAGAGCTCCCCTGCGTGGGGTGGGGAGGGATCTGCCAGGTGTGAGCCTTTGGGGCCTGTGCCTCTTCTCCAGGACCCCAATGCCTGAGCCTTTCACAACACCCTCAGCTGGGCTCAGACAACTGCCCAGGCACAGGGAGAGGCAGGCAGGGACTCCCCAGGGCCAGAGGCTGGCCTCATGGGTGCTTGCTGAGGTGGCAAAGGTTGGAGAATGAATAGGCCCCGGGGGACCCAGCTGCTGCACCTGGAAGGAGGTCTAGGCCTCACCTCCCTAAGCTGGATTCCTGGGGGTTGGGCATGTGAGACTGTGTGAGGCTGCTGCCACAGCCTCTCTGCCCATCTCCCCTGCAGAGTATGTGAACTTTCAGGAGCCCTCAATGGACATGAAGTCAGTGACTGACCGGGCAGCACAGACCCTGCTGTGGACCGAGCTCATCCGAGGTGGGTCCTGGGGGGAGGGCTGGGGAGCTGGTGGGGCACAGATTGTTGGGGAGGAGAGGCCCCCACCCACCATGCCCCTGCTGCCCACAGGCCTGGGCATGACCCTGAGCTACCTGTTCCGGGAGCCGGCCACCATCAACTACCCATTTGAGAAAGGCCCGCTGAGCCCGCGCTTCCGTGGGGAGCATGCTCTGCGCCGCTACCCATCTGGGGAGGAGCGCTGCATCGCCTGCAAACTCTGTGAGGCTGTCTGCCCCGCACAGGTGAGCCTCCGAGCCCAGCTAACTGCCACCCTGGCCCCTGCACCTGGCAGATGAGGCCACAGCCTGCTGCAGAGAGAGGGAAGCAGGGCAGCCCTGGGCCCAAACTCTGCTCCTCCTGCAGGGTGTGTGTCCCTAGGAAAGGCCCTTTCCCTCTCCAAGCCACCTCCCCCCTATGAATGGGAATGATGAGCCCTGTTTCCGGGGCCAACTCAGTCATCAGAGTCAAGTTTCCAGCGCTGAGCAGGCCACATGACACACGCGAGTCCTGCCTTTGGGGGTCTGGTCCTAAAGGGGCGTGAAACCCAGGCCTGTGTGCTCATCCCAAGGACAGTGCCAGACCCAAGGACACACACTGCAGCAGGGGCCCTTGCTGCCCTGGCTGCTGCTCCTCTGAGCCCCTGCCATTTGGTTCTGTCAGAGTATCCTGCTCAGATGGCCTGGAGTCGGAACCTGTTAGCGCAGAAACAGAAAGACGCCACTAGGGCTCTCAGGCAGACCTGTTCCTTGCAGGAGCCCCCCAGACACAGTAGTTGCTGTCCACGCAGCAAGCTCCTCCCCGCAGCCACTCCAGGCCAGAAGTCTGTGACTCAGGATGGCTCCTCTGAGTCCTAGCTTGTCTGCTGGATCACCCCCAGGTCCTTTAGGCCATGGAGCACACAGGAGGACCCCAGAATGACAGTGAGAATAATGGCTTCAGGCAGTGAGCCACCTCTTGACTTACCTCGACGACAACTGCAGGAGATAGAGGTTATCTCCTCTTCTTGGATGAGGAAATTGAGGCCCAAGGAGATGAGGCTGCCAGCCCAAGGTCCCACTGTGAGTGGTGGGCATTACTGTCCTGGGGATGTGGGAGGGCCTTTGCCACACCTGAGTGGAGGTCCTCCAGGCTCCTGGAGGCCCCAGGCCACCCCTTCCCCAGCTGACACAGGCTCTACCAGGAACTGAGACTTAAGGACCTGCCGTTGAGTCTGGGTTCTGTCCCTCACTTGCTGTGTGGCTTTGGGAAGCTTTTCAGCCTCTCTGAGCCTTGGTTTTCTCATCCGTTAAATGGGGCTAATGACACAAATGGAAGGATTATTCAACATAGACCCGGAGTCCCTGAGCGCCTCATGGCCACAGGGGCCGCAGTGGCACAAGCAGGCATCTGCTCTCCCTTCCTGGGACTTCTGTTCTCAGGCAGGAGGTACCACGCTTAGCACACAAGTAAACAAGGAAAAAGCAACTAGAGCAGGCGCGAAGAGGCTGACATAAAAGACGTGGCAGGCAGCCTCTTGGGAGAGAAGTCAGGAAAGGCGTGTCTGGGCTGAAGTGGATGATAGAGGGTCGGCTCTGTAGGCCCCGGGAGTGAGTCCCCCAGGAGGGGCAGGTCCGTGCAGACGTGCGGGTGGGGATGAGCGGTGAGGGGCCCCCGGCGCCTGGTGTGGCTGCAGATGCTGGGACCCTGTGCCACTCCCCAGGCCATCACCATCGAGGCTGAGCCACGGGCCGACGGCAGCCGCCGGACCACCCGCTACGACATTGACATGACTAAGTGCATCTACTGCGGCTTCTGCCAAGAGGCCTGCCCTGTAGATGCCATTGTTGAGGTGAGCGGGCCCTGGGGCGGAGGAGGCGGGGTCAGAGGCTCCTGGGAGGGGCCTGACTTGGCCACACCTGCACCCGCGCCTGCAGGGCCCCAACTTTGAGTTCTCCACGGAGACACACGAGGAACTGCTCTACAACAAGGAGAAGCTGCTGAACAATGGGGACAAGTGGGAAGCCGAGATCACTGCCAACATCCACGCTGACTACCTCTACCGCTGACCCCCCCCCCACTTGGCCTATGGCCCTGCTGCCCAATAAAATAGCCCTGAGTTCCCCACCGCCTCTGTCATGAATCCAGCTGTGCAGGCTGACCATGGCCTATGGATTCTTCCACTGGGCCAGGTATTCAGTGGAGCCAGAGGGGCAGGCCCAGCCTTCTGGATCTGTGGGACTGTGTGGGACCTGTCAGGCCCTCCCCATGGCTGGGCCCCAGCCCACAGCAGCCCTGATGGCCATACTCCTCCCTGGACATACTCGCCAAGCTCAGCAACCCAAAGTCCACTCAGGTCTGCTGTTCCCATAATCCTGGGTGTCCAAGGGTTGGGGTTCAGGCCTGCCGTCTCCTGAGGCCCACCCACAGCTAAGACCCTAGGATACAGAGCCTCCCGAGGCTCCGGCTGAAGTCCATCTAGTGACAGGATGGCCAGGAAGGCATCCTTTTTTTGTGGGTGAAGGGAAGCCTGCTCTGTGGGTGATAGTCACGAGGGGGTGACACAGGCTCTGCTGCCCCTGAGCTGGCCTTGCCTCACTTCAAGCTACATCCTCTTTCCTCCCCAAGTTCCCCATACCAGGCTGCTGGCTTAGCTATTGCTGCTCGCGACTTCCTGCTTTGCAGTCCCAGCAAAGTGGTGTGGTTCCCTCTGGGGCCACACACAAGTCCAGTGCCAGTGGAATAGCCAAAGACAGCCCCCTTGAACTTGGTGCCAAGCACTGTGAAAGGGTTTCAGTACATTCTCAGCTGTAAGGAAATGCTCAGAGAGGTGAAGTGACTTGTTGAGGAACACACAGCATATAGCCAGTGAAAAAACTAAGGTCTGAGAGATGAGTCCACCCTTCTCTGTCATTTCCTGTACCTGGAAGTGTGGGCCTGAGGCTCCCACTGGTGCTGTTTGGTTGTGTCAAGGGTACCCCCTGGAAATTGCCCTATCTACAATGTCCCAGGACATGTCCCCCACTTCTCTGAGGACGCTGACCATGTGACTCAGTTACCAGGCCCAGCTCTGGGCTCCCAACTGCCCACCCTTCAGAGGCCCTTGTTATGTGAGGTCGTTTCACCAAAACTGAGGGGCCCCTTTTCCTTCTGGTCTCCTGTGGGTATGGTCCCAGGCTGTCCAAAGTGCAGGTGGCTAGACAGTTGTGAGCCCCAGTGCAGTGCCGCTGAGACCCCTGAACTTGCAAGGAGCAAGTTAGGAGCAAGGTCACTGGGACGCCTCCCAGCGGCAGGTGGAGTAACAGCTCAAGAGCAGAGCATTGCCCAGCACCTGCTGGGGGTGGGGCCCTGGGCAGAACAACACAGTCACGGCTTGGCCCTCAATGTCCTGCTACAATAGAGGAAAGGTTCAAGAGGGACAGCCACCCACCCAAGGACACAGGCACTGGGCCTGGAGCCAGGCCCCTATCCTGGATGGCCAAAGGCAGGAAGGTGTCAGGATGGCCCCAGGCAATGGGGAGGGGTCTCCGAAGTGGGAGAGCGTGCTGGGGACGCCCGGGCCTGAGAATGTTGGGGTCCCATCTGCCCCTGCCCCAGCGAGCTCTCTAGATGGTGGGGTCCCATCTGCCAGCCCGGAAGCTGGGCCTGGGCTCGGCGCGTTCCCCACACCGGCTGTGTAGACCTGGGCGTGCTCGCCCGGTGGCCGAATGTTCTCCCGGCCTCCGCCGAGAAAGTCAAGCTGCGCGAGGTCACAGTCTAGGCCCTGCTTCCTCCCCGCGGATCCCAGGCTTTCGGTGGGAGCTCGGGTGGGCGGGGCTTTTCGTGGCCCCGCCCCTAGATGCCCCGCCCCGCCCGGGAAGTGAGTTGCGTGGGCGCCGCTGGGAACTTAGAGCCAGAGAGCGGAGCCGAGGGGCGCCGCGTGCTGCCGACTTCGGGTGAGTGCCCCATGCGGGGTATAAAGAGGCCGTGGCTCTGCCTGCCAACCCAGCTTCCTCTGCACAGGGAAACGAGGTCCTGGAGCCCCACACAGCTGGGTCGGTGGATGCCCTCAGTCTGCGGGCTGGCTGGGTGTCTGGGGCCCAGAGGTGACCAGCAGGAGGAGGAAGAACGGGAGGAAGAGAAGGATGGGGTGTTAGCGGCTGCTAACAACGACTGAGCCCAGCTCTGCAGGGTGTGGTGGCGCTCAGGCCCTTCTCTGAGGCATCTTTCTTGGAGGGAGGGACCCATTCTACGGATGAGGAAGCTGACACCCGACTAGGAAGAGGCAGAGCTGGAGGCAAGTGGAGCCATCTGACTCCAGAGCCTCCCAGTCTGGAATGGGAGAGAACGCAGACCCTCTCCAGCCCAGCTCATCATGGTGGAACAGGAGCTCAGAGGACGGGTCTGGTGGCCCCCAGGAGAAGGGCCGCTTAGCCTCAGCCTCCTGATGGGCCAGGAGGAGAGGGCCACAGAGGGAGAAGTGGGCCGGAGTAGGACCCTGAAGGCCGTAGGACGGAGGCACCTTCATTTGCTCTGTGAACATGACTGGGGTGGCCCCTGGCTTGGGCAGGGGCCAGAGAGGATGAGGTATAGGGGGTAAGCCAGTGGAGACCCCAAATCCCAGGGGCAGGGTCTGACCAGGCCCCTACACACCCTTGCCCATCACAGCTTGTCCCACCCAACGGAAGTGTCCAGGCCCAAAGGCCCTGTGAATCCGAGTACCAGGCTGGATTGGCCCCAGCTGCTGCTCAGGACTGGTGTGCCCCCGGGCCCCCCACCTAGCTCCTTACAACCCCCATTAGCCAGCCCAGTCTTTTGGGGTGCCTAGGGCAGAGAACAGCCCTCCCCTGAGCACATACTGTGCACTGGGACTTCTGAACCTGCAGTCCCAGGGCCTGGCTCCCGCCTGGCTTGGCCACCTGCTGACCCTCTGGTCTCTGCCCTCACCTCTCCAAGTTCCCGGTGAGCGCCGATAAGGCTGAATGTCTGGCGCCCTTTCCCGCAGGCTTGCCATTAGGTTAAACGAAGTTGTATGGGTGAAGGGATTAAATAGGGGCTCTGGTTATTTCTGTTCTTATCCTGACCAGGTCCTCTTTGGCTCGGGGTGGCCAAATCCCATTCACCCAAAGAGGAAGTGGAGGTCCAGAGAGGGCAAGGGTCTCCCCCAAGTTTACACAGCCAGTCACAGCTTGGGCAGGGCTCAGAGCCCTGCTCCCTGGCCCTCTGGGGATGTTGCCCAGCCCCTCCTGCCCACACTCCCAGGGCCCAGCCCTTCTGCAGCCTCAGACTGCCCTTAGCATTCTCTCCTCTCCCTGGCTGGGGACAGGCTGGGGACAGAGCCACATGCCCTCCTTAGACTAAAGTAAACCGGCCCAGGGGAGGGAGTGACCGAGTGGGCAGGCCCCAGCGGGCCCAGACGGCAGGCAGGGCACTCTGCCTAACGTTCACCCTCTCAGTGGGTGTGCTTGTGCCCCCCCCCCACAGTTTGAGAGCTAAGGAAACTGAGTCCTACAGAGGGGAAGTGGCTGGCCCCGGGCCCCAAGAGCAGGAGGCACAGATCCCGGCCTGTGGGCTGGAGCATCTGCAGGGCGCCGGGCGTTTGAGCAAGGCCCTGCCAGGCCCTTCCTGCCCCGTTGTTTCCAGTTTCACTTCTGTGGGTTTCGACACCTGGAATGCTGCTCCGCCCAATCCTTACTGGCTGCCGCTGGCAGCCCTGGCCTCAGGGGAAGTTCCCCGCTTCATCAGCATCGGAGGAGAGCTCCAGCTGCCTGTGGGGACAGTCCCAACCTCAGCCCTGTCATTTGTCACAGAGAGATACTCCCTGAGGTAGAGAGACCAGGACTCAGGACTTGGTCAGGAGGCTGGCTGCTGGGTCAGCCCTTGGCCGGGGGCCCCCAGCAGTTCGAGCAGGATCTAGGGCAAGGGAAGGTCACAGAGGAGGGACAGTGGAGCAGAGACCAGGTGTGAGAAGAGCCAGTGTCACAGGGGTCGGGGCCAGGGGTCTGGGACAGGGCAGAGCCAGCCAGGAAAGAGCTTGAGGGTGGGCTGTGGTTCAGGCTGTGGGGTCAGCCTGCTGGGGCTCCACCCCCAGTTGTGCTTGTACTTTCTGTGTGACCTCAGCACCCCATAGAGCCTTCCTGGGCCTCAGTTTCCCCATCTGTCAGATAGGGTGCTGGCAGGACCTTCCAGGATTATGTGAGCTGAGGTACACAGAATTCCTACCCAGTTGGGTACTATCTGTGGCTCGCCCTGACTGAGTTCCACCCCCACCCCCCTACAGGACCATGGGCTCCATGTTCCGCAGTGAGGAGGTAGCGCTGGTCCAGCTCTTCCTGCCCACAGCTGCTGCCTACACCTGTGTGAGCCAGCTCGGCGAGCTGGGCCTCGTGGAGTTCAGAGATGTGAGTGGGACCTGGGTGGCTGTGGGAGGGCCGTGCCCTCGATGGCTCACCATCAGCCCCGTTCGTGGCCCCTGGGCCTGCTTGAATACCGGCAGCCTCTGCTTGAATAAGACACCCTGCTCTTAGGAAGGCCAGCTCTCCTCATGGCTGAGGCCACCCCCTGCCCTGGCATGTCACACCCTTCCCAAGTACATGGGGTCTGGTCTGTCTCCAGCTGGGCATCTGGAGGTTCATGGTGTGCTCAGCACCTTTTTAGAGGAGGCGGCCATGGCCTGGGCACAGCCAGGCCTGGGCCTCAGGGTGGGGGCCTCCCTGGCTACCTCCCTGGAAAATTGACCCCTCTGTGTGGCAAACACAGCTCAATGCCTCGGTGAGTGCCTTCCAGAGACGCTTTGTGGTGGATGTTCGTCGCTGTGAGGAGCTGGAGAAGACATTCAGTGAGTTGACTCTAGGCTCAAATCCCAGGCAGGCTTCCTGGAAGAGGTGCTGTTCTGAAGGGAAGAGTCTGGGTCACCCAGGTGTAAGGCAGAGAAGGGAGGTCCAGACCAGGCTCTGCAAAGCCAGGACACAGCAACTGGGGTCTGTGGGGTGTTCGGAGAACAGGGTGGCCTTGAGTGAGCTGAGCAGAGGGCCGAGGCCAGGGCTGGCTTAGAGGCCTTGAATTCATGACAGCCTGGGAATTCAGCCTGCGGGTGCTAGCATGGTTTCTGAGTGGGGGAGAGGCACAGAGCTTTCTCTGCTGCACATGGCCTGGGGTAGGCAAAGGCAAGGATCTAGGTCACATGCTCCAAGGAGCAGCTCCTTCTTAGACCTGGGAAAGAGGGACCCCTGCCTGGGCCCTGCTCTGGCAACCCCTCCCATGAGGAGCCTGCTGGCTGGGAAGATGGAGCACATTTGTTTATGGTTAGCTTGAGTGATAGCTTTTAAATAATCAAGCAGATACCACATGGGCCTCCATGCAAGCTCTCTTCCCAGGCCCTGCCAGCCCACCAGGAGGACCCCTGTGGGACCCTGGCCCTGACTCGGGAGGGAGAGCAGCCTGCATGAGCTCAGAGGGAGGGGATGGACCTGTGGGGTGCAGGTTTTGCCTGGGGTTTTTCTTTTTTATTTATTTATTTATTTTGGTATCATAATCTACAATTACATGTGCAATATTATGGTGATTAAACTACCCCCTTCATCAGGTCCCCACAGCAACCCCATTACAGTCACTGTCCGTCAGCGTAGGGAGATGCTATAGAGTCACTGCTTGTCTTCTCTGAGTTGTACAGCCCTCCCCGTGCCCCCCCAACATTATGTCTGCTAATCGTAATGTGGCCAGGGGTTTTTCTGGGGATCTCAGACCCAGTGAAGCAGCTGGTGTCCTGTGGTGTTTGGGGCGGCATTTGGGGTCCTCTAGATATTAGCTAGCCCTTGGCTGGCAGTGGCCTCCCCTGATGCCCATCCCTGTGCATGCAGCCTTCCTGCAGGAGGAGGTGCGGCGGGCTGGCCTGGCACTGCCCCCACCCGAGCGGGCACTGCCAGCACCCCCACCCCGCGACCTGCTGCTCATCCAGGAGGAGACGGATCGCCTGGCACAGGAGCTCCGGGATGTGCGGGGCAACCAGCAGTCCCTGCGGGCCCAGCTACACCAGTTGCAGCTCCACTCGGCCGTGCTGGGCCAGGGCCATGGCCCCCCGGTCAGCCCCAGCATGGGTGAGGGCACAGGGAGGGGGTGCCAACCCCATGTGGGCCGGGGCTCACGGTACCTCTTGGCTCCTAGCTGGCAGCCACGTACACTGATGGATCCTTGGAAAGTACCCCCCTGCTTGAGGCCCCCGGGGGGCTCCACCAGGACCTGAGGGTCAAGTAAGTGAGGGGCAGCTCTGTGCTCTGCCCTGGCAGCCACAGAGGCCCTGACCCAGCTCAGACTCGTCCAGTGCTCTCCCTCCCCTGCCTCGGGCCCAGAATGCTCCTTGCTGTGGATTGCCCCTTGGGCTGAGGCATGGCAGGGAGGGGGGACCAGCCCAGCCAGCGCCTCCTTGCCTGGCAGCTTCGTGGCAGGTGCTGTGGAGCCCCAGAAGGCCGCCGCGCTGGAGCGCCTGCTCTGGAGGGCCTGCCGTGGCTTCCTCATCGCCAGCTTCAGGGAGATGGAGCAGCAGCTGGAGGACCCCGTGACGGTGAGTGGGCTGGGGGCCCTGGGCTGGGGGTGTGTCCTGGGTGGAACCAGGACTGCAGGGTCAACTGGGCACCCCCTCCGGCAGGGTGAGCCAGCGACATGGATGACCTTCCTCATCTCCTACTGGGGTGAGCAGATTGGGCAGAAGATTCGCAAGATCACTGACTGGTGAGCCCCCCAGGGGATGGCCATCCACTGCCCCTGTGCCCAGGTCCTGCACGTCACCCCTGCACAGCCTGGACCCCCAGACCTGCTGACGTCAGCCCTTCTCCTCCCTGCCAGCTTCCACTGCCATGTTTTCCCGTTCGTGGAGCAGGATGAGGCCCGCCGTGGAGCCCTGCAGCTGCTGCAGCAGCAGAGCCGGGAGCTGCGGGAGGTGGGCGTGGCCCTGGGGCTGGCCGGCCGCCTGCCCGCCCCTCCTGCTCCCCCTCCTGACTGTAGCCGTGGCTGCAGGTCCTGGGCGAGACGGAGCGCTTCCTGAGTCAGGTGCTGGGCCGAGTGCAGCGGCTGCTGCTGCCCTGGCAAGTGCAGATCCGCAAGATGAAGGCTGTGTACCTGGCCCTTAACCAGTGCAGCGTGAGCGCCACACACAAGTGCCTCATCGCGGAGGGCTGGTGCGCCACACACGACCTGCCTGCCCTGCAGCAGGCTCTGCAGAACAGCTCGGTGAGTAGGGCGGGGTCTGCACCCTCCTCTGCTTCACGATAGGCGCCTATTTCTTCCTCACAACCGTCTTCCCATTGCCATGCCTTCCTTTGCTAGGCCTCTGCCTCCAGGGAGTCCGCCCTGATGGCCCCTGCCCAGCAAGCCCTCCCCCTGCCTTCCCAGAGCCCCTGGGACAGGCCCTCACACCCTCGAGACTGTACTCGCTGTTAAGTCAGAAACCCGGTTCAAATGCAGGCTTAGCAGGCCCTGGCCCTGTGATCTGAGCCCTCTGGAGGGGGCCTCAGGCTCCCCATCTGTAGGATGGGTGTGGTGACCCTGCCTCCAGGAGTCACATGGGTCCACACACCACAGGCTGCTGCTGCGTGGTGGGTGCTCACATGTGCAATGGGGCTTTCTTTCCCGGGCCACCTGGATGAGAAGTATCATCTCCCAAATGGTTTCTGGTCCAGCTGATCTCTGGCTCTCCCTAAGTCCACCTGACTTGGCGCATGTGGGGCCGGTCATCCTGTTTCACAGAGACACATGGGTGCCCGACTTCCCAGTGAGCCCCCCCAGTGCTCCACATTTCCAGCTGGGCCTGGCTGCGGGCTGAGGGTCCCTGAAGGCCCCCATCATCAGTCTCACCTGTCTGTCTGCCTGCCGGGTGCCCCAGAGCGAGGCAGGTGTGAGCGCCGTGGTTCACCGCATCCCCTGCCAGGACATGCCCCCCACTCTCATCCGCACCAACCGCTTCACGGCCAGCTTCCAGGGCATTGTGGACGCCTACGGTGTGGGCTGCTACCAGGAGGTCAACCCCGGTGAGAGCCCCAGCCCGGGAGGAAGGCTGCTGACATGGGTGGAAGCCTGGGAGGGCAGCGGCTCCACATTGGGCCTGTCCTGCTCTCTCGAGGCTGGAGAGACACTGCCCGTCCTAAGTGTGGGGCTCAGGTTTGTCCCCAGCAGAGCCCCTTGGTAAGCCCACAGGGAGCCAGCCAGGGCTGTGCAAACAGTAGGCAGCCTCGCAGTCAGAATGGCTCAGGTTTGAAGTCTCACTCATAACCTTGATAAGTTACTTAGCATCTCTGAGCCTCAGTTTCTCATCTGTAAAATGGGAGTAACAGCACAGCCCTCAGAGCAGTGCCGAGGAGGTTAACAGTCGTCAGAGGCTGCCAGCCAGCGGTCTGTGGGGCTGGAATCAGCCTGCTGATGTGTTTTGTTTGGCCACACTGTGAGGAAGTTTGAATTAATGGGGTATTGTCTTAGGTCGGGGTCTCCCCGAAGCAGACGCTGAGGTGGGGACTCTGATGCAAGTGGTCTATTAAGAGAGTTGCTCCCCAGAGAAACCAGTAAGGGACCCCAGGGAATGAGGGAGCAGCCAGGGGGGAGCTGAGTGGGCCAGACAGTGGGGAGAGGTGAGTCTGGGCCTGGCCCTGCAGGGAGCTCTGGAACAGAGATGACACCTCAGTGTGCTGGTCTCAATGTGCTGGCTGACTGGCTGCAGCTGCTTGGGGGCCCTCCCACCCACTGGGGCTGCGGCTCTGAATATGGCCCACAGGGGCTGCTGTCCACAGAGCTGGGGGCACCCGCAAAGCATGAGTGTCTGCTGCGGGAGCCACTGTTACAACTGGTTTTTATAAAAGTCTGTATCTTCCTGAGACTTTGACAAAGATGGAGAGATTTGTCAGCATGGTGCCCACCCCCAACGGGCCGGAGCTGGGGGGTTAGCAGGCCCCTCCCATTTGCCAGTGGCATCCTGGGGTCAGGGGCATGGCTGCAAAGGCCCTGGCACTTCCCCTCTCTGGCCCCTCTGCTCCCTGAGGCCTGTGGCACCTGGTCTGTCATCTGCCTGATTCTTCTACCTCCAGACACCACTCTCCCTGCAGCAGGGCTGGCTGCATGTCATGTGGCCCATGGCCCAGCATCTGCCTGGTCACTGGGTGGGCGCCACAACAAGTTCTGTGTGAGCCCAAAGAATGGGTGTGGGGGGTGAACCGTGGTGGGGCCCCTTTCAGGAGAGGTCCTGCGTCACCCAGCCAGCAAGAGGCAGGTGCTGGAGTCCCTAAGGGGGTATAGGCAGGGTGTGAGCGTGGAGTCTGAGGCTGGGTGGCCATGACCAGGGTCAGCATGCTGGAGCTTGATCTAGGGCCCTGCCTCATTTTCTCTGCCCATAGTTCCTCTGATCACACAGTGAAGGGGGGAGCAAGCCTGGCCCCCAGAGCTCCACTGCTGATGACAGGCGCCAACTCCCCAAGCAGTGAGGGGAGCCCCCGCCCCCGGTATTTATTGTCTCCTGGTTTGGAAGCTGGAGGTCGAGGTCAAGGTGAGGGCTGGGCTGGTCCCTTCTGAGGCCTGTGAGGGAGCTTCTTCATGTCCACACGGCAGTCTCCCTGCACAGCTGTGTCCCAGCTTCCTTTTTTGCAAGGACCCATTTGCATTGGATCAGGGCCCACCCTACTGACCTCATTTTCACTTGATTACATCTGTAAAGATCTCTCCAGGTCAGTTTGTGAGGTCCTGGGAGTTAGGACTCAAGCATGTATATTTGGGGGGCACAGTTCAACCCCCTGACAGGGAGGTGCACTGGAATATTCCTAACACCCACCAGGAAATTTTCCCATTTTACTGAAGGGAAACTAAGACCTCTGAGATTAAGTAACCAGCTTGGCCTTCCAGAACTTGGCATGTGCCACCCAGGACTGCCACCGGGCTCTCTGCTTTGTGTGCTTCTGCTTAAAGCTTTTCCTGCAAATGACAATAGCTAGAATTATGACTTTGTGTAGAGTTCTGGGGTCTGCCAGGTACTGCCTATGGACACTCATATCTAGTAGCCTAATGAAGTGCTAGTAGTGTTATCTACGTTTTACACATGGGGAATTGGAGGTTCAGAGAGGTTAAGTCACCGCCCTAGGGTCACACAGCTAGTAAGTGGTAGGCTGTTGAATGCAGACAAGTTGTCTGGCATCCCTGCCTGGCAAACACCACCTTTGAATTGCCTGGGGTTCCAGAGCCTGGGTTCAGGGCCTCTGGTGTCTTGTACAGAGATGTGAAGGTTCTCGGTGGGGCCGGGCTGACCACACACCCTATGCCCCCAGCGCCCTACACCATCATCACCTTCCCCTTCCTCTTTGCCGTGATGTTTGGCGACGTGGGCCATGGGCTGCTCATGTTCCTCTTCGCCCTGGCCATGGTGCTGGCAGAGAACCGGCCGGCAGTGAGGACAACGCAGAACGAGGTAAGGGCAGGCGGGGATGCCGCGGGGTACGGCCTGGGCAGGTGCTCACGGCGCGCCCCGCCCCCAGATCTGGCGGACCTTTTTCGGCGGCCGCTACCTGCTCCTGCTCATGGGCCTGTTCTCCATCTACACCGGCTTCATCTACAACGAGTGTTTCAGCCGCGCCACCACCATCTTCCCCTCGGGCTGGAGCGCGGCGGCTATGGCCAATCATTCCAGCTGGAGGTGAGACCCGGCCGGGATCCCCGCCCCACCCAGGCGCCGGGCAGCCCCTGACCGCCTTCCTGCTGTTGCTACAGTGACACGTACCTGGCACAGAACCAGCTGCTCACCCTGGACCCCAATGTCACCAACGTCTTCCGAGGACCGTACCCCTTTGGCATCGACCCTGTGAGTCCCGGCCAGGTGGCGTGCAGGCAGGAGGGTGGCCCAGCTCGCTCAGCCCTTCTTCAGCAGCCTGGGGGCAAGGCAGGGGTAGGGAAGCCAGGTAGCCACGTCAAAAAGAAGGGACATGTGTCCTGGTGAGGGCAGCATCAGGGTCTTCCACAGCCCCCTCTGTGCCTGGCACCCCTTATGTGAAATGAGTTTATAGTTAGTCTCAGCAACGGCATGTGGCCCACCTGAGCACTGTTCCCGTTTTACAGATCAGGAAGCCATGGCACAGGTTGTGTGCCCATGGCCACCCAGCTGGGACGCGCTGGGGTGTCCGGCTCCATGTGTGCTCTTAAGCATTCCCTCTGCTGTCCCTAGGCTGGAGGGCGGGTGACACATGGTGCTGAGGCCCCAGCGGTGGGCAAACGGGCTGACGAGTGACCTAGGCAGGAGGCCCCTGCATGACCCTTACCCTTCCCGGCACCCTAGGTCTGGAGCCTGGCAGTCAACCACCTGAGCTTCCTCAACTCCTTCAAGATGAAGATGTCCATCATCCTGGGGGTCACCCACATGGCTTTCGGAGTGTTCCTGGGAGTCTTCAACCACGTGTGAGGCCCGCTTGGGAGGCATCGGGGCCAGGCAAGGCCAGGGTGGCCTGGTGACCTGGCAACCCAGTGACCTGGCCCTGCTCCTGCCCAGGCACTTCGGCCACTGGCACAAACTGCTGCTGGAGACTCTGCCTGAGCTGGTCTTCCTGCTGGGGCTGTTTGGCTACCTTGTCTTCCTGATTGTCTACAAGTGGCTGCGAGTCTCGGCCGCCAGCGCCGCCTCAGCCCCCAGCATCCTTATCCACTTCATCAACATGTTCCTCTTCTCCAGCAGTCCCACCAACCAGCCACTCTTCCAGGGGCAGGTGCGCTGGGGTGGGGATGCTGGCTCACACCCCCTCATGGGCCCAGGGGCACTGAGCCACTGAGAGGTACAGGATCCTCTGAGAAACGGAGGTGCAGGCATTCAGCTGTGTTACAGCGAGGTGGAGGGACAGGGAGGCACGAGGGGCTGGCAGCTGGCAGGCCGTTCGCCCCCAGGATTCCTTACGGAACGATGTCCCCACTCAGTGAGGGGCCCTGCGGGAGGACGGGGCTGCGGTCTCCCTGGGCCCCGTGTTGTGTGGCCCAGGCTGGGTGTGCGGCTCACAGGGAGCAGCCTGACTCGAGCGCCCTCCCCGCAGGAGGTGGTGCAGTCCATCCTGGTGGTCCTGGCCTTGGCCATGGTGCCCATCCTGCTGCTTGGCACGCCCCTGTTCCTTTGCTGGCAGCACCGCCGCCACGTGAGGAGAGCCGGTGGCCCGCAGCTGGTAGAGGCCGGGGCATGTGGCGGGAGGGCTGTCTGCGAGGTGGGGCTGCTGCTGGGCTGCACAAGTGGCCGTAAGCAGGCAGGAGGGGGTCGTGCGGGCCCTGCTGATGCTGCCTGCTCCCCACCCCCAGGAGGAGGGCAAGACCGGGCTTCTGGACTCCTCTGATGCATCGGTGTCTGGCTGCGGCTCTGATGAGAAGGCCAAGGTGGGTGTGGGCCCTCAAGTGGGGATGTGGCTGCCAGCCGGCCTGCCCCTCACTGCCACGACTCCCCCCAGTTTGTCCTCTCCGAGGTGCTCATGCACCAGGCCATCCACACCATTGAGTTCTGCCTGGGCTGCATTTCCAACACTGCCTCCTACCTGCGCCTCTGGGCCCTGAGCCTGGCCCATGCCCGTGAGTGACCTGGCTCCGGTGGGTGGGCCGGCCGCGGGTCATCCTGGCAACATCTTCCACACTTACACAGTGGCCGCCTGGGTGGGTCACCTGTCTGGGCCTCAGTATTCCCTTCTGTAAAGAGGGGATGTCAGGAGGGTCGGTTCCACAGAAAGAGAGGCTTCAACCCCCTCAGTCCCCGTTGCCCTTCTCCACCCACAGAACTGTCAGAGGTCCTGTGGGTCATGGTGATGCGTGGGGGCCTGGGCCTGGGCCGCGATGTGGGTGTGGCAGCTGTGGTGCTGGTCCCCATCTTTGCCGTCTTCACTGTGCTGACCGTGGCCATCCTGCTGGTGATGGAGGGGCTCTCGGCCTTCCTGCACGCGCTGCGGCTGCACTGGTGAGTGGCCCACGGGCAGGCTCGGCGGTGTGGAGCAGGGCCTTCCCCTTACTGGTCTCCCCTTGTCATGCCCAGGGTGGAGTTCCAGAACAAGTTCTACTCTGGCACCGGCTACAAGCTGAGCCCCTTCACCTTCACTGTGGAGGATGACTAGTGTCCACCTATGGCCATGCCCGTGACCCCTGGCCCCTACCTTGCTGAGGCCAGCGAGGAATAAAGAAGAGGGCCCAGGAAGTCTCTCGGTCCTGTCTGAGCAACACGGTCGGGGGAGGCTGTGTGGTGGTGCGTGGGCTCTGAGCGTGGGTTCTGCCTGAGGCTCTTTGGGTTTCATGGACACCACGGCCAGCCTCTGTGCCTGTCTTTGCAGCTGAGGGGGCTGTGGGGTGCAGAGGCACCGGTCTAGGATCTGGGGCCTGGACCAGTCGGGGAGAGGGCCCATGAGTACATCTACAGTAATCTCAGACTTCTGAGGTGAAGGTGGGGACAGAACGAGGGCCAAGGAGGGATGTTTCTGGCACATTCTAGCTTGGAATGAATCTTTCCAAGCTGAGCCAGGGAGAGGGCACTTTCCATCCTTGGTGTGCAGGCTGGCTGTGAGGGTTATGTGTGGGCACGGAGGGTCAAGTCTGGCATGACTGCCACGCCCTTGCGCCAGCACTGGCTCCAGTCACAGGAGATGCTCTGAAGCAGAGAGCAGGTGGGACACCCAACCTGACCTGGCACTCCACATGGGGCAGTGGTGTCGCACACACCCAAAGCCACTGTCACAGGTAGAGGCTGGCCAGGGCAGCCCAGAACTCACCCAGGGCCAAAAGGGCCAGGAAAAATGCTGCACTGGACTCCAGGCCGTGCGTCCCCACCAGCCCTCCCTGGGTCAGCAGTCCTTCTGACTGAGACTGTCCCCTGGCTGGTAGGGTGGGGGATTACCCTGCAGGGCCCTCTGGCCCAGGTCCTCCCACCAGCTGGGGAGCAGAGCCAGTGCTCAGAGGTCTTGCTTTCTCTGGCCGAGGAGCTGCAAAGTGGTTCTCCTGGCTGGAGGCCCTGGGAACAAAGGCCACTTTGAGGCCAGATGCCCTGGGCACAGTGAACCAGGTGGCCAGGCCCTATGACTGTGGCTCTTATTTGGCCAGCTGCTGGGAGGTGTCCCTTAGATCTGAGGCCCCAGATGCCAGGCTGGGCAGCTCTGTGGTGACCCGACATCTGGCAGAGACCTGGCTCCAAGAAATGCTGATAGCAGTGTCTGGTTAGGAACAGAGGAAGCTGTACTTGGGGCTCAGGAAAGCTGCAGATGTGTCTGGACTGAGCCCAGGGCCCCAAGCTTACACCTTCCTAGGGAGCAGAGCTGGGTAGACCCATGGCAGGGTGGGGTGGGGGGGAATGACAGACATACCCTGAGCAGATGCTCAGAGCTGGGTGTGTGGCACGTTTTGGGGAGAGGCAGGGTGACTCCAGGTGGAGACCTTGCCTTGGTTTTGACACATGACAGCTGACAGCCTGGCTGGAGACATCTGGCCACTGTGAGACTGGCACATGCAAAGGCACTGGAGTGGGCACTCTTGGGTTGTGGAGGTAGTTGCCACAGGGATGGGCAGGCCAACTGCACTGAGGACAGGCCTGGCCCTTGCTCACAGCTTCCAGTTTAACAGAGACATCTGAGGGAACAAATCGGAATTCCAGGAAAAGCCAGGTACAGAGAATAAAAGTGGTGGGCCAGGGGCGAAGTGGGGTGGGGTGGTCTACGGAGTGGCACCGCTTCAGAAAGAGGGGTTCAGAAAGGCCCAGTGGTGAAGGATGGGAAGGACCCATCATTTGAAGATCTGGCCCCAGAGCACCCCTCAGCTGAGGAAACAGCACGTAAGCCTGGTGTTTCAGGGAAGAGTGGGGCTGAAACAGAGTCCTGTCAGGGCCAGATGACCTCACGGCCTTGTGGGCATAAAGGAGCTGGGAGCTCCTGTGCAGGAGTGCAGTATCATTTACCTTAGTTCTGTCCCCTGGATATCAAAACACATTCACCCAGTTAAAGTTTTAAACATCTAGAAGGGTGACCAGTGGAAAGTCTCCCTCCTGTGCTGGCCCATCATCCAGTTGCCTCCAGATATACCAGCTTCTACATCCTTCCACAGGCTTTCACAGCCAGGGAACAGGAGCTAGGGGGACACACCGGGAGCCTTTCATGGGCACGCAAAAGAGAAGAGACCTGCCAGAGACTCAGGGTGACAGCTGAGGAAGGGTTTTTATTTTTTTTCTGTCTATATGGTACAATCGTCACAGTAGCAGGAATGTATGCACAAAGAACAAGAGTTCAGAGTTAAAAAACATTTATCCCAAAGGACATCTCCTATATACAGATTTCACAGCTGTACTCTGTCCAAGCCCCCACATTCCACATACAGGCTGTTCCCACCAGAACGAACACGTCAGGACATCAGGAGCAGTGAGGGTGGGGAACTGGCCACAGAGCTGAGGCCAGGGTTCCCTCTCCCCACCTGGCACACTGTAGCCCTGGGGCAGTCAGCCCGTCACAGGAGCCCCAGCTCCTGGCTGAGCAGAGGTGGAGGAGAAAAAGCAGCAGAGAGCAGGACAAAAAAGCCTGCTCCCTGCTGGGAAAGCAGACGAGGCATGTGTCACGGCCCTGCGCTGCTCCTTGTCCAGGTGTTGGCCCTTTATGGCCATGTCACTGCCTGCTCCAGAGCTGGGGCTAATAAAGCCTGTTCAGTTAGGAGGAGGGCACAGCCAAGGCTGCCTCCAGGCTGAGATTCGTCAGTATAACAAAGTATGTATAATAGGCCCCAAGGAGCTACAGACACCCATGTGCAGGGAGCAGCTCGCACCTGTCGTGTGCAGCCGCCTACTCGAGCATCCGCCATTTGGACCTAAAGGGTGAAGGAGCAGCTTCTGGAGACGAGGTCCGGCTGCAAAGCAATGTCACAGTCAGCCTCTGCTCAGTCCCCACTGGGGAGCGAGCAGTGCCTACACAGTCACCTAGAGAGAGCCTGGTCACAGCGTTCACCAGCATGTTGATGAAAATCCTTTAAAAATCAACATTGGGCAAAAAGAGCACCTGCAGTAACCCTGTTACTCCTGCTGTCTACAGTCTGACTGGAAGCTGCAGGCCCCAGATATAAATGACTTCTCTAGATTAGAAGGATTCTGAAATATTGCACTATTGTAGTCTAGTTCTGCTTCCCAATCTCACCGCAGAGTCCCAGTAAATCGTAAACAAGATAGGAATAAATGTCACTCAGTTGTAATACAGTCTTTCATATCATACATATCTGTCGGGCAGCAAGCCCCCTGACACCTTCCAGCCACAGGTGCAGTATTGGGCTCAGGCCCTGCTGACACGGCTGCCCACGCCATCCAGGTGCAGCACGAGGAGTCCTCCCCACCGTCACACCCCGAGCTTCCTCTTCTGGGCGAAATAAGCATCAAACCGGGCTTGGGCATAGTCCTAGGAGACACAAGGAGGAGTGGCCTCACCAGCGGTTCTGCCTGCCCGCAGGCCACTGGGAGCCCAACTACTCTAGACAGCCCCACAACGGCCCCGCTCACTGCCACACCTGTCTCACATGTGTCAGCACCCTGGCCTGCCAACCCAGATGGGGGCTGCTGTCTACATCCGCCATCTGGTTGACCTGGGATGCTGCAGCCATAACAAAGGCTCCTCTTCCAAAGTCAGAGTCCTGGGGCTTAGCACGTACAGAGCAAAGGTGCAAGAAAGAAGGTGCTGCCGTCTTGGGGAGCCCCTTAGCACGATCACTGAGGCACCACTGAGCACAGGAAGGAAATCGCTCTGGAGTCCTGCTCCCACTGGAGCAGCCAAGCGCGGCACTTCCCTGGGTCTGGCCTCATCTGCCCATCACTCTTCATGACCCACTCCACACAGAAGAGTCTGCACTGCTAACCACCAACATTACAGCATCACTTTGAAATATTAACACTGAGGTATAATTTATATACCACAAAAAAGGATTTACTTTAAATATACGGTTTGGCAGGTCTCATAAATATGTACCTCTAGTGCGCCACCAGCCTGGTGATCCTGAACAGGGATTCCAGCTCCCAGGCCTCTCTGCAGTCAACCCCACCCCTAACTCCTGGCCACAGGTGCCTGATCCAATTTCCGTCACTATGGCCTGATAGTTCTTTTACATGTATTATTATTATTAATAAATAAAAGCTTTCACGTAAGTGGAACCATCCGGTACGTGTGCTTCTGTGTCTGGCTTCTTTCACTGGCCCCTGGGATTCATCCATGCTGCTGTGTCTATCAGTGGTTCATTCCTGTTCACTGCTGAGGAGCTTCCATTATATGGATCTAATGCAGTATATTTATCTATTCATCTGCTGACTGGCATGGAGGTTGTTTTGTTTGAGGTTATTAAAAATAAAGCTGCCATGAGTATTTGAATACAAGTCTTGGTGTGGGAATATGCTTTCAACTCTCCTGGATCAACACCAAAGACAGGGATGCTGGGCTGTGTGCTAAGTGTACATTTAATTGTCAAGACACTGGCAGGCTTTTCCTTGCTGACTACACCCTTTTACAATCTCACCAGTAACATGAGTTCCATTTGCTCTGTATTCTTGGAAACATTTGGTACTGCCGGTTTTTAAAAATTAGCCACCATCTTGGATGTGCTAAGTATCTCACTGGGGTTTTAATTGTGTTTCTTTTATGATTAATTATATTAAGCAGAAGAAAAGATGCTTACTGGCCAAATCTTTTGTCCTTTTACAAAGTGGTTTTTTGGTTTCTTGCTGATTATGAGTTCTTTATATATTCTACATGAGTCCTTTGTCAAATACAGATTTGCAGCATTTTCTGTGCATGCTCTGTGGCTTTCCTTTGCATTTTCTTAATGGTGTCGTTCAAAGGCAAATATTTAAAAAAAAATTTTTTTTTCTGGTTACTGCTTTATGTAACCTAAGAAATCTTTGCTATGGTCACAGAGATTTTCTCCTGTTTTCTAGAAGCTTAATAGTTTTAATTTTTACAATTAGGTCTGTTACCCATTTTAAGTTATTTCAAGTTATGGCACAGTATCAAAAGTTCATTGTTTTTTTCCCCTATGGCTATTCAGTTGTTCCCAAATAAATTTTTTGAAAATATAATTTTCTCCCCAGTGAATTATCTTGGCCCTTCTGTTGAATACCAATGGACTGCATATGAGTGAGTCTACTTCTGGGCATCACTTCTGCCCCACCTCACTGACGTCCGCCTTTATACCAAAGCCACACTGTCTTGTGAGTCCTGAGATCAGGTGGTGACTCTTCCAACTTCGTTCTAGTTTTGGTGTCTCAGTTATCCTAGGGCCTTTACATCTCCACATTCTAAAATCTAGATGTCTGATTCGCTTGTCTATTTCTACCAAAAAAGCCTGTAGGGAAATTGACTGAGATCATGAAGACTCTATATATAGATCAGTTTGGGGAGAAAGGTCACCTCAATATCGAGTTTTCTAAATCCATGTATAAATTCCATTTATTTAGGTTCTTTTAACAATTTTTAGTTTTCAGTGTACAGAGTATACACATCTTTTTAAATTTTTTCTGTAAATAATTTCCTTTTTGCCACATTATAAACAATCAAATCTTTTTCATTTATAATCATTTCTAGCGTGTGCAAATGCACTTGGTTTTTGTAAATTGACCTTGTCTCCTGTGACCCTGACAAGCTCACTCTGTAGTTTAAATAACTTTTCTGTTGGTTTTTTAGTGTTAGTTTAATGTATGTGATCTGTTACCTATAAAATCAGGGCAGTTTTTCTTCTTCCTTTCCAGTATTTTTGCACTTACTTTCTTTTCTTGCCTTACTGTACTGGCTAGACACTCTAGTAATCCTGTTAAAGAGAAGCAGGAAGAACAAACACTTGACTTGCTATTTGGGGTGGAGGTGGGAAGGAGCAGCCAGTCTTTGACCAGTAATTATGACAGCTGTAGGTTTTCCACACATGCTCTTTGGTTCAGGGAGTTGCCCTCTGTTCCTAGTTTGCTGAGATTTTTTTTAACCACAAACAGATGCTGGATTTTGTAAACTGCTTTTCTCCTACATTCACTGAGATGACTATATGGTTTTTGTCCTCTTAAGATGATGAATTACCCTAACAGGTTTTTCAAATGTTAAAATGACCTTGCATTCCAGGGATAAATGCCACTTGGTCATAAAGTATTATCCTTTTATATATGTTGGATTTAATTTCTGCCAATATCTTAATGATTTTTGTGTAATGTTCATGAAGGGTATTGGTCTGCAGGTTTCCTAAGATGTCTCTATCTAGTTTGGGTGTCAGGGTAATGCTAGTCGCATCAAATGAGCTGAGAAATGTTCCCTCCTCCTTCTCTATTTTCTGGAAATTTGTGTAGGACTGGTATTCTTTCTTTCTTAAATGTTTGATGATATTCATCAGGACCTGCAGTTTACTCTACAGGAAGGTTTATGATTATTAATTCAAATTTATTTAATAAACATATAGCTATTTCTTTTATGTCAGTTTTGGTAATATATCTTTGAAGAATCTGCACATTTCATGTGAGTTGTCAAATCTGCTGGCAAAAAGTTCATAAACTTTTCTTGCCCTTTTAACACCTACAGGATCTGTAGTGATATCCTCTCTGTTCCTGATATTGGTAATGTTTGTCCTTTTTTCTTGCTCAGTTTATAGCCATATTTTATCGATCTTTTTGAAGAATCAACTTTTGGTCCCACTGATTTTATTTTTTGTCCATTTTCAATTTCCACAATTTCTGCTCTTATCTTTATTTCAGTTCTATTTAGTTTGGGCATAATTGGTTTTCCTTTCTAGCTTCTTAAGGTAGAGGCTTAGGTCACTGGTTTGAGAACTTTCTTCTTTCTAATACATTTAAGCTATAAAGCTGTAAGTTTCTCATACTACTTTAGCTACCTCCCACAAATTCTGGTAGGCTGTGTTTTCATTGTAATTCAGTCCTAAATATTTCCTAATTGTCCTTCTAATTTCTTCTTTGATCTCGGGCTTATTCAGAAATATAATTAACTTCTAAATAACAAAGAATTTTCCAGATATCTTTTTTGAGGTTGTTGACTTTTAATTCCACTGCGATCAGAGAACATACTCTATTTTACCTCACTCTTTTTCATCTTGAGGGCTGCTGACAGTCCAGCATATGGTCTGCCCTGAATGGCTCAGTTCTGTCCTCACTGGCTGTGCTTCGGGTCCTACCCACCAGAGAGGTGGTGAAAGTTTCTTGGCGAATTTGCCTCTCTCTTCTGTTCTGTCAGTTTTTGTTTTATGCCTTTTGAAGTGAGATATGTGCATATGCACTTAGGATTTCTCACGTCCTCTGGATGAACTGATCCCTTTTCTATACTGAAATGCTATTCGTTATCTTTGGTAATACTCCTCTTCTGAAGTCTGTTTTGTCTTAGCATCATTTGACCATGCCTCCCAATGTGCTCTAAAAATGCAAATCTCCCTTTTTTCTTTTGTTTATTATCTGAGCATTACCCAGACCTTCTGCCTAGAAGCAGAAATCATCCTAATACAGAACTGAGGAGGATAAAATGAACTAGTCATTTCCCACCACCTGTCCCAGGGCAGTATGCTCACTATGGTCCTTGTCAAGGAAAGCCTTAAGCTTAGAATAAAAAAATAAGTCTGACTTGGTACAAATGTGTCTACAGCAAATAGAAAGCCTAATTCAATCCGCACCAGCTTCCAACTCGAAGCTGGGTGCCATGGGCCACAGACTGGACTGGAGCAGATGAACAAAATGCCACGCAGCACAGGCATGCAGCCCACGCTCCTTCACTCAGCGTCCCCGTGTGAGAGGGACTGAGGTCGGGGCTGGACCTCTGAGGTCTGGAGTTCTGCATCCTCCATTCAAACCACAGGGTCACATGGCACTTCTCTGGAGCAGGGAGGGACTGCTGGCACCCTTCAAGAGCAGACGCAGCATCAATAAAGTGGTTAAAATTATGCACCGTTTCTCCCTCAGCTTTCTGGGCTGAGCCCACTGCACTGCTGCCAGGTCACCTTGTCCAGATCCTTGTGGGGAACAGGTAACCCTCTGTGAGGAAAGCCACATACCACCAAGCATTCACAAACATGCTAACTTTTTTTTTCCTGAGAGTAGGAAAAAACCACCCCCAAAACATACCATGTATCCAAATTCAATGGATGAAATCTTGGCCTGTACAATGGACCAAAGTCCCCAGAAGAAATGGGAGGCAAGGGCAAACCTGTAATTACAAAAGCAGGAAATGCACGTGAGGTGTGTGGCACTGGTCCGATGACTGTGAAGTCCCTTCCTGCTGGGTGGGCATTCTACCTCATCGGGAGGCACACTCTGCCTGCATCAGCAAACTCAATGGGCTTCTGAGAACAGCGGGCACACCAAGCAATCATCTCCCTGTGACTGGCTGGTGGCAAGTGGCTTTGTAGGTTGAACACAGCCACCGCCTGTCCCTGGCACACATAACTACATTCACAGGACGCACACAGAGGCTCTGGTGGCCATGCCGGCAAAACCTGGGCTGCACAGAGAAACACTCTGCCACATGTGTGAGCAGACCGCAGCAGCAATCCTACCACAAGCTCATTAGCAAGAGGAAAACTCAGGCCTCTGGACAACGGGCTGCCTTTGCCAGGAGGTAGGATGACACTGTGCCCTCCTCTGACACAGAACGGAGGCAGAGCAGAACATAGTGTGACCCGCGTCACCCTC
Organism: Phataginus tricuspis; assembly: GCA_029783875.1. Taxonomy (NCBI): domain Eukaryota; kingdom Metazoa; phylum Chordata; class Mammalia; order Pholidota; family Manidae; genus Phataginus; species Phataginus tricuspis. The sequence goes on along the minus strand of JAQQAC010006904.1, from coordinate 8,229,003 downwards.
TCTAGGCCATACCACAACCCCTCTGTCACCGAGAACCCAAGTTCTCCTCAAAATAATACCTTTGGGCTTCATTCAAATGCAGAATGAAGAATATGAGTAACTCAGCCTCTCAACTCAAGAGATGCATGCACAGGAATAAACAGGGGTCTAGACTTCTGCAGAATCTGTAAGGTTCCCAGCCCTGCTGTCAGAATCTGTTGACAAGACAGTAAAGAGCATGTAGTCTTCATTCAGACAAAGCTCTAACTTAGGAAGGAATGCTTTTGTATCATCAAACCTGTTTTTCTTGTGGCCTTGCAGCCCCTTGGTGCTTCCCTTTCTTTCTGGGTCTCCTCCTCCTCCATTTTTCTATTTCCATTCGTTCAAGAACCAGAAAGGGAAGACCTATGCAGTGGGCGGAGCCAAGGGGGCAACTGGGGTGGCCCCATGCTTGGTGACGGGGTGTGGACACCTCTAAAGGCCATGAAGAAGTGAGCTGTCGTCAGTGGGGTGGGCAGGATAAGGGGGCGAAAGTTACTGAAACAGTCGTTTCTACCAAATAATCTCACAGGACACCTGCAAGAACAGGAGTAATGCAGCCTCTCACTAAAGACATGCATATGTAGAAATAAACGGAGTCTAGACTTCTGAAGAATCTGGAAGGTTCCCAGTCCTGCCTTCAGAAGTTGTTGAAAGAGTTGCATAAGACTCAGAACTAATTCACAACTTTTAATTATATTCTAGGAGAAACATTAGATGACACCCTCCACTTCACGAGTATCAGGGCAAGAGTGTGCGGGCCCTCGGTGGCAGCAGCCTTGTACGGCTGAGTCTTATGCACGGATTATAGTTCAGAACTCCATCCAAGTATCCTGTCTGAACACAGATCCTGTTCTCCTTACCTGCTGTGTGTTCAAATCTAAAAGACGAGAACACACTCAGCCACACGGAGAAGTACCAAATGTTCTGCTTTTGAAAAAGTACAAGTCCTTGAGTTTTATACTTGTAAAGCAGCTAAAATACTCCTAATTACAAACAGGCATTCCAAACATGTTCTCTAAAGCAGCTATCTTTACAAATCAGCAAAGGAAAAACAATTACCTATTGACTTCAATCAACATTTCTTCTTCTGTAACAGACTTTTCTTCATTACTGAGGTTTTCAAATTCGTTTTGGAATGCAGCCAAGTAATTGGAAATAAAATGGAGCTTAAAAAAAAAGTAATTATGTTAGATCAATGACAGTTTAAAACAGTCCATATCAACAGCTCTCATGATGCATTACATAATGACTCCTCCGGATCACGTCGGAGAAGCCTGGAGAAAGCCTGGCAGAGCCTGACACACTGCTGCGCCCAGGTGTGGGGATCTTGGAGGCTCACCTTATCTGGCAGTGATCACCAGCTTATGTCAGGGTGCTAATATCGGCAAGACAAGTATGGGAAACTACTACTAGTTTTGGAGAAAGCAGCTTAGGTAGAATTGTTTTTCTCGTGTGATCCACTCTCATGTTTTCTGCTGTCTCATAACAAAGCAGGGTCAGCCTACATCAACCCTTTCCCCAGGCAGGCTGGAGTTCTTGCAGTATGGCCACAAGTACCCAGGCACGAGGCTCTGGGTAGCCTGAGATTCATCAGCAGGTGTTCCCTCAGAGTAGGAGCTGGAAGGGACACTTCAAAGAGCCTTCCACCTCTAAGATACATGGTTACTGACACACCTATATCCAACTAGCAACATCCACTTTGGGTTCAGTTTAGGACATTACCTAAGGTCCTACCAGGTCCCACATGTGAATTACAATTTATAAGATCCCTCATTCATTCACATTTCCTACTTTATCAAAAGGCCACAGACACAGCAAACCAGCACTCACTTTCTTTGTAATTAACAAAACAGCCGTCAGTTATTCTCCCAGGCAAGACTGTCAGAGACTGCTCACTTAGTTGGAATAGGAACACCTCTCCCTCTACAGCCTCTTCCACCTCCCTACTCTAAATTTGGCTTTCCTGTGCTACATCAGCTCCCACCAGAAAGCATCATTCTAGTTCAAGCATTGTCCTAGGCAAGGTCCTAGAAGTCGCCTTCGATCCCAAAGTAAACCTGGCACAGCAAAGATGACTGCTGATACCTATTAAATTCTATGTAACAGGCACTGTTCTGAACACTGGATTCTGCCTACTAGCTCACTCCTCACAGCCACTGAGTAAATTCTGCAGATGAGGAGACTGATGCATACCAACAGTGGGTCACAGCTACCAGTGGCATCATCTGGGATTCAACTACTGATTCCTTTTTAAAACCCAAACTCCCACCATCACACTAGATGGGTTATTTCTGGGAGATGCTAAATGTTGAAATTAGTAAATGAAGACAGAAAATCTGAATAGATTGACACTCTAAGAAAACAGTAATTCATGATCCTCCCTCCCCAAAAGTTCTAGGCCCAGACTGTTTTCCAGGCAATGTCTACCAAACTTTAAAGAACATCACTTTATATAAGTTTGTTCCAGGAAACAAAAAGGGACACTCAACTCATTTTATAAGACTAGTTTAATTTTTATTCCAAAAGAAAATACAAATAACTATTTAAAAAATGAACATTAAGGTCCCTTTCACATTGTGCATAGATGTAAAACTCCTAAAATATTGCCTAACTGGATCCAACAGAGCATTACAAAATAACACAACTCATTCAGAGTAATAGTTTATTTCAGGAATTTCAGGATTGTTTAACATTTTAAAACATCTCACTAATGGATTTAAGAGATAAAACGTGATTATCTCAGCAGATGCAGAAAGGGTATCTGATGAAGACCAACAACTACACGTGTTTAAAACCTCCCAGAAAACAGGACGAAGCGTCCTTTAATTTCCACTGCTGTGCAGTGCTGGTGATTACACAGCTCTGCCTTCCATTAAAATGAAATCTGCTCTCTCACTGACGGCCCTCCCTCCCCCCGACTTGAGAGTTCCCACCAGAGCCCCCCAGCTGTGTAGGACTGCTTCCTTCTCAGCACAGCACCAAGTGCATGCCTGAAGGCTGCTGCACTTCTCTCCCAGGGCTGAGCAGCCCCACTTCTGCTCTTTGGTCTCATAGAGAGTGACCGGGAGGTCCAGATCCATGTAATCACTTTGCTTTGGACATACTCAAGTTCATCACAGTCAGCCTTCACATGTGGCCAGAAAACAGCAACTCTACATTGGAAGGGCTGCCCTTAGTAGTGGGTTCCCTACTGAAGACTGTCACTGTGCTTGGCTAAGGTGGTACTCATGATTACACAGCAGCACCTGACTGCATCCCTGTCCTCATCCCCTTTGACCTCTGTGAAATCCTTTGATCAGGCAGGGGGACTTGGGGGAAAAGCTGATCTGTATTGGGGGTCTAAGCGTGGGTGGGGCTGTTGCTCTGTGCAGGCTTGGTGTATTTTCTCCCCAGCCTGCTTACTTCCATACTGCTACCTACTTATCCTCAACCCAATGCTTCAAAGATGGACTGAGGACTGGAGTGGAGGGCGTCCCAGGAGGAGATTCTGCAGAAAGGACTCTCCACACAGCCACTATAGACTGGGACACACAACAGCTACTCTGCACAGAGCAAATGAACAGAGGAGAGACACTGATCCTGAAAAAATAAGGCCAGAAAGCAGAACAGAAGCTGGACTTTTGAGGAAAAACTAGAAGGAACTACTAAAGATGCTGCCTCCTTTGACTCAATACAGGCACCCCTGGCGCAGGGATCAAAAAGTTTGACTCAAATGTCAAGTTTGGCTCTTGACACAAAATAACATTTTAAAGCAAAAGGGTCTGCTTAACCGCTGCACAATTTACAGTGAGCCATCTTTAAAAATGAAGATGTAATCAAGACTAACTACCTCAAACTGACTAACGTAAGTTGCCCATGAGCAAGTACATGAACATGACTCCTACCTGTTGTTTCTTGTTGGGATATTTCAGCATGTTTGCTTTGAAAAAAGGGTACGTTTCATAGCTATAATCGTACATCCATTCACAAAAATGATTCCCAATGTCAAATCCCCTGAAAGAAGAGACAAGAGATACAGAGAATGGGGCAAACGGTCATTGCATGAGGCTCCTTGGAACGAGGCCAAGTCGACCTTATCCCTCCCAGCAAGGGCTGTACTCCCAAGTTCCCACAGTTACGACAACTTCAGTGCCAGACAACCCCCGGGATTACCAGAACTGCAGCTGAATGCAGCGCAGAGCACCACCTGCCCCATGTTTAAGAGCGATCGTTTAAGAGTGAGCTCCTGCAATCAGTACTCTATGGAAGGAGAATCATCTCTGAAGCCAACAAAATACACATTTTGGGTTCTGGTTACTCACATTACTGCCCACCCCAACCCAGCTAGGGTCATAACATATAAAAATATTGAAACATACAGAAATAAGAACATCTTTTCACTTTAACGTATTACCTATAATTGTAACTGCTGTATTCAAAGTCGATGAGCATCAGTCTCTGTTTTTCTGAATTCTCTCTGCCATCCAACAGTAAGATGTTACCTGCAACAAAGGTTTGGATGACATGACTTTTACTGGGGGAATGTTCTATAATCAAAGGCACAAGTCCTTCAACAGCAGGGTGGAGAGTTCTGCATCTCCCAGGAGATCCTAACCATCAGCAAGTAAAAGCAGCCCTTCAGACACAGCAGAGGCAAAAGCCCTGCCTGCGACAGAAGCCCCAGGCTATGTCCTCGAGACTCCTCCTCACACCAGCCCAAGAACAACACAGCCCCAGGCTCAATGGGGAATGAGAGCAGGCGCTCCCTCGGCCAGACTGCCTCTCCAGGCCCATGCTCCAAGGCCCCCACGCCCTACATAAAGTCCAGCATCTCAGTGCCCTTAGGGCTGGCAGGTGGGTACCGGAGAGACAGCCTTTCCACTAGTTTCTGGCACAGTTCTAGAGGCTTTTTAGGATTCAACTTCCATGTCCAATGCCAATTAAAGGAGAATGGGAGGCAGATGTCCCAACTAGCAGAATAAAGTGAATGTACCTCCCTACCTCCCTACCTCCGCTCTTCTTCACACACATCTGCCATCACTGGCCAGCTGAGCTCCCAAGACCCGCCGCCTGAAGGCGTCTTGGCAGTTTATAACTGTCCACTAACACAAAATTGCAGCTGACATGTCGACACCCTGCTTGACTTGTCCAGTAATGACCAGCTAATTATCAAAAGGTATTTTGGCTTAAACTAATGTCTTATTGAATGACTGGTCTTCAGAAGGGACTGTTGTCAAAATTAAAAGCAAACTGATGAGCCTGGCACAGAGTCCAAGGGCCAAGCTGGACCCTGGCCAGCTGGAATGGGGAGGACAAGGACAGAAAGGCAAAGCCGCACTGGAGCCGGCTACCATGGTGACATCGGCAGGAGGTGCTCCGCTAGCCAGGGAAGCCTGACCGGTAAGTTTCATCATGGTGCGTAAAGTTTGGTTTTTGTAAGGGGTAATGGCATCATCTTTTTAAAGCGGAGAAACCTGAAGTTATTAATAGCACAGAGAACCCATAACTAGAGAGGCGGCGGCTTTGATGAGCCATAATGTGCGTGTAGTGCAGAAGGCGAGGACCCAGGACTGACGGAGGGGGAGATCCTCTTTCAGTGCCTTTTCAGATTAACAAAGTCGTACCTGTTTACTGAAGCTAAGCATTGAAAATATATGTGACCTGTCGAGCGTTTAAGTCGTTTATCCCAGCTCCCAGTTTAGTGAATGTTCTCGTATTTTTGCTATGAATATAGTTTTTATAGGAATGAGATGACACCCTCCATATTTTTCTAAAACTTGCTTTTTCCCCTTCATATATCCTGGAGATTTTTCTGTTGGTCTGTAAAAAACTCAGCCTTCTTCTTTTCCATGGCTATGTAACACTTCATGATGTGGCCACGATGACATGCACCTCATCTCCTCACGGTGGACACCTGGCATTTTTCAAATGACTGGAGACCATCTTTTTAAGTATACATACAAACCCCACCTCTGGCATAATAGGTTGAGCAATTCTTACCTTCTTGACAGTCATTATGGCAAAATACAACTGGTGATGGAGTGGATTCAAGTAATGACCTGGAAAAGGAAGGTTTGGCTGTCACTCATCAATGTACTTACCATCACTTTAAGGTTAGTTGCAAAGAGTCTGCCTTCTCAGCACGTGTGTGTATTAGTGCTCCAGACCAACACAGTGCCTCCACGCCCTGTTCTTCACAGTAATTCTGAAAACTGTCATTAGGTGGTGACGGCTCTATGGACAGCCAGAAACACACCTGGGTGCTGAGTGTGCCCCGCTCTTCCCCACGGCAGGGCCTGTGCACACGCTGCTCCCCTTGGGACAGGGCCTTCCTCGTGCAGCAGCTGCTCTTGGCCTGCAGGCCCAGAGACAGAGCCAGTCTCTGACCACTGGCCCAGAGTGGACCCCTCTGCCTGTCTATCTGGGCCTCTGGCCGCTTTCACAGCTCTCATCAAAACCTGCCATTAGTTTATTTGTTCTTGAAGAATGTCTAGGTCACCATTTCCTCAGCACCAATCACTATGGCCAGCACAGCAGATACTGAAGTACTTGAGTAATTAAAGGTGTAAATCCCCACACCTGGGACAAATACTAGACACCTGCACTCTTGCTCCTAAAGACACCACAGGGGCCTCTGCTCAGAGACCAGCATCAAGCTTCTTACTCCATTTCCCCCAAAGCTTGGGTTGAACTGCTCCCCTTGTCTGCTAACACCCCACAAGCCTGCCCCTACAGTTTGTTTTGTTTTTCTTTCAGAAAATAATCTGCTGCCCTAGCCACCAACCATTCCTTCACAATTTCACTTCCTCCATGAAACCTCTGCAGATGACCAGAGAAGAGACAGCACTAGCACAAACTGATTCCTGGTCACAAAGTTCATCTGCTTAAACTCATCCCGTAAAACCAGTGTACAACGCCAGGCCTGAGGCAGTGGTTAATACATGTTCACTGGTAGCAGTTTTAGTGACTAAGAATATTTAAATATCGGACAGATGTACTTACTCACTCAGGAAACAGAAGCAAATACTCACCTCAGGTTTTCCAGTTCCAAAGGCAAATTGTAACTGAGGAATTTGTGCAGCTGCTTAACTTCGGATTCCCCCGCAAACTTAATTCTCAGCACTTGGTTTAGGTATCTGGTCAAAAATGGGGGAACAAACAATCATTGCTCAGTTCATGGCTTGTACTTGGCGCTCTAGCTTTATTCTTGGGGCTCTAGATATGCGGGGAAGACCTGGGGCTCAAGGCACCCCAGGCCACAAAGTGTGTTTTCTGCGCATCCGCCCATCAATAACGTTTTTGCCAACAGTCTTCTTTCCTGGTTCAGAAACTGATTTTTATATGCAAGAAAGACTATTCATGAGACAAACGCCTCCAATATGTGACAGCCTGCACACCCATGGGCCAGAGGAAGCTCTCCTACCACTGTGGCAAGTGCTCACCTCTAGCACCTCTGGGAGCACCAATGTCTCCCAATAAGTTAGAGACAAGCTGTTTGACCACTTACTTTTCCATTGTTCCAAAAAGCCATTTTGGTTCCTTATTGAATGGCATTTTCATACCATGAAACGTGGCCATTTTCTCAGCTATTTCTGCAGAAATATCTGACAAACTTAACTCTTCAGTGTCTAATCGCCGGCTCTGGAATAAAAAAGGGAGTTAGGTAATGTTACTTGTCCAGGTAACCTGGAAGTATGAGGTCACAGAATCTTAACAACTAGAGCCAGTTTTTGTTAGACACCTAAGTCTCATCCAGTGTCCCAAACTCCCTTAAGACTGGGCACTGTGCCTGCAAACTGTGACCCGACAATTGCTCTGGCACTTCTCAGTGAGGCCAGGCCACCTCCAAAGTCAACTTCATTTTGAACCCTTTTAATCGTGAGAACACCCTTCTCACATACGATCATATAATCCCTGCTCCTGCCTCCTATTCGCTCTACCCAAAAGGAAAAGTATGCCCTCTTCCCTAGGCTAAAAACCCCAGGTCATCAGTTTACTACAAGCCAGCATCCAACTCCTTCCACAGCTGGGACATGCCACTCTGACACACCACAGGTAAGAGGTGGTATTCAGAGAGGGTCCTAATCAGCAGGCATTTCCTCCCATTCATGGTGCTGATCCCAGGACCTGCCCTGGCAGAGAGCTGGCTCTGAGGGAAAAGTGGAACAAAGAGCCAGGCACTGAGGCGGACTCACGCCTGGATCCCACTAGTGCAGCCTGGGAGCACTTGCTCTGGCTGCCCTTTCACAGCTCCTTACAGGGAGATCACAGTCAACTAAAACCTGTTTAATTCTACACATGGACTGCTCCCCTACAGAAGAAACCCTGAGGTGCTTCTCTCAAGAATCCAAAGTAGTAGGGACAGACAACACAGGGGGTTCAGAATTTGCGTTCCCAGTTAGAGAAATGCCAACTCTAATTCTGGCTTTAATACTCGCTGCAAAGCTACATGGCTAAGGGCTCGTTACTTATACCTCTGTGTCTAGCTTTCCGGTTCTGGAAAAGGGGAACAAAGACATCAAGTCCTTGACGGGCTGGAGCAGACAGTGCATGCAAGGGCTCTGGGCCAGCACCTAACCAGGGAGGTCTCAACAAATGGCAGGAGCTCAGAGCTCACAGAAAGCATCAGGCTCAATGTTCCCAACTCTGGAATCCTCCAAGATACCAAAAGATCTTGTCACCATAAGGACAGAGAACTAATGGCTTCTAGTGGCAGGATACTTAGGATTTCTTAAGGCAATTCACTCAGCTCTCATTTGACTGTTAAAAGGTACCAGTGATTTCTTTGGCAACATGGAAAATTTAAAGTTAATATGTCCAAAGATTTAGAAAGCTGAGGATTCCAAATTCCTTTCCCAGCAGAGAAATAGAAGACTATCTACCGTTCTTAGAGGTACCATTCCCATGTGCCCTCTAAAAGACGGCTACGGGAAGTAGACAAGATGGAATTCACCTCACCCCATGCAGTGGGCAAGAGTAAAGTGCGAAATAACATATGGAATCTGGCAGAGCCAAATGCAATCAACATTTCTGTGGGTAAGAACAGCTGAATATTGGCAGTTTCATATGGTTCAACCTAGTATTTTAATAGGATTGAAAAAAACCTTCACTATAAGGTAATCAGTATGTACTAGAGTGCAGAACTTCAGAACTAAAACAGTATCAATTTCAGACTCTACAACCAGTGTGTGCTGACCCAGCTCCTTCTCCCTGTGAGACCCTCCCGTTATTCTGAGTTGTGTTCATTGGTCCCCCACCTTTTCTAAAGAGAAACTGTACCACATGTGTATGTATAACAGCTTTTAATATGCCTCTATTGGGCTTTATTAAAATGGTATGACACTATTTGTAGTCTTCTGGAATTTGGTTTTATCACTCAATATCATGTTTTTAAGATGCACCCATGTTGCCACTTATAACTATATGAAGTGTTTTGTATTTGCAGAACTCTTTCAAATACTTCCTTACTTCATTTGATTTCTTGTGAAGACAGATGTCTTTACTGGGGGGGAAAATAAAACGCAGCCAGGTGCCAAGACAAGTGCCAGGAAAGAGACTGGCACACGAGGTCAACACCCAACCGTGACAGCCCCAGAATGGCAGCTGGCACACTGGCACCACCGTGAGCACCAGGAGAGGCTCTCACCCCTGGGACCCTCTCTTCCAGCCCTGAGCTGGACACAAGTGGAGTCCTGGTGAGCAGAGCATTCCCTCAGCCAGGTGTCACTGTGCTCAGGGCCTGCAGACATGGGCAGTCAAGACACCATGTGAGGCAGGACAAGGCAAGGCAGCGGCCATCCATGACCCTGGTCCTCAAGGAGCTCACACAGGTTAACGGGGGGACCCTTCACCTCTGCAATCCTGACTGCCAGTGGGAATACAGGCTAGCAAGGCTCAGCATCTCCACCCAAATGAGCCGGCTGGAGGCCCAGAGGCAGGCCTCAGGGTGGGAATGGGGCAGGGCCAAGCACATGTCACTCTAAACAAGGCATAAGATGTTACAGCAACATCACTGCTGCCTCAGGACAGCCAGGACTATGTCCTGACTCTTTGAGAACAGGATTTGAACTCTGAAATGTGACAGGAACTTGTTGGGAAAATGGTGATGGGGGAAGACTCTACACAGTGGGAGACAATGAACAGTGGTGGCCCCCACAGGGCAGAGACCTGGGCCAAGCTGTTCTGTGGCAAGTTCTAAAGAAGGCTCAGAAGTAGAGAGAAACAGGTTAAAGGGGAAGGTTCCAGGGCAAGCAGCTTACAGGGACAATGGACACTAAGTTTCCAGTGTATTTTTCATTTGGATGAATATACTTTTGCAGGAAAGACAGAGGTTCTGACGTAAATTCAACAAATTTGGTTCTTCTTCATTTCCAATAAAGCTTAATAAAATAGGTCACACTTACTATTTCAGACCACAGCATCTCAGGGTCTTGTAGTGCCAAGACAAAGAATCCTGTGATGTCTGTGGCCCTCATCACTGATAATTGAGAACACATCTTACCGGGATAAACTGCTCCAGGCGGCCTTGGGGAAAGATGCCGTAGAGCTTAGGTCCAAGTGACCTCTCTGCAAGAATGGCAAACATAACGCTCTCCAGAACCATGGCCTCAGTGTCCTGAAACAGACAGCAGCACAGTAGAGGTGTAATGAGTGCTGACATGGGCCAGGCATGCATACTTCCACACGAGCACGGCCATCCAACCCACAGCAACTCCATGACTGGGATTTATTATTACTGTTCTTAACGTCCCCATTCTAATATGAACAAAGAGGTCAGCAGATCTTGTAATCTGCAGGATCCATGCTTGTAAGCATACTATATTGATGAGATTTAAAATTCAAGTTTAACTGAGGTCACTGATCCCAAAAGCAGAACAATGAATCTATCAGCATTTTATTGCTTCTATTTATTTTACAACTTATCAAAGTCTCTCCCTGGGCAGCCCATGAGAGGCCACAATACCAACATGCTGGTGAGGGCTGGTGTGCCTGCCAGGTGAGGGTGTCGATGGTGTGAGCATGGCTGGGCCACCTGCCTGCTCACCTGGTCTGTGTCCGGATGTTTACCAATTACTGATTCCCACTGGGGGTCTGTGTTCTTCCTGTCCACAGGGCATCCTAGCATGGAGCAGAGCACTTCTGCTCTTCTCCCCACTCTGCCCCTGTCATTTAATGTTTGTTTTCTCATCAAAATCTCTAGGATACTCATATCTTTGTCTTCAATCCTGATAACTAATGCAGGATCTATAATCATTTTGCCTTCAAAATCCATCTTTCAGTCTCAATTCAAATTCATTCCTTAGTTCTTTTCCCTAACAGCAAATTGAAGGTTAAGCATTTCCCTCTGTAAGGGTGAGGGAGGTGGAAGGAGCTGTTCCTGACCAAAGGAGCTTCTGAGCCCATGTGTCTAGGGGGCCATGTTTCAGGCGTGGTCTAAAAGTGCTTTCAGGTGATACTAATTCACCCTATGTTAAGAAATGTGCCTTGTGGGAATATGATCCTGGAGGAACATTGTTCAATATGAAACAGCTCTTTAAAGCACAGACATGCTATAAAATGAACTGAGAGATGGAACAGGACCAACTCATTAGGCAGTGACATACTAAAGTTAGTGAGAAGAAAACAAAAGAAAAAAGAAAAGCTACTTCCAAAGGATGTGGGACCACATTTAAGGGAAGAGTAATTCAGTTACTTTTACACTTTGTGGGAGAAACAGACTTGTTGGTAATCCCCCATAATTATAATCTAATGTAAGCCCCACAATTATGGTCTAACCATCCATCACCTCGTGAGGCCAACTATCTAATTTTTAGTTTTGTACATATGACATCCATGAATCAAACTTGTGTCCTCCCCAAATTTCTATGTTGAAGCCCTACCCCCCAGTGCCATGGTATCTGAAGATGGGGCCTTTGGGAGGTGACTGGGTTTAAGTGAGCTCATGAAGGCTGAGCCCTACTGGGCTCAAACTCCTTATAAGAAGGGACACCAGAGAGCTTGCACGTTCTCTCCCTTTGCCATGGGAGGACTCGGGAAGGACGGTGTCTGCAAGCTGGGAGGACAGGGCTTTCCCCAGAGCCCGACCATGCTGGTACCAGATCTTAGATGTCTAGAACTGTGAGAAATAAATGTCTGCTGTTTATGCCCCTGGGGAGTATGTAATGGCAGCCTGAGCAGACGAAGACAAGGACAACACAGACATAGCACTGATCTATCAAGTGAAGGATTTGAGAGCAGGATTTGCTATCAGACAGGCTTTATTTCTCATCACTTTAAAGAATGACAAACAACAAACCCTAACATCTCTACTTAGCTGGCAAAATGCTTTCACTCACTCACCTGGCCTTACAGCAAACCTGTGCGGTAGCCTGGTCACTGCTGGCCCCATTTTATCTCCAGTACAGCAGCACCACAGACACCCCACAGAAGATGGTACCCAAAGGTCTGCGAAGCAGCTCTCCGCGTGGACACATGTCCTGCTACCCAAGGCAGCACGCCCAGGCACTCCAGAAGCCACAGGCCGCCGCACCCAGGGACATGCTAATGCCAGGCAGGCCGGGCATGGCAGGCCAAGGTGCTATGCCGGGCACCCAACCCCAGCAGTCTGCATCACAGCCCTGCCATTTGTACAGTCTCCCACTACAGAGTCCCAGTCAGTCTCTAAGTGCTTCCAAAGGCTATAACCAGGATTTCTTTGGCCTATCTCTCCAGAATGCTGTAAGAAATAATATTTAAGTTTCAACTTCCCTCTGTAGAGTGACTAAGCCAAAGGGCACTGCAGATGGCACTATATAAAATACACACGTATCTGAGCCCAAATATCCCCTAAAGTCTTAAGTTTCAAATTTCATATGGAGGATTCAAGCCCCACTTCGTTATTTCAGGAAGCACTGCATGGGCACATCGTGTCCAGCCAGCACAAGGGCTACGGGAGTCACTCCACACACAGCGCTGTCATTGGTCCTTGGGCTGTACACTCTGTCCAGAACCCGCAGAAACGAGTCAACCCATCACCAGAACAGTGCAGAGAAGACAGAGAGGGACTTAAGCACTTCCCAATTCTCCTTAGCACTGTGCTGTAAATGAGAAATATCTGGTTCTTACGTAATACTGCAGTTCAGTATTTACTCATAGGGGGTGGCGTGTGGAGGAAAGAATTTGGAGAGAAACGGAGAGGTTAAAAAAAGACAGCAGGTATCTCAGGATATGTGCATCAACTATGGATTTCTGTAGCTACCAGGTCTCAAACACCCTCCAGCTGCTACTTCAGGAAGTGAGTGAAAGAGGAGGTGGCTAATGGACACACCCCAGTCTACACCCACAATGCCTGGACTGGCCAGCCATGCTTAGCAGAAAAGATGAGTCCCTCAACTTGAAACTCTTTACTCTGGTTTCAGAAATACTCGTTCATATATTCACCCCAAAGGTAGTAATTGGATGTCTACTATGTACAGGCACTGTGCTAAGCCCCAGGGAAACCACCAGAACAAGACCATGTGGTCCCCGCCCACATAAGCCTACATTCTAGAGAGAGAAACAGGGCATACTGAGCCAGTCCCACACAGACCAGGATAATGCCACGAAGAGACAGGGGGAAAATGACTGAACGCAGGGCGGGGCAGCTATGACCAAGGACAGAACACTGACACCCAAGCAGTGAGGAGGAACACAAAGGCCCTGAAGTGAGAGTAGGTCTGGCTCACTCAAGGAACTGGGGAAGGGGAGGAAATCAAGGAAGAAGAGAGCAAAACCAGCCTGGAGAAGCTGGTCGGTCTGCTGAGTTCTGGGGTTGTCAGAAAGGTCTGGGCCAGACATAAAGACCTCAGTATACCGAGTGTGTACAGCTAGTGCTCTGGGTAACAAGGAGGAACTGGTACAGAGGCTGCAAACTCCCGGAATTTACAGCAATGGCGTCAGTGACTGTCCCCATGGTAAGACACCTACCATAAACACACACCTGCTCCTAACCCTACAAACTCACCACCAGGCAACAAAGTTTTTGCATTTTCTACTCCACTTGATTAAAAAATAAATCAACAGAAATGCTGACATCTCATGGCCCATTAGAGGTTCACAACTCACCATGTGGAACCTGACTGAGATGGGGCAGCAGGACGTCTGGCGTCCTGCTGGAGAGAGGATGGTGTTCCATCAGCTGCTGCGTGAGCCACTGGCTTCAACAATAGGAAAGGAGTTAATGACAAAAACAAGAACAGCTGCAAAGGAGCCACAAGAAAGTGTCTGCCCAGCTGGTGGGGCATGAATGGGAGAGCGTGTATAGACAGTCTTTCCACTTTACCTGTAGTTTCATTTTTTTATAACAATTAAAATTCAATAATTCCAAGAATATGAACCACTTGAGAAGACCTAACAACATTTCTGTGGCATTCTTGTCAAAAATGCATAATCTCATTCCAGTCATGAGAAAAGATGACACAAACCTAAACTGGGAGGATAGTCTATGAAATCAGTGCCCCTCACAAGTTATCGAGAGCTTGAGTAATGAGAAAGTAGAACTACACAGACTGAAAAAGGCAGAGGAGAGGCCACCACCAAATCCAACTGCTGGGATCCTGGCTAAATCCTGGAACAGAACAAAAGAAAACATTAGTGGAAAACCTGAGAAATCCACATCACGTCTCTAGTTATCACTGCACCACCATTGGCTTCCTGGTTTTGATCACAGTCCTTGGTTGTGTAAGATGTTAACATTGGGAAGTTGGATAAGGCGTGTATGGGACTCTTGGCACTATTTTGCAATTTTTCTGTAAGTCTACACTTAGTTTGAAATTAAAAAAAGTTAAAAATAAGTGCATATAAAAAAGCCTGAAATCACAACATGACAGAATAAAGTACTAATTCTGCATGCTGGGCATAAAGGCATTTATTATGTTATTCTTTTCCTGCCCCATACTTTCAAAGCTTTTTACAAAAAAAAAAAAAAAAAAAGAGAAGAGAGACTGGGAAGTGAGAAAGCAGAGAGTATGTGTAAATTCTCTCTCAAAAAACCTTGCTACGAGAGGGAGCAGACACAGGGTGAGACCCAGGACAGCTGGATCCAGCAAGCAGAGTCACTGTGCAGAAGGAAAGCAATGACACACCTCTGGGTAAGGAGCAGCCACGGACAGGGAAGGAGAAGAGCGGGGTCTGGAGCATGGGGACCAGCCACAGGAAGGAATGGGTACAATGCAGAGGGTCATAGGTCTGGAAGTGGAAAGAGGGACAAGAAAGAGGAGGGATGAGAAACAGCAGCCATCAAAGAACAGGTTTACTGGCCTGCTTTCAGGTGGGGAGGAGACGAGCTGCTCGTCCTGCACTGCTCAGGGCAGGAGAGGAGCCTCAGCTGGCCTCCCAATCGTACCATCTCCCTCTAATCATGTTCAGAGGTGCAAGCACAGAAAGCCAAGTTGGTGGCTGGGTCAAAAAGACAGGGCCAGATACAACCATCTTCACCAAAATGAGGGAAGCTGCAGAGTTGGGGTGGGGGGTGTTTGCCGAGGTGTGAGCCTCAGAGGAACTGGGGTTTCAATAGAGGAGAAATGGCCTGGAAGCAGGAACAAAGGAGGGAGGAACAAGAGGACACCAACACCACCAGTGGCTCCAAGGTACCTGAGAGGCGATGGAAAAAATATCTCCTCGAGAGGGCTGCAGGGAAGGGCTCCCCTGGGACAGCAAGACTCCAGAGAGGGTGTGGGGAAAATGGAAGCTCCTACGGCCAGGATCCTTACCTGACTCCAAACTACTTGATGATGTAAACTGGCCTACTGTTAGGCTACTGCTTCTGCACATGTAGGCAATAAGCTATTATTGACTGAGTCACTGTATAAAGAGCTCTACTCAGTGCTCTAGGTGGAGGCAGAGACGAAGGAGGATTACAGACCTGCAGACATGATTTTAATGCTCGACCTACCGCCAAAAGAATCAATCTGGGTATAAACCCTATGGATAACATGAGAGTTCCTGGGGCCAGTATTCTCACCTGGCCCTGGTTGACTAGCTCACTGCACACCTGTGGGCAATACATGGCTGTTGACTCTATAAAGAGCTCCGCCCAGTGCTCTGGGCGCGACATGGTGGTATGGCTGCAAGGCTGCAGGAGAGCAGAGGCTGGAGTGGTGGCAGCGCCGAGGACAGAGGCCCAGAGGACGGCTGTGTGGCACGACTGTGCAGAGGCCCGGAGGACGGCTGTGCAGGCAGAGGGGCCCAGAGGGTGGCTGTGTGAACAGAGGGGCCCAGAGGCAGAGACCAGCTTGCTGCATGCAGACTCGCTCTAAGTGAACAGTATTTTAGTGACTGACCTGCCACCTGGAAATAAAGTTGGGTATAACCCTTTCACCCCAAGAACAGTTTTGCTGTCAATTTCTTTGGTGACACTGAATCCATAGTGAACTTGCCCACGGATGAAACCCATTGGCAAGACAACACTTTTACCCCAAGAAGGTTCCATTGTCATTCCTTGGTCTCACTGAATCCATAATGAACTTGCTCAGAGCTGAAACCCACTGGCAAGAGAGAGGGACAGAAGAGATACATTCAGAAGAGAAGGGAGCTCCAAAACCTAGAAGAAATGGACAACTTCTTAGAAAAACACAGCCTTCCAAGACTCACCAAGCAGGAAACAGAAAAACTAAACAGACCAATCACCAGCAACGAAATTGAATTGGTAATCAAAAAACTACCCAAGAACAAAACCCCTGGACCTGATGGATTCACCTCTGAATTCTACCAGACATATAGAGAAGAAATAACACCCATTCTCCTTAAAGTTTTCCAAAAAATAGAAGAGGAGGGAATACTTCCAAACTCTTTCTATGAAGCCAGCATCACTCTAATACCAAAACCGGGCAAAGACCTCACTAAAAAAGAAAATTACAGACCAATATCCCTGATGAACGTAGATGCAAAAATACTCAACAAAATATTAGCAAACCGAATTCAAAAATACATCAAGAGGATCATACACCATGATCAAGTGGGATTCATCCCAGGGATGCAAGGATGGTACAACATTCGAAAATCCATCAACATCATCCATCACATCAATAAAAAGAAGAACAAAAACCACATGATCATTTCCATAGATGCTGAAAAAGCATTTGACAAAATTCAGCATCCATTCATGATTAAAACTCTCAACAAAATGGGTATAGATGGCAAGTACCTCAACATCATAAAGGCTATATATGACAAACCCACAGCTAACATCATAGTTAATAGCGAGAAGCTGAAAGCTTTTCATCTAAGATTGGGAACAAGACAGGGATGCCCACTCTCTCCACTGCTATTCAACATAGTACTGGAGGTCCTAGCCACGGCAATCAGACAAAGCAAAGACATACAAGGCATCCAGATTGGTAAAGAAGAAGTCAAATTGTCACTATTTGCAGATGACATGATACTGTACATAAAAAACCCTAAAGACTCCACTCCAAAACTACTAGAACTAATATCTGAATTCAGCAAAGTTGCAGGATATAAAATTAACACACAGAAATCTGTTGCTTTCCTATACACTAATGATGAAGTAACAGAAAGAGAAATCAGAAAAACAATTCCATTCACAATTGCATCTAAAAGAATAAAATACCTAGGAATAAACCTAACGAAGGAAGTGAAAGACCTGTACTCTGAAAACTACAAGACACTCCTAGGAGAAATTAAGGAAGACACTAACAAATGGAAATGCATCCCATGCTCTTGGCTAGGAAGAATAAATATTGTCAAAATGGCGATACTACCTAAAGCAATCTACAGATTCAATGCAATCCCCATCAAACTACCAACAGCTTTCTTCAATGAACTGGAACAAATAATTCTAAAATTCATATGGAACCACAAAAGACCCCAAATAGCCAAAGCAATCCTGAGAAGGAGGAATCAAACAGGGGGAATTACACTCCCTGACTTCAAGCTCTACTACAAAGCCACAGTAATCAAGACAATTTGGTACTGGCACAAAAACAGACCCACAGACCAGTGGAACACAATAGAAAATCCAAACATTAACCCAAACACCTACAGTCAATTAATATTTGATAAAGGAGCCCTGGATATACAATGGGGAGAGGACAGCCTCTTCAGCAGCTGGTGTTGGAAAAACTGGACAGCTACATGCAAGAGAATGAAACTGGACTACTGTTTAACCCCATACACAAAGGTAAACTCAAGGTGGATCAAAGACCTGAATGTAAGTCA
>JAQQAC010006904.1:8105890-8210408 GCA_029783875.1 Phataginus tricuspis | reverse complement strand
GCAGCAGACTCACAGAACCCAAGAACGGACTAATAGTTACCAAAGGGTAAGGGACTGGGGAAGAAGGATGGGAAGGGAGGGATAAGAGGGTAAAAGGGGCATTACGATTAGCAGACATAAGGTAGCGGGGGGCATGGGGAGGGCTGTACAACTCAGAGAAGACAAGTAGTGATTCTCATCTCACTACGCTGATGGACAGTGACTGTAATGGGGTTGGTGGGGGGGACCTGATGAAGGGGGTAGTTTAATCACCATAATATTGCACATGTAATTGTAGGTTAAAGATACCAAAATAAATTGTAAAAAAAAAAAAAAAAAGAAGAGAAGGGACAAAGACTGCAGACAAAGGTGCCATTCAAAGGCGCTCAAGGAAGACAAACCACCTTCCTCATTCTGACAGCCAACTGCCTACCTTTTGACTCAAAAGGATCATAATGTGTATGATCAGAGCATCTACTGTTTTCTTGTGGGCCCCTAATGGAAATCTAGCAGGCAAAGAAGGAAGAGGTGTGACGGTAACAGATGCGTAACCTGAAAGGAGGGGATGAGGAAGGGACAGGAAGTGTGTGTACCAACAGGCAAAGGGCAGAATGTTCCAGAACTGTCCACTGTTGCCAGTTATATCCAGCACTCAACAGTTATATATTGTACCCAAGTACACACCAGGCATTATAGCTACAGCAAGCCAGCAAGAGGCAGCCAGATGCTGCACTGAATTCGGAACCTCACAGACGGACATCAATCACGTAATACTGAAAATCTCTAGCCATAGAAAGTGCAAAGGAGAGGTATATGGTGCCGGGAGGGCATGAAAAGGGGGAGAACAACTGGTCCAGAGAGCGGGAAGTAACCACTGAGCTGAGCAGTAGGGAGTAGGGAAATGCGTGAAGTACGGAGCATTCCAGCCAGAAGATCTGCAAAGGGTCTGTGGCAGGAAGAAAACCACAGTTGGGGACAACATGGCTGAGAGCAGGAGTAGGATGTACACTGTGAGACGAGACCGGACAACTTGGTAGCATCAGAAAACAGGCCTGCTTGGATGAAGCCCCCTAGCACAGTCAAGGGCCGAGGCAGCACTCAAGGGGTTTAAGCAAGAGGTTGACATGATCAGATGAGCAATTCAAAAAGATGGCTCTGGTGATGAAGAATGGTTTGTGGGAAAGGGGAATGGAAGTGGGAGCCCAGGGAGGAGACAGGGTAGCTTGGACTAGGGAAGTGAGTGGTAAGACGGAGATAAGTAGGCAGATCCAAGGTGTAGTTCAAATGAGAGCCAACAGACTGGTGGCTTGGATATGGGGCTGAGGGAGAAATGGGTATCAGAGAGGATGCCCACACTCCAGCTCACACAGAAAGGAGGGATGCAGACTTTGCTGTGGGGGTGGGAGGTCATGTGCTCGTTCAGTCTTGGGCCTGGTTTGAGACCCACCCCGCCAAAGGTCAGACAGGTAGCATATGGGTTGTTTCCACGCAGGGGTCAAAGATGGAGGAGAGAAGCAAGGAACCTTCTTTTGCCTCCAGGAGAGTGGTAAGGATAAGGTTTGGAGCAGGTAGCCTGGGGAGTGGTAGCGCTTATGACAACAGAGGGGGAGCCTAGAAAGGACACCAGGAAGACTGGGCAGGAAGTAGGGGTCTTCCCCGTGCCTCTGGGCCCTGGCTGCCTCAGGGAAGAACGAGTTCAAAAAGGGTGGAAATCATGTCAAATGCTGTTGCGATGTCAAGATAAAATGAGAACTGAGAATATACTTTGGATGTAGCATCACAGAGTGTTCCAACAGGCCTTACAAAGGTCTATACACAATGGCTCAGGATGGTGGAAAACAGAAAGCCAACCACTTCCCACCCGATGACTTCTCTGTCCCCATCACCCTGGAGCACAAGGTCTAGATCCTCTAGACCAGGGTCTCCAGAGCAGGGCACATGCAAAACAACCCACTGAAACATGAGGAAAGAATATCAGTAGTTTTATTCCTTTGTAATCTCACCTCTTTTTAATTTCTATTTCTTATTTTAATAATTTGTATACAAGCAGTAAAACCACTCTATTTGTGTGTGTAGGTGTTTTATATATGGGTGTGTGTGTGCACACACATCTGCATATACCGGGAAGGGGTGCTCAAAAGCTGTTCATTCCCTGAGTTTGGATGGAGATCACTGCTCCAGACTCCCCCCTGCTGAGCCTCCAGAGGGGTCAGGCAACACATCAGGGCCCTCAACCTCAAGCTCTTCCGAACATATGTGTTTCAGAGAGTGGGTGGTTTTGACTCAAATCTCAGAGTCTAAGAGGAAGCCTTTCTGACCTGGGCACCATACAAAGGAAGAACATTCCTACTGGCCCCCAAGGAGTGGACAGCCATAGCCAGTGACCTGTTTGTGATGGTGAGTGTGAACAGCCGGGGGGAGAGGCATGGAGAGACACGGTGCAGCAGAGGAAGCCAGGGTGCCTCCACATCAGAATGTCACGAACACCACCCCCAACTGCCACCTTAGCCCCGGAAATACTGTTTAGGTGGCTGTAAGGACAGCACATGCCCACTACTATGCTCTCAGTGGGAAGTGGGAAGATGCTTGCTGCACACACGGTCTTCCCACAGTGGTTCCCAATACACTCAGGGCCTGTGAGATAGACAGACCAGGATTCTCTAGGGGCAGGTAAGAGGCACTGTCAAACCAGAGCACCCGTGGGTGGCTAATGCCAGGTTACAGATGCAGAATGGGCTTAATTACTTACTTGGAATTCATTTTCTTTCTGAGCTTGTTCGGATTCCTCTTTATTACAGGACCTCTATGAATGAGAAAAAGCAAACACTTCCGGTAAGATAGGGAATACTAAGCAGACACTAACTTTGCAACCACCAGAATAGTCAGGGTTTACAAAACATCACAGATCTTTAATGAGTCTCTCAGCCTACTGATGTCATCAGTAGCGGTCTAAAACACACCAACAGTGCCCAGCATTAGTATCAACACCCAAGGAATCGCTTCATGTCTTTTCAAGGAAAGGGACGTGCTGTTGAGACAAAAAAGCTGAGTCTCACAAGCAGCCCCGACACCGTTTCACGATTTCATTGTTCGAGGACAGTCAATAGAGGGCGCTCTTCCACCAGGCCTTCCAAAGACAAATGGTGGGTCAAGTCTCCCACCAATTTAGCTAGGTGGTAGCAAAAACAGGGAGTGTACCCGTGTCACGTGGTCAACACAGAGCTCAGACAGAGAAGAAAGCCCTGTGCAGGCAGGAAACTTGGCAAGGAACCTGCACAGACGAGCCTGCCCACTTGCCACTTTCACATTCACCCTCCCACTGCTCAGTCTGATTCTTCCTCCACCAAAAAGAGGATTGTGTGAATTCAATAAAGCCCCTTAGCTTACTTCACATATTAATACATGAAAGGAAACTTTTACATCTCTTTCCTCAATGAAATTACCAATTACTGGTAACCAGGAGTCTAGCAGTAACAACTAGGTCATTAACTACCATAAGCAACTTCCTGACTCTTTTCTCTGTTCATGGCATGGATCATTATCTTAAAAGCAACTCCCACCCCAAATACTTTAAAAACCTGCATACTCTTTATTTAATAAGGGGACATGGAAAAGCAAGTCAGAAACTTAAATGTCATGTCAAAATTTCATACTCAAATATAGCCTCTAGAAATGTTATTTGTTACAGTTAAAGTAAGTCTACTTAAGCCAGACACAGAAGTAATCCCATTAACGGAAGCTCTTTAAAAAATTTAAAGTGAAAGATTCTTGAACACCCCATGAAAAACATACCTTTCCATTCCACAGCTTTATCAAAAATACCTGTACCAAGGGTGGAAATGGTGGACAGGGAAAAAAAATGCCACGTTAAGCAACACCAGCTACTCTAGTACCATTTAAAAAACCTAGGGACTTAAAGCAACCATTCTCTTTCATCATACACAGAAATAATATTTCACAGATATTTTAGTGTGTGTTTTGTATAAACAGTGCATGTTCTGTTTAATGTATGTTTTATATAAACACTACGTTTATACTCAATATAAAAGTAAACAAAATAAACATCCATGTTCATGAAGCTATCTGCATAAGACTCGCATTTACACATACTCAATACTATCTCTAAACACACAGTTAAGTATGTTTTAGACAAAGTATAGGAAGTACAGGGGGATATATCGTGTAATCTTCGTTTCTCTGGTGAAACGGTGTTCCAGGTTAAATCCCGTTACGAAAGCTATAAAAATGAAAATACTATAGATATACTTTTAGACCTTTGCTGTGGCTTCATGTATGATGTGATAAACCTCAAGGAGGGGCGACTGGGCACCATAAAAGCTTCCTCCTCCCTTAGCTCCAAAACCCCTGGCTGCAGTGTTCCTTAGATTTGCACTTCCGCTGTTTCCTCTGCCAGCGAACTACAAGCTCCTAACACAGAGAAATTCCATCTGTTGTTTATGGGTAGTCTTCCCTTCAAAGGACCAAGCAAATCCTGGTGCTTACTACACTTTGGGGGCAGCCTAAGGAAATGAACGGTCCAGTGCTGGGAAGCTCGTGGCAGGCCAGTGCTGGGTCATGCAGGCAACTGGCTGTGGGGAGGTCACACCCATGATCCAAGCACTGGGCAGAGTGGCCACACCACTAATCAGAATGCTGCAGGGGGCCTGAAATGCCCCCCAAAACACTAAATCCTGCTTTTTCTCCCCAAGGAAAATTGAGAACAAAAAAATTTCTACAATTCTGTGTATATTGCATAATGATAATGTTGCAGGGAAAACTTTAAGACAAAGGAGGAATAAGGGTTGCCGTAACGGGATTTGACCTGTACAAAATTCTAAATGCCTATGGTTATTCCTATGCTGTTATTATTCCAACTGTATCTTCTTAGAGAGATACAGTTAATGGGTTATTTAGTCAACAGAAGTCCCTTTCCCTCGTCTAATGGTGCTCTCAAAAGCCAAGTCACTTTATCCAAAGTTACAAATTGGCTTAGCTCCCAAGGCCATTCTTTTTTAACATATTAGTGCCACTGAGTGGAAATAAATTCATTAATAATTCTCCCACCCCAGTCCACTCCTTTTCACCCCAGATGAATGCATTAGTTACACCATGAGAGCACCATCATGAAGGCAAGATGGACTTCTGCTATATTCAACCCTCTGTTCTGTTTCCTCAGTACAGAATGTTCAGGTTCCCTCAATCCTGTAAATAGAGCGACCAGAGAATCTCAAACCAGACAGACATTTATGAAAAGGTGAGAGGAGGCCTCCTCCAATGGTGAGCCAGATGCCAAAAAAGAGGCCAGAGAGCCGGTTAGTCCAGGAAGATCGGGAGTGAAACACACCTTGTAATCTGTGGGGTTTTACTTGAGGGGCAAAAATTCATTTGAAGCAGATACTAAGATATCGTATACAAGTATTTAGTGATTCCAAATCTTTTGTCAACTAACTTTCAGGTTAAAATTAGTTTTTGTAAGTTATAAAATAAAGCTAGAAGTTACATTTATTAGAAATTTGAACACTGGTTAATATTATTAAATTTTTTTCATTTAAACATTATTGTGGTCTCTTTTTTTAATCATTTCTATAGACAGATTGAAGCATTCATGGAAGAAATATGATGTTTGGAAAATGCTTCAGAATAACCTGTAGAACAAATGAGGGCAAATGTGAAAGATGATCAGAAGGGAAGATGGACACTGGGCACCTGGGGTTCAATATATTCCTCTGGTCTACTATTATCTGAAATTCTCCTTATGAGAAGTTTTTAAAAATAAACACTGAAATTTCAAGACCTACGAAGTCAGAATGCATCAAATATGCTTAAGAAGACACCCAACTCTAAAAGTCTTTGAATTATAACTTTTAATGGGTAACTGTATGGTGTAAGGATGTTAAAAAAATAAAGAACACACACACACACACAGACATGCAACAATAATTAAAATTAAACTGCCACCGACTTCCTTCCATCTGCCTTGCTCTTTTCTTCCTATTTTGGGCTTGGTTTCAAGAGATTCTAAGTATTCACTAAAATCCATGTACTGACCAGACTGTGATGTAGGGAATAAAATAGTCTAAATGGTAGCAATAATAAAGGGAATACAGTTTATATTATGTTTTAAAATTACAGACTCTAAAAGCTGAAACATTTTTGGCCAGTTTTAAACCCAAATTCCTAAAAGCCTAATATTAGCTAAGCAGTAATAGGAGAGAATAAAGGAATTCCACTTTTTACTTTATATACTGCTTTAGAAAGTGTTTAAAAGTGTATGTTATTTTTATATCTGGTACAAGGTTTCAAATATTACTTTTCTGACAAAATCACATTTAAAGCTTTTGTACTTTAAAGATGACTATGAAGAAAGTAAATGTTCATATTACAGGTTATTAGTTTTCAAAATGTTTATTTTAGCCTTTGAAAAGAAAATTAAAATCAGTATGTAGTAAGACAACTTTAGGGGCTAAGGAAATACCACTTGATTTCATTTTGTCTTACATAATTTTAGGATTCAAAAACACTCTATTTTAAGTTACCTGATATTCCACAATATAACATATTTATTCTTTAATTTGTTTAAGCCCTTGAGCGGAATAACAAACTCTTACCATTGGCCAGTTCTTAATAAAGGGTTCTTCTAATGATGAGGGCCTAGTTTTATGACTAAACTACTGTAATAAAGCCACACTGTGAGATGAAACCAAGCCGCCCTTTGGCTTTCCCCACAGTCTGTAGGTGTGCCTGTGGCTATGTAAATAAACTAGTCAAAGTGGCATGAAGATGCATGCAGCTAGTTAAAGATCACTTCTAATACCTGAAACACTTATTTTCAAAGTACCTTTAAGCCTCGTTACTGCATGAGTGGCTTACGGACAGGCTGGGAAGTGGTGAAATCAGCTACAAAGAACGACATGTCATCAACAGTAAAATAATTGAAATGCTATTTAAGAAATCAAATTATGGTCAATTACAGATACTGTTATAATAAGGAGGAAGTAGTCACTATGTTAAATATAATGGTGGCTACAGAAATGAGAAGATGCAACTAAGAGTGTTTTACAGAAAAGTGGAGGGCGTCCTCTTCTTCTCACCAACCTTTCCCTACCAAAAATCAAATACATGGATCACTATTGTTTTGTGTATAGAAGAGTAAGCTAGTTGCAGCATTTTAAAAATGCTTTGGGATCCATAAATGAGTAAGAAAGAATTATCCAAATGTTAGCTAGACTCAATTTCTAGGGCACCTAAGATTTGGTCTAGGAAGAATCATCCATCTCTCTGCTAACCTGGGATTATCCTCAGGTCTTACCAGTGTTTATCCTAACAGGATACACTGTACTACTATGAGTGCTCAGTAACTGTGACACTCGTTTGGTCCTGGAGTGACATGGGCTTCTTTCCTGGGAAGTCTGTGGGTTTGAAGATCCCTAAGATCCACCCTGGTTCTTTGACCATATTCAACTCTCTAGGAAAGAAAAGACTCACTGTGCTGGCACCTGTCACATCCCGGTTAATGATGGGGCAGGGAAAGCGTGTAAGTCCCAACTCTGTGGAACACTCAGTAGTCATGTGGCTCTTAAAATAACATTTTGCAGTATGTTTTCAATGTTATCATGGATCCTAACCTTTCTGATCCCTGATTCCTATGAAAAAATTCTGTAGTTATTGCTTTTACGGTTTCTCTCAGCATCTTTTGAAAATATTTTACAGAACACATTAAAATGTGAAATCACAAGGCAATGATGTAAAGTACAGCTTATGTCATTATCTAATGAACACATAGGAATTACAAGAATTTAAACAAATGACTTCTAACATTGTACAGTAGTCTCTAGAATATCTTCAATTATTCCAAGAGCATTCTAGAACAATTTGATCCTTTGAAATTGCAAAATCAGATGACTTGATTAACATCAAAAGGAGACTAAAACTTCTAAAAGGCTCTAGGCAGACATAAGCCAGCAAAAAGGCAAGTAAGTGGAAATCCAGGTAAGAAGGCTCCTTTCAGGACTTTCTCAAAATCTGTCTGATCCAGGGTAACCTGCTGCCCCAAGACTCCTGAGGGTTAGCCTGCAAGCAGCATGTTTCCAGGAAGAATGCCCTTGCTTCTCCAGCTTGGAGATCAGCATTGCTGACTTTCATAAGGCATGGGTGGGGCACAGGCAAGGGTGGGAGGTGATACTAATTGATAAGGACAAGAAAGAAAGTGTTTCTAACTGACCAAAAACCAATATGTACATGGTGTTTCCTTAATGTTGAAAGTGGTAAGAAATAAGCAGCAGCTAAATTCTTCAATTGCATTTTCAAGTACAAGCCCATATATTTCTAAAGTTACTAAATGTTTGTCATTTTCTACTGAGGAAACAGAAGAAAGAGATCTGATATTCCCTGTAAAAAAAGAAGTGATATACTCAATATATAACATTCTAAAACCTTAATCACTGTGCCTCTAAGCACAGCCCAAGCTGTAGCTGGTGCTACTTAACAAAAGCATTACAACTTTCTTTTTAAAAAGCATTTCTTGAAACCATAAACTAAAAGAAAGAAATTAAAGCTGTAGAGAATGCTCCAACTTCAGAGGACTCATACTATACCGTGAATCGTGTCTGTCACCTGGAAACCAGGGTGCTCCAGGCACGATCGCATGGGCAGCCTGCAGCAGAGAACACATGCACATACAGCTAAGGTGGTACATTACCCAGCGCCCTTCAGCCCCCCCACACACAGACATTCCTTCCCAGGAGGGGCAGGCTGCAGTCACACCGTCGGGCTAGGGACCAGAAGTCTGTACTGCTTCATGCTATAAATCCCGAACATATAAGACCAGCAGGACAGAGACACTTGGCATATGCAAAATTAGACACAGTGGTCCGTGGTGAATTTAGTTATCAAAAGAAGGCACCAAAGCAGGTATTGAAGGATGGTAGAGAGGAATTTGGCAACTATCTTTGGAGAATATTAAATAAAGAAACACTAGGTGAGACCAAATGGGAGCATGCAATACTAGAAAAATGTTTTACTTCCAAGAAGGAAGCTCTGACTACCTTAGTAACAGATATAATTGCACCATCTTCAAAGTACAAGGGAACTTTTTTTTAAAACAGTAAACAAAACGATTAAAATTCATGATGACCCTAATACAATGGGAAAATGCAGAATTTGCAGTATTTAGTCACCACAGACATGTGCTCTCACAATCTCCTGGGACAAAACAGGGCTTCATCGTGAAGAAGCATGAGTCATACTGTCTCTGGACAGTAAGTGTGACCTTAGTTTCAGAGAGACATGTTTGTAAGCAATCAATTTCTCATTAGCCAATAATTTAATATTAACTATCTATGGGCTGTTCCATATTTTACTGTAGTTTAACAGGGAAGACATTTTGTTTTTTGGATTCACAAGCAACCGTGTCCCAAATTTTACTCTTTTGAATCACTATACATATCTGCGTTGTGCCTTGATGCCTTTAATTTTTTTTATGTTAGTACTCAAACAAGCACTAATATTAGCCTTCTATTACTCAAAGAACAAAACCAAAAACATTTTCCCAGACAACACTTGAGAGATCTTTGAGGTATATTATAAACATTCATGCCTGTGAGACCGTTCAAAACGGCGAGGCCAAATCTCTCCATTCATGCACAGAAGGAACTGGCCCGACACAGAGTCACTGTTCTAACACAGGAAGGGACAAAGCAGTCCTCTGAGACTTCCGCCAACTGCCACAGGTTACAATGAATGAACAATACGTACTGACATTTGTGTCTTCCACAATTCATGATAAATAAGCAAACTGGTTATTTGTAATCAGCCAAACTTGCTTCTTTGAAAAGGCTGCTACTTTTCGGACGTTGCAGAGCTCATGTTCCTTCCCAGTATCAGAAAGGAAAAAAATCAAGTTACATTTATAGCTAATTTTATAATTTCAAGCTCTCTTCTAGCAATTATTACCTCTTTCCACAACGGCAAAGACTAACCTAACATTTGTTCTCAAAACTTCTATTTAACTACTTTAGTTAGGGGTAATTTTAGTTGAATTTGGTTTTCATCATCTATGCAGCTAGTGAAATAACTTCCTTCTCATTAGAATTAAAGTCAGTCTATGTGACATAGACATTAAACTGTATTTATTGGCATATACTGTTTTAAGATCAGACCATTTTTATTAAATAATTTCCTATAAATAATATTGTATAGCAGTTTTTCAAAGCTGTGTCTTATCTTATTCATATTCTCAAAAAGACTCACTTTTCCCCTTGTCCAATACTGGACTTGTTCATAAGCCCCCTAAAATTAACACAAATCAAAACAAACCCCCTAGGATACAGTTAGGAAGTATCCTTATGTCTCATATTATACAGGTAAGAGGGGCTGGAAGGGACAGAGGCCTGTGGGACAGAAACTGTGGGCTTTAAACCCAACCAGAAGGTTTTTACCTTGGCTTTCTACTAAACTCCTAGTGAACTGCACCAAAGAGCAGTCGTATCATTGCCACTATGGAAATAAAGTTAGATGGCTCTCAACACCAAGATGAAGAAAAATGAGAATGTTGAGAACCGTCTAATTATTTTAAACCACATCACTTGCAAATCATTATAAATGTAAATCAAAGCAATATTTCTACTTGATATTTGATTCTCAGAGGTTAAAAAAATTTTTAAAGCTTAAAATAAGGAGGAAGGGAAAGAAGGGACATACTTAACTAAACCAGTCTATCATGTCATTAAGCAAAACAAAATATCCTGAGGAAATACACAGGTCTATCATTCCATGCTGTCATCAATTCACATTTTTCAAAGGAGGAGTTTATTCTATCCCACCTAAGAGGCTACAACTGTATTAATACAGTCGATTCAGGGGATACCAGCTATATGTGTACAAATGCACATACATGTATAGGAATGTGTTGTGTGTGTGCTTTCCTCTAAGGAGAGTATAAAAAAAAAGGAAAGCTTAACATTTGAGTTGTACTGTGTTTGTTTTTAATCCATACATTTATGAAAGAAATGTGATTATTTGGGCTCCATATTTGCTCAGCCACATCTCTTAATTAATGCAAATCCTGACAAGTTATTATTTGTAAAAATTTGTAAAAACTGACAGTTTTTTTGTTGTGATGAGAGCAGCCGCCTCATTGTAGACTATGAACATTCATCCTCATGGTCGGCCAGATGCATTCCAAAGAGTTGATCAGCAATATGACTGAACCCACACCCCAGCAACAAAATTAGTATTTTAAATCTGAATTGAAAATATTTGAAAAGGAATTTAACTATGGTAAAATCCCTGCCACAGTGTTATGAAAGCTGAATTTTAAAGCCAATGGCAACTGGTGCCTGGCTAGCATCTTACAGGCTCCTGAGTCTCTGCCTCCACTTGCCTTCTCTGTTTTCATGGTCATTCTCAGAGTCCCTGGAATTTGGTTTCCCTTTTCAGGTGGTCAAAGTATTCGAATGACTAACAGCTGGACAGTGGCCATCAATGTCTGAAGTTCTAACTGGTAACAAGTGTTCTGGCTAAACCCTGATGAACTTGGGAACGAAAAATATTTAAATTTGAGGCAGTAGGTTTCAGTTTTACTAAGTTCGAACTTCAACATAAAGCATCTTGAACTAAGGACTCAGTTGAGTAATTATACTGAAAATACAGATTGTACTGTTAACATTTCAAAAAGGACAGTATTAACTACTGATAGTGGATCTTTTTTAGGGGAAAAGATTAACTGTTAATTCTCAGGCTGGGTTATAGCTGGCTTCTAATTACCTACCCAAATAAGGCAGCACATTCTAGAGCTGTGCTGTGGTCACCACCTACATGTGACTATTTCTATTTAAACTCATTAAATAAAATTTAAAATTCCATTCCTCTGTCACACTTGCCACTTTTCAAGCATTCGATAGCCACATGTGACTGGTTACAGGTGTCCTGGACAGCACAACCCCAGAGCACTTCCCTCACCTCCATCATCGAGTTGCTGCTCTAGATAGAGCACAAACTTGACATCTAGCTTGTCTAGCACCTGGGGGAGCAAATAGTTCACATATAAAACATTCCTATTTAAGTTACAAACAGAAACAAAAGACTCATAAATAAGAATTAAACAACAGTCTTATAGCACATGCAATTCCAGCAGCTGGTTATTAAAGTATTTTAAAAGTATTGCTTAAATCAAAGCAAACAAAACAAATAAGCAGAAATGGGACTTATTATAGAATATAAAAGTCCTCAAAGAAAAAATGGCTAAAGATTGATTTCATTGTACGTGTCAAAGGACATTAACTGGGTATTTCAAAAACTGTGCTTTGAAATTTCAACTTAATTAAAAAACAAACAAAAAACAAAAAATAAACTATGATAAACATAAGATCTTTTCTGCTCATAAATTATTAGCAAGGGGTCAAAGTCAGCTATATGTACCTAATCACAAAGTAGCCTTGGATTGCCTCAGCAAAGTGCAGAGACTTCAAACATGCTAACTTGTTCCTAACACTTTCAGATCCTAACCACTTTCACAGCTTGGCGGGGTCAAGGACAAATAATCCAATGGAAAGGTTCAGTTAACATCATGACAGTTTTTTACATGAATTAACATCTAGAGTGCCAATTTTAACTTAAATATTTCTAAATATATAATCGAATTATCATAGACTTGCTTTTTATAGAGCTGAGACTAGTCTTTAAAAATATTAAGAAAAAACTAAGAAAATTATTCTTCATTTCATTAAGATAAAAATGGGCCCTTCCAAAGGATATCAAAATGCTACCACAGAAATATGTTAACCAACATATTTATGTTTGTGTATATGTGGTCAGTAAAATGGTAAATTCATGGTATAAATAGCAAAAAAAAAAAATCCAGACATTTGGGATATCCTAATAGTTGGTTAAGACAATTCAGCAAATAAGGCACTTTAATTGAAAATTAGGTTCAATTATTTAAGTAATATAAAAATTTAGAAAGATTATGAATCTAACAAACTCAAAGTTTAAAAGCAATCTCAAAGGCAGGTATTAATTCAGCCTCATTGAGATCAACGTTATCTAGTGGGACTACCCTGAAAACCTTTCTGAATATGCTATAAAAACAGTACTTTCTCTACATTAGAATTTAAAACCTAAGTCTGAGCTGTACACTTCAATGTGTGGAAAATGCAGGCAGCAACAAGCACTACTGAAGATTTAACCAACATCATACTTTCTCTTGATATAAAGCTGGGAGTTTGTACTAGTTTACTAATAAACAGTAAGTCAAAGTAGGAATTCACTTTGAATATAAACAAAAACCAAGTTGTGCAGCCCAATTAAAATAAAAGCAACATATTTTTAAATAGCTTTAATAACACCACTAAAGTACTTAGAATCTCTTCCCAGGTAATTAGGAAAGAGGATTAAAAATGTTAAGAGGTTCCTCCCATCCCCAAGCAGACTATGAACTCACCATCTTTAAAATTGCTCCGTACAGCCGCAGGAGCACTTTCCGAGGCTCGTCACCAATGGTGGCCATGGTGTCGGGTAAGGAGCACTGGAACAGCATGTTACTAAGGCCACCTCTGTCAGAAATAAGAGGACAGTAAGTACGTGCATTCTTAAGGTAAGCTAAGCCACTCTATTTTTTTTAAGCACTCTTCTTAAATAACTACGGATGAGAAATCAGGATCCCACAAAAATTCTCCTCCTCTGAGTCTTCATTTATTACACCTCAGGATACTTGCAACATAAATGAAGAACTCCACAGCTTTCCAATCAATTCCATGAGTCACATTAAACCCAATCGGTCCCTCCAGATTAGCACTGGGGTGAGTGTTTTTAATTGCACATGTGCTCCTGCACTTTACGCTGGCCTCTTCACACTAGGAATGGGGGAAATCCTACAGACACTCCTTCTGGCCCATATTCTTCTATGACCCAAAATTTCCATTACATTCCCATAAATACCAGTGAAAATCTTGGGGAAATACCTAAACTGCCTGCTTCAGGACTTCCTGTTTGAAGTATACCTCCAAGATCTACCCCTTCCACGCCTATGTTAGTAAAAATTTCTCAACCGATTTTGACTACAGCTTTTTCAAAACACTTGCAACATTAACCAGTCACTGGAGCTTTCAGAGGCAATGTAATACCTCAGTACCCTCAACCTCCCACTCTACCTAAGACAAGAAACAAGTTACAGGAAAGTAACAGCCTTTGGGGACAAATCACCTGCCAGGGTTGACAATGATTAGGTACAGAGGAGGGCCACTTAGTGCGGTGGGGGTGGAGATGAAGGAATGCAAAGTGATGTCTACCTGAGATGACAAGGAGCCCCCGCATCTGTAGTAGACTTGAGAGTCCCTAACTCGTTCTTATCTAGTCAATAAATCTTAAGGAACTATGACATAAGCAAAGCCCTACACTGGAAGTTTGGTAACACAAAACTGAATTACACTCTGCTCTGCCCTCAAAAAACTTCAACGCCAGTGAAGAAAGACAGAATTCAAAATCACAGGACACTGTCTGAAGCCATGTGCTCGGCAAATCATGACTTTATATCCACCATCAGGTGCCTCAATATCATATGGCAGCGTATATGCAACTTTGGGAGAAAAAGTTATCAGCAACTGGGACCACAGCTTTCTAGAGTGACATCTCCCAGTCACAGGAACCACCAGCCTCTTCCCCATCTATGAACAGTCCCATCTAGTCAAGCTATGCTCCTAAAAGGGAGGCTAAAATTCAAAGCTAATTTACATCATGTGTCCAATTATACAGGGATTATGTATACATTGACAAGTATTGCCAAGAAACACAGATCAAGAGAAACCATTTAATTTGTGCGGGGGAGGAAAGATAACTTACCTGGAAGCTTGTTAAAGCTGCTATATTAAAATAAGCATAACAATTCTGAAAGTTCCGCTGCTATGGCAGCCCTCCTCTTCCTTAGTAAGAGAACCCAGACTTTATTCAAGCAGCAAAGTGTCTAGTATCAAAACTAAGTTTACTAGCTGTTGTATTTACAGCTAGATGTGCCCCTGGAACCAAGTGCTATAAATAAAATAAAATGTAAACAAATAAAATGTAAAAGGAAGTGTTCATGTGACTTTTGGGAAATCAACTGGAGACATATGCCCATGTGCAATGCCCCTTTCTCCAGTCCTCATCCTGCTGTCTGTCTGCAACAAGGAGACGGTGTAGCAACTGCTAAGCTCCTGGTTCTGAGCTCCAAACCCACACTTCAGTTTTGCCTTGTAACACTGGCCAGGGACTCCTTTATTGTGGGCTCAGGATTAGGTTCTGCATCGGGAGCCCTGGAGGGAAGGCCAGAGACGGTCTGCTTGCTGCTCCTGTCCTGGGCTGCGGCAGCAAGGCGCCAGCCCAGCAGAGGCAGCTGTTCGGTCCCCATTTCTTTCAGCAACCCTGAACCAGCCTCGTGGCGCCCTCTCAGGAGTGCCGGTTCAGGCTCCACCGGGATGCTCCTCAAGTTCAAACTCACCTGGGGACCCCTGCCCTGAGCTTCCACGTTCCAATAATGCCAACATCTTCCCTCGGTCCCCCAGCCAGAGGGTGGGGCTGCTCCTGCAGGTCTTACTTTAATCACCTCCGTGATCCCGTTTGGTTTTTTCAGTTCTCCAACACCTGTTTATGCAGGTCCCTATATAAATGCTTCTATGGTGAAATACCTAGTGTTGATTCCGTTTGCTTACTCAGGGTTCTGACTGGCACACATGGCCAGGGCTTTAGCAGTTTCCTAGATCATGAGAATAAAAGCCACATCCTAGTAACTGCAGAGCCATTAGCGGAAAGGAGCCTGCATCCCCACAAGCCCGTGGAGCTGCTACACCTGCCTGACTAGACTACTTCCAGACCTTTTTAACACAAAAGGGAAATAAATTTCTGTGCTGTTTAAGCCTCTCTGGGTTTTCTGTTATCAGCAGGTAACCATGTACTAACTGATACAGCTTATCATCGCACCCACTTACTTGTTTTCTTCCCATGTGGAAATCCCTCCTCACTCTTCTGCTATCTAAAAACTACCTACTGTTTAAGGCCAATTTCAAGTCCACCTCCTTGAGAAGCTCTCATCATCTGCCCCACTACCACTTTCAATTCTGAAGGCCCACTGGCCCCAAATGGTGGGTGCTCAATGAGGATTTTCTGAAAATGACAATAACCAGCAGCACTCTTGTCCCAGAGCCTCTGTTCTACAAATTCTTCTTGTTGTTTGGTAACTGACTGCCTTACATTGCTCTTGAATATGTTTGTGCATTACTTGTGGCTTCCTAATTAGATTGCAAGCTCCCTAAGAGATAGTCCGTCTTCCTGGGAGAAGGCATCATGCTAAGAGACAGACCATAGGTTTCAGAAATGGGAAGCCAGGCATCCCACTGCTGCCTGTACAAGCTATGCAACCTTGGGCACACCACTAAACCTCTCTGACCTTCAAATTCACTCCTCTGTAAAAGAGTACTAATCATGGTAAGAGCTCCTTAGTATTCAACTCCTAAGTATTCAAAAAGGATTAGCTCATTTCACCCTCCCAACGATCCTACAGGGTGGATGCTGGCACTACTTCCACTTTACACATGAGGAACTGAAGCACACAGCAAGAAATGGCTGAGCCGGCATCTGAATCACGACAGATGGCTCCAGGGCACTTGCTTGTGGCTCTGATGCTGTGAGACACAGAGATGAAGCAGAAGAACACTAGTCAGCATGCTAAATACACAGGAGGTGCTGGGGGCACCAAGATCAATCACCAGAGCCTTACAAGGGGACTGCATACAACAAACGGTTGTTTCCTAGGGCTGCTGTAACATGACCGCAAAGTTAGTGTCATAAAACAACACACACTTGATATCTTACAGTTCTGGAGTTCAGACACCTGAAAATATGTCTTATGGTGCTAAAATCAAGATGTTGACACAGGTGTGCATCAAAAGGATATATATGACATTCCAGGAAACACATACATAATAGCTAAAAACAGATTCAGGTGAGCTGATGAATTTCATGAATACAGATTACCAGCAGGGACTGGGAAATTAGTCTTTTTTTTTTGTAGCCCTTGGAGAAGATTGTTATTTAATTTTTTTATTTTGCTATTATTAATGTACAATTACATGAGCAATATTATAGCTACTAGACTCCCCCTATTATCAAGTCCCCACCACATACCCCATTACAGTCACTGTCCATCAGCATAGTAAGATGCTATAGAATCACTACGTGTCTTCTCTGTGTTATACTGCCTTTCCCATATGCCCCCCTCCCCCGCTACATTATGTGTGCTAATCGTAATGCCCCTTTTCCCCACTTATCCCTCCCTTCCCACCCATCCTCCCCAGTCCCTTTCCCTTTGGTAAGTGTTAGTCCATTCTTGGGTTCTGTGAGTCTGCTGCTGTTTTGTTCCTTCAGTTTTTGCTTTGTTCTTATACTCCACAGATGAATGAAATCATTTGATACTTGTCTTTCTCTGCCTGGCTTATTTCACTGAGCATAAGACCCTCTAGCTCCATCCATGTTGTTGCAAATGGTAGGATTTGTTTTCTTCTTATGGCTAAATAATATTCCATTGTGTATATGTACCACATCTTCTTTATCCATTCATCTACTGATGGACACTCGGGTTGCTTCCATTTCTTGGCTATTGTAAATAGTGCTGCGATAAACATAGGGGTGCATCTGTCTTTTCCAAACTGAGCTGCTGCATTCTTAGGGTAAATTCCTAGGAGTGGGATTCCTGGGTCAAATGGTATTTCTATTTTGAGTTTTTTGAGGAACCTCCATACTGCTTTCCACAATGGTTGAACTAATTTGCATTCCCACCAGCAGTGTAGGAGG
Source organism: Phataginus tricuspis (assembly GCA_029783875.1). Lineage (NCBI taxonomy): Eukaryota > Metazoa > Chordata > Mammalia > Pholidota > Manidae > Phataginus > Phataginus tricuspis. Next base: position 8,192,612 of record JAQQAC010006904.1, on the reverse strand, counting down.
GTTCCCTTTTCTCCACATCCTCACCAACATTTGTTGTTCTTAGTCTTTTGGATGCTGGCCATCCTAACTGGTGTGAGGTGATATCTCACTGTGGTTTTAATTTGCATTTCTCTGATGATTAGCAATGTGGAGCATCTTTTCATGTGCCTGTTGGCCATCTGAATTTCTTCTTTGGAGAAGTGTCTGTTCAGCTCCTCTGCCCATTTTTTAATTGGCTTATTTGCTTTTTGTTTGTTGAGGTGCGTAAGCTCTTTATATAATTTGGATGTCAACACCTTATCGGATATGTCATTTATGAATATATTCTCCCATACTGTGGGATGTCTTTTTGTTCTATTGATGGTGTCCTTTGCTGTACAGAAGCTTTTTAGTTTGATATAGTCCCACTTGTTCATTTTTGCTTTTGTTTCCCTTGCCCAGGGAGATATGTTCATGAAGAAGTTGTTCATGCTTATGTCCTAGAGATCTTTGCCTATGTTTTTTCCTAAGAGTTTTATGGTTTCATGACTTACATTCAGGTCTTTGATCCATTTTGATTTACTTTTGCGTATGGGGTTAGACAATAATCCATTTTCATTCTCTTACATGTAGCTGTCCAGTTTTGCCAACACCGGCTGTTGAAGAGGCTGTCATTTCCCCATTGTATATCCATGGCTCCTTTATCGTATATTAATTGACCATATATGCTTGGGTTTATATCTGGACTCTCTAGTCTGTTCCATTGGTCTATGTATGGGTCTGTTCTGTGCCAGTACCAAACTGTCTTGATTACTGAGGCTTTGTAGTAGAGCTTGAAGTTAGGGAGTGTAATTCCCCCACTTTATTCTTCCTTCTCAGGATTGCTTTGGCTATTCAGGGTCTTTTGTGGTTCCATATGAATTTAGAACTATTTGCTCTAGTTCATTGAAGAATGCTGTTGGTATTTTGATAGGGATTGCATTGAATCTGTAGATTGCTTTAGGCAGGAAGGCCATTTTGACAATATTAATTTTCTATCCATGAACACAGAATGTGTTTCCATTTATTGGTATCTTCTTTAATTTTTCTCATGAGTGTCTTGTAGTTTTCAGAGTATAAGTCTTTCACTTCCTTGGTTATTCCTAGGTATTTTATTCTTTTTGATGCAACTGTGAGTGTGAATGGAACTGTTTTTCTGATTTCTCTTTCTGCTAGTTCATCATTAATGTATAGAAATGCAACAGATTTCTGTGTATTAATTTTGTAACCTGCAACTTTACTGAATTCAGATATTAGATCTAGTAGTTTTGGAGTAGATTCTTCAGGGTTTTTTACCTACAATATCATGTCATCTGCAAACAGGGAGTTTGACTTCTTCCTTACCAATCTGGATGCCTTTTATTTCTTGTGTTGTCTGATTGCTGTGGCTAGGACCTCCAAGACTATGTTGAATAAAAGTGGGGAGAGTGGGTATCCTTGTCTTGTTCTCGATTTTAAAGGAAAAGCTTTCAGCTTCTCGCTGTTAAGTATAATGTTGGCTGTGGGTTTGTCATATATGGCCTTTATTATGTTGAGGTACATGCTCTCTATACCTATTTTGTTGAGTTTTTATCATGAATGAATGTTGAATTTTGTCAAATGCTTTTTCAGCATCTATGGAAATGATCATGTGGTTTTTGTCCTTCTTTTTGTTGATGTGGTGGATGATGCTGATGGATTTTTGAATGTTGTACCATCCTTGCATCCCTGGGATGAATCCCACCTGATCATGATGGATGATCTTTTTGATGTATTTTTGAATTCGGTTTGCTAATATTTTGTTGAGTATTTTTACATCTATGTTCATCAGAGATATTGGTCTGTAATTTTCTTTTTTTGTGGTGTCTTTGCCTGGTTTTGGATTAGAGTGATGTTGGCCTCGTAGAATGAGTTTGGGAGTATTCCCTCCTCTTCTACTTTTTGGAAAATTTTAAGGAAGGTGGGTATTAGGTCTTCACCAAATGTTTGATAAAATTCAGCAGTGAAACTATCTGGTCCAGGGGTTTTGTTCTTAGGTAGTTTTTTGATTACCAATTCAATTTCTTTGCTCGTAATTGGTATTCAGATTTTCTGTTTCTTCCAGGGTTAGCCTTGGAAGGTTGTATATTTCTAAAAAGTCCATTTCTTCTAGGTTATCCAGTTTGTTAGCATATAATTCTTCATAGTATTCTCTCATAATTCTTTGTATTTCTGTGGTGTCTGCAGTGATTTTTCCTTTCACATTTCTGATTCTGTTCATGTGTGTAGACTCTCTTTTTTTCTTGATAAGTCTGGCTAGGGGGTTATCTATTTTGTTTATTTTCTCCAAGAACCAGCTCCCGCTTTCACTGATTCTTTCTATTGTTTTATTCTTCTCAATTTTATTTATTTCTGCTTTAATCTTTATTATGTCCCTCCTTAGGAAATTAGTCTTTAATAGGCAGAGTTTCCAATTGGGAAGATGAAAACATTCTTGGGATGGATGGTGGGGATGGCTGCACAACGTGAGCAGTTAGTGCCTCTGGACTGTACCCTTAATGGTTAAAACAGTAAACTTTCTGTGTATATTTTACTGCAATTTTGAAAAAAATGAAGGAACGAGATACTTAAACAAGCTATGACATGGAAGAACCTTAAAAATACTGTGCTAAGTGGAAGAAGCCAGTCATGAAAGAACACATATTGCATGATTCTATTCATGTGAAATGTCCAGAACAAGGAAATCTGTAGATAGAAATTAGATTAGTGGGTGCCTAGAGCTAAGGCAGGAGGTGGTTAAAAAGGATAAGGTTTCCTTCTGAGGTGGTGAAAATGCTCTGAAACTGATCATGGTGGTGACTGCATATACCTATGGATATACTAAAACCCACTGAATCATATACTTTAAAGGGGTGAATTGTATGGTATGTGAACTAAATCCTAACAAAGCTGTTTTTAAAAAAAAGAAAAATGATTTTTTTTCTTAACCAATTAATTATGCTTCTTTGGAAACAGTGTTTCCCAGAAATAAATAAAAGTCATACTTACAAAATTTTTTCAACAGCTTGTTTAAAAGAAAATCACCAGTATTAGGAACTTCCTCAAGAGTAAGGACCTATTTTCCCCACAAATTAGTGGTCCACCCCAGTTGAGGAAGACTAAAAGACAAGAGAACCCAAAACTCTGGTTTTTCTAAAATAGGACGGAAGGTGTAGACACAGAAGACCCAAGGAGCCTTCATTTTTCTTCTCAATTCAGGACAGTGCCTCACATGCGACAGCTTATGAGAGCTGCCCTGCCACATCCAGGCACAGCCAACCCAGGCTGCTGGCTACCAGGCAACAGGACAGGCATTACACCAGTTAAAAGCCCTGGTTTTCCTTCCTGTCACACACTCTTGAAGGCTCAGTCAATGGCAAGAGCAAACAGATGAACTACTGTTCTAAGCTGTGTAACTCTATTCAAAGTTTAATCCCGCACTCCCAAAGAAGGTAGGCAGGCCAGCTGGGCCAGAAACAGGCCCACAACCTGGAAATCTTTCATCTCCTGCATTATCTACAGCCTCTTTTGTTCAAAAGGCTCTAGTGGGAGGCAGTAAACTGTAGATTACTTTTTAGTGACAAAATAAATGAAACAAGGTCATCATCATGAGTGACCCAAACTGTGAGAAAAATACCGGTTACCAATGAGCCAAATGATATGACTAGGAACAAGAAGATATGCCACAGAAATGGTAGCAAAAATACAACAGCCTAATTATCCTCCCAAGTAAAATCCCAGGAACTCTCAAGGATTTCAAATGAATTTCAAACTACAAACGTTTTTTAATCATCTGGCAGAACAGCTTTACAGTAAACATACACCACAAGTAGATTTAGGAGGCACAAGATACTCACATAAGCAAAATATCAAATAAAGTGAAAGTAACACATTCATGTCATTCAGTATGTGTGAGCAACCCATGGCATGTAGGAAACTGAAAATTCAAACAAGCACCCTCCTGACCTGGCTGAGTATGCATAGCTAATCTGCAGCCCGCAGGTCTCTAAGCCAAACAGAGGAGCTGAACAGAGCTGCTTTTATATAGATTAACTTAAACTTACAATTAAGAAAATCTTGACTCATGAAATGACCGCAAACAGAAATGTGGATATTTGGAAAAAAATGCAAAACAAAGAATAAACCCCAAACTAAAAAACCATGGCTGTTACACACGTTTAGCAGAAAAGAAATTTGTGAAACTGAGCCACACAGCTGCCCTTAGCAGCGGTTCATCCTATTCAAGGTCTACCTACAACCATAAGAAATGAAGAACTTTTTTTGCTGGGCATGTTTTTATAAACTCAACTTAAGTTTTATCAGTTTTGCTGAAGCAACTAAAGTGGGCTGCTTATAACATGCATTAAATTGTTTGATTTTCGGGTTTTCGAATCTATGTTCCAAAAAACTGAGTTCACACAGATCTGAAAGACCTAAAAAATATAAAAAATAACTAGATACCCAAATTCTATCATTCAAACATAACAAACTACTTTGAACCTTTTGGTATATATTTTTTGTCATTTTCCTGATATCCTTTTTCCTACTTTTTTCTTTTTATTAAAATTGGGGTCACACTGAATATATTGCTCTACAATGTTCCTTTTCTACTTATATTATGAGCATTTTCCATCAGTTTAGCATTACAAACATTTTTAATCATGCATGGAATTTCATCTTAAAGATATAGCATGGTTTAAATAACTGCCTACTGCTAAAGATACTGTTTTATTTTTTTACTATTAATTTATTTACTATTTATTGTTTTACCATTATATTTTACTTCTATACATGACTCTATACTATGGATACCTATATGTCAATCTTTATACACAACTGATGAGATCTGTTAGGTAAAGCTAACCCAGGGTTTTCTGGGTCAAAGGACACTAATATTAGAATTTCTTGATGCCTCACATAATGTAGGCGGGGAGGGGGGAGGGGAGGAGATATACGGGGAAAGCAGTATAACACAGAGAAGACAAGTAGTGATTCTATAGCATCTTACTATGCTGATGGCCAGTGACTGTAATGGGGTATGTGGTGGGGAGTCTAGAAACCGTAATGTTGCTCCTGTAAATGTACATTAATAATAGCAAAATTTTTTAAAAAGGGGAAAAAAAATTCCCAGTTAGCTCTTTGCCCATCAGTGGTATCAGAAGTGTCTCATATCTCAACTGACTTTTTTTGAACAATGAAAACTTGATGTTAATATAATTTTTCAAAATATTACATTGCTAGTGAAAATAGCTAAATTTTTAAAATCTTCAAGGCAACCAGTTTAAGTCTACAACATACTCATGGTTAATAAATATTTTAAATGAAATGTTTTAAGGTTAAAAAACTGTTGCAAAGGAAATATTTGTAAGTACATCAATAGCAAAAAAAAATAGTTAATTAAAATAAACTACAAAACATGCTGAGAGCAACTATATTTACCTAAATTTCTTGAAGATACACCTTAGTGACTTATGCTAAGTAATTTCCCCCCAAATTGATAAATGTCAATTCATTACCCCCTTCAAATAAAGCTAATTAACTGCACTAATCACTAAGAGGAGAAAAGAAAATTGTAAAATGTAAAATAGCAGATAATTGAAAAATTTAGTTGACCCAGAAATGGATCAGAGATACTATGTCACGGTAGGCAACACACTGATTAACAATAAATGTAAAAAGAACCTTGCCAAATGCCATATAAATCATTTCAAAACAAAACCACTCTATAAGACTATGACCCAGCATTGATGCTACTTCCTCTCAAAGTGCCTTACAGCAAGAAATACCATGCCTTCGTGTCAAAGAAAGGTCTTCTTGAAGTAGGAGCCTAGATGACAACAGGTTCCAGTTGGTCAAATATGAACCAGATGTGCCCAAACACAGAGGATTATTAATCCTCCAATAAGTGAGCTATTCTATTACAAATACATCTATCACTAAAAATGCTCTACTGCTTCATAGCTCATACCAAATACACAGGTTATAAAAGATTTCAAAGTTCTGATTTCAGAATGAGACAAACAGAATTTCAACACCAATTCAAAATGATAGCTACCTTTGGGTGGAACCTGAGGCTAACTGGGCAAAATGTTTACCTTAGATAAAGCTATTTTATGTAATTTTTAATGAAGAGAGCTATTACGCATGAAACTTTAGGGCATCTAACACATAATCATCAGCATACACTATAATGAACTCTTGTCAAGAATCAGTTGGCAATTTAGTATACAAATAAAACCAAGATCACTGGCAGCAAAGAAAAAACGGTGCTGGAAAAATATCACAATGGAGCAAAGCAACAACCTTGTCCAGAACCTTCTCCCACAATGGAGGATATCTTAACACCTGAAATTCCGGCAAGCTGCTCAATCTCTCTGGGCCCCTGAGGTTAAGAAAACCTCTAACCCTAGCCTAGGTGCCCAGATTAACCAAAATGAGCATGATCGATATAGTGTGTGGCAACAGTAGGCCCTCAATAAATGGAATCTTTTATTGCAGTGATTAATATAAGAAAACAGAAATCCTAGTATTTACACTGTTTTGAAAAGATCACAATGATATTTAAATTAAAACATAACATCAGTACTTAAAAGAATAAGGCAGCTCAGTAAATACCAATGTAAAACAATCTTTAACATATAGTGTTGCTTTTGGTGCAAAAAAGGGGATTTTTAAGTGCTGAAAGCAAGAGGGGAAGCTGCATGCTCAGCCCCTGCATGGTGCCCACACAGAGCAGCTCTCAGCTCTCAGTATTTGCTGAAGGAATGAATACGGTCATATACACTAATGCAGGCACAGCAGCTCTCTGGAAGAATGTTTAAGAACACAGGAGCCATGCTTGCCTCTAGGGAGAGGCACTGGGGGTCAAAGGTGGGAGAAAGACTTAAAGTTCTGAACACTTTTTCATAACGTTTGGATTTTAAAACTAGCACACAGGTTACCTATTCAAAAAATTTTTTAAACAAAGTGAACAAAAATAACCCTTGTTTTTCCCAACTGTCCTTTGTAATTGCTTCACACATACACACACAAAAAAGGAATGTTCAGGGAGGGAGCTACCCACCTCGATTGAATTCCTGGTTAATTCAGGCGGAGAGACAGAGGGGGGCAGACAGACACAGGAACCCAGATCTAAACTGCTCCCAAGGCATACCAGGGAATACTTTAAATTCTTAAAAAAATTTTCTTTTTACATTTTCTCTTAAAAAAAACAAGACATTTTTCAGTAAATTAAGCTCCAGTTAACTGAATCTTTACTGTAAACTTCCTTCTAGTCACATAACAGTAAATCCTTGATGATTTTCAGGACTTTTGTGCCCAGGCCTCTTTTTCAGCCTGAATTTCCTGATCTAGCCCTTTAAGTATCTTGGTGAGTTTTACAACCTTTAACTTAGAGAAAGTTCTAGATTTAGCCAACTTGATCCCCACCCCACCTCCCTCTCTCTCCATTAGCCCCACTATTCCAGAGCTGGCAGCACAGAAGTAGACGGTCTTAGTAAGCCTCTGTGGAAATTTACATGTTACCTACATCCAGGGCAAACCCACAAAGCCCCAAAACCTGGCAAGATTCAAAATGAATCAAGGTCTTCTTAATGTGTTAGTAGGTCAATACCATTCAAACTCTAACATGTAGTCATACATAAAGTACAATTAATTTCCAGACCTAATGGTAGGCTGTAGATTTTCAGGAAGACAGAAGGAAAATGAACTTTCCTCACTATGAGGCAAATGAAATACCACTGACTTCAAAGGCCTACCAGCTCATCTTTTACAGCACAGCTGTACTTCCCCTTGGAGGCCAGAGGCAACAGGAGTGGGCCCCACAGACACAGCCCATGCCAGGAAGTAAAGGAAGGTGGCTGCGGCTGCAGCAACTGTAAAAGCTGTCCTCCTACCTCCCACTTTCTAAGGTCCAGTCCATCAGGATGAGACATGACAGCACAGCCCAGCACTGCCCGTAAACTCATCCTCCCTCTCTGGTCACAACACAGCAGGAGCACAGCACATACAAAGGAAACAAAGGCTGCTTCACAGATCCTTCTAGATATTCCACCCACCTTACCACAAATGTTGACTATTACCATCAGGAGTTGGCTATGACAATTATTATTCAACTTTGGTTGCCCTGAAAAGCTCACACAGACTAAATAAACTCCATGTGTAAAAGAAAGTCAAATCCAAGTGAATGGTGTCATCAGATCCTTTTCAGCCCTGTGAACAAGCAGACAGTCTAGCAGAAATGACTTACTTGAGCTGTATCATGTGACCCACTTGAACATATCAGCAACACGAATGGTATAGTTCTTGGGCATTTGTGAATGTCACATCCTGGGCTTTAAGTACTCCATCTGTGTAGGTAGTTGGTAATTTTGCTGCAGGACAACTTTTAACTGCAAGTTCTAAGCAACTATATAGGAGAGAGCTTGAATCTAGGAGTGGTTCCAATGCTTTCAACCTTTAGCGCATAGAAAGTAACTTTTTAAAGTTCTGGAGTAAAATCACTTTACTAGATAGTGGTTTGCTGACATTCTAGTTCTGATTTTAGCAACATACATTTAAATAGCTTTACAAGTGGCTTCCAACCTTTATTCATAGACTTAGCAAGTCTTAAAGAAGTTACTTAATTTGTTTTATTCTATAGCAGTCTAAATGGGGAAAAGTTCATGCTATAATCATAGAACTTAGTGGGAGCACCAACGGTCTTGAAATACGACATTCCTCATGTCAAACATCTATATGTTTTTTCCAATTTTTAAATTGTGGTAAAATATACATTCGATTTACTATCTTTACCATGTGTACAGTTAAGTGTGCAGTTTGGTGGTATTAAGTGTATTTCCATTGTTGTGAAACTATCATCACCATCTTTATCTCCAGGACTCTTTTTATCTTATTAAGCTGAAAATCTGTCCCCATTAAATACTAACTCCCCATTCTCCCCTCCCAACTCCTGGCAAATATCCATCCATTTTCAGTCTCTGAATTTGACTCTAGGGACCTCACAGTTGAATCATACAGTATTTGTCCTTTTGTGACTGGCTTATTTAATTCAGTGTAATATCCTCAAGGTTTATCCATATGGCAGCATGTGTTAGCATCTCCTTTATAAAGGCTAAATAATATTCCATCGTATGTAAATACAATGTTTTGCTTATCCATCCATCCATCAAAAACATCTATATATTTTTAGTCATTTGGAAAAGGATTCCTATCTAAGACAGCTCAATGCTCAATGATAAACTTGATAAACTGCCAGCTCCACAGAAACACTAAGATTTTTCATCTGCTAAATTAAGGTAAGTTATCTGGTCTGCATCTAACTAACTGTATTTTGCTGAAAAGCAAAAAAGCCACTGAAACCTCTGCAAAATGTCCATAAGTGACACGACATGAAGACTAGTACAGACTTAAGTCTCCTTAACGCTTATGGCCTGAACCCAGAATTTTCAAGAGCATCATCTAAAAGTCAAAATCATTAGAAAGAAAACAATTTACAATGAACCAGTATCTCAGCAGAAACACAATCTGTAAGACCAAAGGACTGGATACATGGAAAATAGAAGATAGCATAATACCAAAACATAACATAATACCAATACTTCTATACTGAATTTAGAATGCAAGTGAAACAAGGAAAAAAAGTGAACTTTTGCAAAATTTCTTCTAACAATCTAAAATTCAGCTTGAAACAATCATGGCTCAGGTAAAAGAAAAAAAAAAAAACCTTTAGTAAAATGACAGCATCACCATGTAGTAATCAGGACTGTGTAACCCCAAGCCTGGAGGCAAAGTTAAGGAAACAGCCTTTGACCCAGATGGAATGCTGGCTCCCCAGTTACGTGGCCTTGGGCAGGTTACTCAACAACTCTGAGCCTCTTTTCTCCCCATAACATTGGTGTAGTAGTGTCTAATGAGGGCTTCTGTGGAGACGATAGAAGATAGTATCAGTTGCTCATTACCAACATCAACTGCACAGCAAAGGTTAATCTTTGAGAGTATGCCAGATGGACAAAGAGTAAAGCTGGCCGTCAGTCCTCTACCCGAGGGTTATTCAGCCTCAGCACTGTTGACATTTGGGGCCGGATAATTTCTGTTGGGGGAAGGAGGCGGCTGTCTGGGCTGTAGGGTGTTTAGCAGTATTGCTGCCCTCTACCCACTAGCTGCCAGTAGTACCACCACCACCCAGCCAATGAAAAATGTGTCCAGACATTACCAAATGTCCCTCCAAAAGTGTTCCTAAAATACCCATTTCAAGCCACTATCCTCAGCATCCTTGGAGCATCGCATGCCTCTGGCCTACTCTTTCCACATGAAAGGTTTTGTATTATCCAGAGTTGGCATGCTGCCACTGTCTCTGCAAAGTGCTCCACACCCCTTCTGGCTCACACTGACCTCCCAGGCCTTCCTTTATTGTTTCACCATCAGCGCCTGGGCTACTATGACACTCAAAGAAAGGAGTGCTAGCCAACATGAGACGTGTGAATATGTCATAACATACATGGAGATCCCAATTTCACTGTGGATGCAATACAGACTCATGCAAAACTAAAGGCAAGGACTGTCCTTGGGCAGGACAAGATTCCCTGCCAGCTGTAGAGGACAGTGAGATCATGGGGGAGACTGGGCTGGCTACCAGGGCTCTCCTGGAAGGGAAAATCAGCAAGAGGGACATAGGCATCAGTATGAGAGCCAGACTCGCCAAGAGACTGCCTGAAAAAAAGACTGGTGGAACTAATAAGCAATTACAGCAACGTTTCAAAATACACAGTTAACATGCAAAAGTCAAACACTTTCCTATACACCAGCTAAGAACAAGTAGAAACTGAAATTAAAAACATATTACCATTTACATTAACAACCAAAAAATTACTTAGGTATAAATGTAACAAAATATGTACAAGATCTATAAGAGGAAAACAACATAACTCTAATGAAAAGCTATCAAAGAAGAACTAAATAAATGGAGAGACATTCTATGTCTTGGGATAGGAAGCCTCAGTATTGTTAAAACGCCAGTTCTTCCTTACTTGATCTGTAGATTCAACACAATCCCAATCAAAATCCCAGCAAGTTATTTTGTATCAACAAACTGATTCTAAAGTTTATAAGGAGAGGCCAAAGACCCAGAATAGCCAACACAATAGTGAAGGAGAAGAACAAAGTCCCAAGGACTGACATTCCCCAACTTCAAGACTAAAGTAATTAAGACAGTGTGGTACTGGCAAAAGAATGGGCACATCAATGGAACAGAGCGCAGGGCCCACAAATAGGCCCTAAGTGTAGTCAAGAGGCACATAAATAGGTAAAAAATAGGCACATATAGTCAAGTGATCTTAGCAAAGAGCAAAGGAAATTCAACAGAGAAAGGACAGCCTTTTCAATTAATGGTGCTAAATGGATCATACACCTTAATGTAAATAGCAAAACTATAAATCTAGAAGATAACATAGAAGATAACATACGGTTTGGCATTTTAGATACACCACCAAAAGCACAGTCTATAAAGAAATAATTGGTAAGTGGAACTTCATTTAAATTTAGTTCTGACAGAGCTGCTAAAAACACTATCAAGAGAATAAAAAGTGGAAGAAAGTGCTTGCAGAAGACCTTTCTGATAAAGGACTACTATCCAAAATACACAAAGACCTCTTAAAACTCAACAGTAAGAAAATGAACAAACTGATTGAAAAATTGGCCAAAGAACCAAACACACACCTCACTGAAGAAGATATGTAGATGCCAAATAAGCACATGAAAATATGCTCCATATCATATGTCATTAGGGAATCACAAACTCACACGAGATACCACTACACACCTATCAGAATGGCCAAAATCTAGGACACTAACACCAAATGCTGGTGAGGATGTGGAACAACAGAAACTCGTAGTCACTGCAGGTGGAAATACAAAATGGTACAGCCACTTTGGAAGAGTGTTTGACAGTTTCTTACAAAATTAAACACACTCTTACCATATAATTCAGCAATTACACTCCTTGGTATTCACCCAAAGGAGTTGAAAATTTATGTCCACTCAGAAAGCTGCACATGGATGTTTATAGCAGTTTTATCGACAGTTGCCAAAACTTGGAATCAACCAAGATGTCCTTCAGTAGGTAAACAGATAAACCGGTACATCCAGACAACAGAGTATTAAGTGCTAAAATGAAATATGCTATCAAGCCATGAAAAGACATGGAAGAACTTAAATGATTATGTGAAAGGAGTTAATCTTTAAAGGCTACAGACTGTATGATTTCAACTATGTGACATTCTGAAAAAGGCAAAATATAGACAGTAAAAAAGATTAGTGGTTGTCAGGGATTAAGTGAGAGGTAGGGACAAACAGGCAGAGGACGAGGATTTGGGGGCAGAGACTCCTCTGTGTGACACTGCAGCAGCAGACCCAGGTCATTGCGTCTGTCCAAGCTCACAGCATGAACAAGACCAAGAGTGAGCCCTACCATAAACTGTGGACTGGACAATTGCAGTGTTAGTGCAGACTTCTCCATTGTAATAAATGACCACCATGGGGTGGGGATGTTCATTGTGATGGAGCATGTGGGGGCAGATGGGGTATATGGGAACTTTCTGTATGTTCTGTTCAATTTGACCGTGGACCTCAAAGCTGCTCTAAAATTAATTCTGCAAATATATCTAAGGACTTTGCTGGTCTTTTCAAGGGCTTTTCTCCCTTTTAATATTTAAACGATGCTGTTTTAAAGGGTGCATAGTTATCACCTTCCCCAGCAGTTTTCAACTGTTAGTGGGTCTGTCTCTGGGATGCACTGTGTCAACAGATGGGTGTATGTGAAACGTTAACAGTTCTCAAACCTTACTTTCATTAAACTTCATGAAATCTTCCATCTTTTGCAAGACTTGCAACTTCATTTCACAACCAATTTTGACTGTTGTCACTCAGCAATGAGAGTGGTAACAACCACCCTTGATTTGATGGGCATGGACAGAAGCGAGTGTTAAGCTGTGCCGGCTGGGCATGGACAAAATTTTCAAGTGGTCAGTTCATTAATGATAATTTTCATGTTATGATAATCTTTAGCTTTCCCTACACCACTCATAGCTGGAGGAACTCAGGCAACCAACAGTCTGATTACAAAGACCCCCACCATCCCATCAGGAGGAGAGCAAAGGGGCCAATTTAAGCAAAAATCCAGTCCTACTGTTAGGTGCTATTCTGTTGCTGGAAATACAAAGATGAACATGACATGCCCTCCAGATATTCAATCTAACGTGCCAGTCAAATAAATATGCACAGCTGTGGTAAGTGCTATGATATGAAGGTGTGTATGTATGAAGTGCTATGGAAGAAATTGATTCTGTCTGGTTCTCTTGTAGTTAGGCCTTCAAGGAGGAATTTTAAAAATAGATACTGGACTGCCAAGCAGAGTACAGAAGCAAAGAAAGACCTAGAGAATGAAAACACAAAAGCTCATTCAGGAAATGCTGGGTCCAATGTAACTAGCTCACTGTTAGTTGCTGCTGGTTAGGAGGAAGGAGTAATTTTAAAACAGTTAACACGAAAAGAACCACTCTCAAAAGGGAGACTGAGGCCCAAATTTAAAGCATGCAGACAAGTTTGGATTTTATTCTCTAGTTACAGGAAGTCACAGTAGACTTTTAAACAAACGAGTAAGGATATCTGAGAAATACCTGCAACAGAATACAGAAGGGACTAGAGGGGGGAGCTGAAAGCACAAAGATACCCACAGGTGCCTCCTGTTACAGGCCTAAGCAAGGATGGAAGGCCTACACTTCTGGCCTTGGAAGAAGCAAAAGCAATTCACCAGGGCTTGTGGGAGAAGGAGCAAGTCAGAAATGATCCCGGGGCTCTGGCCAGCTGCTGTTAATAACTGAAAGGGATGAATCAGGAAAAGCATATTCCAGTGTGGGGAGGAGCAGCAAAAGGGTTAAACGTGGGACAGACAGACCAGATGGATTGAGTTGAGGCAGTAAGGTCCAATAAACCACTACTGATGTGCCAGCACTCAGCAAAAAGTGAAGTGTCAGTAATACGGGATAGCTGGAGCCACAGTCAATGCACCTGCCTCTGGAGGGCTGCAGAATTTCAGCCGAAGGGCATCCCCTTCCCTGACTGAAGTACTGCTTTCTGAAGTTAAGCTTACCCATTTTCCCATGTCCTAAATCACTTTTTTCCTTATTAAACCTATTTCATAACTACATTTTATTCCAGAAAACAGGAATGAGAGACAAGGTATACCATATAACATTATTTTAAAAGGTCCTCCAACCAAAAGGAAAGTTGTGTCTTCCAACACTATTAGTTCCGGAAGAAACAAAACATCTTGTGCCAAATGCAAAGGTTTAACTGATGAGTGACACCAAAAACAGGCTACAAAAATGTCTGAAGACTGTATCCACGGTGTCCAAACGTTTTTATAGGCAATGGGCAAGAGGACTGCAGGAGAGGGTTACCAGAGACCTGGTATTTTGGGATCAGCAGGTAACCCCTGACCTGCAGCAAGTCACTGCCCCTTTGGGTTTTTCATTTTACAGACTGATTATTAAATGACCTAGAACGATCTTTTTCACGCTGAGAATTTTGAGGCCTAACTAAATGTGATGGTCTTGAAAAGCGTTTCATTAAAAAAAAAAAAATTTCATCAGGCAATTCAGGGATTACCTAAACCCCTCCGGTTTTCTTCTGCTTCCTACCATTTTTGCCTTTGACTGCTCGTACATGTTTCTATAAGAGAGGCCAGAGGCATAAAAAAGGAAGTGAGGCTTGGTCAATTTTGCTGCATTGGCAGCACTGGTGAAAGACTGGGCACAGAAAAAGGAATCAATGACTAAAATCGAATTTGGGGATCATCAGGGGCAGCCAGCCAGTTTCTAGATACTGCACTCAACCTGCTCAGCCAATCAAAAGAAAACTATCAGGAAAAAAAAAACCACATTTTCAAAGTCTAAACAGAAGCCAGGCCAAATGTTAAATGATTATCTCATGGAAGCAGAGTGGCAATAAAAATCAAGGGAGTCTTTTATGTTTTCCTGTTAGAATATGTACACATATGTTTTGTAATCTACGACCAAAAATTTTTAAGTTTAAAAACGGGGCGGGGGGTAATCTCTTTACCTTACTCAGTTATTTTTGGAGCCACACAGCCTAACTTTGGCTAGTAACACACCTACGTGTCTAAACATTGTTAGAGGATAACGAGCAAAAGTTACCCCTTCGACACTAACAAATGACTCAGAAAAAAAATCGAATCATGGACTCCCAAGAAACTAGAAGTGAAGTTATTTAGTGAATTTTCTTTAAGCCAGCCAAAACATCCCTCCGTTCAAGGCCCTAAACCGCAAAGGGACTTTCAAGACATATTTTAAGCTCCTGCACAAAACGTGCTTTGTGATCGGACGGTATTGTTCTCCTTAGAAAGACCGTTTTTCCCACGAAACTGGTATTTTTTCAACAGTCGACCTCTGGGAGGGCTTGGGCGGCCGCCGGGCCCCCGTTCGCGGCGTTTGGCTTGGGTTTCACAAGGGCTCGGGAGAGGGGGCTCAGGCTATCCCGCGCCCCTGGCTGCAGCGCCCCGGCCCGCCCGCAGGCCCTGCCCCACTGGCTGCGCCACCTCACCCGCTAGCGGCTGCCGCCCGGGGCGGCGCCGCCACCGACCTGATGACACTGATGTGGAACTGGTCCTCGCGAAGGCCCCGCCAGGCGCCGGGCAGAAACTCCTTGCACCACAGATAGGCCCTGTGCCGCGTCCGGGGCTCGGGAGGCTCGTCGCCCGGCGGCGGGGGCAACGCGAGCGGCGGCTGCCGACCTCCCAGTTGCTTGGGCTCGAGATCGCTGGCGGCGTCGCGCTGCTGCCCCAGGCCGGGCGCCGGGGCCGCGTTGCCACCGCCACAGCTCAGCAACAGCCCGAGCGGCGAGGGCTCCGCCTCGTCTCCGTTACAGAACTTGGTCTTCATGCCGGACAGGCAGCCGAGGAGGCGCGGGCGGACACAGCACGCGAGCGCGAAGCTCAGGGTCCGGCTAGGAGCCCCTCTCACAGAGGCCGCTCTCAAGCTAGCTGACGGGCGCGTCGAGCGCAGAACAGCGGCGGCGGCGGCGGCGGCGGCGCTCAGCTGGCTCTACTCACCGCCGCGCTCGCTCCTATACCGCCGCAGAACGAGGAGCGCCGCTCGCGTCACAGCCCGCCCCGCGCTCGCCGCTGATTGGCCCCCACCGGCGACCCGGCCCATCACAGCCGCACCGCCTTCTCCACGCCGCCTCCCCATTGGCTGCAGCACCAATCCCCCGCCTCCGGGCCCTTTGGCCGTGGGGGCGGGGCCGACGCCCGGGGTCATGCGGTTGGAGGGAGGGAAGCGAGGCGCGGGGTTTCCCCGTGAGCGGCCCGGGGACCGGGTGGGTCGGGCGCCTGGCAGCCGCGGCCCTTGGGCCTCCCGGGATTTTAGGCGAGGCTTTGGGATACGCAGCTTGGCTTGGACCCTTTGGAAGCCCAGGACATCAGAGGCCCAGGTTTGGCTGGGGGCAGACAGGAAGTGCTTGGAGGCTGGCTTCTCTTTTCGCATGACCTTGGGGCGGGCACCTCTTCCTGCAGCTCCGCGGGTGTGTTTTTATAACATTTCCCAGCTCCGGCTCTGCTCAGTGCGAGGCACAGCCACGCCCTGTCCATCCCCGAGCCGTTGGACTTAATGTCCCCGGGTCGGGAAACGAGGCCCGAAAGGGGCAGGGGCGACTGGCCAGCGGCACGGCCTGAGCAACCCTCGAACCTTCGGCGGGGCGGGGGTTGGGGGTGTGGGCTCAGTTTCCCTGTCCGTGGTGCTGAGGACACCGGGGCCTCGCGGCTCGACCGGCCGCCGTAGCGGCCGGAACGCTAGCCTAAGGTGAGCGCCACGGGGTCGCTGGCTTTGTGGACACCGCCCCGCCCGCCCCCGCGCAAGAGGAGCCGCGTGACCGTGACTAACGCACCTTTGCCCGCGAAGGGGGGGCGAGGGCCCCTTCTGCCCTTACCACACACCGCCCCATGTCCCTCACTCCTCTTTGACCCTGCCTCCCCATCCTTTCTGAAAGCAAGTGGGCTCCAGATAAATAAAAATTACAGATCCTGTTTCACCGGACGTGAGCTGGGACAAGAGGTTTCCCTGGCTGCTTAGCTAATGCAGCACCTGGCGCACAGGAAATGGCTTCTGTGTGGGAATTTCACTGTCTGCCGGAAGCAAAAATCTTTTCAGATAACGTGTACTTGACTGAACTTGCTTCAAGAAAAATGTTGTTTTTAAAAAGGATTATAATGAAAGGGGGCTTTTGATAAGCCAGCTGTGGAGCTGGGCCTGGACATTGAACTGGAGGGAGCTGAGAACCACTAAAGCAGTTAGGAGCCAGGAGAGGTGGGAGTCCCCTTGGATGTTTGGAAAGCTGAGAAATCAAGGTCTCCGGTCAGGCCGTTTAGATAAGGTAACCAAGGACTTTGTCTAAAAATATCCTGCAGGGAGGTGGAGTGAGTACATGGCCTGCCCAGGGGACAGACCCTTTGTCCCACTGTGCGCTGGCACCAGCATGGTAATCTCAGAGGAATGCAGGAAACCTGGCCACGAAGGGCCACTAGAAGTAAGGGTTGGGCCTCTATCATTAGAAAAAACTCTGGTGCCCGCCGGTTTGGACTTAACGCTCGAGCACCTTTATGGGATGGCAGTTCCCTGTGGGAGTGAAAGGTTGCCCCATTAAAAATGTTGGAAAAGTCTTATCTGTTATCGTTTGTGTTTATTAGGTGTGGAGACAGTCCTGCTGAGGACCCTCGGCTACGGTGAAGGGCAAAGCAGGTGTCCTAGCTCCTTTGTGTGAAAGGCATCACATCCATAGGGATACAAGACCCTCCCCTATAGTCAAAACTAAGATCCTGAAGGTGGCTCTCATCAGCCCAGCCTTGGCTTGGCCAATCAGGGCCCACTCACTGCTGAGGCAAAACCACTAGGCTGAGACTGAAGAAACCTGGCACACAGTGATGCTAAAATAATAGGTTTTACATGAAAAGAGAATTCTCTCCAGGGAAGTGGGGGAGCCCTGCCATGGGTGTGTGAGCGTGACTTTGAAAGGTTGCAAAGGCATTCATTTACCAGGCAATCAAGACTGCTTACCTCTGCATTGGGCATAATAATACCACTTCCCAGAGTCATCTGTAAGGATGTGTAATGAAGGCAAGGCCTGGCAAAGTGGGTGCTCAGGAAGAGTGCCAGCTGTCTCGCTCTCCAAAAGGAGAAACTCAGAGCGATAAATATGCTCATGACCCTTGAACCCCATTCCCAAGACTCTCCCAAGAAGTCATCTGAAGCAGAAAGCCCAGGCATAAAAATACTGCCAGAAAGCCGGAAATAACCTAAATGTTTGTCCAGCACCCTGGACTGGGCTATAAAGGATGCTGGGCCCACGTCTTGGTATATCAGGCAAAAGTTAAACATGACCAGGCTGACAGTGGTAGAAGAGGTCGTTTTCCACACATTTCTCAAGTGTCTTTAGTGTGCACCATACCTGGCTCCTGCTGTGATCTAGAATAACAACACAGTCCACCTGACAGCCACCCCACCCTTGTTTGTTCATTGTGTAATGTCCAACTACCCACCAGACTGGAACCTGCAGGAGACTGGGGACCTTGAATGCTTTGTTTTCTATCAAAGTGCCCCACAGGCCCTGGTGTTTGTAGACACTCAGAAGTATTTGCTGAATGAAGTCCTGGCTCAGCACTTGCTAACAGAATGACTGGGCTGAGCTTCAGTTTCTTCATCTGTAAAAAAGGGAGTACAGTCCCCAGGGCACAGGGTTTTTGTGAGGGGCGAATGAGAAGATGTATGCGAAGCGTACAGCAGCAGGCAGCATCCCCATATTGCTGTTCCGAGCAGTACACACCACATGGCTGCAATGGCTGATAATTCCATAATGAATAATGCACACACTTCTAAAGCAACTCAGTCCAGGAAGACAGTGTTGTGTAAGAGAAGAATTCAAAGTGGGATGTACGTTCTTACCACCAAAATGTTGACATCTGTACGCAGGTGGACGGGGCTTGGAGAGAAATTTGCTACAATTTGTACTAAGAGAGTGTTCCAACTACAAAAGCTTTTCTTCTGAGACAAAAAATTACCAAAAGCCCTTAGATTGATGCTGAATTCAGAGACCTTGCCAAAAGCTCTTTGATTGTGAATTCTGATAGAATTCTGAAGAGGGTGTGGATAAGGGCCTTAGAGGGCATGGGTGGGGAAGATTGGGAGGTCCCTGTCAGTCCCTGGCATTCCTGCAGGCTGGTTACTCTGGTCTGGCTTGAGGTTGGCCAGGGGAGTCTCCAAGGCCTTGGAGACCAGGGGGCCTCCCCAAGGGCACAGAGGGGTCCACCTATAGGCCTCAGCCCTGCCACCAACTCCAGGGGGAAGATCTGTCCTGAGGAAGGGCTTTGTGAGTCTACCTTCCCCCGAATGGGGTGACCACTTGTCATGCACTTGGCAGGAGCAGGCCCTGTGCTAAGCCTTTACCTGTATCCAGTATCTTCAAACTACTGTAACCAGCAGTGAGGGCAATATGACTAGCACTTCCTCTCCCAGGTGGGAAGGCTGAACTTCACCCAGAGATGAAACCATTTGTCCAAAGCAGGCATCTAGGAAGTCAGAACCCAGGGACCCACCCAGGACTCCTTCCTCTGAATGTACAGGGCCTTGTCCTTTTGCACCAAAAGGACCTTTGGCTTGGGAAGCACTGGAGACTGGGTACAGTGGGGGTTCCTTAGAGGGCTGGAGAAGCAGTCCTGGCTGGGCTGTGCTCACACCCCCTCCCAGGTTGCATGTGGGACCAGGTGCTCCTACTTCAGTTGTGAGCCTTAAAATATTGATGTGAGTGCAGAGAGGCTAACAGGTGAAATCCTATATGTTCAAGTTTGGGTTACAGACCTCGCCAGCAGAGTGACTTGGAGCTGGGCCCCTTCACAGAGTGTCTAGGTTTGGCCCCACCCCAGGATGCCTTATCAGCTAGTTAGAGAATAGACTGGCTCAGCAGCTTCCTGGAGGGCTCTCAGCCCAAGTGCGGCCTTACTTGGTGGCATCCTTCCACCATACAGCCTCAGTGACTTGGAACCACAGGCCGGGGCTAGGGCCCAGAGGGTTTAATGAGAGATGTTGACTTGAACACCCCTATGTCCAGGTACATAGGACACCCCACTTTGTAGCAATTCTGAGTTTATATTTTTTAATATATGTGCATGTGTATTTTATATAGATGTGTGTGTATATATATAATTAAGCATGAAAACCTGTGTTTGGAGCTTGTGCCTCTACCTATTGTGTGACCTTCAACAAGACATTTACCTCTCTAAGCCAGATGAAGACAATCATTTCTGCCCTACAGGTTTGTTGTGGGGAGTCACTGAAACCAGTAGGGAAAGGGCTGGGCAGAGTCAGAGCCCCACAGAGGGTAGCTGTGCCTTTCTGTGGGTTGTTAGCTAGATTCCCAGAGGCTGGCAGAGAGCAGCCATCACCTACTAGGAAGGGTGGCCCTGCAGCAACTCATCCCAAGTACCACTGGGACAGCAAAGCCTGCAGGAGCTCTGGCAGTGCAAGGCCTCCCAGAGGCCTACCAGGGCCTGGGGCCTTTTCCATTCTTTGAGGCACTTTAAAAAAATGAGGAAATACCTCAACAAGATTGTCAAAATTGGGGCATATTTGGAACACTTAAACTGAACCAACTGATGCATGTAACACACATGTAGTAGTTCACGTATGAGATAATTTTACTATTTACAAGCTAATAGTGGGAAGAGGTATGCTATAAAGAACATTTTCCATGCCTGACCACATATGTCTGTGACAGTCTTATTTTCCTTACTTAGAGGTGACATCAGCAAACTAAATCTGCAGCCATAGGGGCATATGAGGCCCTCTAGGGGCCTTTATGGTAGACCCTGAGCAATGGCTCTCCATCTAGTAGAAGTGTCCATCTACTAGGACCCTGGAGTGCATTTCTTGTGCCACCATAGCCTGTGCTTAAAGCAGACCTTCCAAACTCACTTTCCAAATTCAGTGAAAATCTGTCTGTGTTTTTAGGCCCTATATGCATCACTTTGTAACACAGTAAGTGCATTTTAAAAAGACCCCAGTTGCAATTGAAGACACACCATGGGAATGAGACTCCACCCCACTAGGCTTCTCTCTCCTCAGCCCTTGGCCCTGTGGGCTGCACTTGTGCCAGGTGGCTTTAGGCTCTCCTTTCTGTGGACAGCCATCAGCAACACCCAAGGATCCCTCGTGCAGATGAGAAGCTGAAATCCAGAGCTCAAGCAGGAGTCAGTGGCTCTCCTTACCCAGGAGGCTGGCTGCTGCTGGGCCATCCCCACTCCCCATGCCCTCAACCCAGGACCTGGCCGCCGCTTCCCAGAAGGGGCTCTCCTCCTAGGGGCACTTGCGATCTCTAGTCTGGATGCCCCTAGCCCTGTCCCCAACCCTCTTAGGTGACCCAAGTGGCAACAGGGAGCTGGCAGCCCCTAACATCACCCAGGCCTGAAGAAGCCACTCAGGTCTGTGGCCACACCACCCCCAGTGACCCTGTGAGACCTTTGCTGGTCCCAGAGCTTGTCAGAACCCACCTAACCAACCGGGCAGGGAAACGAAGAAGGGGGAAGGCAACCTTGGAAGATCCTCTGGGTCTTGGGAGTATGTGGCCCAGACCCTCCTCCCCCACTCCCCAAGCACCGCAGCCTAGTCCAAATTCCAAGGCCATTTACTGTCTGAGGTAAGGAATCCAGCCCAACGGGATTCTTGCGCCTCTCCCTTCAGTGAAACAGGGCGCAGGGGCCCAGTGGCAGGTGGAGGAGAAGGAGGCGGGGACACCTAGCCGCCCGCTGAGGGGGACAGGGGTGCAGCCTGTGCGGGGAGCGTCCCCAGGTTCCTCCCCTGCAGGGCCTCTGGGGAGCGTCCGGCTGGACCACAGCCCCAGCGTGGGGAGCCGCTGACTGCCCTACCGTGTTCCTCCCACAGGCTCAAGTGGGCTGGCTTCGCCATTAGAGCTTACATTTACCATGACAAGGACGAGGGACTGCCCAGGCTGCTTCAACTGCTAGGCCAGGGGAGGGAGGCAGTGGGCCTAGGCAGGCAGCCTGTGCCAGGCAAAGGTTCCCCATCCCTCAGGCAGCACTAATCTGGCTGCAGCCTACAGGCCAGCAGACCCTCCGGAGTAGCCAAACCTCCCCAGAGCCACACCCTTGGGTCCCCTGCCCCTCCGCTGTGGTGAGACCCCCACAGCTCCTGTCCTGGCCACCTCCATGCACCGTGGTGCAGAACCACTCCATCCTCCTTCCTCCTCCAGGGCCTGCCCACTGTGGGTGCTCAGGGAACTTTGAAGGAATGAATGAATGAATGCACTGAAGGTGCCTGAGGAGGTGGCCCACTGCAGTGAGTTTTAATCCCCATCCCACCCCTTATTCACTATTTGGCGCTGGACAGGGGATGATTCTCTCTGTGCCTCTGTTCCTTGCCTGTAAAATGGGGACAATATGAGCCCCTACCTCACATATTTGTTAGGAGAATTAAATGGGTGAATAGTTACAAAGAGCTTGGATCAGAGGCTGGCACACAGCCAGAGTGTCAAGAGAAAGGATACTGTGTTCCAGGCCATTGTCATCACATCTACCTGCATGACCCCTGCAACACCTGGCCTCTGTGCCTTTGACCGCTTACCTGTACCTTCTTTCCTTCCTCAATGCCAGCCCCCATACCCACCACTTTCTCACCCCCAGAAACAGCCCCGCCCTGGGATTTGTCTGGGACCATCCCTCCTTGGGTCCTGTCTGGCCCTGGGTTTCAGCCCCGGGCAAGCTCACTATTGATCCAATGTGACCAAAGAAATGACAGTAGAATGTTCTTGGGGTGAAAGGGTTATACCCAACTTTATTTCCACAGTGGCAGGTCAATCACTAAAATCCTGTTCACTCAGAGCAAGTCTGCATGCAGCAAGCCGGTCTCTGCCTCTGGGCCTCTCTACCTGCATAGCCTTCCTCTGGGTCTCTCTGCCCACACAGCCGTCCTCTGGGCCTCTGTCCTCTGCTCTGCTCTCCTGCAGCCTTGCAGCCGTGCCACCCTGTCACACAGAGCCCTGGGCAGGGCTGTTTATATAGAGTCAATAACAATGCATTGCCCACACGTGTGTAGTGAGCTAGCCAACCAGGGCCAGGTGAGAATCCTGGCCACAGGAACCTTCATTTTATCCACAGGTCCACCAGCTCCCATCCTCTGAGCTTAGGGCTCTGAGCCAGGACTCTCTATTCACCCTCTTTCTTATGGCCAGCCTTCACCTCCTTCTACCCTCCATGTAGATTTCACCCCCTCACAACAGGGGTTAAGAGGATTCCTCTCCCTCTTGGCAGAGACACTCTTGAGTACTTCCACTGTCGGGAGCACTTCTCTTCCACGGGCACATAGGAAGACCACATTTCCCAGCCCCACTCCCCTGTAGTGGGATAGGACCACATGACTCCTCCTTTCTAGGTCACTTCTCCTGGAACAGCCTCTCTTCCTTCCTTCTTCTCTTGTCTCTGATCAGCAGCAAAGGATTCAAAGGAGCCAAGAGAAGAAGCCAGGGCAGAGGTGCTTGTTCCAAGGTGCCTGGATCCCTGCATCACCCCATGGAAGGCTACCTGCCCACCACGTGAACAGACTAAGACATGAAGAGAGGAAAATATGTCCCTTCCCAGCCAAGGAAGTTAAATATCTGGTATGCCTTCCCCTAGGGACTGTATGAGCCCGAAGCAAAGCTTTATGGTGTTCAACTGCTGTGATCTAGGGCCTATTTGTAAAAGCAGTTGGCTTATCCTAGCATATCACTCCCTTCCCCTATTGTATTCAACTGGCAAACCCCCACCCTAGGTGAACCCAGCTCCTTTTTACCTGCCCTTCTCAACTGCCACTGAAAAACTGAATGTTCCTGAAGAATCTGCTATAGCTAGTTCATCTGGTTTTACTTAAATTCCTGAACATGAGCCAAGGAGAACCCGCACACGGTCCTATTGCCTGTGCCAGGAAGCTGTTTTTTCTCATCTGAGATGACCCACATGAACATCTTAACCATGTAAGTGTGCAGTTCAGTAGGTTAAGTAAATTGACATCGCTGTACAGCCAGCCTTCAGCAGGCTTTTCAGCTGAACTCTGTCCCCATTTACCAACAACTTCCCATTCCCCACCCCTCCAGCCCCTGGGAACCCCCCGCTCAGTCTACTTTGTGTCTATAGGAATTCTACTCCAGGGACTTCCTGTAAAAGGCAACAAAGAACACTTGTTCTTCTGTGTCCAGTCTATTTCACTGAGCATAATGTCCTCAAGGTTCATCCATGTTGTAGCATGTGTCAGAATTTGATTCCTTTTTAAGACTGAATAAATAGTCTATTTTGTTTGTTTATTCTGCCATTGTTTGTTTCCATCTTTTAGCTATTGTGAATAATACTGCTAGGAACATGGGTGCACAAATACCCGTTCAAGTCCCTACTTTCAGTTCTTTTGTGGTTGGGGGTGCACCCCAGAGTGGAACTCCTGGAGCAAATGGTAATTCTGTATTTCATTTTGTGAGGAACTGCATACTGTTTTCCACAATGGCTGGACTGTTTTCCAGTCCCACAGTGCACAAGCGTTCCAGTTTCTCTACATCCTCAACAACACTTACTGTTTTCTATTTTGTTTATTTTTTTGTAATAGGCTCCTAACGGGTGTGAAGTGGTATCTCCTTGCAGTTTCAGTTTGCAGTTCCCTAATGATTAGTGATGTTGAGCACCCTTTCATGTGCTCACTGGCCATTTGCATATCATTTAAAGCTTTTCGTAGAAGTAAACATCGGCATAACACAGTACCCTTGTCTCTTTCTCCACTGCCTTCTCCCAAATTTCATCTTAAGTGATGTTTGTGATGAGGGTCTTCCCCTTTCTCTGCTGACCTTTTCCAAGCCTTTGGGTGGGGGGCCCTCACCACCCTTGCTCATACTCTGGGGCTCAGGTACTTTGCCTGTGTTCTGCTTCCTTCGGTCCCTCCCACCATTTCTTCTTCCAGGGAGTGGAGCCACATTTCCAGGACTGAGCTCTGATCCCCACATCCTGAAAGCCCTGCCGACCTCAGAAACCACCCACTGGCCAGATCCCTTAGGAGCTGCCTTGTCACTTGCGGCACCATTCTTTCCGCCCCTGGGGGCTCTTGGTGACCACAGCGCTGCCTTACAGAGAGGCTGGCAGCAGCTTTGACCAGAATGTATGGTCTTCCCCTTCTCCGTTCTCCAACTGGTACCTGGTTCTGCCTGGGGCTCCTTTGAGGGGGTGCAGCTATCCTTTCCTTCTCCCACCCATGTCCCTGCTCATATCTCCATTGCCTCCCTTCTCCAAAGAAAGAAATTCCAATCTTATAAAAGACAAATCTCCATTTTTATTCAAAATGGATATTTTTGCTCGATCAAAATACTTAATAGGAGCTCACTGCAGAAAAGTTGGGAAATATGAAAAAGCAAAAGAAAAATTCCTACCAGGCAGAGATCACTGTGACCATGTGGATTTGCTGCATTTCCTCCTAATCTCTCTGGGTCTATGGCTTTTGGATATTTGTATCCTGTCTTTTTTTTTTTTCCTTAAAATTATACTGTGGTACCAACACATGTAGATTAATGTATGTATCAAGGGATGGACAGATGGATAGATATATAAGGCAGCTACAGTAATAGTAGAATGTTAATTGAGGCATCCAGCTGGAGCCTGTATGAGAGTCACTGAAAAATTCTTTCAGATTTTCTGTAATTGTTACAGGACCCCCCCAAATATCAGGGTCTTGAGTTTCAATGTTATAGAAATGAACACTGAACTCGAAAGCAAGCAAGCAAACAGGCAGAGCTCATCAGAGATAGCTTGGACACAAGGGAACTAACAGGAACGAGAGGTCAGGCTGCCCAGAAAGGTGACTCAGTGGGGTCTTTGAAGGTCCAGGGGTTCGGAGGTGTGACAATGATCGATTTTTTTTTGATGATTTCATGCCACTATGTCTCTGGGTGAGGCACTACTTCGACGTTTAACAGACATCAGTTTATAATCTCACAGTCTGTTAGTCGAAAGGTTTCTTTTGATGCCTGAGAACACAGGCTTTCAGGGAAAAAAAATTAATAATAAATCGTCACAGGTCAAGTTAACCTAAAACTTGCGCGTGATCAGGTGCTACTCTAAGAATACGTTTTTGAGTTCTGTACACATCCCAAGGTGGAAGCTCTTCCCAAAATGGGGACCCCCTTGTTCAATCCCTGCCTGCTTCATTGGTATGAAATTTTTCATAACAAAGTATGGAAAAGCAATTGGATTATGACCGTATACATATCTTAAGAACCAGTAATCGCATTCCTGGAGTTAGACCTGAAAGAATGAGCACTTATGTCCGCCAACAGACATGCGAACCACGCCCAGGCAACGCCAGGAGAACGTGTAAACAGGCCAATACATTCACAGCGAGGACCACCACCGTCAGTGAAGAGAGCACACACCACGGGGCAGGGGTCATCACGGACGTGACTCGGAGCGCGAGGACACAGACGAGCACACACTGCTTGACCTGTTTATATGACGCTCCAGAACAACAGAACTAATTGATGGGGTTTGAAGTCAGGATAACGGTTTCCTCTGGGGAAGTGTCGTTTGGGAGAGGGCACTTGGGGGCCTTCTGGGGCTGGGAAGGTCTTGAGCTGGGTGGTAGACGTGTATAACTTGTCCATAATAATTGAGTTATATGTTAAAATTTGTGGATTTTTGAATTATGCTTCAAATGAAACATTTATCACGAGCATTCTCCCAGCTGATTTGATGTCCTCTGAAGATACCACCTTGCGTGGCCACATTATCTCCGGGCTCACTCTCACTCGTCCACACATCTTCCCCCAGAACTGATGGGGAGGCCACAGCCCTTAGGCACTGGCTGCTCCAGGTGGCTCTCTGGGTTGCAGACAACCGTCACTTATTCAGGTTGACTCAAGAAACCAAAGAATGTATTGGGAGTCTCTCAGGGAAGGGTAGGAAACCTGGGTTGGAGAGGAGGAGAAGCTGAGGAGTCTTCAGGGGTTCCCTAGGCTGCTCCTGGGGCCACTGTGGCCACCGCTGACACATGGATGCCACCAAGGACAGTGTCGCTGTGGAATGCTACAGCCAGCCACCAGAAGAGTTCCCGGTGGTCCCTGATCGTTTGGGGAGGAATGCAAGACTTGAGTCTACAGGCTGGCGAGTGGGGGGAAGGTTCTGGTCCCCACTCCCTCAAGGCCTCCACAATGGGGAATGCCACACTGCAGAAGGCACAGACTCAACACCAGGCAGCTAAACAAAGCAGCCAGTGGCTCCTACCCAGAGAAGTGCCACACAATGCCGACAGCATCTAGTGCTCACTGAGCCCTCCTGGGTGCCAGCTCCCTGCGTGGGGCTGTCTGCACAGGTTACTACACAGAACCTTCCCATTTGCCTTGTGGGGGGTCAGCAGACAGGCACAGGCAAGCTGGCGATTGGCCCAGCAGACAGCAAGTATGCCATATTCAAGGCACTGGTGTGCGGGGGCTGTATGGCCCTCCTAGAGCCAGACAGCCTGTCTCCAGCCTGTTTCCCGGCTCTATCGCTGCCCTGTATGCAGGGGCCCAGAAGCCTGAAAACTACATTTCCCAGAGTCCCCTGCAGCAGGGTCCAGGTTAGCATCTGGCAATCACAGGTGTTTGGGTGGGATCTGGAAGGCTGGAGAGGGGCAGTGGTGGCAGAATGGCTTTGTCCGATGTGACACTTGGCCAGTGACTTCCAGGGGTCTTCTGGTAGCTCCCGTGTCTATGCTTCCTGATTTCCCAGCGCCAGGGTGCTGCCTGCCCCGTGCTCTCCAAGCTCTGTCAGTGGTTTTGTAAGCCCTTACATGCCTGAGTTCAAGCCCTACCCTCTCTGCCTGAAATCCTGTTTTCATGGCAGAGCCTTGCCTGGTCAGGAAGGCATACACTGAAGTTGTCGGGAATGCTGGCTTCAGAGCAAAATGGCCGGGGTTCAAAACCCAGCATGGTCATTCTGTGGGTCCATCCAGTCACTTAGAGCATCTCAGCCTCATTTTGCTGTTTCCTCACTCAGGACATGCAGCGGTGAGGTCTCCCTCGAGGGGTGTGGGAAGAAACCAAGAGAACACATGGAAGTTCAGCCCACTTAAGTGACAGCTGAAAATTAGTCATTATCACTGTTAGCATCACTGGTATCACATTTACCAGATGAGAAAAGTGAGGCTGGAAGAGGTGACGTCATTTGCCCCAAACCACACAGCCGGGTGGGTGGGTGTGGATTCAAACCCAGGAGTGTGAGGCTTCCGGCTCCTCGGTTTCCCCCACTGTGCCTCAGGCCTTCAGCACTCAGCGAGCCTGGGCGTGGGTCAGTGTCCCACAGAAGGTGCAGCAGGATGAAGGGAGACGGACCACTGGCCTGCCTCTGCTGTCCCCTGGGGCTGCCAAGTGGAGCAGTGGGCAGTCATGACCCTGGCCTGTCACCACCTCTTTGTCTCACCTGCGGGCCTTGCTTGCCTGTGTACTGCAGAAGGCAGGGGTCAGGGCCTGCTGTTGACAGAAGCTTGGAGCAAGGCAGTGCCCAGCCCTGCGTCACAGAGCCCTGGGTCACAGGGCAGAGCAGTGAGCAGGCTGGCCGCTGGCCTGACCTCCGGCTTCCCGATCCCATCACCATGCCTGGCTCACCTGGCACGGCAGCAGGG
Source organism: Phataginus tricuspis (assembly GCA_029783875.1). Taxonomy (NCBI): domain Eukaryota; kingdom Metazoa; phylum Chordata; class Mammalia; order Pholidota; family Manidae; genus Phataginus; species Phataginus tricuspis. Next base: position 8,163,876 of record JAQQAC010006904.1, on the reverse strand, counting down.
TATCAAAGGAGGATGTATCTGGGGCTGTGGACAAAGGCACTGGGGGTGGCCACAGGGTCCAATCCATCCTTCCCCCTCAGCGGTCTTGGCCTCTGGTGGCAAGAAGGCAGGTGGAAGCTCCAGGCTCATGTCCTACCAATGGAGAGAGAGGTCCCTTGCCTTAGGGGCCCAGCTAAAGTCCCAAAGTTGCATTTCATTGTCCCAGCTTGGCCATGTCCATCCCTAGACTGGTAACAGTGCCAGGGGCCATGCCCTCTGAGTCTTTGGACTCAGGCTGGGGTGGCTGTGGAAGCTGGTCCACCCTGAGCCATAGGGACCGAGAATAGGGAAGTGACCTTTTCCAAAGAAGGGGCCAGCCTCCAGCAAGTGGACTTGGTGAAGGACCGCAGCCCATCACCCGTTCCAGCCCTGCTGACAGTGGCTGTGCCTTCTTTCTTTCCTCCCTGGCAGTGGATACTGGGGGGACTCTGGGATGGCGCAGGGATGTGCTTGAACAGGTGACCCTCAGTGCAGGTCCAGGAAGCCACAGAGGAAGGAGTATCTCTTGGGAGGGGGAGATTCAGTCTCCTCCCTGATGCAGGTCTGCGGGCCACCCTCCATCTCGTGCACCTCCAGCAGCCGGGAGAGATGCTTAGCAAACCTCAGGCACCATGTTGAGCACAGAAACCAGTCATCTCATTTAATCCTCACCAAAGTTCCACACACCCATTTTACAGGGAAACTGAGGCTCAAAAAGGCGAAGGCTGCGGCCAGCAGCACCTGGGCCCAGGCTCAGACCCAGGCCTGTCTGATCCCGGAGCCCATGTTGACAACTGCCCTGTGAGCTCCTCTTTACTTCCTTTCTGAAATGGCTTCGACATTTTGTTCTACCAGTGCCACTGTAGTTGTAAAGCCAGGTAGTATATGGTCAGGGCATGTCTGAGGCCTCAGCCGTGTGTGCGTGCGTCCCTGTCAGACCGTAGACCACCTGAGGGCAGGGAGGGGAGTCCCTGGTGCCCAGCAAACACCCAGGAGTGAGTGACTGGGGAGTGAATGAGTGCAGCGAGTCACAGAGTGAGGGGCCTTGCAGGGCTGTAGGAGCTGGGTCAGTGGGTGGCCGAGCTGGTGGAGGAAAAGAGTCCAGTCCTCGGTAGCTCCCCACAGCCAGAGTCCAAGGTCAGCCAACCTGACCCTCTGAATCCAGTGAACATAAGGCCTCTTTGGAAGTCATTTGGCCGATAACACACCGTCATCTCACTGCCGTCTATCTGACCCAGTGCCCAGCATGCTGCCTGGCATGGTGGGGGTGGGGTTAACACCTCTCGACTCACCCCCAGGGCAGCCCGGGTATGCCTCTTCTCTGACCCAGGGCCAGATGCTCGCCCAGCTGCCCCACTGCGTCTTCCTTGTGCCACAGTCCATGGGGTACTGGGTGGCAGAGAGGGCAACTTCAGAATTGGGTGGCTCTGGATTGGAGCCCCACCTGGGCAGACAGGTGGGGAGACAGGAGGAAGGCTGCCCCCAGGGCCCTTCATCTCCCCTGCTACCACCCCTTACTCCTCTCTTGGCGGCAGCGAGGACACTCAGCGACCTTTCATGCCTCCAGCTCTGCTTCCTTCTCACCCACAGGGAAAGCAGTCAGCCCCTTAGGTCCTCATGCCTGCCCGCCCCTGCCCAGAACACATCCTGGGCCTGCTACTGGGCCTCAGTTTCCCTTTGTGGACAGGCCTCAGATTTCCTGGCTGGACAGAGGTGGATCTGGAAGGTTCCTTGAGGCTGGATGAGGCAGTGTTCTCTATCGAGCTCAGCGCTTTTGGGGCTCAGCCTCGGGGCTGTGGGGAAGTGGCAGTTTCTGTGCCTGGTGGTGGGGCGGAGGGCCTGCCAGAGGACAGCATGTTCCTGCCCGTCTGCCACACTCTGGGCGTGAAGCCGTGGCAGCGGCAGGTGGAAGTGAGAGGCTGCTCATCCTGTCCACGTCCCCCCGGTCGTCAGCCTCCCCATCCCAGACCCCAGGCCCTGCTCTCCACTTGTGGCCCTTCTCTGCTGGAGTCCCTGGGTGGGCTGGGCCCAGGTTAGGCACAGTGTCCCGCCCAGCATGGCCTCCTGGGCCTTCGCTTCCCTGGGAGGGAGGAAGAGAGACTGGCCCAAGGGCTCCCATGCCTGGTGGCAGCCTGGGGCTTTGGCTTTTTGGGGAGGCCTGAACCCTGCCCCACCGGCCTGCGAGGATAGGGTGCTGGAGGGCCTCAAGGAGAAGCGCCTTGCTCTAGGCCTGTGGCTCAACCTTGCCTCCCTGGCTTGGCTCCTGGGCCTCAAGGACCCCATGGGGCTGGAGGGCTCAGGGCCGAGCAAAGAGAAGATGGTGGTCAGAGAGCAGTTGGGGTGACACTGCGCTGAGACTTGAGGGGTGAGAAGTAGCCGCGTGACTAAGGGGTGGGTGGAGAGAGGGTCCCTGCAGAGGGAGAAGCAGGCTGGGATCTCCTAACCCAAGGGAGCCCCAGGGCTACTGGTCAGCTCCACCCCCATGCTTGAAGCCACCACGCTCGGGGCCTCCAGGGGGTCCCCAGCCCAGCCCAGTGTGGTGGAGCCCTGGTGTGACACTGTGATACTGTCCCACTCTGGGCCTCAGGGTTGCCCTCCCAGAAGTGCCAGCCCTTAGTGTTCCCAAAGGCCCAAGGGAGACACTTGGGGCCTTTACCGGCGCTCTGCGAGGCAGAGCTGACTCCTGTCAGAGGACGGGCAGGCAGCACCCCTGGCGCTCCTCCTACCCTGTTCCCTGGTCCTGGGGCTGGAGAGAGGCCAGCATCAGCCCCTTGGCGAGTGCCTGCAGCTAAGTGAACGCACCTTATCACAGGTCAGCAGCAGCTGCCTCCTGGCCTGGCAGCTGGCTGACTTTTTTTTTTTGCATCACGGTTTTATTTTGAAATCACAAGCAACTCAAAGTGACCGTAGTTGAGGCCTCTGTTGAGATTTTTCAGCAGAGCTGCCCAGTTTTATGATTAAACAGTACTACATTTTTCAATGAACTAACTGTCAGGATCCTCTTCAAAGAAGAAAAGTGTTGCTTCCATCTGGGCTTTTCTTAGACTAGAAACATACTGCAGAAAACTCTACTTTAAACATCAACATCCCCATCCAGTCTTCTCAGAGCTGCAGGCTTGTCCCTGCCTATTATCCCTTTTTAAACGTTCTAGATTGGCCACACTGACCTTCTCACCATCCTTCCTGGAGGACATCCTGATCTCCCTTGCCTCCAGGACTTCGCATATGTCAGCTGCCTATCTGCCCTTCGGTTTATGAACTCCTATTCATGCCTCAGAACCCTTCTTAATCTCACCTCCTCCTTGAAGCCTGACTCGATTCCTCAGCAGAAGTGGCCCCTCCTCTGTCCTCCTCAGAGCTTCTCACATACATCCATTCGAGCATTTATCCCGCCTTCTTGCTAGTTCTGTATCTGCCATTTTTGAGCAAAGGCCTGCGTTGGTGTCACTCCTGTAGCCCCTGTGGCTGTGAGTGTCCAGCACCGATTTGGTGCTCTAGTAAGGAAGGCTGTCAAGGGAGCAGATGAATCCAGAGACCCCTGTGGAAGTAGGAAAGGAACAGGGACAGAGCAGCCCCTTCTGTTTAGCTGACAAAGAGGCACTGGCCTGAGGAAGAACTGGAGTCGGTTTGTGTCCACGTCAACGGTGGAGATCCTCCAGTGGCCTTGCATTTTTGAAGGTGGGATGGAGAAGGTCCTGATTAAGGCTGTTTGACCAGGGGACAGTTGGAGAGGGCAGAGGGAAGAGGAGAAAGAGGAGGCCCATGGGGTCGGGGGTGCCATGCCCAGGCTGTTGAGGTGGTGCACTGGTGCCAGCCAGCACCGACCACAGCCACGGGCGCTGGGCCCCAAGTGAAGGCCCAGCCAGCACCCTCACTTAGTCCCACCAGCCCAGTGAAGGGCTCGTACCACCTGTTTACAGGTGAGAAAACAGAGTAGGGAGAGGAAGTGTTTTGTCCCCACTCCCATAGCAAGGGACGGCAAAAGAGGGTACTGCTCAGCCCGCTGTGGGCGGCATGGCCCAGCCCCAGGCAGCCAGCGCCAGGCGCCGCCCCGGGCTGGGCCTCTCCCCGCGTCAGCTCTGGTCCCTGGAGGCTGGCAAGGCTCAGTCCTTTACTCCAAGAAGAAAGATGTAGTTTGACTGGCAAGAGGAGGAAATAAATATCGATCTGTTTGATTTGTAGGAGAGTGACCCTGAGAAGGGCTTCCTCCAACCAGCCAGGGGCTGGGAGTGAGACAAACGGCCACCTGTGCGTTCCTGGCCACTTCCCATCAGCAGTCGACTCACTACCCCCAACAAGGAGGCGTCACAGCATCAAAATGCCCGACCTGCTGTCCGTCGTGAAATACACAACAGAGGAGCATGTAACTTGGTTCACAGCGTCCTGTCCATAGGCTGCTGCTTCCGGTCAGATGGCTACAGCTGGCATTTGTCCCAAGGAGAACCACAGTTACACTTTAGGGGATAAACAAGAAACCTGCTGGTCAAATACAGTCCCTCCTTTGCACCTGGATTACGTTTCTGTAAAGTCACTGTTAGAAGAGTGGAGTGGGCAGTTCTCCAGGCTGGAGGGAACCTTGGACTTTTCCCTGTTGTCCCAAGGCATCTTTGTGTTTGAGTCACTTTTTTAGATAAAGACAAGGCCACACCCCTTGGGGCCCCGCAAATACACAAGGCATCTTGCCCACTTTCAAGCTCCCGGAGTATATTTGTCTAGTGGGGGTGGGCCACCCTGTTTATCTGCATGATAACCTTTGGACAAAGTTCTGGCTTCACATGACTGCGTGGAAATGAGGGTAAAACATGATGATTGCTACGTGTCACCCAAGAGAATTCTTAGGAGACAAAGAATTTGAAAAATAGCCTGGCCAAGACAGGGCTCGTGACTTGGGCCAGCCCCAGTGACCCTCTCTGTGGCCCTCGAGGCGCTATCCAGCAGAGCCAGGGCCTGGCACCTGGCTCCACTGCCACCCACCGTGTGGCCTCAGGCAGGCTGACTCACTCTTTCAGTTACCTCGCCTGTAGGCTCGGCGAGGCGCCCCACCACCTGATTAGGCTATCTGCCTGTGTTTGCCCCTTCAGGACTCAGTGTGTCACTCATGTTTGCTTGGTTCCCAGGACTCATGGTGAAGGCTGTCACCAAGGTGACAGCAGTTCTGTCCATCTTGGTCTCTCAGAACCAAGACCTTCACCCTCAGGCTCCTTCTGGGACCTGGTCATCATGGAAAATGCAGCCCTTCCAAACTTTTGAGAGTCCACCCTCTGACCTCAACCTCCTGTCCTCCCTGCGTGCTTGTCTGACAACTGCTGGACTCTTCCCTGGTCTCTAGGCATCGAGCGCCTCTCCTTTCCCTGGTCAGGGGTCCACTCAGGTCATGTACTCTTCTCTTCCCTGGCTGCTCTCCAGGGTTCTCCATTCAAGTCCTCTCCTGCCCACCTGAGCCCTCTATCTTGCTGTCTCCTGGGGTCCCCTCCCCTTTGGCTGAGAAGGTTACACCTGTGGGGAGAAGTGCCGCTACCAGCTTTGGCTCTCATGGGCATTTGGAGCACCGACTGGTACCTAGAAGGTGACTAGTAGATTTCTGTAATGAATTATACTCTATAATCGTCATTTCCCTTGTTCTATTTTGAATCTCCTTCATGCTCCTCAAGCTTTGGGACCCCTTCTCTCTTCCTCCTGCTCAGATCTCGCCTATTTGACAGACAACAGAGGCCCTCATGTTGCAATCGCATCTCCCTCCACACCCACCACCTCTTTTTCCTTGTTACTAAGGAAAGTGGACCCATATCCTAAGACCGCCTCCTCCCCTACATCCTGGATAACGCCATCACTTCCCTTCTCAGAACTGGTCCGGGGGAAGCCGCCATCTCCACATCACACCTGCTTGTCCTTCCTTAGTAAAGGGAATTCCTCTCTGACCCACCTCCCTGCCCAGCTGTCACCCTCTCCCCTTCACGAACTTCCCTCTCTTCCGTCTCTCACCCGGCTGGCTTGGGAGGGCTGTTCAGCTTTGGTCTCCCAGGTCACCAGGGCCCCTGGGTCAGGAAGGCCCCAGGGCTGTTGTCCTCTTTCCCTAGGCTATCTCGCCTGCTCCCGTGGCTTTAATTGCACAGTGAAGACGCTGGCATCTTGCTGCCCCACCCCCAGCACCTGATAGGTGATAAGTATTCAACAAATATGAAAGAAACGCAACTTTCCTCCTACCACTCTGGGTCTCAGACCAAGGGACACATCTGCACATTCCCCGCCAGGTCTGGGTGCCTGAGCAGACCTGGCAATGCTCTGCTTCCCTGTAGCAGGTGGCTTACCCCGAAAAGATAGAAGCCACCATCTACTGCAGTTAGCACTTACCAATCTGACAAGGAGGAAATAGGATCTGGGACAGGGTGACTTTTTTTTAAAACAAACATTACCTAAGTCATCTCTCTGACACTGCAGGGCATCTTGCGTCCTCCAGATTAGCAGCTACCCAACGATTTCCGGAAATAGGGCCCTGGGTGGGTGCGGGTGGCAGGGGTGCAGGAAGAACCTTGGTGAGACCCCTTCCCAAGGAATCAGAACCCATATTTTCTCTAGGCCACATCACAGCAAATACAAGCAATGCCAAAGATCTCAGGACCAGTGGGGAGGCAGAGGGCTGGAGGGCCCCCATGCTGCCTTGCACACTAGGGCTCCCTTCACCAGGACCCTGGCCTACATGGTGCCTGAGCCCGGCAGCATGCCAGCATCCTGCTGAGTGCCACTGGGTTCTGCAACATGATGGGGTGTGTGTGGGTGACAGATGGCATTTGAGAAATAAATCACAGTGGCTGCCACTGGTATTTGGAAGGAGCTGACTCACTTCAAAGTAGAGAAAACCTGAGATGGACTACAAGATCTGCGTACTTCACATGTGTGCCACCATTTGGCCTGTTTACACACTGGGCACTCAAGTTTGGGTGGGCATTTCAATTAATGAGGAGCCAGTGGCCCCTGGTCTCGGTGCTACTCACCCTGACTGCCTTGAGAGTGGACACAGGTCATCCTGCAGCTTGGCTGGCGACAGGACCAGACATTCCACTCACTCCTAGATGCTAGACGGGTGGGTCCCAGGGACAAGCAGCTTGCTCAGGGCCCCTTGGTGCACAGCTGGGCCAACTCGGGTTTCCTGACTCCCAAATCTGGCATGTCTCCTTTCAACTAGGTTTTGCCTCCATACAGTCCTGTCCTCTTCAGTGAGGGAGAATAAACCAATTAACCAGGAACCATCCATAAATGGGTTGCTCCAGCCTTCTGGGCTTGAGGGCTGGGAGGGAATGCACTAAACGTGGTAAAAGTAGCCTCCCCACCAAGGAGGGTTTTCCCCTGTCCTTTTAAATCTCGCAGCACCAGAAGCAGGGGACCAGGGCTCAGACAGCTCGACCCTCGCAGACACTGAAACACTTCAGAAGCTCTGATTTTACAAATTCTACTGGAAATGAAAACCTTGTGGACCAAGTCACTACTTCGATCTTTCCTTCTCAGATACAGGCAACACTGGCCGAATTGTTTTAATTTCCGAATTTATTAAAATGATTAACCTCAATACTGCAAGTGCATGTACAAAATATTTGTAAAAAATGTTTTTAATGAAACGTTAAAGAACTTACCTCAAATGCTGAAAAAGTCCTTTTTTCATTCTTTCAGTACAAGGAATACATTGTATCTCAAAAGTATTACAACTCAGCAAAACAATTTAAAACAGTACTTTCAAAAGCGATTGAAAATTGAATACATGTATTTTTATGATCATTTCCTAATTCTTACAATGCCAAAATTGTTATCAGTCATTGCATAAGCTCAAGCTAAGGGTTTTATTGAATGCAACCTCTTCGAAGTGGTCACCAGAGTGTGAATTTTGCCACACCACATAGTGAAGTTCTACAGCAGAGCTGGAACAGCTTCGAGGCCCCTAACTTTGAAAACGGAAATTAGGTTTCCCTGGAAGGCGCCAGCAGGGGCTGCTGAGCGCTTGTGCACGCCGGTTCCTGAGGCAGTGACCACATGGGATGTCACAGCTCAGACCCATGGGAGGTTGGCCTCAAAAGATAAGGCTGCAATAATATTAAAATTAATGTCATAAATAAGTTACTAAAGTAAGATTAAAAATGGAGAAAAGTGGGAAATGTGGTATTTTGTTACTTCTTAAGATTGAAATTCCTGAAACGGTTATTGTATATATTTCAAGCAACAATTGAAAAGTTAGTCTCTTAACCTCTTCAGAACACTTCAAACTAAGGTGGGAATAGAAGAGGTGACCTACTTCTCTCTGGTATTTCCTAGACACGGCTCAGTGTGACATTCCTTGGTAGCATGAGTCTCCCACTTCTCTTAGACAGGGATCCCATGAAGTCTGGATGTGGTCTGTAAAGCACTCCGACTGCCTCGGAGCACAGACCTCGGGGGGCTGCCCCAGGTCACAGGAGGCGTGAGTGTGCGCAAGAAGCCAGCTGCACGCGCCCACGTCCCACCTGAGGGGTTATTAAGCTGCACAGGACAAAGATGGGATGGCACGCGACCACAGAAGCGATTCCTTGAGGAACATGAGAAAAAAATTCTCAACTTAAAGAACGCATAAGAATATTAACTTCTATTTGGAACCTACTAGCACTAATTTTAAGGAACTTAATTTAAATGATGTCCTCAGAACTTGGAAGCAGGTAGGAATCAATTGGTAATAACAGGAGGCATCGGGGGGTTTCTCCAATGGACTTTTCATTACCTGCAGACTCCTTTTACTATTTTAAGACATGGGCTACTTTTCTACAGATACTACATGAATCCCCTAAATTGATTTTACTTAGGAACACTGTATATCTGAAAGTACATGTACACATTTCCCAGAAAGAAAGAGACCCACTGGTGTCAAACACTTGTTACAGGTTTATATTCCCAAATTCTTTGTCTAATGACTTGTAAAATAATCCAGAGAAACAAAAGATTGGTATTGAACATAACCAAAAATTTGCTCATTAAGTTACTTAAAATTCTCTTCTCAAAGTGCTTCAAAAAACAAATTAAATCTGACTCCTCTTTTTGTTTAATAGTCAAAAAAATCTTTTGATATTTTCATACATAAAACTAACATAAGCCAAGAACTCCCACTGATGCAGTGCTTAAAACTATATATTTATAATTTCCTATTTTATTGGCATGAATATTTTCTAAACTTAAAAACCTTCCTGGTAAGTTCTTTTAATTTCTTATGACAAAAATTTCTCACAACACACAAATATTTACAACATATACATTGTTTTCAGTTCTTTACATTGAATTTCAAAGACAGACATTTTTATAGGTTACCACAGAACAAAAGCTGTGACTCGTTTTTATTTCATAAACTATTATAAGTTAAAGTGAATAGTTTTTTAATATTCCTTGTAGCATTTTACAAGTGCAACAGAAATCTTGACCCAAATTAAGATAGCTGTAGTTCATTAGATAAATGTTGCTTGTTGTCATCACATTGTTCACAGCAAATTTTTGAAAAAATAAGCACCAATCATTCTTGCAAAGAACAATTTTATCTAAAAGAATTGAAAAGTGTTAAATACAAGGTCTTTAATTTACATGACAAGCAATAAATACACTGTATCGAAACTCATTCTGCACACTGCCACCCTCGCACACATCATGTACTGAAAAGGAGCCGTCAGGCAAGCAATTGTACTTAAAAAAACGAACAAAAAAACAAACCAATTTGACTCCCAACCTATGTTTGCTATTTTGACCAAGGCCATAAACAGTGCATCTGGGCTACCAAACTGTGAAACTGATAGAACTCCAAGGGGGGTTATCTCGCAAATAAATCAAAAAGCCAAGATCATTGCTGGTGATATTAGCATATACTAGAAAACCTTAATATGCTGCAACTATGATTTGTTTTTAAATTATTGTTTAGTTACATATTAAAGAGCCAGTCGATGCTCTTAGTTAAAAAAAAATTGTGTAGCCACATTACTGTTTTCAACGTCTGGTGTGGAGAGTTGTTATCACTGTACAGTTTTGCTTGAGCCTTTATTTTACAACAGGGCTTTCTTTACCTCTAACTCAGAATTGCACGTAAGAAGGCTATTTAAAAAGTACAATAAAAATCTGCACAAATCAGACTTAAGAAGAGTCGGTACGCTGTACACTTTCTACAGTATTATGCTGATAAGTGAAGACAACAGAAGGGTTGCCACTAAAAGGTTTCAGTTGAGGAATAACTGAGTGGAATTTCTTTAAAGTAGTTATGTCAGGTCAAATTTAGACCAAGAGCTTATGCGTTAAGCCTCAAAGACTGATCATCTCTTCTCCGGGAAGAAATGTCAATATCTATAGAGTCTTTTCCAACTATTAGCCTCAGCCGCTTCGCTGGAGGAAGAGGAATAAAATCATCCTCAAAGTCATCATCATAGTCATCCTCCTCTTCGTCTCCCTCTGAAGAGGAGTCATCTGTACTTTCCTCCTCATACTGACTGTAGTCATCAACTTCCATTCGAGACTCCAGGAGAGAAAGAGGGTTGCTACAGCACACCCCATTTTCATGAAGCCCCTCTGCATATGGCCCCCTACTTTCCTCGTCCCGTTTTAGCTGGATTTTTAATTTTGTAGAACTATTGCCTGATCCTGAGTTGAATCCATTATTAAGCTTTGCTACATAGAGATTGTTATCATTCTCGTGGTCTTTACTTAACTTGATGCTTATTTTTGAAGAGCTCATCCCATCACTTTCTTGGTCATTTGTCTTGCTGCTGCTATCGTGACGCCTGCGCAGAGTCAATTTGGGAATCCCAGAGTTATTTTCTAGGATTAACTGTGCATCATACCTTGTGATTCGCCTCTTCTTTTTACTTTTTGCAGTTCTGAAGCTGTCTTTTGTTTTGAAGCTCTCTGATGTCACAACGGAACCTCCAACTGGTGAAGGGGCCCAGTCCATGTAGCTCCCGGGCCCGCCCTCTGTGCCGCTGTGCTCGCCCTGGTCTGAGTGGGACCCCATCATGTCTGGCACCATGCCGGCCCCTCCAGGGGAATCATGCCCTGGAGTTGATTCCTCTGCTTTTGGCAACTGTCTCACAAGCTTGCCTTGCCGGGCTTGCTTTCTGGACATGCTGATGTCACTCTTATGACACTTGGCTTCCCCCTTCTGGGCAGTTTCGAGAGCCCGTTCTTCCCGCACTGCAGGAACTGGCTGCTCACCACTGTCTGGGCAAGATTCTGTCGAGCTGTTTTTATAGCCATCCAATGTATTTGGTTCAAGCTTGATGTCAGAGGTCTCCTTCAAGTTCATTCTTGTCCTCATCGACCGTCTGGTTGTGTAGGTGCAGGGCACGCCCTCCCCGGGGGAAGGCGCCCCTCGCCCAGAGTTCTGTCTGTGTTCTCTCGCTGCATGTCTAGTTAAGCACCCACTAGCTACTGTGGCTTGTACTGGTCCCTCTGGCTCCTTAACTTTTTTGATGGGCAAATTTTTATATAGAACTACTTTAGGCTCTTTAAGTACTAAGTTTCCCATTTCGAGTTTTCTCGAAGCACTCTTTTGCTCCAGCCGTTTGCAATGATTCCGTAATTTTATCTTTGAAATTAAAGGCTTTGTAGGCTTTTTCAGTTTCTTTGGTACCCTGGAGTTATTTATATGAGTTAGCTTAGATGAGGTAGAGCTGGAAGAAGCTGGAACTCTTGACATAGATTGCCGTGTTAATGTTCTGCTCTTACTGTTCTTTTTCACACCAACTGAAGATTTTCGGTTAGAAGCTGCGAAGTCAAAAAAAAAGAAGGAATGAAAAACAGTCTTCGTGACACAGTAGTACAGAACAATGCCAAAAACTGTTAGCTGGGAAATGTGTGGATCACACAGGCATGTGGCAGGCAGATCCGAATTTGGTTTTTGCCAACACTAAGCATTCCTTACACTCTCTCTAGTTCCCAAATTTCTGCCTCTCACAGAGCACCTATTCGTCCTCGAGCTAAGTGATTTTAGGGTTAAAGAGCTCTTGGCACAGCAAGGACCTAGATTTCACTCTAAGTTTGTCCTTAATCTGTCATAATGCTGGTCCAAATGAAATATTTCTTTTCCTATTTGATATTTTATCACATAAAAGATTTGAAGTAAATCTAAGTAAAAACTATAGTTCTTTTCCCCCTCACAAATTCGTAAAATCATCTTTTAGACAGGTTCCTAAAATCCATTCCTCATTAACTCCAAGTGTGTTATTACTTACCCAATAAACCTATTATTAAACGGCTCTGAGACTAATTCTTCCATGGTGGTTTAAACAAGGAAGACATTCTAAGGCCATGCCCTGTTATTCCCAAGAGACATTCACCCAAGAACTGCCCTGGTCTGTCTGTATACTGTGCTGCTCCCTCAGCTCTGCAGGGCCCGGCAGACATGGAGGGCTACAGAGCTCACCTGGCCCCAGCCCTCCAGAGCCTGCCTGCAGCCAACACTGGGAGAGGGGAGCGGCGCCCTGCTGGGTGACACTCTCAGGACAAAGGGGGACCCAGCATCCTTCCTCCTTGCAAGGACACCCAGAAGCTGGGTGATCCTGCTAGGGCAGTGACCTGAGCACTACCGTGACAGTTGAATGGCTTCTCAAAAAGGCTTGTATGTGACTCAAGTTTGAGCTACTCCCACAGTGAGTCTCTGGCCTTGCCACTGACTTTCTCTGCTTTTCTCCACATTTACATGGGGAACCTGTATTTGTAGTGTTTTATGAGTCAATTTTTCAATTACTTAGTCCTTCTCATTGCCCCCCCCAGAAAAACTCTACCCCATCAAAATACCCCTTTCAATCATTCACTAGGAAAGTGGAGATGTCCAAGTTAATAATCACCAGCTCTCACCAGAAAATAGCATACAGAGCAACGGCTGTGGGTAAGACCAGCACGCAGCCCAACAAAGACTCCGTGGCTTACCACACGCCTGTGGCCAGGGTGACTGCTGTTCCTTCTGTGTGGCTAAGCAAGCAAGCTGCCATTAGTTGTTACTGAGAGACACAAGAATGTGGTAATAAGCATTCCATAAATATCAAACTACCAAGAAAAGAAGGACCCATACCCAACAGAATGGCTCACAAATGGCTTCAGGGTACCCAGGCCAGCAGAATTCCTGGGAATGCGATCCAGTGAACCAATGTGCTTCTCCGTGTGTGTCGCTACCAAGAAGGCCACTTATTTTTAGTAGCTTGGATGCCACTGAATTTGTGAACAACCAATGTGTTATGAACTGGAATTATGCAGAAGTAGCTAGAAATTATTTAAAAAATGTAAGGCTATTCAGGGCATTCCTTTGCTAAAGGGTTTATGTTTATAAGGCTTTCTACACTGAGTCAATGTGCTCACCATTGCAAACATTATTGGTGTCCAGGGCTTTGCTTTCTCAAATGTGGCCATGAAATCCTTTGCTCAGCCATGACTCTCAAAGACTCTTCCATGACCCTTAGTGGTTCTCAACCTTATTTTTCCTTTTCCTAACCCACTCTTGTTTCGTATCTGCAGTAGCTCCTCCACAATGACCACACATACACCGTGTTCCCAACAGCAACCCCCTGCTATTTGGATCGAGCCTGTCCACCCCTTGGAGATGGTCTTTGCCAATCTCTGACAACCTCCTTGTCATGAAAGCCAGCACACACTTTTCAGCCCTTACCTTTCTTCCTTTTTCTGTAGAATGTGACACTACTGACCGCTCTTTTTCCTGAAAACTCCTCTCCCCTTGGCTATCCACCCTGGGGGCACTGTTCTGCCATCTGCCCTAGGCTGCATTGCTCAGGCCTCTGCTGTCCTAGGCCCTCTGGAACTTCACACACATTCCCTGGGTGATGAGCATTGGCTCCCCTATGGCTATCACCATCTACATGCTGGCAGGTCCCAAGCCACTTTCTCTAACCTGGCTCTCCCCTGAATTACAGCTCCTATCACCACATACCCTCTGGCATCTAAGTTCCCCCGAGGGTCTCAAAAGCCCTCACAGTCCACATGCCCAAATTGAGCTCGCCAGCAAGGCTCACAGCTGCCCGTTTCTAAGTTCTCCATCTTGGTCAACCACACCACATCCATCCAGTTGCCCAAGCAGAAACCAAGAGGTCATCCTTGACTCTTAGTCTCCTACACTGCCTCACTCGATCAGCCGCATCCCCTGAAGTCCACTCCTGCAGGGTCACGAGAACCATCTCCTCTCCACTGCCAACGTCACAATCTCCTGCTGAATGGCAATAGGTTCCCATCTTTTTCCATTGCTTCCCCAACATCCCGTTCTTCACCATGATGTCAGAATGATTTTCCTAGGATACCATGTCACTTCTGGGCTTTGAACAATTTAATAACCTAATGCCCTGAGAATAAAGTCCAAAACTTAAAAAAATGGCCACATTCTCTTTCTCACCTTCTACTCCAGCCATGATGAATTTACTGCCTCAAGTTCTACAATCATCCCCAAATCTTCATTTATAGAATCTCCTCTGCTTTGAATATGCTTGGAATATGCTTCACTTGCCCAATCTTTCACTCCTTAAAGCCTCAGCTTAGGAAACACTTCTCTCAGGAAGCCTTTCACGACTTTCTGTATAAGACAGGTTACCCTTCTTGTGTATTCTCAGAGCCCTGAGGCTCTCTTTACTCTGAAACTTTGAGTAATCCATTAGAGAAATCTCGTTTTATGGTGATTCTGATTCTGGGCTCTTTTCCTTCCCCCTCCTTCCAAGAGACTCATTGTTAGCTGACTGCAGTGAACCTCTAGCAAACACTTTCATGTGTCTGTGTTCTAAACAGCACAAACTGGACTGGATCTGATACTACATATTTCAACAGATTTCACTTATATGTTTATATATTTATCAGTGTATTCTCATTTTAGCTGAAAAGTGTTATCTCATCAAAAGTCCATAGTCCATCTCAAAGGTGTGCTCATCAAGGCAAAGATAAAAAAAGATATAGATAAGCTTGGCAAAGAGAAATGTGGGCAATGTGACTTCGATACAAGTCCAGTAAGCACCAAGGGCTCTTCACTGTCCCAAGAAGGTCTGTACTATCTTGGGGCGGGTTTGGGAATGTCAGTGACAGAGGGCCAAAGGAGGAAGATGCTGGCCACAAAGGCCAACTTATAAAAATCTACCAAGAGCCTAAGGATTCTGACATAGTAGAGGTAAGATATGCCTATGGCTACCCTGGCTTCAGCACTAATACACCGTATGTGACTCTTCCCTAGTGGCTCGGACAAATCCCAAATGCATGACCCAGCTAGGAACTTTAGGTGGAGACACACATTCTTAGCAATTGTTACGTATTAGGTACTGTGAAAAACAGCCAAATTAGTGTGATCTCTACTCTTACAAGCATTCTTTGAAGTAAGAGCTATTACACCTACGTGAAAACCAAACTCACATGGACTGGCGTGCCTATGATCGTCCATCCGGTTAAGTGACAGACATGGGATTTGAACTCAAGTCTGTGGCTCAAGATCCCAAGTTTTAACCACTCTTATTACAGTGCCAGTCCCAGTGCATGGGTGAAGGACCCATGGCAAGGCTGTCACAACCATTTCAGGATGTCCTCAAAATCCTAAGGTGGCCCTGCATGGGCATCCTGAATTACAGCCAGGCGCAGGAGCAGAAGGACAGCAAGGTCTTCCTGAGCGCTCAGGATGCATCCGGCTTCTGTTCCTAAGCCACAGAAACGCACTATGATGTGAACCAAGGTGGTAGGAGGGTCACCCACAGCTCGGCACCTTCAGAACTTGAGGATCCAGAAAACCCTCAACAGGACTTTAAAGATATTAGTTCAAGTTTACCAGGAAAGATGAAGATTCCATCTTACGTGATTAACACACACAGGCAACAGCTGCCTGGGACACCTGGTGGAAAGGATTCTCAGGCAGCCTGTAGGTTTAGCAGAAACATGTTCAGATCACTCAGTGACGTCTGTGACAGGTGACAGTGAGAAGTGGTGACCCAGCCCTTATCTCTAGGACAAGTGCTCCTTAGTTAAGATAAACCTGGTCCACTGGCCAAGTCATCTTAGGTTTTGCACAGACCTGCAACATTTCTAGTAACTCATGTCCCATGTCACATGCTGGGGGGAGGCCTAGCCATGAATGCACAAGGAGCCTAAAAACCTCTTAATAATGGCATTAAAATTCAGGTTTGTGGACTGAATTTGTAGAAATGGACTTCTTGCTGTCTCCTCTCTCTGTATGCTAAAGTGAACAGCTAAGCTGTGACTCTTGAGACACCTTTCAAAATCAGATCTGCGTGGAATGAAGAAATAATTTTTCTTCTAATTAGGCAGAAATGTTTCTTTAAAAAGAGTATACATGCTGTTCAAAGAAAGCAGTTCCCCTGTCGGCTACAAAACTCTAGATGAATAGCAGGATAAAGGTGGGCAACGGTGCATGGAGAACACGCTCCAAATCCACATACACGATGCATGCCCACTTCCCTTGGGGGAGAGCCTCTGGCTTTGCTAGACGCTGCAGCTACAGAGTATTCTTTCAAATGGGTAGAAGGGTATGGTTGAGACACAAACATCAAAGAACTGCAGCCTAAAATACATGGAAGAGCCTGAGAAAACACTGTTGCTGACATGATCTAGTGCACCATGATCTCAGAGATGACTGGAGAAGCCTCTAGCTCCTTCAGAGCACTGAGCCATGTCTATCAGCTCTGACCTATGATTCTCAGAGTTAGTTACACCAACTCTTGAATTACTCAAAACAATCATTCTGTAGAGAGGTAATTTGAATAAAGTAAGCACCCTAACATAAGCAGTCCCTGGAAAGTGCAGTTATTTCTATCCTGTAATGCTGAGACTACAGCTCAAAGGGATGACTTGCTCCCTTCCAACTTTAGGAAACGGCATTTACAGTCTGCTCTGCAGTTACCTGTGTGCTCACACCCTCCCCAGAGCAAAGGTGTAAGCTCCCCGAGAGGGACCCAGGTCTCACACATCTTTGCACCTCTTTAACAGTAGGCTTTTAGTAAGTATTCAGTTTATTAATAAATATTGCCTAGTTAGTACACTCAACACCTCCCCCCAAATATTTATATTCTGATCTTTAACACTAAGTGGTGTACTTTATTCACTATCTATACACTAGTAATACAGTTAATGCATAAAGACACAAACACCCCTATGAATGTCACAGAGCTATTCAATGTGGACCAGCGTGGTGGCGGTCTCCCTAAGTGTCTCCATAAATGTATACATTTACAAAATGGGCTCACAAGTCTCCAGTTTCACCAAGGAACCAGACTCAGAAAACAAAACATTGATTATGCTGCATTTATTATTAGAACCAACAGTTAACAGTGAATGACAGACTAACTGCCCTTTTTTGTTCACTTTGGACATAAATACTGGAAATAGGAACACAGTATTGCTTTTACACTACAGAGGTTATGCTTGGCCTCTGGCTCCAAGCAGCAGATTCAGGAATTCGTGGCAGTGACATTCACCACACAAGGAACACCTTCCCTGTTCTCTGGGATTTTCGGTAGAGGAGGGGAGCCCAAAATTATCGGGTCTCAGAGGGTGCTTAGGTGCTAACAAGTAGCTACGGACATTTATAGCGCCAAACCAGGCGTAACTGGTGACCACCACATCAAAACTTTTAAACTTTATTCCTGTCAGACAAGTCAGACTACAGAGCCTATTGCTTTGGTGGCCACTAGAGAAAATGGGTGTTACCCAGATGAAAACCTGTAGCGACTGGAATGGTTTCAGGACTTCAAAGCTCCACAAACATGATGTGTTTCTTTTGCACATTTAGGCTTTCTTCTCTCTTTTCTCTTTATTCTTCATTCTCGTTTTCGTTTCCATAGGTCTTGCCCCCACACACAACTGGTATCTTAAGGCTTGCTTCTTTCTCCTTCTCATCTCTCTTGCTACTTCAGTCGCAGCTAATACAACATGTCATAGTGCAGTGACATCCTATCACAATTCTGAGTCTGGTAACTGGTGGTTTGGTGAATTGCATCAGGCAAGCAAGTAGTAAAAAGGTGGGAGCCTTGAGGCCAGAAGCTATGAATGCCCAGGCCCACCATCCATCCTACCAGACTGGCTAGGTGCAGGGGCACGTATGTGCCCGTAAGACTCTACCCAGTCCTTTGTCTTCTTGCAGGACCTAACATCATCATTACAGTGAACCTAACTTTGAACACGTTTCTCTCACACATATGATGACCCTGGAACATATGATGATTAATTTTATATCCAGTTACTAAGTACTCAAGAAAAGCAGACAATTCAGTCCAGAGCACCAACTGGATGGCATCTCCAGGTGGATACCGACTGCTTTTATGCTCACATCACTTCTACAACCTTGCAGTAATGCTGAAGTGCATGAGTCCCAGAGTTTCTCTCAATATTTAAAAGATCAAAACAACTGAAACAGGCTTTAGAAAGCAAATTGTGTGAAAATACTTAAAAAAAAAGAAAAAAAAGACAGGCTTATGAAACCTCCCTTACTTACTTGCGTTGGGTTTTTCCTGAGTGGGATCTGCATCAGTGTTAGAGCTGACAGACTGACTGTCTGAACTTTTGCTGCTGTCACCTAACTTTTTAAGCCTATTTAAACGTTTATCTGTTTCTCTGAGTCCGTATTTGCTATTGATAACAGGAGCAGGCGCAGGCAGTCCCACTCTGGATTTAAAAGCACCAGTTCCTCGTCTGAAAGAGAAAACAGCACAGGTTAAACAAAGAGCATGCTTACTTACAACAAGCTTGGCTGTTGAGGGCCTGGGCCACATCGAGTCAACAGAGGCGATGAGCTGCTGGGGCCTCAATCATCACTCGAACTGACTCTCAAAGGAAATGAAATATGCATATAAAATTAATGCAAAACCCCCTCTAAACTTAAAATAACAAAACAGATCGTTATGACTACTGCCAATCGATTATTAACTGCTCTTGGGAAGCTCTTGGGCCCTACAGAACTTTATGTGTAGGTAAAAATAGAATGAATTCTCCAACTTCAAAACTGGTTAATACTAAAATAACCCACCTGTTAATTTATTCCAGCTCTGTTCTGCACATTTTAAAACCATATTACTGAACACTGAGACTTAAGGAATTAAAAAAACAACAGAGAATTTAATAAATTAAGACATTACTTAGAACGTAATGTTAGATGCAAAGAAATTCTAATGGAAATTCTGTATAAGGTGAGGCTATGTAGTGAAAATCTGACTTGTGGAACAGTAATTACATCATTCCTTTAAAGTTATTAAAATAAACATGAATGACCAAAACTAACAAAATATTACTACATAAAAGACCTGCTTTTACCACTGGAGAGCCTACTTTATTTATGTTTATATAAATTCTTCTGATGTAAGGGTGCTTAATAAGAGTGCTTACTAAATTAAGGAATCTAGCTTTGCATCTTGGATTTATTCAATGTATAAAGGTGTATTTCCACTTGGCTCTATTCAAAAGATTATGTAAATTATAAATTAACAAGTTTTAAAAAAGGCATGACATACTGCATGTAAAAAAATGAGAAATCTCTTCAGCTAAAGTTGTCTTCACTGACTTGGACTTAGCTTGTTAAAGCCACATAGTAACAACTTCTGAACTTGTAGCAAAGTTGCCAACCCTTGCCATCACCAAAGCACTACTGCCTTCTTCCCTAAGTCCCCATGGGATTGACTACCTTCAGGATTTAGATGGAAAGAAGGTGACCTCCCCCAGGGAATCAGAGTGCTCTGCCTTTCATTAGACAATGATTTTATTTTCTCTCCCTAGTCTCTTACCTTTTAATGCTGGGAGCACAGAGCTAAACCTACTGGCAACTATTTTTGGCAAGTAAGGTGAACATTCTTGCTTTCCTCACCTTCCTAGAGTGGGTTTGGAATTCCATTTTATTAATACTGCTGTAAAAACAACAAACTTAATGTGTGGCTGCCTCAGTGCTTTTTCTGGAAGGTACATTAGAAATCACTGCAAACCCCTGGGTCATCTTCACCAAAGGTGGGAGACCAGTCATATTCCACACCACCTTAAACACATGTAGAAAGGGAGAGAATAAATCCCAAAGGCTAGTTCATTTCATCTAGATTAAGAATGTAATTTATTTTCAGATATTCCATTCCTTTTACCATAACCTGTAACATTTCTGTGTGTTTTCTAGAAAGAAGGGCTATACTTAAACACAAAAATGATCATGGTAGAATTATTTTTTAATTTTTTTGGTAAAACTCTACCATTTATACGTTTCTCTCTGTTTTTCTTTGTAACATATGAAAGTAATACACGCTGTGCTTGCTGCAATAGTGCAACAACTCTAGGACT
The DNA here is from genome assembly GCA_029783875.1 of Phataginus tricuspis. Taxonomy (NCBI): domain Eukaryota; kingdom Metazoa; phylum Chordata; class Mammalia; order Pholidota; family Manidae; genus Phataginus; species Phataginus tricuspis. The sequence goes on along the minus strand of JAQQAC010006904.1, from coordinate 8,143,572 downwards.
GATACCCATAAAGCAAATTGACAGTACTTCCCATGCCCCAAGGTACCTGGGTCAACCATCTGCAATGCCCTCCTCTGCTCCTCTGACCACAGGCTACATACTGATTTATGCTATGGCTTATTTTAAGCAAACAAAACCAAAATAGGATAATTACATTTTATCTAGCAACCAGTTTTATCATTCCATCATGAACAATACATCTGCACTGAATATGTTCTAAAAGTTGTACTTCTGACAGTGAATGAACATTCCATTACTGACTCCCCGCTGGTGACTACTGACACTCGTGCGGCTGTTTTTTCTCTGCCACCACAAATACTGCTGCTGTGCTGCCCTCGAAACCAAATCCTGACTCACTGGTGCTCCTAATTCCCTAGGTCAGATTCTTCCCGAAGGGACTGCCTGCCAGGTAAAAAGGGTGTGCTTATATTAACAAATATTGCCAGATTACTTTCTCAAAAGGTTAGAGTAGTTCATAGCCCTACCAACATTGTATAAATGCTGACACAGTGTATTTCTTAAAGTTTACCAATTTGACAGTGGAAATGAATGCCTCATTATTGCTTTAGCTTCCTCGTTCATGGCCATGGTTTTCTGTGCAGCATCATCCTTACCTTTCTTTTCTACTGGGGTCTGTCTTTTCCTTACGTGCTGTGCTTATAGGCGCTTTGTGTTACTAGGATATCAACTCTGCCATCCTGTACTTTCTTCCCCTTCTGTTTATCATTTGACTTTGACTTTATTTACTTTTAGCCATTCTTAAATTTTCAAAAAGACCATTTCTTGTCTTAAAGCTTTTCAAAAGACCTCTACTACCCCAACATTACACAGTCTCCTAATTTTTTTCCTAATAGTTTTGCACTGTTTTAAAATTTAAGTCTTTAATCCATTTTGAATTTATCTCGTATATGGTATGAGATGGGGGTTTAACTTGGTTTCTTCAGGATGCACAATGAATTATGGCAGCATCATTTACTAAAGTCATTTCCCTACACATGGTATTAAGATCGCATATCTCCCTCTATTTTAGGACTATATTTGTGTCCTCTTACCTATCTGTCCATTTCTGGGCCGGTATCATCAAGCTTTGACCACAACTGTTTCATAGTAACTTTTAATATCTGTTAAGGCAAATCTCCCCTAACTATGCTTTAGGTATTTTTTCTTGGCTGTCATCAGACATACTTTCATATAGGCGTCAAAATAATTTTGTCCCTCAAATTTTTGGTCCTTTGTGAGTTCACCCCTCAAGCTGTCTAGAGGGAAACCTGCACCACTTATGCACGTATCACAGCAGCTACTGTGTTAGGGTGCCTACAGCCCAGAGGTGGGTGCCAATGCCTCCCAGACACCTCACACACAATCTCAGGGCCTCTGTGACCGTGCTGTCCACTCTCCCTTCTTTCCTGGGCCACCTCTCACCCTTCACTCCAAGCATAATGTGTGGTGCATGTCCCTCTCGGTGTGCTGTGCCCACAGGGCAGTGCCTTAGTCTTGTCCACCTACAAGGCCTAGCCTGAGGTGACTATCCCATGAATAACTGGTGAGCTCCTTTGGCCAATCTCATTATCTTACCTGATTTCTGGGAAGGCAGAAACAATTTGGTGTTCCTAAGAATTTCAAGAATATTCACAGCCATGCTTTGAATCAAAATGCTCAACTACAGTCTGATAATAGCAATGTACTGCTCTGGATTGGGCCTTCCCATTAAAAAAAGGATCTACCCATGTTTTCATTTGTTACTCACACTAACCTTGTGGAGTAGGCAGGATCTGATCGTGAGAAACTAAGGTCCATTGGAGAAAACTATCTGCCTGAGGAACATGGCCACACGTGTGGTTCTAAACCAGTTCAAGAGCGGTTTCAGGGTTGGTCTGAAATCCTGAGTATGTGGTTACATTTTTCAGGACAGGACAGCCTCCAAAACCTTATTTACCGTACCACTTGCTCCACTCATTCATTCATTTACCAAATATCTACCAAGCACCTACCATGTGCCAGGTACTGTCATGGAGGCTGGAGATATATAGCTGTAAAGGAAAAAGATAAAAATCTCTTCCTTCATGGGGATTATATTCTAATGGGAAAATAACCAAAACCAGAAGATAATTTTATAGCTAACATTTGAGTATGCTGTTTTACATGCTTTATTTATAGCACATTTAATCCTCACAGCAACCTGATCAGATAGCTTCTGATACCATCCCCATTTTACAGATGGGGTAATTAGGGCACAAAAACAGCTTAGGTTGCCTAAGATCACCTAGCTAACAAAATGCAGTAATAGGATTCCAACTCATGTGGTCTGACTCCAGGTGTTGGCACTTAACTGCTACACTACGTTGTCTCTATAAAATGATTCTGAAGCATTATTCAACTATAATTGAACTATGTCATGGATTAAAGGGTCTTTTGTGGCTGGTCTAAGATTCAATCACTGTCTGAGCTACTTTCTACCAGAGAAACAGCTGTGGTAGTACCATGACACTATGCCTCTGCTCTCTCCTGATACTGGGGAGCTCCTGCCACCCAGAGAGAAGGGCTATGGGACCCCTAGGGTCCCACCATCAAGCCCTTGGCTGGCTCACTGCATGGGTGTTTTCAGTGGCAGAAATAGCACTACTGGGTATCTCTGCTCACACTTACAAAAGCAATATGGAGTGGAGAGAATGAGGGCTTTGAAATGAGGATCTGAACCCAGGTCAGCCTACTGGGCCTAGTGCAGCCCTTTTCTGGACTCACAGTGTGGGCATAGGACAGTTCTCTCTCCCCAGGATGGCAAGGAGGACTGAATGAGTCAGGGTCAGTAAAGTGGCTAGTATAGTACAAAGTACGTAAAATGGGCTCAACAAATCCAGGCTTCCTGTGCTCTGTGGCTTCTTCAAGTCTGCACTACCTGGCAAAGGGAGCCTGCCTGCAGCACCAGCCAGGCAGTTGTGGGAGCTGCCTCTCTGAGATCCAGTTCGCACAAGTCACTGTGATGAGCAATGTGAACAAGCAGTCCTGCTAACTCAGATTTGAGGGATTTCTACAAGGACTCTAGAATCTTAACAGGTCACAAAAAGAGGTTCTTCACCAAGTTAATAGAACTTGGGAATTATGAAGAGTATGTGCATTAAAACATAAAAACTCCAAAAGACACAGCTTGGTAATACCCAGGAAAACTTCAGGAGATTTACATGATTGTCAGCAGTGAACTTCACTTGCCATTTTTGGGGCAACTCCACCCTGGCACTGTGCGTGCGTGCGTGTGTGTGTGTAAGGTATTTCCCATTCTCTCCCTCAGGACATTTGTATTCAGATCCCCTCTTAAGATTAACAGCTGATGGTTAACAACTGTAAAGGGCCAGGTTTCAGGGCTCTACGTAGTTCTGTATCTTTCAGGCTTGCTTACTCACACTTTGCTGGCGCATGCTGCAGACAGTAAAGACCACCCCTGCATTGTCATGGTGAGGAGTTCATGGCAGTTAGTCATCAAGTGGTCAGAAGAATATAAAAGCTGAGCATCTTACTAGGTACTTTACCTTTCACAAGTGTAACATTCGCAGAACTCATTAGGTACTTTACCTTTCACAAGTGTAACATTCGCAGAACTCATTATTTTCTCCAAAAAACCCATCTCCATAATAACAAGAAATTTCTTCTCCGGGTTCAATATCTCTTAAAGCCTTCACACATGCTGTATCTCGACCAGTTGACACGAACTGAAATAAAATTAACTCATTAAGAAACTCAAATCTGAAGCAGAAACAAAATACCTGAGATAAAAAAAAGTTTATGCTTACCTTACAGTTAGGTCTGCAATCTGAAAAATGTCCAAAAGATAAAGTCAATTAACTGTAGGTAAGATCTGAAACACGAACAGTTACAGAAATCTGAAATAAGCTTTCCATATAATTTTACAACTTCTGATAGAAGTTTAGGTCTCAAGTTAAACTAAAGGAATATTTATTTTAGTAAGTTTGTGAAAAAAAGGTATTTTCCAACCCTTCTTTAAAGTAAGATAAAAGGTTTTTCTCAGTTTGATAAGGGCACTCTAAATTTTAGCAGCCCTGCCCCACACTAAGTGCTAACCACTAGAAATATCGCTTACCATGGTTTATAAATGCAGCAGGACCGAGCCAGAGCTGAGCACAGTTTTTCCGTGTGGAATACATGACACTGAAGTCGTTTTCTCCATGTCTAAGTAGCATGTTCTCCTCAATTTCTGAAAGTTCGGCAATACAACCCACCAGTAATTCTATTTTGTCATTTCGTTTCCTATTTAAAATATGTAATGTTAAAAATTGCTAGTAATTATAAATAATAAGGCTTCTTTTAATAAAATAAGCCTGTCCAATAAATACCAGGACTTGGGAAGACCTAGCTGTATCAGCTTGTTCACTCGGACCCCCACCTGGACAGCTTCCTCTCAGGAAGCCTCCTGGCTCTGTACCACAGGTACCTGTGCAGCTGCCTCACCCCTACGGGAGTCTAGAACGTCCTCCAGGACAGGAACTAGGCTACCTACGCCTCTGAGTCCCCTGCAGCACCTAGTGCAGTGTTTTGCAGGTAGAGAGGACTCAAATACCTGCTGCACTGAGTTCAACTTGCTGACACTAGATGAATGAGACAGGGACAAAGAGTAGTGAAGGGTCACGAGGACCCAGAATTGGGGTCCCATCCTCTAGAATAGCACCAGCCAACAGAAATGTAATGGAAGGCAAACATGGAATCATCAATGGTCTTGTAGCCATATTCACAAAGCGAAGACAAAACAGGTTAAATTACTTTCAGTAACATATCTTAACCCAACATACTTCAAATACTACTTCAGCAGGTAATCAGTATAAGAAAGATTAATGAAAAATACAATATACAATACGGCATGTAGATCACATTTACAACATTTCCTAATTCAGACAGGCCACATTTCAGGGGCTCAACAGTCACATGTGGCTGGTGGCTACTGTACTGGACAGGGCAGCTCTGGAACCTGAGATCTCAAACCTCCACAACCGTCTGTAACACAGGGAGCAACAGAAGCTGATGGGCAGGCCTGATGCATCCCAATGCATGCTCACATACACACACCTGTCCAGAAGGCTGGGAGTCATGCTCTTTGCCCATTCCATTTTCAGCTCCCTCACCTAAAAATTTTTGCCATAAAAAATACTGGGGGTGGCATAGGAAAGAGACTACATGTTTCTTCTGGGAGACAAGGTAGGCAACAGGTATTAGATGAAAGATGTATTCATATATTCCCTCATTCATGAATGGGTTTTATCCCTCCAGGCTGGGCTCACCCTTACTACTCTTATTTAAGCCAGCGCATATACGTATTTTAGGCAGGCAGTGCGCTCGGAAGTTTCCACCTATGAAATCCCTAGGATCACGAAGGCTTCATATCCAGCCTTTCTTCCAGGTCAATAAAAGACTGACTCTGGAAGCCAGGTTACCCATCCCTGGCATCCCTAACCTTCCAGCAGTCCCATCACTGAGCAGGCATCCGATTCAATAAAAGGAGAACAAAGCACTTTGGCTTAGAGACAGGCTCTGGCTCAGTTCAGACTTTCTCATTCCCCCATCCTGACCTGGCTGCTGAGCCAAGGCCCAGGCACCGTGATGGCTCTTTTAGGGTGAGCTCTGGCTTCATCCCTTCACATGACTTTCTTAGCACTTGAACAGTAATTTAAGAGAGAACTTTAAATAAAATTACTTAATGGGTTTATACTAGTATAATAGTTACCACTCTTTCGTTGCGACTATTTTGGCTCCATTTTGTTCTGATGAGTATCTATTACAAGGCAATATTTCAAATCCACTGTCAGTTGCAAACATTCGCAAGTAAATAAATACCTAAAACAGAAAAAAAAAATTGATGTTCACTTTATATTAAGTTGCTTATTTTGTTAGACTTTCTCACAATTATAAAAGCAAACCACCAACCACAATGTAAAAAATTTAAGACCTTAAGTAACAAACTTTGTTGTTATTTAAAAATTTCACATATTTGAGTACCCATGGCTGAGTTATATTACTCTGAAAGTTCACAGTGCATTTCATTTCGAGATGTCAGTTTTCTCTTTGGATTGTCATATAAATGATCTTATGTGTTATTAAGTTTTCATATTGATTAGTTTTATAAAAAATTGATATAAAATGTCAGTATTCATTAAAATTTAGCCTTTAGTTTCCTTCACTCTTACCCAAACAGATAAATAGTATTAATCTTACTAATAAACCTACATGTTCCTTGAATAATTTCTCCTGCATTTTGTTCTTGTTGAGAAAATAGTGCCGTGCCCATTCGCCTGAAGTCAGACACTTGAAGGCTTTCTCCAAGTGCTCGTCTTTCTTAAAACGTTCAATTACTTCCTTTAGCTCTTCTTGCCTTCCTTTAATTGGCCGGAATCTGAAAGAAGTCGGAACAGTAACTTTAGTTGTCTGCCATCATCCTTGGGCCTATTGTCAAGAGAGCTTGAGAAGGAAAACATAACCTAAAAACACCAGACCTAACAGAAGAGAGGGACTGGTTAATTATCTTGATAATTACTACTCAGGTCATGCTGACTACCAAGGGTAACTTCTTTCTTCAAATTGTACTTTAGTATCTTTATTTCACTGTTGTCTCACTGACTGAAAGGTGAGCAGATGATTCAAATGAAAAACTGCCTGATTCAGGCTTTTACTAGTCATCTACCTTGGAAGGTACAAAATGAAGGCTCTAGAATGAATCTCATCTAATTAAGGATTAGAATGACAAGAATTTTTTAAAACATGCAGATTCAAGCCAGAACAGTGCAAGGCAATGAGCTTCAGAAGAATGATGAAGCAAACAAAATCATGCCATAAACAAAAACATTCTCCATGTACACAGAAAAACCTCAAACTAAGTATCCCAACAGGTCTTGAAACACACCTTGCCAATATCTGTAATCAAATTAACCTTTCATTCAGAGAACATTAAGAGTGCAAAAAGTCCAACTCTAGCAGTGATACTGCCGTATTGGTGATGTAAGGAAAAACTGGGTAGAATTTTAAAGGTTCCTTTTGAAAAATCAACTCTAATGACTTCAGAATATTACATTGCTAGACAGATAACATAGGATACAATCATGCTTCAAGTAAGACTTAATTTAAGTCCCTCATTCTAAAGCTGTGTTCTCAATAAAATGTGTATTATGATTAAAGGTACTGGGATCTCAATATCAAAATTTCTTCTCATGTAATTTCATTTGGCTTATTTTCCCAAATACAGTTCTTTTTAAACATCCAATAAGAATTATAGACTGCTATTCAAATAAAATACATGGACAAAACAATATTAGTGGCTCAGGAAGAAAAAAAAATTGAACTATGCATCTTACTCTAACACTTAAAAATGCATACATAATAGACTTAAAATGCTAAAACTGATATAAATCTAGCACAAACTCCAACAAAAGAAGCATTCAAGCAGATTTTTTTCTAGATAAGCTAGCGTGAATATGATTCATAACATTTGAGCAAGATCTTAAGCCACAATATTTCACCAAAAATTATTTATTATGTGCTTTGTACACAGGTGCTATGGTGAAAAATCTAAGTGATACAAGACATGGCCACTGTTCTTGAATGGAAAATTTAATTGGGACTAAAAGACATACACATGCATCAAACAGTTAAGCAAGGCATCAGTGTGCCAATGCATGTTAACATGGTACAAACTAAACTGCCACAGCACTTAACAGTATGGACATTATAACGGAAGTATAAGATTTGTTTGGGAAGGGTTTCTGTAGTTTATACTGATACAGGCGATAGGGAAGTGGGTAATTCACCTTTCTAAAGAAAAAGCAGAATATTTGTATAGGTAGGAAAGAATCAAACGAAAGAAGGCAAAGTCTAAGGAAGTCTAAGCAGAAGATCCTAATAAGGCTGGATTCAGAGATGAGCAGGGCTGAGAGAGTCAGCTGGCAATAGTGAAGAAATACTAGAACAATGAAGAGGGAAGACATGAGGTCCTGAATAGGTATCACACAGAACTGGACAGGATCTCTAGCGGACTTCAGCTATTTTCATGCATGCTGACACCTCCAGGAACTTACTAGCTAAAGACTTTATTGAGCTCTTAGTGGTCTTAAGCAGAACTATGTGAAACAGTTCAAACACATTCTAGAAATATCATGAAGAAATGGACAAAGCCCTATTTTATTTTCCATTTTAATCAATTAGCGTACCAGCCCTCACAGAAAAAAGATGAGTGCAAGTCCTTTAAACAATTCAGAATGTCTGTAATGAGGTTGTCAGAATATGGTGTCAGAGAGCCACCACTAAAATAATCTATACATCTGCAGAATAGCATAAGTATTCAAACTTCCACACAATTGTAATGTAAAACTACTTACTTGTAGCCATCACAAGTAATTTTGCCCATCACTTAGAGAATTTCTTAGAAAAACCCAATCTAAACTCATCTTGTTGTAACCCTACACTTAGGGGGTTATATGAGCATGAAGACAGATAAAACAATCAAGCAGCCATTAGCTAAGACATACCACTTTAAGCAATACAATATATGAAATGGCAGGAAACAGTTAACACATGTTTTATGCAGTGAACAGAAAAGCAATAGTTCACTCTGAGCAAATATGATGAATAATCCATGATGTTAAGTGTCAGGGCTACCAATGACAGAAGAGCCAATCAATCTTTAATGTGGAATTAACCAATGATGACATTGTTTTATAAAAATGGCATGGCTCGACACATTAGAAAGCAAGTCAAAGTCAGGGCTAAATTCACCTAAAGCTCTTAACGTGACAGAAAAAGAACAGACCTGAAATGGCCACTGACAGACTTTATGCGAGCTCTCCACTTCTGAAACATGCTGCTTCCTATTTAAAAACGTCTTTCAACTATCCTGTTTTGTTCGTTCATCCCGAACTCTTTGCTCAGGATGCCAAACAATTTATATGCTAAAACCAATACAAAACAATCAACTCTTGATTTAGTAATATTTTGCCTTCCATGTTTCCTGTGCTGATTTTTGTTTTTTTTCACCTGACCTCTACTGCCTCAAACACAAAGCCCTTGAAACTGTCCCTTGCTACCCACTAGCAAGAACCTCCATTTCACTTAAAATTTACTGTCAACACTTACTGTCACAGTGGCTGCTATAGGCGTGATATGGTAGTGAGGCAAAGGAGGAATAAAATGGTTTTAGGCACAGACAGGAAGGGGAAGAGACAGTGTTTTCGATAATCCTATAGAAGTACATCAAAATCACTAGGCTAACAGTTCAAGTCAAATCCCTTTTAACAAATACTACAGGGGAAATAGTTATTTAAATAACATAAGAGTATTACAACTATTAGGGCCAGAGGAAAAGGCACTGAGGACCTTAGAAAAAATTAATTTTCTACTACTGAGTAGGAAAATATCCCCTGCCTTCTCCTTAACCACTCATCCCACATCTCCCACACAAAATGAACAAAATTATGCTCACATCATGGTTCTTACAGCTAGAAGAAAATTTAAATTATCTAAAGCTCTCTTGTTTCATAAATGAGGAAAATAAGATCCAACAAGGGCTAACTAATGGAAGGGCTGGGACTATTACCCAAGCCTTCCCTGGCCTGCCCTTATCTGGAGTCTGAGGGCCCTCTTGTGTTGTTTCATGATTAGAATAGGATTTGACTTGTGTTTGCCACTGAGCACTAGAATGGAGCGCAGCCAGAGTCAGCACTGGCTGCTACGCTGACAGTACAGTGAAACGGGTGGACACAAATACGTATTTTCAAATTTAGTATCTAGGGTGGGGAGGGGTGGCAAGGGAGGCAAGAGAAACAGGTATTTGGCATTTCCAAATCAATATACCTATTCTCCCTCTTGAATACGAAATTTATGACTTTAAATAAACCAAACATTTCTTTATCCCTTCCCACACCTCTGACCAATAGCTGGTATAAGAAAAAAAACCGTCATTTAAATTGTTAATTATTAAAAAGGGCAGGAAAAAACATGAATTCACACTCCCACACACCTGTTCCCCACTCTTTCCAGAGACTGACTTCCCAGGTTTTCTTGCTATTTGGTTTTTCTGTTTCCAAACCCAAGAGACCACTGTGGCAATGAAGGAAAGTTGTAGGTTTGTATTAGCTGTACTACTGTGCCCTTCCATGACCATGTACAATCAAGAGCTGACTGGAGGGAGGGGGAAGAGGAGGGGACAGAAAAAAGGGAGCAAGGGGAGGAGAGAGGAAGAGAGAGAAAAATGCTCAAATATTGAAGATATAAAATAAGAAAACCATGAGGCAACATTGTGAACACATCTCCCTCTTCACAGGAAGTTTAACTGCAAACTGATATTTGCAGTTGCTGAGAGGAGTCATGCTAGAACCACAGCTCTTCATTCCTTCTTGACCTGAAATAAACAACAACCAGAAACATACCTGGCTGAGTCCTGCAATCAGTGCCCAGCTAATCCCATGGAGTGACTCCTGATCTTTTGATGATTTCTTTTAAAATTACCCTGTTATGGAGTACAAGTGGTTTTTTTAAATATAGCTCTAAGACCAAACTATTTTAAAAGGTTTGCAAAATGTTCTAAAAATCATGCTTATGCTGACACCTCCAATTACTTAACACAAAAGAACATTATAAAGGCTGAATGAAACAGGTTAGTTGGTATCTTATTATTGCTTGTAATGCACTCTACCTACCTCACAGGGTTGTTGTGAGGAAAACTGTCAGATTTTGAAAAATGCCTTGAGCTCCTCGAAGGAAAGGCGCTACATAAATGCAAAAACAACAACAATAAAAAACTCTTTGTATAATTTGTACTTTTAATTTCTAAACAGACTTACAGTATCAGTTATAGCAGAAATCCCTAAAAAACACTGTGATATTCAAGAACTTTAAGAAGCTGTGGGTGGACTCTGGGTAAGAAAAGCAAGGACACTAAAATTCTTCCCTTCCCATATGTCATTTTACCCTTGATTATATTAAGTTAGAAGGTCGACAAACTTATGCTTTCCAGTCAAGCACTTAACTTTGAAGTGATACTTCAAATGATTTTATAAATTCACATCCAACAGTGGATATGAATAATCAAATGTATAAAAAAATGAAACAAAAGATGGCTACTGCAGTGGAAGGATGAGTAAGGACTATATAGGCTGAAGTTTGGATTAGATAAGTCAAGAGTCCCGAAGAAAAAGTGCGCTGAGATGACTCTTCTCATTTCTTTATATTATTTCCTGCTCTGCTCACTGCTCACTCAAGTTTCCCCTACTCCTCAGGATACTCTGAAATCTCTGGATCATGCAGCCTAAACAAGGGGGCATTACTGAAAGCATCCATTCCTGCTTTACAATACCCACCTCCCCATTTGCTTTTTAAAACATCAGTGGTATTATGAACAACTCTAGTCTCTGATTTAAAAGAAAGATTTTAAGCTTTACAATTGACAAAAGTCAACTAAATCTAAGTATTTGTTTATACTGTTTCTAGATATTCATGCTTCAACTCTGACTTGTTAGTAAGTATAGGAATTTATCAAAATTAAAACATCAGCATTCATAATATACCCAGTTTAGGAAATTCTCAAATCAGTAAACATCTACTATTTATGAACACTGCTCCTGATGGTACAATGAAACAGAAGGGAGGAAAAGGGCATAAGAAAGGAAGGAAAACATGACAATCAAATCACAGATGTACAAACATGAGAAGAAAGCAACCACTTAAACAAGTAACAGGAAGTTGGAGAATTAAAATCCAAGCTCCAATCACACCTTCCAGTCACTTCTTTTGCACCCCAAAGGCAGCAAAGTCTGTAAGCTAATAATTTAAGAAATGATTATGGTTATTCAAATAAAGCACTACAGATTTTTCTTATTTTCTATAAAATGATATATTTGAAAATGATGTAAGGCAACATTCTGGCAAATTCTTGCTCAAAAGGTGAAGGCTTAGAAGGAATAGTTTCTTTCAAATAAGTCCACTAAGATTAAATGAAAATATGTACATTTTGCTAAAATTAAGAAGCTTTATTCATCAAATTTCTGTGTATTCCCCAAATGGCAGTTGTGAGAGAGTCTGTTAAAATGCCTCCGGGAAAGGTGAGCACAGGGCGGGTGCAACTCCAGGTACTCCAGCATGCCGCCTAAAGGCCAGCACCACTGTAAAACCACACCAGCCTCACCAGGGAACAGGAGGTACCCCCCCCCATCCAGGGCGACTCAGGGGCTGGGTGACTAGAATTAAATGCTGCACTGACAAATATGAACAAATGTTTTATTCTGCATGTTTAACCAGTTTTATTTTTAGATTCTTCAATTTGTATTCATAAGGAATTTCAGGTACTGGATGCCTTTTAATTTAGTGGTACTTGGATGTAGAAAGGTCTTGAGTTTTAATAATATTTGTGTGGTAATCATAAAATCTACATTTTAGGTGAATTTGCACGTTTTAAGTGAATCCTAGAAAACCACTGACAAGCAACTTTTTATCCACTCAGTGCATTGCAGTGACACTCAGCAGGCCACATGACTTAGGGCCTTCTTTGTAGTCCAGAGATTGTTAGAGGAGAGTCTAGGCCCCAGCGCACAGCTCCTGAATCAGAATCTGCATCTTAACAAGATTCTGTAAGTGCCTCACATGTAAATTATGAGAGGCAGTTGTCAAGAATGATTTTTATAGAAAATATGAGTTATTTCCTACTGCCGAAGCCAGTCACGGATAACCATTTATCCTTTGGAACAAAGAATGGGGGTTTCTGAATACACGGGAGTTTTTTCCTAAGCCACCACAACTTTTGTTGTAATTCTGATGGAACACTTCCTTATTTCAGTATACAATTAACTCTTTCTTGGTCACTCCAGGTCATAACCACAAGCCTTTGTAGCAATATCCTAAATACCACTAGGCTGCTATTAGAAACACTGATTCACATTTTACTCACTGAGAGAGAGAGAGAGAGAGAAAAGAAAAGGTGGCTAAAGGAGCACTTAAATACCACCAGGATCCTCCCGGAGGAGAGCAAATGCTGGTCTCTCACATTCACTGGGGAAAAAGGGGAATGGACTTAAAATAGTGCAACCTAGATTTTAGCTGGACACTAGTTATCCAATCCTGTTTATTTTCCAGAGAACAATTATCCATATGCTTATTTAGAAAATTTAAATATTCACCCCTCTGACAGTAGGGATTATAAATAACCTTTCAAGTCTGTTCCAGTTTTTCATTTTATTTTAGTAAGTAAAGACATATGATGACAAATTACATGAAAATACCAAAGGCACTTTTTTACCTGGATTACTCCTTTCTGGATTTAGAATGTAACTGATACACGAATCATACAGTATTTTGTTTTAATTCTAGCAAGGGACAGAATTAAAAGGGGGTTAAAGGACACAAGGACTTCTTCTAATCACCTTTACTTACTAATTCCTACTTCCCAGACCACTTATTGGTGACCATCCCCCTGGTGAGCAAGTCCCCTCTGGGGTTGTCACCGACACGGGAGCTGTGGAGCACAGTGCTGGTGTGGGGTGACAAGAGAGAGGACAGCAGCCCAGAACTCGCTCTACATACCACTTCCCTGCTGGTAGGCTTCTTCTGCCCCTAACCTGAAAACCCTCTGCCAGGGAAGTGAAGAGATAAAGAGAAGTTGTACACCTATGACTTAGGTGTTTGGTGACAATTATGATATTGTCTAAGAGCCTTTTTGGGGGGAGAGATGATGTTTAAGAGAATCAGAATAAAGAAATGTAAAGGATGACAGATTTCAAGAGCAACATGATAATGTTTTATACAGATGGCATTTGATACTTAATAAAGCACTTACACATCTATTTTCTTAACTAAATACTGAATGTAAGCATATGTCTTTAAAAACATTCCCTCTTACCCACAATGATTACCTGAATCTCCAAGATTGAACATGATGGCAAAACTCCCTATATACAGTGGCAATTATTCAAAAGTAATAAAATAATGAAAAAAAACTGCTTTAACCTGATTAAGCAGAAAAAAAAAAATCATATACATTATCAAGATTTCACAGATTGCCTGTAAGATTTTCCTTTCAGCTATGACAATTACCATCAACATTTAAAATAGAATCTGAAGATGCTCCTCCAGCTTATATTTTAACAGAAATATCCTGAGGTAAAATAAGAACACAGAATTAAAACTGACAAGGACCTCAGAATCTCTTACTGTTTTTTTGGCTCACATATAGAAAGCTGTTCTATAACAAAGAATTTTCCTTTAATGTCATTTGAGATTTTTGTCAAAGTAAAATTAGCCATTTATTTTCCTTACATTCAGCATCATCATCTGTCCTACTCAGGATAAAGACTTAAAATTACCTAGTATTCATTTTGTGTGTCTGAAAACCTAAATAGGGATCAAGAACCAAACTGGTTGCTAGGTCATCATTTTCACAGAGTTCCTTGGCAGACATTCCAGAAGATGGTACATATCGACTCTGTCCCTCGAATCCTGGATTACCATTACCTGTGAAATGAGAAAGAAAGAAACTCACATTGAAGCCACTTAAATCTACCTTCAACAGCAGTTAGGCAATTAAGAATTGAAATTATTTCAATCAGTTTTAGTAAGAATTGAGTACCTTTTACATAAGGAAACCAAAGGCAATAAACTAATCCAATTATTGAAAGTATTTTGGTTGCAAATAATATTAGCAGGTTTCCTGAAAACAAGGTTTGGGTAGCTGTGAGAATCTCTGACTCCAGATGCCTTCTCACCCATCCAAGGTCAGAAATGGGATGGGTGGATGTTTATTACAGCAGCAAGACATTACAAAGGGCCATTAGGGACAGGACTGAGCTGAGGAGGAAACAAGAGGAACACAAGATACTCTGCGGGAAGTGCCAGGAGTCCTGAGGAGTTAACTGCAGCTTCCTGCTTTCGGGCAGCTGAGCGACAATATTATTCCCACTTTGCTGGTAACTGAGCCTCGTGGGAAAGAAACTTGCCTAGGATTACAGAGCTAGGTCATAAAAGTGGGGAAGAAGTAGAGAGAACATCACAGACCTATTTCTAACCTGCTTGAAACAGATTTTGAATGAATGGATAAAAATAGCGAAGTGACTGAAATATGTAATTAAAGAAACTGGGTGTAACTGTGGAAGAAAAGCAATGTAAAGATGGATGGAGTTTCATCAGTGCTGATTTAAGTTTGATGTATATGTCACTGTCTTTTCATGGAGTCAGTAGTGCAATTGAAAGGACACCAGCAAACACTGTAACTTAAGTGTCCCAGTATTAAGAAGTGGAAGAATAATAGTGTGGGGTGTAACCTTCTTTTCACCTACTCTTTCCACAGACAAAATAAACACATGTAAGTTATGTTTTGCAATCCAATTATTACATGCAGGTATGTGAAAAGCTATCAAAGTCATTGTATTTTCTGTAACAGCTTTATTGAAATCTAAATCACATGCCATGCTAATTCACCACTTGAAGTGTACAATTCCATGGTTTTTAACATATTCCCAGTATTGTATAACCATCACAATTTTGGAACATTTTCATCACCCCCAAAAGAAACCCCATACTCATCAGCAGTCACTGTTCATGTCTCCCTCCCAGTCAGCCTCTGGCAACCACTAATCTACTTTCTGTCTCTGTGGATTTGCCTGGTCTGAAAACTTCATATAAATGAATATACAATATGTGGTCTTTTCTGACAAGTTTCTTTCACTCAGAATAATGTTTTATAGGTTCATTCATGTTGTACCATGCATCAGTATTTCATTCATTATGGCCAAATAATTTATTCCACTGGATGGACTTACCACATTTTGCTTATTCATCCATCAGTTAATGAACATTTAGGCTGTTTCCACTTTTTGGCTTTTGTGATTAATATTTCTATGAACATTCATGTATAAGTTTTGGTTGTATATGTGTTTTCAATTCTCTTAGTTATGTACCTAGGAGTGAATTGCTGGGTCATATGGTTCATATGGTTACTCAGTTTAACCTTTTGAGGAACTGCTAGACTGTTTTCCAAAATGGCTGAACCATTTTACATTCCCAATAGCAGTGTATGGTGGTTTTAAATTCTTCACATCATCACTAACATTTGTTACTACCTGTCCTTTTTGATTGTAGACATCCTAGTGGTTGTGAAGTGGTATCCTGTGGTTTTGATTTGCATTTCCCCATGACTAATGATTCTGAGCATCTTTTCATGTACTCATCATTTGCATGCCTCTAGAGAAATATCTATTCAGATCCTTTCTCATTTTTAAGTTGGAGTTTGTCTTTTGTTGTTGACTTTTAAGAATTAAATATAAAAATATGTCCTTTTATCAGATGTGATTTGAAAATGTTTTCTCCCAATCTGTGAGTTGTCTCTTCACATTCTTGATGGTATTCTTTAAAGAACAAAAGTTTGCAACTTTGATGAACTTCAATTTATCTTTTTTCTATTGTTCTTTGTGTCTTTAACATCCTATCTAAGAAACCACTGCCTAATCCAAAGTTGTGAAAATGTATGTTTATATTTTCCCCTAGGGGTTTATAAATTTTAGTTTTCAATTTAGGTCTTCGATCCATTTTGAATTAAATTTTCACATACAGTGAAGTCAGTTCCAATTTTGAGACAGGACTGTGGGTGTAGTCAAAGTATGGTGAGGGCCTCTGGAAAAAGACCCCTACCGAAACTCCGTATTAAACAATTACGCAAAGTCAGAGTCACATTAATTCTCTAAAGTAAAATTTCAAGCTAGGAATATAAGCATTCTTCAGTGAGATTAGTTAAAACAAAAAAAACCAGGAGTAACCTGGCCTGGAATGTTTGAACATCTCCCAGATAAGAAAGTACCTCAGCATAGCCCATGTCTTCATTGTGTCAATGTGGATAAAATGACAGTTCCTGTGGCCAGGATTCTCACCTGGCCCTGGTTGATTAGCTCACTCCACATCTGTGGGCAATACATGGCTGCTGACTCTATATAAAGAGCTCTGCCCAGTGCTCTGGGCGCAACACCGTGATATGGCTGCAAGGTTGCAGGAGAGCAGAGCAGAAGCTGGAGTGGTGGCAGCGCCAAGGACAGAGGCCCAGAGGACTGCTGTGTGTGGGGCAACTGTGCAGACAGAGGAACCCAGAGGCAGAGACTGGCTTGCTGCATACAGACTCATTCTGAGTGAACAGGATTTTAGTGACTGACCTGCCACCTGGAAATAAAGTTGGGTATAACCCTTTCACCCCAAGAACAGTTTTGCTGTCAATTTCTTTGGTCACACTGAATCCACAGCAAATTTCAGCCCGGGGCTGAAACCCATTGACAAGACAGTCAATTAAATGAGGCTATTGTAAAATTTACTTTAGCCTGCTAAAAGGCCCAGTTTATCTTCTTTAACTTTGCCAGGATGCTGCTTTTCCTCCTCCAGCCCCTAATCAAGTAATATATAACCTGGGCAATTAATATAGCAAGCAAGTCCAGTCACAAACAACATAGTAAAAACAAGAAAGATTCCATCTTAAAGATAAGATTGCATTTTAAAACCCAAAAAGAAAAAATAGGTTTCTTAACATAACAGACAACCCAGCCCACCTTGGGAGCAGGACAGGCAGTCTTGATTAATGTGCTCCCAAACCAAGAAGCTGCTATCCTGGGAAAGAATCAGAGCAGTAAATTTCTTGTGTTAACTCTGCAGAATAACCCAGAAGACTGATAAGAAACCTGGTCTCTCTTCAAAGATAGACATTTGGGGCCCATTTAGTGGGTCCGTATCCCTAGATCTTTCTGTCTCAACAGCCTATAAATTCCCTAGAGAACGCACTACCATGGGCTCTCTTGTCCCCTCCTGACGCAAGCCAGGAGCTCTGTCCTCTCACTGTATCTCTCAATAAAAGCCTCTCCCTGGCTCTCCTACCTTGGGTGTTTGCTAAGTTGATTCTTCGCCTCCGCAAACAAGAACCCTGGCATCAGTTTGTTCATTTCAGAGGTATAAAAATACAACCAATTTTTGCATACTGATCTTGTATCCTGCAACCTTGCAGAACTCCATTATTAGTTCTAACAATTTTTTTAGTGGATTCCTTTGCATTTCCTATATACACAATCATGTCATCTGGAAATACAGATTTTACTTCTTCCTTTCCCATCTGGATGTCTTTTAGTTCATTTTCTTGCCTAACTTCTGTGGTAACAATCTCTAGTACAATGCTGGATAGAAGTGTTGAAGACAGATGTTCTTGTCTTGTTCCTGATTTCAGAGGAGAACCATTTAGTCTTTCACCATAAATACGACATTAATTGTGGGTTTTTAGTAGATATCCTTTATCAGGTTGAAGAATTTCCTTTTATTCCTAGGTTTTTGAGTGTTTTTATCCTGAAAAGGTGTTGGATTTTGTCAAATGCTTTTTCTGTATGTATTGAGATGATTGTATGGTTTTTATCCTTCATGCTACTGATAAGCTATAAACCAACCTTGCAATCCTGGGATAAATCCCTTTTGGTCATGCCATCAAATCCTTTTCATCTGTTGCTGGATTTGGTTTGCTAGTATTTTTTGAGGATTTTTATATCCATTATTTATTAAATACATTGGTCTGTAGTTTTCTTGTGATGTCTTTAGTAGTAGGAAATTACTGACCTCATCTAATGAATCAGGAAATGTTCCCTTCCTAATTGTTTGGAACAGTCTGTGAAGAACTGGTATTAATCCTTCTTCAAATATTGCCAGTATTCACCAATTAGGCCATCTGGGTCTGAGATTTTTCTTTGTAGGTAGTATTTTTTTTTAAATTACTGATTCAATCTCTTTGCTTTTTATAGATTTATTCAGATTTTGTATTTCTTCTTGAATCAGTTTTGGTAGTTAGAGTTACCTTCTAGGAATTTGTTCATTTCATCTAAGTTATCTAATTTGTTGATACATAGTTGTTCACAGTACTGTTACTATCCTTTTCATTTCTGTAAGGCACAGTACTGTCTCCTCTTCCCTCTAGATTCTTGAGTCTTTTTCTTGGTCCATCTTGCTTAAAGCTTTGCCAATTTTGTTGATCTTTTCAAAGAATCAACTTTCAACTTTATTGGTTTTCTCTATTGCCTTTCTATTCTCTATTTTCTTAACTTCCACTGTATTATTTCCCTCCTTCTGTTTGCTTGGACTTTAGTTTACTTTCTTTTTCTGGTGTTTAAAAAAAAAGTTAGATTACTGATTGAGATTTTTCTTAACACAGGTGTTCACAAACATAAACTTCCCTCTAGGCATTGCCTTTGCTACATCCTCTAAGTTTTGTTATGTTGTATCTTCATTTTCAATCATCTCAAAGTATTTTTCTTTTACCCTTTGATTTCCTCTTTAACCATTGGTTGTTTAGAAATGTGTTGTTTAATTTCCACTTATTTGCGGATTTTCCAAATTTCTATTATTAATTTCTAATTTTACTCCATTGTGGTCAGATAATACACACTGTATGACTTCAATCCTCTTAAACTTATTGAGGCTTGCTATATGGCCTAGCCTGTGGTCTATCCTGAAGAATGTTTCATGTACATTTGAAAAGTGCGTATTCTGCTGTTGGGTGGAGTGCTCCACAGATGTCTGCTAGGAGGAGCTGGTTTAGAGTATGGTTTGTTGGTCTTTCCTTGTTCATCTTCTGCCTCATTGGTCTACGAGCTACTGAAAGTGGGGAACTGAAGTCTCCAAATTATTGCTGAATTGTCTATTTCTCCCTTCAATATTGTCAAGTTTCTGCCCCATGTATTTTGTAGTTCTGATGTTAGGTGAAGTTGTTGCAGTTTATCTAAGAATTGCTTTGTTTCTCTTCACCACTGGCTCTCTTTTTGCACAATTCTTACCCAATAACATTCAATGTGATGCTGTCCATTTCACACTCTGGGTTTTTCCAACCTATCCCTCTAAATCTGTCTATACTAGACTAAGTGTAGTCCATGTAATGATCATTTTCTAAATTCTTATGTATCTCCAACAATTTAACTAATTAAGACCTTTTGCACTATGAGGCACAAAAGGAGACCAACAGTAATTTGCAAAAACAAAAACAAAACTTAAAAGATGCCTAATTTACAAACCAGAGCCAATATCACTGCTAAAGTCACTATGTTCTTCAATTCTTTCAGGTTCCCATCACAAGCTAAGGGGTGAGGAGTGTCCGTCCATGCACAGGAGAAACCACTCAGTCTTGGGCTCTCTTCCTATTCCTATCCCAAGCAGAGACTGCTGCCTTTTTCGAAAAACAGTGACCTGATCTAACATGGAAAGGTTAAGGACAGCCAATGAACAGCATAAACCCCTAAAAGGGAAGAAGGAAATGAAACACAGCTGGTGCAGTCTATCTGCAACAGTAGCAAACCCCAGGCTAATCCCAATCTACCGGGAGTAGGCTGATTCTAAAGATAACAGGCTGTTCCGTAACCTAAATTAACCTCAGGGAAAGTAAGAGAAAAAGCTATCCTCCTCAACACAGCCATACACTTTTGGATAATTTTCACATAAACTGCCTGCTTAGATTTACACTTATCCTGGGGCATTTTACCCCTTCTAAAAAAACTATGAAACATATAAAATCTAGTTTCCTGAACTCTCAAAAAGAGTAGCCTATTCTCACCAAGAGGTACTTAGGTAAAAAAGTAACTGATTATAACAGTGCTTCACAGTCAGGATAAATGACTGCTCACCCTATATAAAAAGAAGAACTGGCAACAATCTGTGAAGCTGCCCCTCAATGCCACTATCAAGTAAATTAAAGTTGACTTTATTACATATTATCAAAGAAATACATGCTTATACTTAATCAAATATAAAAAATACAGTTTGAGCTTATAAGAAATTCAGTAGTAACACATTAATTTTTCATATAGAACACATTATTCAGGTGTAAATTCTACAAAGTATAAAGTTATGGATATAAAAGAATGATTGAAGTTATTCTATCAAGCATTACATTTCAGTTGCACATGTTTGATGAGAATAAAAATTGGTATAAACTTTTTAAAGGGTAAAAAAACACAGAAACGTACAAATGTAAAAAATTGCTTTGAAAACAGGAGAACAAAATACACATTACCACCTGGAAAGAATTACTGTCCTGTATCACAATCAAAAGAGTGACAGTTAAGCATGTACATACATCTGCTTGACCTCCTCTCGACTGCGTTTTTGCCAGCCTTCACGGTGTCCTTTCCCGTGTGCTGTAACTTTGATTGATTCTGCTGATGGTCATTAGACAACTTGCCTCCATTTTTCCTGCCATTCACCACCATGTTCTTGGATTCTCCCAACCACTTCATACCCACAGACAGCCTGACCCAGGTGCATTTAGTCACTCTCTTCAAATAGCTTAGAGAATAATTTCAACGTTCTCTCCTAACAGAAACAAAATATAAAAAACAAAACAAAACGGGGAGGTAAATACATAAAAGACCATGCCACACAACCCTTAAGAAGTAGTAACAGTAATTTAGTGATCAATGTTTCCACTCTTCAGAGACCATCTTAGTGCTCCCAGGCAGCCCTGTCATGCCAAGGTCTGCAGTGCAGCCAGACTCTGAGGAGGGACACATTCTGTCTTGCTCATTGCTTGTGCTTCAAATAGTGACTGGTAAATAGTAAGTGCTAATAAATATTTACCTTTCAGTCACTGATAAGCATCATCTTTGCTCCTTGTTATGCTGATACTTAGGTAACAGCTCAATAATCTGCTCAAATTACACATTCTGGTAACATTCTACTAACTGTGAGCAAACCACTAGGAAGTCACCGCTCACGAGGAAAGCTTAAGAAAAGGCACCTAAGTTGAGCTTTGACCCCGAAAGCTTTGTTAAATCTTTTTGTTGTCTGAAGTCAATGTTCAAGGTATTCAAATGTCAGTCATGAAAGGTCTGCGTTAGCGTTCCTTCAGGATGGCGACACAAATTGAGAGATTATTGTATTTGCTAATATAGAGGTAATCCCTCACCATCGGAATTTTAATTAGCAGAATTCGGTAACTGGATTTGGATAATGAGGGATGCTTTTAATTTATAATGACCTTTGGAAGTGAGGGTATAATACACTGTATCTGTCGGTAATGAAATGAGAAAAAGGATGTCCATGGCATCACCTCATAATGGAATTATGCTTTAGTATATAAGGTAGACTGAAAAGGCTCTAGGATAAGAAAGTGCAAAAACAGAACTTTAAAGCTTCAGGGGCTTTCAGATCCTAGCACAACTCCTTCAGTTTGCAGTTGGACTGAGGCAAAGTGCCCAACACCACACAGTCAGCCTGCAGAAGAATCATGAGAGCTCAGCTCTGGGCCCAAGGCCTCTCACCACACCAGACCAAGGTCAATTCCCCTTACTTTTCTCAAACACACAGAAAAGTACAAATGTAAATTATTTTGAAGAACTCCCAGAAATGTATACGTGGACATGCTTTCAATAAAACCCAACAAATATAAAAATTAATTTTCACTTGACCTCATGTCTCTTTCATGCCACAGGAATTTGGTTTGAATTCACAGCGGGATAAAATGTGTGTACAGGTGACATGCTTAGGTAAAAAGGTAAAAAAATAACTGATCCATAATAAGGATTACCTTTAAAACTTTCTCTAATGTATTTTTCTCCTGGTTCCATCACTTTTAAAATTCAATTAGTATTCAACGTCACTTAAACCCAGAAAAATGCTGCTACTTAACAGGAAAGGGCAAGTAAAACCACTGACACATCAGTTATATACTAAAGATTTTTCAATTATTATATTATCAAATTAAATCTAAGACCTCCTATTGATGATCAGATATCCTACATTTATACTTAGAAGAAAAGGCATGCAACTCGAGCAGGAACTTTTGAAACATAAGGCATTTCTTTGCAAAAAAGGCAATGGATGCCCCTGGCATTCTTTCTCCCCTGCCTGAGATAAAACAACCTGTCTCTCTGGCCAATAGCTTCAGGTTCCAGGAAGGCATCCTTGATCCTCTATGCCAAATCGACACAGACATCCCTACTACAAAACTTAGGTAAAAGCCCTTCTGTCACTATATAATAATGATCTGCTTCCTTAACTGATTAAAGTTCCTGAGGTCAAGAATTTATTTCTCTTTTCTTTAGCACAACACAGAGTAGATCAGACGCACTCATAGATAAATGAGGTTGTGGTCTAAACCACTTAACAGAACCTGTATTAGTTTTTTTAAACTGTAAATTGAAGTTATAACTTGACCCTTCAAATCCTCAATTCTTTATCAAAATGGCCTGTGTTATGAAAGGTGCTGAGAGAGGTCGTGCAGGCAGGCCCAACAGGGACCACACTGCTGCCACTGTAGCCTCCCCACCACCTGCCAGCAGGCTTTCTGGTCACCCCCCTCATTGTGCACCTCCAAGGAGAAAGAACGTGAGTAGGATGTGTTTTTAATTGGGATCAGTTGGGCCCACTCAGAGATTTAAATAAAAAAAGAAAACCCAGGATGAGGCCCAGCCATCTATGTTTTAATAAGCCCTCCATGTGATTCTGATTCAAACTCTGGTGTGAGAACTATTGTTCTAAGTTACTTTTTTACTCACTTGTTCATCTGTTAGGGCAAATAAGTGATACTGAATTTTAAAGAAAAACTATGGAACAAAAATTTTTAATTTGAGAAATTATACCGTATCAACCTAATTTTTTTCCTGAGAATTAGGAGAAGTTCACCAATAAATCATTTTAGTAGCACACTTCAGTCAAGTTCATGGAGGAGACTAAGATCCTTTAACTGATACATAATTTCAACTAAATGTGGTTAATGATCCAAATTGGAGCAAATTCTTAACCTTAGGTCTCATTTACATCACTTTCAACTGATACTATTAAAGTATCTTAACAACAGGTAGTCTGTCACTCACAGAATGCGGCTGACTTTTACAATTATGAGTACACAGCAGTGTCTTGATATAATCTAGTGGAGGCTCCAATACTCTCCACTCATCCAGATGATGACAGCTGTCACCAGGCAAAGGACTTCACTAAAGCTCACAAATGAGTATTTTGAAAGAGCAATTCTAATAAAGCTATCAGAAATTTTGGGGTTATCTATAAATTTTTAGCTCAAAATGAATATATACTAATTGATTATCTGTTCTGCCCTCATGAGTGTAGAATCTGTTCTACAAGCGGGACAAGCACACATTAAAGGTGGAGTTGGTGTTTCAAAAGCTAACACAAATCTATGCCATACAGACTGAAGAAACAGGGTTGAAGACATCAGGTGGCTAGCAAAGCCTGAAGGGCTTCACCGCTCCCCCACAGAAGTCCCCCGCCCAACCTAAGCGAGCATGTAGTCCTGGAGCCTGGAACACAGCTGGCTCACATGGAAATACCACCATGGATTTGGATTGGTTGACAGTATCTGAGCTAATTGGCCACTGAAGCAAAAATTACCTCAAATCCATCCCTAATTTGGCAAAAAAAAAAAAAAAAAAATCAAGCAAGAAGTACTAGCCATTCCTTAAATGGCATAGAAGCTGTAAATCTTTCTCTGTTCTGAATTTCCCAATATAAAAATATCAGGAAAATTATTAGACATTTACTGATTCTAGACAGTGCTCCAGGCACTGAGGATACAGTAATGAATGAAACAAGGTTTGTGCCCTCACTTGTGCCTATATTCTAATGAAGAAAACTCTGGAAAAGAACTAACAAATAAATGCTAGCACCTTGGTAAACTAAGGCAGTTTCTAAGTGGCAGGGAGAGTTTCTGGTGGCACAGGGGCATGATGGGGGAAGCCAGGCAGCAACAGGGAGAGTGCGCTAGGCGACGGGCAAGTACAGGACTGAGGGAGAGAAGCGTCTGAGGACCAGCAGATAGAGCCCAGTGTGGCAGGAAAAGAGAGGCAGGAGGGAAGTCAGAGGCTGCTGGAAGAATGAACCTGTAACAGGGCCTCCAAGCCACTGCTGAGACTTGGGCACTGACTCTCAGAGAGATTGGAGGAGTGACGTGTGACCCAAGGTGCAGTTTTAAGGGCTCATGCTAGCTGCCTGCTATGGAAAGAGTTCACAGATGAATCCTTCAAAACAAACAAACAAACAACAACAAAACAGATCTAATGAAGCCACTAATAATTTGGGGGGTAAGACAGAAAGTACTGGTTAAGAGACTATTGCACTAAACAGAAGAGATACTGGAGGTTTGCAGAAGTGGGAGAAGTGGTTGGTTTCAGGATTTTTCCTGAAGGTTTTCCTGATAGATGAGATCTGTTAACAGAGCATATGACAGAGTACTCAATCATACTTCCAAACGGAAGAATGGAATTAGTATGTATGGAGGCCAGAGACTGCCAGAGGATCAGGTTTCCACAGTGGATGAGTGCAGAGTTTGGTTTTGGTCATGTCTGAGATGGCCATTGGAATCCAAGCAGAGATGCTGACAGATGGATACAAGGGCCTGCAGTACAGGTCCGGGCTGGATATATAAACATGGAGACAGAGTGCTAATGCTATTTCTAGCCATGGGACAAGAAGAAATCACCCAGGGAGTGACTACAGATGAAGGCAGTCTAAGGACTAAGAAGACACCCAAATATTTGGGGATCAAAATGAGGGACCAGCAGCAGAGGACCCTAAAAGGAACAACCAATGAGGAAACAGGGGGAGCCAGAACAAAGCTGCTTCAGGAAGGGAGGGGCCAGCTCTGCAAAGGGCTGCAGATGCTCAGAAGGCAAACCTCTCTTTCATGAGAGGAAACTCAAGGACAGAAAGAGAATGGGCCACTGACGATCCATGAGCCTCTCTCAGAAATGACAAGAGACCTCCTAAAATGGGCATTTCTTAAAACATGGGCTTGTGGGCAAAGAATTAGATGGCAGAGAGGAACATAAGGAATAAAAAGGAGTCCTCTAAGTTCTTAAGTTCATTTGTTTCAAATAAGAGAAAAAGACTTAGACATTTCATGTGCCAGAAAAAAACATATGTAAATTAAATTCAGAGGGTGGGAGATGATAGGAATAGGTGAGTTAATCTGAGAACAGTATGCTTTGAGTTTATAAATGGATCTTTATTAACAATTTTTAAATGAGAAGATTAGTTAATTCTCTGATTGGAATAATAAAGACCATCTTACTGTGGTAATGGGGTGGAATTCCTGAGGGCATTGAGCAAGGCTTTGCTCCCTGTATTTTTATGAGTATTCATAAAAATGATGTGAACAGTCTCTATGGAAACACAGTGTAACTGTGCTCAGGGATGGGCAGTACCATTCCCTTGAGATGTTTGCCTGACACTGAAGTCAACAGGAAAGGAAGATCCACCTTATGTCACTGGACCACGAGGTGGGGAAAGCAGCATGTTACTTCAGATTCTAGTGCCAAACATAAGTGAAAGGGCAGACAATTTGTGATAATACAGAACATACTTGAAAACTGCTGAAGTAAGAGTTGTATTTAAAGAGGAAAGTATTTAAGGAATTATTTAGAGTTGTATTTAAAAAGGAAACTTCTATTATAATATCACTAAGGTAAAAAGCACACATACCACTACCACCATGCATTCCAAATCACCAACAGCCATGGCCATCTTTGGGGATTAACGTTAAAAATTTTTTTACCCAAAATGTTTATTGAACCTCTTTATTTGTAATTGGAAAATGAACAAAAAACTCCCAATGCTTGAAAAGTTTCAACAGAAAGTGGAACTGTTTCACAGAAAATGTGCTTGGTTCATGTAAAGTAGTGATGGACTTCATATTCCCGGCAGTGATAAACCCTCAACAGATGTCAGCGTCCCCCTATCCTGTCACTGTCCTTTATGGACACACATGGGATTATAAACTGTTCAGTAACTTTTGAGTTAACTGCTCATCCCCAATTTGAGAACTCTGGTTCCAATCCCTTTTTTACTTAAAGCTTTTGGACTGCAGTTTTTTGTTGACTGTCTTAAACACAAACCAGGGTTTAAAAAAATCTGTCAGAAAAAAGGAAATGTGATTCTGAAGAACTATCAAGAATGTCACCATAATTCCCGGCCAGGACCAAGGACACTCGAACCAGTACACAAGGTGGAGCTGTTTTCATTTATCCTAGAGAAATTATCCAGTGGCAGAGAAAACAATCCTCAAGTGGTTGAAAGGAAAAGGTAACACATTATAAAAAGTAGGTTCTAGCTTGTTAGAGGACTTCAGGAAATCTTTATGAAGAAAAAGCAGAGCAAATATTTTCAAGTGGTTCAGCTATAATTTGCTAAGAAAACAATTAAATAAAACAAATGGTTAACAGTATTATCTCTGGAGAATGAGATTAACAGCAATTTTTACGTGTTACAGGAGATATTCTTCAAAAGGTTCAACTTTTCCAAATGAGCGTGTATTATTTTTGTAATAAAAATTTAAATATATATATATGTATATACATATAAAGGAAACTAAAACAGACTTCATAAAAATCCTCTGCATCATTTATGCATAAGTTAAAGCTAATTTCTAAAACCTTAAATACTGCAATTAAAAAATCTGACTTCTAGGGCAATGCAAAGCCTACCACGTCACTGAAACTTTCACAAGTTTCTGACACCTTGTGGGCTTTGGGATGCTCATGGCGTCACAATCCCACACTCCCAGGAACTTTATATTTAAAATAAGCACAAAGAAGACAAACATCAAGAAAAAGCATAGAAATGAGAGAAAGCACTGTCCAAAGAGGAAACACCCTCCCACCCCAACACCCTGAAGAACAAAAGAGGCCACACTGGACCAGGAGTGAGAACACTCAGGCTGCCATCAGTTCCAACACTGTCCCAGTGGCTAAGCAAAAAACCAGTTTCCCCTTCTGGGCTCTCACATGTCTGGCCAGCCTATCTCACATGTGAAAATTACACACAATTGCAAAAATAAAAGTCCTTTGAAATTGTGACAAGGTCCTGCATGATCCAGCTCTGCCCGCCTCTGTCCTTGCTCCAGACACAGCCTAACTTACATCCCTCTGGTGTGCTTGCTGCCCTCACAACACAGGGCCTTTGTACTTGGGACCTGCCGGTCCTCCATCCCACAGACTGCCTTGTTACACACTTTAACATTTCTCCTTCACAATGCTTATTACAACTGTACCCACTGCTTAATGTAATTACCCGAGCACTTGCCTTCCGTACTGCAGTGTCCATGGGCAGAGGCACACCTTCTGATAGCTGGAAGCCAGCACTAGGCCCAACATGCTATAGGCCCAATCACACCACACATCCCACCACACACCACACATTTTCTACTCTGAAACCTAACTGCTGCATATAAGCCCATCTGGTTATTAGCTCCTTTCCTCAAATCTACAATTACAAAAGGACGCAACACTCTATCAAAGAATTCCAAATCAGTCTTTATCAATGGCTATTTCAAATCCATATACCTCCAAGGTTCCATGTAATCCTTTAGCAATAATTCATATGATCAGGCCAATATAAGAAGCCCTGCAAAACTGCCCAAAGTGTTCAACAGTCCATTAAAGACTACACCATACAATTTGACAGGGCACTACCTCAGTTGCCAATATGTTAGAAAACCACCATGAATTTGTGATCACACCTGTTAAAAATGTGCTCCTACAAATATTGTCAGAAATGTATCTCATTTGAGAAGTTAGATGACTTGTCAGAGTTCAATTAGTGCTGCAAGAAAAGCCTGGGGAATTCACAATTGAGCCTTTACCTAAGGCAGGGCTGTTGCTCTAAGTCTGGAGCTGTCACACAAATTCAAATGTGAATCTGAGTATTTAACATCAAGCTCCAAAGCAAAATAATTACTAATGTCATGTTATTATAAAAGTATCATTTCTGCTTTCTTCCCCTAGCTTTGTAGAGTCAAACTCACACATTTTGCTTTAGCCAATTTAAGAGCTTCCCAAGCAGCCTTAGGTGGTAAAGAGACCAGCACCTGATCCCCCACAGTTTCCCACCTGTGTACAATAATGCTTTGCCCACCCCTTCAAGACAAAATGGTGACTAGAGACAGCATCACCAATCACACTGGGCTGGTTGTGCTAACTGCTGCAGAGGAGACTGTACTAGGCTAGAAAACAGCCTCCAAAAGATACCAGTCCTAATCTGGAATCTGCAAATGTTCGTTTATAAGGAAAAGGGTCTTTGGAGGTGTGATTAAATTACAGATTATGAGATGAAGCTGATGACCCAGGTGAGCTCCAATTGCCATCAAAAGTCCCCTTATAAGAGAGGGGCAGTTGGAGATTTGACACCACAAACTTTAGGAGAAGCAAAGACTGGAGGGATGCAGCCTCAAGCAAGAACACCTGAGCCACCAGCTGGTAGGGGGAAGGATCAATTCTCCCCTAGAGCCTCCAGGGGGAGTCCTACTCATATCCTGATTTTGGCCCAGTGAAACTGATGGGGAACTGGCCTCTGAACTGTGAGAGAATACATTTGGCTTGTTCTAAGTCTCCAAGTTTGTGGTCATGTGTTACAGTACCCACAGGAAACTAATACAGAAACCATGAACAAGTAAACCAGAAATGCTTTACTATCAGACTCCAGAAATACACAAAACTCCAACATGTCACAGGAAAGACAATTTTAAACGCTGTTAAAAAGTTGTTTTAAATGCATTTGAAAATAAAAGTAATTCTCCCCCTTCAACCACAGGTATGAAACATGGCTACAGAGAGCTATATAAATTTTGAAGATAAAGCTGAGAGATAAAGATGACATCTCAGTTACACACCTAACTAAGTCATACACTGTGCTTAGGTAAGAAGACCTTACTTAGAAGTGTTATGAACACTTATGTTCATATAAAAATTTTAAAAAAGGAAACTAAAATAATCAGATAAGATGTTTCACTTAGAACATTTTAAACAGCAAAATATCCATTACTGGTAAGTCTATGATCAGGCATACCCAACATTTACACTTACCTATTGGGCCACTGATCTATGGCCGGGCATGTAATTAACTCCTCTCTCTACTTCCCTCATTACAGAAAATATTGCTTCATAGTACCTTATTTATCCACATCCAATATGTATCACAACAAAGGATTCACATCTCCAACTGTCTCAGTAGCTATTTCTAAAATATGATTGTGGTTGTTGAGGGAAATTCCTCAACAAAATAAAACACAACCACAAACCTTCCTCCCATCTCTCTGTACCTGGTCCATCTGCTTACCTACTAGGGCCTATAAATAAAATCAAGACTGTTTCCTTCCTGGACCCAAACAGCATTTTATTCTTTTTATAAACAGATGCCACCTAGTGTCACTTGTCTGTAGGTACAGCCCAGAGTTCCTCAGAAGCTGTTAAGGTAGGTAAAGCCTAACAAAGAATAATCAATTCTTACTGGGCAAAGGCAAGGGTGAAGAAAAACTTCCAAAAGGTGATTTGGGGGCTGGGTTTTAAAGGCCAAGGCTGAGTTTTCCAGACGGTAGACTTTTCAGGAGGCAGCACACACAGTGGTTCAGGATGGAGTCCAAATGCCTGGGTCCCACACCACGCGCCATTCATTACTCTCTAGTGGTACGACCATGGACAAGTCATTTAACATCACTAATGCCTCATCAGTAAAATGAAAACAGGGCCCACCTCATCAGTCTGGAACAAGAATTAAATGGGCAGAAATTGCTAATAAAATAAAGGTTTCCAATTGCCTCTTCAAGTAACTAAGGCAGAAACATATGGCCAAGCATGTTGAGGTATTATTCATAAAACTTTAAATGTCTGTTTAAAGAAACTCCTTCCCTCCATGCCTCATCCTACCATAAATACCATAAGAAAAAAAATCACATCAACTTATCTATTTAAAAAAGTACCAATTTTCAAGAGAATACAAAAGGACTGGGGGTGTTAATTTCTAATACAGAGTGAGATCAGCTTTGCTTCCTACTGCTCCTGAAGAGAAGGGGCTGTGACTTCTGGCAACAATGTATAATTAAAGATCATACCAAGCTCCACCTTGCACATCAAGATTCAGAGGGACTATACAGATTTTGCTACAGTAGAATTTAGATTGTAATGTCTCTGGTAAAACATTTTCTCTTACTGTTAAACTCCATTTTTTAGGCAACAATTTAAATAATAGCCCCTCCATTCATTTAGTGCTTCCTATATTCATATTATCATTTAATTCTCACACCAAGTAAAATAGGTGCTTTTCAATTGTTATACAGATGAAAAGTTGGGGAGTTTGCTCAATCATTCTCTAGAAAAGGATCCCACTGGTGGAAAAGCATGTGACTGGAGGCAGAGAGAAACTCAAATCCAACAATAGCAGTGGATGGAAGGGGAGAGAAAATCTCTGGGATTTCAAATATAAGGTTGGCAAGACTTGGTAACAAATTAGATACAGTTAGTGTGGACAAAAAGGAAATCAAGATGAGTCAGAAATCTCTAGTTGGGGCAAAAGCTGTAGTTGGGGAGACTGCAAGATTGCTATGAACTGAGTTTGGGACCACAGAAGGAACAGGTTTGCAGGAAAGATGGATTTCCTAAATTGGAAGAGGGCGGCACTACTCAGGTGACGCTGTCATACATAAGATGTTAGAACTCAGGAGAGAAGTACGGACTATGAAGCGAGTAATATTAATCAAAGGATTATTTACCAAGCATTTCAATATTCTCTCAATTCAAAGAATCACTGAGTTCCTGAGCAAAAAGTCTTAGTTTAAAAGAAAGAGGCTCAGGGAAATAAATTACCTAGCCAAAGTAATTCACTTCTTCTAATATGCTACCAATACATGAACCCCCACGTCCACCCCCAAAATCTGAGCTTTATCACTGGCACTTAAATGGGAGGAAAAAGGGGAGGGATGAGGGAAGGAAATGAAATGAGCAAGACACATACAGGGGCACTGTGGGAGAGACAAGTCTTGCAAAGTAGCATCCTCACTTAGGGACTGTCTTGGGCTATGTGCTGTCAAGTGGGCAGCACAGCATACAGCACATAGCTCAGTAAATGTCTGCTCAAGACATGAGGGAAGAACTGAGTGCCACAGGGACAATCTGGCATCCTGGGCACAAGAAAGGGTACACCTTTTAGCTCTAGTTTTCTGGGCACTATTTCACACTATTGCTCTTATTATGATCCATGAACTGTGCTGATAACCTTACATGCATCCTTTCATTTACCTGCTCTTATTATGATCCATGAACTGTGCTGATAACCTTACACACATCCTTTCATTTACCCTCATCAGTTCTTTAACATATACAATATAAACACATTTAATATTTAATGTAAATATATAACATATAATTTATATAGAATGAAAGTATTAAATATATACAATACTACCATCACCCCCATTTTACAAATGAGAGCAAGCCTTAGAGAACTAGAAGAAATTAAGCGTAGGCCAGGTTGCAAGACTGGACACTCTAGACACCACATAAAAAAGCAAAACAATCTTGACTGAAACAAAATTTTAAACATACTTTTGCCCCATATTTGAAGGATAAGACCCTAGAACAAAACAGACATGGATCCTAATTCCAGGAAGCTCAGAGTATAGTGTGGGATGAGAAGCGAACAACCAGTAAGTATGACTGTAAATTCTGGTAAGAGCTATAAAGGAGATAAATAGGATGTTAGGAGAAAGAATAATGTGGGAATGGACTTTAGATGGGATGATCAAGGTAAATAAATAAAAATCGTAAATATAGAAATCATCACTTTTTTTTCGGTTCAGGAACACTCCTGGTATTATTCCTGGTATCTATTTACATCCATCAAACATATTTTCTGAGGCAACTGGCTTTATTTAAATCCTCCTGGACCCCAAATGGGGTCTGTTTCTGTTTTTAAGAGGTAAGGAGAAGAAGGTGTCCATTTGGCCTCTCTGCCCCAGACTCCACTGGCTCACAGGCTTAATCAGGCCCCCTTTACGCCTCTTCCTGAGACATAAGTTGGTTTTCTTAATAAAAATCCCGCATCAAACACCACAAGCATGAAAATAAAAATACTCCTCAAAGAGATCATTAAGTTGTATCAGATATTTCAACCTTGTTACAGAAATCAGACCAGACAAAAGAAATCATTCTGCAGACCTAGAATCCACTCGATACATTTATCAAGAACCAACTGGAAGCCCCTGGGCACTGTTCATGGTGCTGGAATACTGGTTGTGTCCAGGAAACACTAGAGGGCGCACGAGAGTTTCAGCTTTCAAGAAAATTGGGCAGGGTTACTAGGTGGGGGGGGGGGGGAGGTTGGCACTTGCCAACCCAAAAGGAAGCATGTGAAAACCCAGTCTCTGGAGACCTGAGCAGAAGGGTGCAGAATAGGGGCAGAATGACCCTCCTACTGAAGGGGCCTTCCTGCTTAAGACCTGAGAGGGAAACCTTGTGCTGTTAGCAATGGGCTAATAAACCAGGTGTTTGTATCCACTAAGATGCCTAAATTAGAATACAGGTGTTTATTTCACCCTGACACACACAGCTAAGGATTCACGAGCTTGGCAATCCTATGAGGGAGGTGAGACAGGTATTACCACTACAAATGAAAGGGCTGAGGCTTAGAAATGAACGTGCTTTCCTGAAGTCAGATTGCTATTAAGTAAGGTTCAGTCGAAAACCCTACTGTTCACACTACAGTCTGGGGTTTACACCAATACTTAAGCCACATGTGCATCACCTAAATAAAGAGGGTTACCACTAGGGAGTGCTCCCTAGATCTAGGTACTTCTTCCAACAGTGCCCACTGGCTTTTTTCGTTAGTGCAATATTATAGTACAGAAAACAAGACATCTTACAGAGATGCAACTGGCCATACAGACATGGAAGCCAGCAAGCTGTTGGGGCCACTGATCTACCCTGGTTTCTCAATTCTAAACTCAACTGATTGTAAGCTTCAGTATCAATTTAATAACATTCCCAAAAAAAGGAGGAAAAACTACATGGACTATACAGCTTAACTATATAGAGAAATGTCAAAATATGATTAAAATAGCTCTTAGAAGTGAGAGAACAGGGTGGCTGTTAAGTGTAAAAGATGAAGTATAATTTAGGATTGGAAGTGATCTCAGAGACTGAAGTTTACAGACAAAGAAACTGAGGCTTGGTCCTGTCAATGTCCTATGTAAATATGACGGAGCAGACTGGAACACAGGCATTGATACCTACTCCAATGGTCCTTCAATCAGCCCCAGAATTACATGTATATACAGTAGTCATAATTATATATATAATCCCAGAAGACTATGTAGTGTTTGAGTCTCATACAGCCACCAGTCAGCCCAAAATCTGGCTGACAGAGGCAGAAGCCAGAGGCAGTGAGTGACCAAATTGGTTCGGTAATCCTAGGAACCCTTCAGCAGATGCAAGAAAAATCATGAAGCAAAACATAATGCAGAGCACCAATAACTCTGGAAATTAATGACTCTCCTCCCCATTTTGTGAGAATATTTTAGAGTTAATGCGAATGGTTCCAGGTTCCATCACTAACTATATAACGATGATACACCTCCTCTAACTTACTGCTTCTGGGCAATAATATGGGTATTAAAAGAAAAGTCTGTTTTTCTTTAAGCTAATGTTAGACATTAAGGTAGATTTATAGAAATAAGGTGCTGAGTCTTTCCCACACCAAGTCTTTCCTATACAGATGGACTCTCTCTATTGCATACCTTTAAAATAGTAAAATCCTGTAATGCATTTAAAATAAAATGTGCATGACTAAAATTTTGGAATGTGCCTGCTGAATAAAACAAGATATGTTTGTAAGTGAAAAGTAATTTCTTTAATTTGACTAGGACAAAGAGAAACTCTGACCATGTTAACAAATTAACACTGGGTCAGATTCTGGTCAGGTATGACCTCTCCTCTCAGATGACACTTCTAATCTCCTAAGAAACACCGAATTATGGGAATGAAAAGGGGTTTATAGTAAGAACTAAAGTTAAAACAGATTTGTAGAGGGTTTTTTTGTGGGGGGAGGGGTGTTGAGTTGGCAGAAAGAATTTAAAGAAAGCTGTTAAACTGCCCCCATTAAAAATCCTTTAGACAAAGCACTAGCACACTTACTCCCTACTTCTCAGCCATTAAAAATGCAGGGTTTAATTCACATTTCCAATTTCAAACAGAAAGTATCTATTTTAAGATTTCAAAGTTGGCAGTCTATCCAATAAAGAAATTGCCTTTCAAATCACTGTGTTCTAATGCTTGCAATTTGAAGTGCATTGGCTAGTTTTAAGTTTCATGTTGTAATAATTCGAGTTTGTGCTTCTTAAGAATGATGAAAGCCACTTCCTACACCAAGACATATCAGTAAAATAAGCTTTTGCCCCCCAAATAAAAAACAACTAAAATATGGCTGAAAAACTAAGTTACATCTTATATATAAACCTTCCTTCTATTGCTCAGAGCCATATCTAAGATAAAGCTATGCTGCACTCTGCCTGCATTTACTTAGTACATCTATGTAACCAAAAGTGCCTCAAAGCCACAGTGGCAAAGACGTCTTGCACGTGGAAGACTCAACAATTAGAGTGCCCTAGAGCTGACACAATCCTATAAATTCTGCCAATGGAGAAGGATTTTGGAGACTGGAGAGAAAGTAATGCTCATATATAATAAATGGACATATAAAATGATGCAATCTGTGTAATTTATCTGCAAGAATTTGCTCTTGTAAGCCACGGGAAGGGCATTCCAGTGGACAGGGAGCTGTTCAGATGCTATACACACAAATGTCTTCGCAACACAGCCAGGCCATATATGTATGTCCTATAAACTCACAAATTGATACATAAAGAAAAATCAGATTCAATCCCAGATTTATAGATTTATATGACCCAAGGGAATATTTACAAACCAACATTCCCCAACCAAAAAACACTATGCTCAAACCGCCTGCTACCACTTCCTTCACATGCATATTCTGCTATGCCGCCAACCCACTCCCACCACCTCCCAACTGTCCACTGGTATCTGGTTCAAGTATTGAGAGTTCAAAGCATAAGCAGTTCCATGTGTAGAAGGCAGATGAAAATATAGATGAGAGCACTTGGAAATGACTTTGAAAGAGATGGTTTCAAAATTTATGGGTAAAAAATTGAGCCCTACTCTCCTCTTGTAGAATAAATATCCATAATATTCCTCTCACTCTTTAAGTTGTTTTGTTAGAGACAACAATGTTTTTAAATGTTAGAATGGACATATTCTGAAAAACTAAATACAAACTATTAAGCTCCGTAACACTGAGATTAATAAATTAATACTTTCATCAAGTGTCTATTGAGCACATAAGCTCTGTACCTGCCCCTGGGTGGAGATGAATAACAATAAGCTCACAGGAAAGCTGAGGGGTGGGCGAGTAAATAACCAAAAAGAACACTGACAACTGCTCCAGGAACACAGAGGAGGTGCGTATTCTCCAGAATGGGCCGGCTCCTGCACCTGTATGCGCAAGGGTTCACCAGTTAACACTGGCACTGGGTCTTTCTGAAGGACCAGCGTGAAGGGGGGAGGGGAAAGGTGAAGGAATGCTGGGCAGGATGTCACAATAGGCACCAAGGAAACCAGTGGGGTTAAAATTTTTTTAAGGGAGAGTAGAATGTAGGATGCTTAGAGATTAAAAACTGGGCTATGGGGCCAAATTCCCATATATGCTGGGATTAAAGCGTTTGTGGACTTTAATCTTGGAATACAGGGAGCCCCAAGAGTAACAGGGCCACACCTGTGGTTCAAATTGCTAAACGTTCGACTACAAAGTAAACGTATCCATAGCAAGTAACTCTTCAGGTACGCTTTTCAAGATGGACAAATTATCTGTGACTGTTTGAAAAATGATTTCACGTTCGCTTTTCAAAATATTTATACTTTTACTGCTAATCATCAAAAGTTATAGGCGTGTTCTCAATATTAAATAATGGGGAAAAGTTTCGTCTGGTCACTGCTTCCTCTAACAGATCTACATAGCAGTCTTTACACCTACAGGATCATGTTCAACTATACTTTAAATCAAAATAGTTTAAATCTAAAAAGGTCCTGATGGAAGTATCACGATCAGCATCAATCAATTCATCTGCCCTCTATTCTAGGTAAGATTCCCCTCTCCCCGAGTGAATTTCATTTGGCAAGTTCTTAAAAATTAACTTCAAAGAACACAGGTCCACCTCCTGAGTATTCCTAGTTTCCCCCCTGGATGGATCGGAAGGAATCGCTCCAGAACAGGGTCAAATCAGCCCGAATGGAGAGAGTGAATTTCTCGGAGTCCAACTTCTATACTCTACTATTCCAGCAAGCTGGGTCCAGCTGTCATCTTGAAAACATGTTTCCCTCCCTCCCAGAAGTGGGGCCGACGCCGACATACATTATCTTTGGATGTGTGCACGGACCATCGAGTCGCCCGGGGGGACGGTGGGCAGCGCGAAGGAGACAGGCCGACGCGCAGGGTGTCGGGCCAAGGAGGCGGCCGCGACCGGCGTCCCTGTCCAGGGACGACGAGGCAACGGGGGGAACGGCCCGCAGGAGCTCTGCGAGGGGAGTTCGAGCCCAAACAAAAACAACCCAAAGTTGAGCGCGGCCGAGGTAGCAGATTGGGCGAGACCGTTCACGGCTGCCCATTGGAGAAGAGGGAAAACAGAGTCCCCCAATCGCGAGCGGCGGGGCTGCTCCCCTCGTGCGGCCGCGGGCCGCCCCAGCGCTGCCCGGCGGCCGCTACCGCTCCCTTCCGGCGGCGGCGCCCACTGCAGGCCCGCGCCCCCTGGCGCCGCCGCGCCCCTCCCCCGGCCCCGGCCCCGGGCGGGGGCCGGGGCCGGG
>JAQQAC010006904.1:8032581-8105490 GCA_029783875.1 Phataginus tricuspis | reverse complement strand
GGGGGGGGGGCCTCGCCGCCTGGCGACACCTCTGCGGCCCCCAAGAAAATTAATCACCAAAAAATAATTCCAGAGAAAAATGGAGAGTAAAAATCCAAGATGGCGGCCCCGCCGCAGCACCACCCGCTCCCTCCGCTGTCGAGAAATGAGTCCCAGCCGCGGCCGGAGCCCTCAGTCCCCACCGCACCCCCGCGCCCCTCGCCCGGGGCCTCACCTTGCCGCTCGCGCGGCCGCGGGGTCCCAGAGGCAGCCGCGGGCTGGGGGCTCTGCGTCCCGCCTCCTGGCGCCGCGCGTGCCGCCTGCGGTGCCCGGGCGCCCTCACCTCATAGCCTCGGAGCTTCGCCGTCCGCGCCGCAGACGCGTCGCCGCCCCCGGTGAGCCGCCCGGACGCCGTCGGGATCGGTGGAAGGACACGAAAAGGAGTGCTCTCGAACGGGCGGAGGGACACCACGTCGGCTTGAGGAGTCCCGGCCGCCTCTGTTGCGTGTACGAGACTCGAAGGGGGAGGCGGAGAAACACGAGAAAGAAATGAGTTCCTGCCGGGTGCTCCCGACGGCGGAGGGACAAAAAGCGATTTTGAGAGGCCGAACCGAGTCCTTTACTCGCTTCTGTCGCAGCGGAGGGATTCGCGCTGAGCGATCGGCAGGGATCACTCCGCCGCTCGCTTGCCCTTTAAATCGCGGCTGGAGGCGGTGTCGCCGCGCGCCCTTTGGTGCCACCCCGGCGTAAGCTTGTCCCTCGTGCTTTGTCCCCGGGGGGGGTCCCACGAGCTGGGCCCCCTACACCCGCAGGGGTCCCTTCGCGCCGCTGCGCTCACGGTGTCCGCGTCGGGACAGGGCCACCTCTGAGGAACAGGCAGGCTCTCGCCCGCTGCGCCTCCAGGTTGCGCTGATGGGAGGTGGCCCCACGGAGGCGAGATCCTTTGTTGTGGGAATGGGTGTCGTTGGAAGCAGATACACCCTTAATGACCAGTGGGCAGCCGGAGCATTCCACCGTTTGGTTTGGGCGAAAGGACG
The DNA here is from genome assembly GCA_029783875.1 of Phataginus tricuspis. Lineage (NCBI taxonomy): Eukaryota > Metazoa > Chordata > Mammalia > Pholidota > Manidae > Phataginus > Phataginus tricuspis. The sequence continues at coordinate 8,104,474 of JAQQAC010006904.1, read as the reverse complement.
GAGTGCGCGTGCACGGATCGGGCTACTGGCTTCCCAGTGTCAAGCGGCCATTTCTTGAGCACCTACTATGTGCCGATTTTCCGTGAAACGGGTATTCACGCCTCCGTCCCTGGTTGGGCAGTGCCAGCACCAAAGGTGCAGCCCTTCCGGGAGCCTAGGCAAGTCGGGAAGATGCCGAGGGGCTTACGTGCGCCAGGTGCTGCTGCAAGGGGAGTGCTCAGCCCCGCCCTGCAGGCTGTGCGGGCTGATGATAATGGCTACAAAATAGCAATAGTGAGAATAACAGGTATACAGCCTTTGTTGCATACCGGGCAGTAATCTCAGGGCCCTATCATTTACTCCTTACAACAACCCCTGGGAGGTGGGGACTATTGTGGTTCCCAGTTTACACGTAGGGAAACTGAGGCACAGAGCTCTTAACATGACCTCTGATAGGGCTTGAGCCAAAGCCCTTATCTGGTACTCTAGTCAAAAACGTAGACATCAAGCAGAAACAGGTTGCCACAGGTTGGCAGATGCACCGAAGGTGTCCTTAGGGAACTAAAGGGTGGCTTGGAATGTGTTTGGAAAAGGGGGTGGTTAGGAAATGTGGGACCCACAAGTGTAAAGGTCTGGGGTTGTTGGGGGGTGCTGTGGCTTCTGGAACTGAGGAAGCCCAGTTCGGCAGAGAGGAGGTGAGCGGGTCTGGCAGGCAGGTAGATTCCAGGAAGGGCCCCACGCCTGCCTTGGTTTCCCTTGTGTCCCCAGGGCCTGGCGCAGAGTAGACATGCTATAAAGGACAGTTCAGAGGAGAGTGTGGATGACCACAAGGACTGTGGTCCAGGTAACACCAAACATGGTGACTTTGGGTGGAAGACATAATGCTTTTTATTCCTTCTACAGATGGGAAACTGGGGCACAGCGATTTGCTGAGCACATGTGTCTCACAGGCAGAGGCAGAGGCAGGTGGAGGTCCTGAAAACCCCAGTTTCTTCCACTGAGGGAGGCTGACATGGGGTGGGAGCCCACCCAGGCACATTGCTCACACTTCCTGCCCTTCCCCTAAAAAGCCACAGAATTCGGAGAAAGACAAGTGCCAAATGATTTCCCTCATTTGTGAAGTATAACAACGAAGCAAAACTGAAGGAACAAAATAGCAGCAGACTCAGAGACTCCAAGAAGGAACTAGTGGTTACCAAAGGGGAGGGGTGGGGGAAGGTAGGTGAGGAGGGTGGGAGAAGGGGATTGAGGGGTATTATGTTTAGTACACATGGTGTGGGGGGTCACGGGGAAAACAGTGCAGCACAGAGAAGGCAAATAGTGAATCTGTGGCATCTTACTACACTGATGGACAGTGACTGCATTGGGGTATGAGTGGGGACTTGATAATATGGATAAATGTAGTAACCACATTGTTTTTTCATGTGAAACCTTCATAAGAGTGTGTATCAATAATACCTTAATAAAAAAAAAAGCCACACAATTCACTTTGCCATGTTCCTCTTTGCAGACACAACTGACAAATAATTGCTTTGCTTTTATTAGTTTCTGATTTGTCACTGAACTTTCTTTCCAAGATGTTCATAGTGCTTGGTTCCAAATACTCAAATTGCATCCCAGAAACACTGAGACTACCTTTGTCACCCCCTCACCCCCACTGGATGCCCACAGGAGGCACTCACATGAGGGAAACACCATCTGCCTCCAATGGGCAGCCACAGCCCTGCCTGGACCATTCAGGGTCTTGGTGCCCAGGCCCCAAGTCCAGCCACGCCTGGGCAGCCCTCCTCAGCCTCGAACACAAGTGTCCTTCCCAGGCCACAGTTTCCAGAGTCCCCCCCCAACATGGGTCCCTGGGCTGACACCCAAATCCCCAGCCCTGTAAAAGCCCCCAGACTCCCAGGATGCTGGCCCCTCCATTTATTCACTGCACAATGACTTGCAAAGGAGCAGGCCAGGCCCACAGCCTGGCAGTGGAGACAGAGGAGCAAACCCAAGCACAGCTTCCTTTCTTTTGGGCTCCCCAGGTCTGGGTCTATGCCTCTCCCAGTCCCCACGTTGCTGGCTGCTCTTTCAGCCTCAGCAGAGAGGCTCAGGGTGGGCGGGGGCTTGGCAGAGCTGAAGGTGCTCAGGACCTCATTGTGGCTGTGCTGAAGGGAGGCTGGGGCTAGGCTGGGCAGCCCAGGGGCGGATGGGGGGCAGGAAGTACTGTTGCCAGGCACCTGCCCTGCTCCCACGGGACAAGAGCCATTGGCATTTACACTGTGATGCCTCTGGATGCCCCCAAGTGGAAGCACTAAGCCACAGAGGTAGGGGGACCCACCAAGCCTGGACAGGCGGGAAGATATTAAGAGCTCTATAAAGAAAGACTGAGTCTGCAGAAGGGGTCTGGCCAGCCCCAGCAGCCCCAGGAGTTCCAGCCCAGCCAGCCTGGAGCTGACCTGGGAGCCGTGCCCTTCTCTGGGCACTGGCTGAGGCCATGGAACCTATTCCAGTCCCACTAGCAGGCACTCCAGAGCCCCAGCCTGGTGCCACCAACCCTGCACCACTCTCAGTTCCCTCCCTTCAAATGCCAGGTTCGCCCAGCAACTGGCTGGCAGGGATTCGCTTGGTGGGATCCTGTGCCCACCGGTCATGCTGACCCTAGAATTCCAGGCTGGATGGAGGGTGGCTTCTTGTTGTAAAGTGGTATGTTGGCTTCTGGACTTTGCACACGTCTCACCGGGTCCCTCACCCCTGCCCAGAGGAAAGGATGTTCTAACAGGGCAGGGGTCCAGGACAGGCAGGAGAAGGGCAGGGGGCACACCCAACACCATTCCCTGACCTGACTGGACAGCCACTGGCTCCCTGGCCACCTGTCTGGGTCCCATCAGGCTCCCTCCCCGCTCCTTACCTTCTGCCTACCCCTCCACTGCCCACGCCTCTTTGACAAATGAGGAAGCCAAGCCTCTGAAAGGTCAGGTGACCTGCCCAAGGCTCCACACTCAACAACAGCAGGCCTTTCTGACACTGAACGGGCTTGGGTGAGCCTGACCTGGGTTTGAACCCCGGCTCCTCAGTGTACCAGCTATGTGATTTTGGACAAATGATAGAGCCTGTCTACATGAAAAGGTGCAGGTCCCTGGACCTGCCTAAGTAATCTCATTCCTAGCTTTACAGTCATTTAAGTAATTAAGATGCCCAAATGCCTGTCTCCAGCCTAAATTTCTCCTCTGAACTTCCAACACCACTTTCAGAGGCTTAATAGGCATTTCAAACAGAGCACGGCTGAAACTGAGCACACACACACACACACACACACACACAAATTTGCCCCTCAGTCATCCTGTTACTCAGCTCCCATACCTACTGTTCATTCTCCCTTAGTGACCTTTGTTTAGCTCCTTGCACATTTCCCTGTCCAGCATCCTGTATCTTACTCATTAGGTCTACTAGCGTCTCTCCCTTCCAGGTTATAAGCTCCTTGAGGGAAGGGGGCTTTGTCTGCCTTGCTCACCACTGTACCTACAGCACCCAGAACAGCCTGAGATTCTAGAGAACATGCTCAATACTTAAAGGGTGATGTGAACCTTCCAGGGTCACTACAGAGGTAAAAAGAGGTGCAAGTGGTTATCCAGTCACCCTTCTGGCTCCCAGCCTCAGCTGAGGGGGCTTCTCCACCACCCATTCCTGGAATGGGCAAACCCTTCCCTGCCTTTCAAGATCGGGGTGCCCCGGGATTTGTGTCCACCTGGGGTAACCAGCTGGGCCCAAGGTACAGCCTCGTGTCCCTGAGGGACGGCACACTTTTGGGTCCTCACCCCCCTGCAAAAAAAGGAAGGCTGGCATGGTCACCCCTGTCCTCTCTCCCATGGCAGAGGTAAAGACAGAAAGGGCTGATGGCAGCCAGCTGAACATTAGTTTTCTTAAAGGCAGGGAAAGCTTAATCTTATTATTTTTTAATAATTTCAAACTTGTAGGAAGGTTCCAGTATAATCCAAAGAATTATTTTTCCGGAACCATTTAAGTTGCTACCCAGTTGCTCCATGACTTCTGAATAGGTGTCTGTTTCCCTTCCAACGGAGGTGTCCTCCTACAAAACCAGATGGCCATGTTCAAAGTCAGGAGATTGACATTGATAGGTCCCTGCCATTTGGTCTTCTTACTGGATTCAGGTTTTCCCAGTGACCCTGCTGATGTCCTTTACAGCAAGGGAATTTGTCCCATAGCCTTTGCTCCCTTGTTTGTCTCATCTCCAGCTCCCTCGCTCTGGACAAGGTCTTCACTCGCCTTGACTGGCAGGACCTTGGCACTCCCGCAGGTTACAGACCAGTGATTAGGTAGCGTGCCACTCAGTTTAGGTTTTTCTGATGGTCCCTCATCATTAGATAAAGGTCGCGCATCTCTGGCAGGAGCGTCCCAGAAGTGAGGCAGCGTTCTCATCGCATCCTTTCTGGTGGCAGAGGATTCCAAGTTGGCCCACGGCTGGTGATGCTCACTTGGGCCACTTGATTCAGGGAAGTCCGCCAGGCTTCTCCACTGGAAAGTCACTTGTCTTTCCTTTGTAATAAGTAAGTATTCTGTGGAGAGGTACTTTGAGAGGATGTAAACATCCCATTCCTCATCCGACTTTCAATATATTAATATATTTATATCTGTATGGACTTAGGGGCTCCTAGTGCATTCAACAGGTTATAATCTGTTTCTCTCTCTCTCTCTCTCCCCCTCTCCCTCCAATTCTTTCTCTCTCTCTTCTCTCTCTTTCTTTCTTCAAAAATATTTGTGGCAGCTTTATTTACAATATCCCCAAACTGGCAACAATGCAAATGCCAAATAGCAAGAGAATGAAAGACAAATTGTGGTTTATCTAGGCAATGAAATCTTGCTCAGAAATAATTATGAATGAGCTACAACATGGATGGATTTCAAAAATGTGATACTGAGGTTTAAGAAGCCAGAAACCATAGAGCACAAATTGTTTGATTGCAAATATATGATGTCCTAGAACAGAAAAATCCTACTCTGTGGGGACAGAAATCTGAAGTCATTGCCTCCTGGCATGTGGGCTCAACTAAGTTGGGAACAGGAGAAACTTGCTGGTGTGACAGAAACATCCTATATCCAGCGGTGGTTACCTGGGTGCATGCCTTGTGAAAACTCTTAAACTGTAAATTCTGTATAAATTACTGCATGTAAATTATACCCTCAAAAAAGAAGGGAAAATCTGGAAAAAAAAGATGAATTGAACTGAACTACTTCCCAGTGCAAACTTCTCCAGTTTTTCCATGACTGGTCTCTCGGCCGAGTAAATTTTGCAAAATAGTCTTTCCTTGGGTGTTTCCCAGACGTTGCTTCTGGGAATGACCCAGGTTCAAAGTGCAGGCTCCAGGTTCAAGGTGCAGGTAAGGGACCTGAAGGCTTTTGACCCTCCATCTGGGCATTGTCAGCCCTGGCTGTTGCAGAGTGACATTTAAATGGGAGGAAAAACTGCTCCTGTTCCTAACAGGGTTGATGGAAACTTCCAGCGCCTTGGGCCACCTTCCAGCCACTGTCAGGCCTACACTGGACTAGAAGCCTCCAGCCAATTTTACATTGTTCTTGGTCTCCTCTGGCCAGGGTATATGTGCTGCACGTGGCATCAGCTTTTGGCTGTGTCTTGTCACCCTAAATTCTCTTGTCATACCTCACAGTTACACTTGGGGCTCTTGGCTTGTCCCCTAGTAAATTCCTAGCGGGGATGTTTCCTGAGTCAGAAGTAGAGATGAGTTTCCTCTAGGGCATTTTGGGAGGCCAGCCAGGGAAGGTGACTGGGGTGTCAGCCCTGGCATTTGGGGTAGAAACCCTGGCTTCAGAGTTGGGGGCCCTTAGATGTTCAAGAAGGCGAGGGAGGTAGCTCATTAACAGGGAAAGGAGGAGCTTGGACTATCTCTCTGTGTGATCATTCTTGCTCTTCAAGCAGAGTAGAAGAAATGTGACAAGTTCCCAGTGAGCCAGAATCAGAATTGTCCTTTCCTTTGTCCCCACAATTCACAGGTGCAAACTTGACTCCCAAACCCCAAGGTGTGGCTCACTGCAGTGCCCAGGCCTGGAAGGGGACCCTCAGGAGAATGTACCCTCCAGTGCCTGCAGCCCAGACTGGGGTTCGTTGTGGGGCACTGCATTATCCAGACAGGGGAACCGGCGAGAACTGGCTGGAGAGATGGAGGTCTCCGATGAGAAGGCTGTGCTGGTGCACCCAGAGCGGGCAGTGGGCAAACGTGCCCAAGGAGTTGCACCAGGCATGCTGTGGCTCTGCAGCCCGGCATGGCCCCTCCCACACTCCTAGCGTCCAAGCCCCAGGATCCTGCCTCCAAGCTTCTCGAGGAAGAACTGGTTGCCCAGGATGACAGGCTAGCCTGGTCCCACGCAAGACTCTCCTCAGAGTGTCTTTATGAGGCACTTTAAACTAGGCAAAGGAGAGTCATTCAACCTGGAAAGGGCTCAGCCCAGAGGGAGCGGTCTGTCTCCTCACTTGTTTTAGTTTCCTGTGGCTTAAAACTACAGAAATGTATTTTCCTGCAGTCTGGAGCTCCGAGGCCCAAAACCAATGTGTCACAGGGCGTGCTCCCCCTGGAGGCTCCAGGGCCGGCTCCTCCTGCCTCCCAGCTTAGGGGGCTCCAGGTACCTGGGCTGTGGCTGTGTCCCTCCAGCCTCTGCCTCGTGGTCACTTGGCCTTCCTTCTGTGTCTCTTTATGTCCGATCCCCTCCCCTTGGTCTTATGACCCTGTCATTGGATTTAGTGTCCCCCCCACCCCCATGCCCAGGGAATCCAGGTTACTTTCATCTCAAGATCCGTAACTTAAAATTACATCTACAAAGAACCTTTTTGCAAACTAGTCAACCTCATTATTTATTTTGATGCTCAAATGGCCCCAGACTGGGAACCTCTTCAAACTGGCTTCTGTCCATTTTTATATGTTTCCATTATTCTCTGAGCCCCAGCCATGGGCTCAATCATTCTCCATAGAGCTCTGGGTGCCAGGTGTACCAGGGCCACATGTGTCACTGCTTCCTGCCCTCTCGGGGGACTGAGCCAGAGAGAGTGTGTGCATATGTGTAAATATGTCATCCACACATGTTTGTATGTGTGTATATATTTAAATGAACATCTACATCTATATTTCTGTATGTATAAACACAGGTTTCAATCCAAATGCAGTCTAACATTACAGGCTTGTTTTAGTTTTCTCCTTTTCCACATTTGTAATTCCCTTCACCAACAGTTATACTCCTGCCATAACACAATACCATGGGCTGGGAGGCTTAAATGACACACATTTATTTCTCACAGTTCTGGAGGCTGGAAGTCCATGATCAAGGTGCCAGCAGATTCTGTGTTTGGTGAGAGCCCACTTCCTGATTCACAGGCGCTGTCCTCTCGTGTGTCCCCATGGAGCAGAAAACCCTCAGCTGATATCATACCTAATGGTTAAAGACCATTAGGCTTTCCCCCAGACCAGGAGCAAGGTGAACCAGTCCATTCTACTTTTACTCAACACTGCACAGGTGGGCCGAACCAGCACAATGAGGGAAGAAAAAAATTAACAGTGTAAAGATCAGAAGGGAAAGAGGAACTGGTCCTATTAGTAGGCAGCAGGATTATTTACAAAGAATATCATATAACAAAACACAGTAGTAGAAGTAATAAATGAATTTGGAGAAGTCACAGAATATAAGGTCAACAGAAAAAAGTCAAGTGTATTTCTCTATACCAACAACAAACAATTGGAAAAGAAAATTAAAAAACAATTTCATTTACAAGAACATTAAGCAACATAAAATACTTAGGGCTAAACTTAACAAAGGTTATGCAAGATATGCAACCTAAAAATCACCAAACAGATATAACGTAAATAAAAGAAGACTTAATTAAATGGTGAGACAGATCACATTTATGAATTTAAAGGGAATAAACAACTCAGTTTAACAAATGGGCAAAAGATCTGAACAGACACCTCACCAAAGATCTACAGGTGACAAATAAGCATATGAAAAAATGTTGAACATGATCTGTCACTAGGAAATTGCAAACTGAAACAATAAGATACCACTGCCTACTGATTAGAATGGCTAAAATCCAAAAAACTGACAATACTAAATGCTGGTGAGGATGTGGAGCAATAGGAATTCTCAGCAATTGCTGGTGGGAATGCAAAGCAATACAGCCCCTTTGCTAGACAGTTTGGAAATTTTTTACAAAACCATACATAGTTTTACCAAACAATTCAGCAGTCACATTCCTTGGTATTTACCCAATTGACTTGGAAACTTATGTCCACACAAAAACCTGTACATGAATATTTACAGCAGCTTTATTTGCATTTACAAAAAGCAGAAGCAACCAAGATGTCCTGCAATAGGTGTAAGGATAAAGAAATGGAGGTGCATCCAGACAATGGAATATTATTCAGGGATAAAAAGAAATGAGAAAAGATACAAGATGGTGGCATGAGAGGTGAGACAGAGAACTCCTCTCAAAACCACAGATAGTGTGAAAATATAGTTAATACAACTAACCTTAAAACAGTAACAGGAAAGAAGGCTGCACCAGACTGCATAAAGACCTTGCAAACAGAGCAGAACTCACGAAACAGGGCACCAGCTCTGCTCCCCTACAACCCCCAAACTCACTCTAGGGGCTGAGCAGCTCCAGAGACTGGAGCTTCTGGGCAATAAAGGGCACCACACAGAAATATGAAACGTCAAAAGAACATGGTTCAGGCCAAAATCTCACAACCCCCAAAAAAAGGCCCAAATAAAACTGAGCTCACCAATCTTTCTCAAGACAGTTCAAAATAAAAATCATAAACATGCTTATGTCAGTACAGAAAAATATTCAAGAACTCAGGAACAAATTTAAGATGGAGATTCAATCATTAAGAAATTCCATATCTGAAATGAAACATACAATGGAGGGATCAAAAGCAGATTAGGTGTAGTAGAAAAGATGATAAATGGAATAGAAATTAGAGAAGAAGAATACAAAGAAGCTGAGGCACAGAGAGGAAAAAGAATCTCTAAGAATGAAAGAATATTGAGAGAACTGTGTGACCAATCCAAATGGAACAATATTCGCATAATAGGGGTACCAGAAGAAAAAGAGAGAGAAAAAGGAATAGAAAGTGTCATTGAGGAGGTAATTGCTGAAAAATTCCCCAATCTGGGGAAGGAGATAGTCTCTCAAGTCATGGAGGTGCACAGATCTCCCAACACAAGGGACCCAAGGAAGACAACATCAAGACATATGATAATTAAAATGGGAAAGATCAAGGATAAAGACAGATTTTTAAAAGCAGCTAGAGAGAGAAAAAAGATCACATACAAAGGAAAACCCATCAGGCTATCATAAGATTTCTCAACAGAAACCTTACAGGCCAGAAGGGAGTGGCATGATATGTTTAATGCAATGAAGCAGAAGCGCCTTGAACCAAGAATACTCTACATGGAAGGTTATCATTTAAATTTGAAGGAGGGATTAAACAATTTTCAGATAAGCAAAAGCTGAGAGAATTTACCTCCCACAACCACCTCTACAGTGTAGTTTGGAGGGACTCCTATAGATGGAAGTATTCTTAAGGCTAAATAGATGTCACCAAAGGGATAGACAAAGAGTACAGAATATGATTCATAACATACAAAGAATGGAGGAGGAAGAAAAAGGAGGGGAAAAAAAGAATCTTCAGGTTGTGTTTATAATAGCATATGAAGTGAGTTAGACTGTTAGATAGTAAGGGAATTACCCTTGAACCTTTGGTAACCACGAATTTAAAGCCTGCAATGGCAATAAGTACATACCTATCGATAATCACCCTAAATGTAAATGGTCTGAATGTACCAATCAAAAGATGTAGAGTCACTGAATGGATAAAAAAACAAGACCCCATCTATATGCTGCTTACAAGAGACTCACTTCAAACCCAAAGACATACACAGACTGAAAGTGAAGGGATGGAAAAAGATATTTCATGCACCTAATAGGGAGAAAAAAGCAGGAGTTGCAGTACTTGTATCAGACAAAATAGACTTCAAAACAAAGAAAGTCACAAGAGACAAAGAAGGACAATACATAATGATAAAAGGGACAATCCAACAGGAACATATCACTATTATAACTATCCATGCACCCAACACAGGATCATCTACATTTGTGAAACAAATACTAACAGAATTAAAGGGGGGAATAGAATGCAATGCATTCATTTTAGGAGACTTCAACACACCACTCACTCCAAAGGACAGATCAACCAGACAGAAAATAAATAAAGAGACAGAGACACTGAACAATGTATTAGAACAGATAGATCCAAAGGACATCTACAGAACACTCCATCCAAAAGCAACAGGATACACATTCTTCTCAAGTGCACATGGAACATTTTCAAGAATAGATCATATACTAGGCCACAAAGAGAACCTCAGTAAATTCAAAAAGACTGAACTTGTACCAGCCAGCTTCTCAGATCACAAAGGTATGAAACTAGAAATAAGTTACACAAAGAAAACAAAAAAGCCCACAAACACATGGAGGCTTAATAACATGCTCCTAATTAATCAATGGATCAGTGACCAAACAAAATCAGAGATCAAGCAATATATGGAGAAAAATGACAACAATAATTCAACACTGCAAAATCTGTGGGATGCAGCAAAGGCCATGGTAAGAGGGAAATATATTGCAATACACGCCTACCTCAGGAAAGAAGAACAATCCCAAATGAACAGTCTAAACTCACAATTAATGAAACTAGAAAAGGAAGAAAAATTGAGGCCCAAAGTCAGTAGAAGGAGGGACATAATAAATATTAAAGCATGAATAAATAAAATTGAGAAGAATAAAACAATAAAAAGAATCAATGAAAGCAGGAGTTGGTTCTTTGAGAAAATAAACAAAATAGATAAACCCCTAGCCAGACTTATCAAGAAAAAAAGAGAGTCTACACACATAAACAGAATCAGAAATGAGAAAGGAAAAATCACTATGGACACCACAGAAATACAAAGAATTATGAGAGAATACAATTAAAAATTACATGGTGACAAACTGGATAATGTAGAAGAAATGGACAACTTTCTAGAAAAATACAACCTTCCAAGGCTAACCCAGGAAGAAACAGAAAATCTGAACAGACCAATTACCAGCAAAGAAATTGATTGGTAATCAAAAAACTGCCTAAGAACAAAACTCCTGGACCAGATGGTTTCACTGCTGAATTTTATCAAACATTTAGTGAAGACCTAATACCCATCCTCCTTAAAGTTTTCTGAAAAGTAGAAGAGGAGGGAATATTCCCAAACTCATTCTATGAGGCCAAAATCACTCTAATACCAAAACCAGGCAAAGAAACCACAGAAAAAGAAAATTACAGACCAATATCCCTGATGAACATAGACGCAAAAATACTCAACAAAATATTAGCAAACCGAATTCAAAAATATATCAAAAAGATTATCTATCACGATCAAGTGGGATTCATCCCAGGGATGCAAGGATGGTACAACATTTGAAAATCCATCAACATCATCCACCACATCAACAAAAAGAAGGACAAAAGCCACACGATCATCTCCATAGATGCTGAAAAAACATTCGACAAAATTCAACGTCCATTCATGATAAAAACTCTCAACAAAATGGGTATAGAGGACACATACCTCAACATAATAAAGGCCATATATGACAAACCCACAGCCAACATTATACTGAACAGTGAGAAGTTGAAAGCTTTTCCTTTAAGATCGGAAACACAAGGATGCCCACTCTCCCCACTTTTATTCAACATAGTTTTGGAGGTCCTAGCCATGGCAATCAGACAACACAAAGAAATAAAAGGCATCCAGATTGGTAAGGAAGAAGTCAAACTGTCCCTGTTTGCAGATGACATGATATTGTACATAAAAAACCCTAAAGAATCCACTCCAAAACTACCAGATCTAATATCTGAATTCAGTAAAGTTGTGGGATACAAAATTAATACACAGAAATCTGTTGTATTCCTATACACTAACAATGAACTAGCATAAAGAGAAATCAGGAAAACAATTCAATTCACAATCACATCAAAAAGAATAAAATACCTAGGAATAAACCTAACCGAGGAAGTGAAAGACTTATACTCTGAAAGCTACAAGACACTCATGAGAGAAATTAAAGAAGAGACCAATAAATGGAAACACATCCTGTGCTCATAGATAGGAAGAATTAATACTGTCAAAATGTCCATCCTGCCTAAAGCAATCTATAGATTCAATGCAATCCTTATCAAAATACCAATAGTATTCTTCAATGAACTAGAGCAAATAGTTCTAAAATTCATATGGAACCACAAAAGACCCTGAATAGTCAAAGCAATCCTGAGAAGGAAGAATAAAATGGGGGAATTATGCTCCCTGGCTTCAAGCTCCAATACAAAGCCACAGTAATCAAGACAATTTGGTACTGGCACAAGAACAGACCCATAGACCAATGGAACAGACTAGAGAGCCCAGATACAAACCCAAGTACATATGGTCAATTAATATACAATAAAGGAGCCATGGACATACAATGGGGAAATGACAGCCTCTTCAACAGCTGGTGTTGGCACAACTGGACAGCTACATGTAAGAGAATGAAACTGGATTATTGTCTAACCCCATACACAAAAGTAAACTCAAAATGGATCAAAGACCTGAATGTAAGTCATGAAACCATAAAACTCTTAGAAAAAAACATAGGCAAACATACCTTGGACATAAACGTGTGCAACTTCTTCATGAACATATCTCCCCAGGCAAGGGAAACAAAAGCAAAAATGAACAAGTGGGACTATATCAAACTAAAAAGCTTCTGTACAGCAAAGGCACCATCAATAGAATTAAAAGACACCTTATGGTATGGGAGAATATATTCATAAATGACATATCCGATAAGGGGTTGACATCCAAATTATATATAGAGCTCATGCACCTCAACAAACAAAAAGCAAATAAGCAAGTTAAAAAATAGGCAAAGGAGATGAACAGACACTTCTCCAAAGAAGAAATTCAGATGGCCAACAGGCACATGAAAAGATGCTCCACATCGCTAATCATCAGAAAAATGCAAATTAAAACCACAGTGAGATATCACCTCACACCAGTTAGAATGGCCAGCATCCAAAAGACAAACAGGAACAAATGTTGGTGAGGATGTGGAGAAAAGGGAACCCTCCTACACTGCTGGTGGGAATGTAAGCTAGTTCAACCATTGTGGAAAGCAGTATGGAGGTTCCTCAAAAAACTCAAAATAGAAATACCATTTGACCCAGGAATTCCAGTCCTAGGAATTTACCCTAAGAATGCAGGAGCCCAGTTTGAAAAAGATATATGCACTCCTATGTTTACTGCAACACTATTTACAATAGCCAAGAAATGGAAGCAACCTAAGTGTCCATCAATAGATGAATGGATAAAGAAGATGTGGTACATATACACAATGGAATATTATTCAGCCATAAGAAGAAAACAAATCCTACCATTTGCAACAACATGGATGGAACTAGATTGTATTATCAGTGAAATAAGCCAGGCAGAGAAAGACAAGTATCAAATGATTTCACTCATCTGTAGAGTATAAGAACAAAGCAAAAACTGAAGGAACAAAACAGCAGCAGACTCACAGAACCCAAGAATGGACTAACAGTTACTGCAGGGAAAGGGACTGGGGAAGATGGGTGGGGAGGGATAAGGGGGAAAAAGGGGTATTACGATTAGCACACATAATGGAGCGGGGGAGGGGGGATACGGGGAAGGCAGTGTAACACAGAGAAGACAGTTGTGATTCTATAGCATCTTACTACACTGATGGACAGTGACTGTAACCGGGTATGTGGTGCGGACTTCATAATAGGGGAGTCTAGTAACCAGAATGTTGCTCATGTAATTGTACATTAATAATACCAAAAGAAAAAGAAAAAAAAGAAAGAAAAAAGATATCAAGCCACAAAAAGACATGAGGGAACAGTAAATGCATATTGTTAAGTGAAAAGCCAATGACAAAAGTGAGACCGGGACTGTGGGTGTAGTCAGAGTAGGGGCAGGGCCCCCGGAAAAAGCAAGGCAGAATATTTACAGTCGGAGCAATGTAACTACATGCAAGGAAACTGCCTTCCAAAACTCTGTGTTAAACATTAAGCTCCAGGGCCATTCTTCAGTAAGATCAGTTGGTGTTCCCCAGATAAAGAAGAGTACCCCATGTTGTAATTATGCTAATGGCTTGTAAGATTCATTTTAGCGTGCTAAAAGGCCCAGGACACACTGGGCAACTAATTTAGCATGCAGACCCAGCTGTAAACAACATAGTAAAAGGCAGGGAAGATTCCACCTTAAAGATAAGATTGCATTTTAACACCCAGGAAGTTTGGGAAGCAGAATTCTTAACTTACTCTTTAGCAAACAGACAATACCTCAGCCCACCTTGGGGGCTGGGCAGGCTGCCTTTTGATATGCTCCTAGCCCAGGACGCAGGTGTTCCAGAGAGAAATCCGGGGGGTGGAATTCTTTGTGTTAAGTTAATTTGGGATGTTCAGACACACGTGGCAGGTCTACACCACTAAACCTTTTTTTCATGTTCTCGAAAAATCCTAATCTGCCTATAAAACCCCTAGACAACGCAGCACACCGGACTCGCTTGTCCCCTCCTGGTGTGAGCCGGGAGCTCTGTCCTATCACTTTATTTCTAAATAAAAGCCTGTACCTTGCTCTCCTACCCTGGGTGTTTATGAAGCTCATTCTTCGGCTTCGTGAACAAGAACCCCGGCATCAAAAGGATATGTCCACATGATTCCAACTATTGGCATTCTTGAAAGGATAAAACTATAGAGACAATAAAAAGATCAGTGGTTTCCAGGGATTTGGGGGAGTGGTGAAGTATGAATAATGGGTGGAGCAGGGCAACCTCGAGAGTGGTGAAGCTGTTCTGTATAATAATATTGTGACGGTGGACACACCAGACACGCAACACAAAGAATGAACCATAATGTGATCTGTAGGCCTCACTTAATAGTAAAACATCAACATTGTTCGTTAAGTATAACAAATGTACCAGTCTAATGCAAGATGTTAATAATAGGGGAAACTGGGGGGGGGTGTGTGTGTGGGAGTGAGGTGTGTATGGGAGCTCTCTGTACTATTTGCTCAATATTCTGTAGATCCAAAACTGTTAAAGAGAAAAAAAGTCTATTAATGAAAAAGACAACTGAATGGAGGATTTGCCTTTGCCAATCAGAAATGCCTTTTGTACTCTGCTGGTTCCCCAAATTAGGGTCCTGTGCGCTAGGCATCCCCCAGCTGGCCTCCTGATGCTGTGTTGCAGGGCAGAAGGAACAAGCTGGTCCACTGAGAGGAGAGGAGCTTTGCAGAGAGGGGCGGAAATAGAGACGAAGTGCGGAGAAGTGGGGGGGGTGGGGCCGCCGGGCCGGCGGGGGGGGGGGGGGGGGCGGGGGGGCGGGGGGGGGGGGGATCCCTGACAGAGCTGGGAGAACAGCCACTCCTGTTGCTTTGTCTTTCCAGTTTCCTCTCCCAAAGTCTGGGCCAGCCTAGCAGCCCTTTCTCACCTGTAGGTTCCATAGGACATCTGGAAAATGAGGTCATATGGTACCCACTTAAGAGAGTGACTGTGAAGATCAGGGGCTGCCCATGTAAGTGCTCAGCAAAGACTGGCTCTTACTCAGCCCTCATTGTCTTTCCTTCGAGTTGTTCCAACCAAGCCTGCCTTGGACCCTACTTATTTCGGTTTGTCTAATATTTCCTATGATTTAAAGAGTCTTGACTGAGATGACTCTATTCACCAAGGAGTAGCTGAGCGGATGAACCCAAGCTGCAGGCTGGAGAGAAAGGACTGGAGGCCGGGCCGGGGGTCAGAGTGGGTTGGAGGCCTCAGGAGCCGGCAGGAGGGACAGCCCCCAGCAGGTCTCTCAAGCTTGGCTCTCAACACCTGCAGCCCCAGTTCCTTGTCATGGGGACTGTCCTGGGTCCTGTAGGATGTATCCTGTCCACTCTGTCCCCAGTCATGACAATCAAAAATGTCTCCAGACAGTGCCAAATGCCCTCTGGGGGCAAAATCACCCCTGCTGAAGAACCACTAGCTTAGAGAGTGGTTGGCCTGAGTTCTGGAATATTTTCTGAGGTAGAGCAGGCCTGGTGGCAGAAAGATCTGGGCTGTGGAGGTGGCAGCAGGCGGCTGGATGCAGGAGGAAGGCAGCCCAGGAGATACAGCATTCAGAGTGTCAGGAAGTTGCCTGGTTCCAACAGGGAGGTGGTAGAAGATGACCTGAAAAATCCTCAGCTTACGAACACTTGGATATGCTGGATAAAATATGTCAAAAATCATTTCTAATGTATAGCTGAGTTTTTTTTAATTAGCTGCAGTTTTGTTTTGTGTCTTGGTATGAAATCCAATTTATCAGATTTTTCCTTAAGGGTAACGATTTCTTCGTTGTATCTAACAATTCTTTGCCTGACTCAAGACTGTGAAGATTTTCTCCTCTTTCTTTCTTCTAAGAGTTCTAGTTTCATGTTTTACTTCGAACTCTGTGCTACATATTTGGTTCATTTTCATGTAAGGTGTGAGGTACAGGTTGAGGGTCATTTTCTTTTTCTTATCTCTCTTTCTCTCTCTTTTATTATATTTTTTGGATATGGATGTCCAATTGTTCCAGCACATTTGTTAACTGTTCTTTCTTCATTAACTCGCCTTTTCATCTTCATTATTGATTTCTCAACCTTGTTCTTCTTAAAATTTGTTTTGACTATTCTAATTCCTTTGTCTTTCCATATACATTTTAAAACCAGCTTGTTGATAATTACAAAAATATCCTGCTGGGATTTTGATTGGGATTGAGTGAAATCTATAGATCATTTTATAGAGAATTGTCATGTTAATTTTATATATATCAAGGCTTCCAAACCATAAACACATTGTATCTCTGTTATTTAACGTCTTCCATCAGTGTTTTGAAGTTTTCAGCTTATATTGTAGAATTAGATTTAAATTTAAGTATTTGAAACTTTTGGGAGCTATTTTAAGTGGTACAGGTCTGTTGTTGTTATTTGTTGCTAGTGATCCCTGAGAAGAAGAAACAAATGTGGTGAGCCCTAATGACTGTACCAGTTTGTGGTGCAAGAAGAACTGGAGCATAGCGTGGCAGCTCCCTGAGTTAGGAGATGGAGCCGGGCGCGTGGGAAGTCTCAAACTAGAGTTCACAGGGCAGAGTGCTGGAAAGGAGAGAGAGAAAGTGTCGGGAGAGGGAGAGAGGAAGAGAGAGGAAGAGAAAGGGAAAGAGAAAGATGCAGGTGGGGGGGGGAGAGAGAGAGAGAGAGAGAGAGAGAGATTGTACTCTGGAGATCCGCATACCCTTGGGATGTAATTAAGCTGAGTACGTATCAGTACATGCATGTGAGGAAAATGCTAAGGCCAGGGAAAGAAACGCCCAAAATGAGCAGAGGCAACATTCACAATAGCTCCAACTGGGCCAGGAATATATTTCCTGTTCCAGAGCGGAAACCTTATGGAGCTTTGGAAACGTCCTCAGTAGGGTCCTGCCTCAGTAGTGGGGAAATTAGCCCCAGATGAAACACTACTTGGATCTCGCCTAACAAAGCCAGACTAGAAAGAATCCAACTGGTTCCGAGGAACTTAACTGGGACCCAGAACAAAATTCAAGCACACTTATAGGAATAAAAAATGAAAAAATAGCACACAACAGAGAAAAATCATTTTAAAAACTAGCATAAATGGTACATGGCATCCAAAAAAAAGGTGCCAGGTATGCAAAGAAGCAAGGACCTAGAAGTCTTTAGGAGGAGAAATTCAGTCAATTGAAATGGAACCAGAAATGACACAGAAGATAGGTGGTAGACAAAGACACTAAAATAGTTATGAGTTTATCCCATATGCTCAGGAAGCTGAAGGAAAGATTAAGAATGTTAAGTAAAGACCTGGGAAATATTTGTGAAAATACCTGAATTGAACTTCAAGATATTAAAACTGCAATGTCTGAGATGAAACATACGTTGGCTAGCATTAATGCCGATTAGGCACAGCAGAAGAAAACATCAGGGCACTAACATGTCAAAGGAAGTCCTCCAGGCAGAAGGAAGATGATGTCAGAGAGAAACCGAAGCTACGCAGAGGAATGAAGGGTGCTGGAAATGGGAACGATGTGGGTGAAGATAGAAGATTTATTTTATTATTTAGATCTTATTATAAGGTAATTGTTTAACCAAAAATATAAAAAATTTGTCTTGGGGTTATGTAAAAGTAAAAAAAACAGCATAAAAACTACGAGGGAAGAAAAGGAAACACTATTGTAAGTTTCTCATAATATAGGGGAACTGGTATAATAGAAGTTGAAAGTGAACTATGATCAAGATGTAGGCTACAAAGCAACCACAAAATATAAAACCAAAGGATTTTATGTGTATGTTAAAATAGCTAATGAGCCAACAGAGAAGGTAAAATTGAATTCTGAAAAAAATAATATAAAAGAAGTCAGGAAAAAATTAAAAAAGAAACAAAGAACAGATGGGACAAATAGAACACATATAGCAAGATAAGGGGTTTAAACCAAACTATCTCAATAATCACATTAAATTTATCTAAACTTCCCAGGTAAAAGGCAGAGAGAAAGTTCAATGGTATTTTAAATGACCTAACAATATGCTACCTGCAAGAAATCAACTTTAAATATAAAGATGCAAATAGGTTGTTACACCAATAGGTAAATACCAAGCCAGACCATATGCTGATCCATAAAACAAGTCTCCATAAATTGAAGAGGATTCAGGTCATTCATACACAGTATCCTTTCTGATTACAATAGAATTAGATTAGAAATGAGTAATAGAAATAGCTTTGAAGATCTCCAAATATTTGGAAACTAAATAACACATTTATAAATAACGGATGGGTCAAAAAATCAGAAGGGAATTAGAAGAAGCTTTGAAACAAACTGAGTGAAAATGAAACAAAATGTATCTAAATGTGTGAGATGCAGCTAAAGTAATATCTAGGAGAAATTTAAAGCACTAACTATATATATATATATTAGAAAAGAAGAGAGGATTAAAGATGGTGGCATGGGAGGTGAGATAGAGGCTTCCTCCTAAAACTGCATATAATATGAAAATATAATTAATACAACTACTCCTAAAAGAGAAATAGGAAAGAGGACTGCACCAGACTGCATTCACCTGGAGAAAAGAGCAGACCTCACAGAACAGGGTAACGTACCAAAGCTGTGGCCCGGCGAGACCCAAGCCCTTCTCCTACCCCAGCTCACTGGAGCAAGGAAGGGAAATGGAGCAGGGAGGGAGTGGAGACCTGGGACTGCTGAATACCTAACTCCAGAGATCTGCTCTGGGAGCACAAACCTACATTTCATGGTGCTTGAATGGTACTCTCATGATTAGGGGGTTGAAAAGCTAAGACAGGCAGAATTCCTGGAAAGACTAAGATTCCAGCTGCATGTGGAAAGCAGGGATCCATACCCAGCTGCTCGGGGACAAAAGAAAGGCGGGCAGTCTGAGAGACTTCCTAACAAAGAAGCCCTTAGCAAGAGGGCTGCTAAAGGGGCAAGGGTTGCACAGAGCTTACTGCTCAGGAGAAAGGACAGGCGGACAAAATTGTCCAGGTGCACTCTGCCCAGCAGGTTGGGAGCTTTCACGTTCTTCAGGTGCTCCAGCTCCCTGGCTGGCTACACAGCTCCAAGGACCCCCTCCGTGATACACAGCCTACTGCACCTTTCTCCCATCCAGCCCCACCTGGCTCGCAAACTGGAAAACCCTACCCTGGTGTTAGGCCAGCCAGAGGGAAGCTCTGTCTACAGCAACTACAAATGCAAAGCATAGAGGCTAATACCTGTGTGCTCGGCCCACTAGTTTAGGTAGTGGAGTCAGGCATAGCAGCCGGGAAGCAGGAAACGGCTCTTTCCTTCCCCCAAGCACCAATACCACTCCCCTGCGACCCCAACATTGCTTCAGGGGCTGAGCAGCTCCAGAGATCCAGAGAGTAGAGCTTCTGGGCGCTAGAGGGCGCCATATACAAAAATGAAACACCCTTTGGTGTTTGAACCTTGTTCAAAGTAAGATTATTAATACAAATCCTGAGAAAGATTTAAATGACATCGACCTCATGACTCTTCCTGAAAGGGAGTTCAAAATAAAAATCATTAACATGTTCATGGAGGTATGGAAAGACATTCAAGAACTCAGGAATGAATTCCGGTCAGAGATCCAATCGTTGAAGAGCACAATGGAGGGCATTAAAAGCCGATTAGATATGGTGGAGGAGACGATAACTGAAATAGAAACTAGAGAAGAGGAATACAAAGAAGCTGAAGCACAGAGAGAAAAAAGGATCTCTAAGAATGAAAGAATATTGAGAGAACTGTGTGACCAATCCAAACGGAACAATATCCGCATTATAGGGGTGCCAGAGGAAGAAGAGAGAGAAAAAGGGATAGAAAGTGTCTTTGAGGAGGTGATTGCTGAAAACTTCCCCAATCTGGGGAAGGAGATAGTCTCTTAGGCCATGGAAGTGCACAGATCTCCCAACACAAGGGACCCAAGGAAGACAACACCAAGACGTATAGTAATTAAAATGGCAAAGATCAAGGATAAGGACAGACTATTAAAAACAGACAGAGAGAGAAATAAGACCGCATACAAAGGAAAGCCCATCAGGCTATGATCAGACTTAGCAGAAACCTTACAGGCCAGAAGGGAGTGGCATGATGTATTTAATGCAATAAAACAGAAGGGCCTTGACCCAGGAATACTATATCCAGCACAATTATCATTTAAATTTGAAGGAGGGATTAAACAATTTCCAGATAAGCAAAAGCTGAGAGAATTTACCTCCCACAAGCCATCTCTACAGTGTATTTTGGAGGGACTGCTATAGATGGCAATGTTCCTAAGGTTTAATAGCTGTCACCAGAGGAAATAAAACCATAGTAAAGAAAGTAGAACAGCTAATTACTGAGCAAATGCAAATTTAAATTAACTATCCCCAAAGTCAATCAAGGAATAGACAAAGAGTACAGAATATGATACCTAATATATAAAGAATGGAGGAGGAAGAAAAAAAAAGAACCTTTATATTGTGTTTGTAATAGCATATTAAGTGAGTTAAGTTAGACTCTTGGATAGTAAGGAAGTTAACCTTGAACCTTTGGTAACCACAAATCTAAAGCCTGCGATGGCAATAAGTACATACCTACCAATAATCACCCTAAATGTAAATGGACTGAATGCACCAATCAAAAGACGTAGAGTCACTGAATGGATAAAAAAGCAAGACCCATCTATATGCTGCCTACAAGAGACTCATTTTAAACCCAAAGACATATGCAGACTAAAAGTGAAGGGATGGAAAAAGATATTTCACACAACTAATTGTGAGACAAAGCAGGAGTTGCAGTACTTGTATCAGACAAAATAGACTTCAAAACAAAGAAATCACAAGAGACAAAGAAGGACATTGCATAATGATAAAAGGGTCAATCCAACAAGAAGATATCACTATTATAAATATCTATGCACCCAGTGCAGGAGCACCTACATATGTGAAACAAATACTAACAGAATTAAAAGGAGGAAACAGAATGCAATGCAGTCATTTTAGGAGACTTCAACACACCACTCACTCCAAAGGACAGATCAACCAGACAGAAAATAAGTAACGAGACAGAGGCACTGAACAACCCATAAGAACAGATGAACCTAACAGACATCTACAGAACTCTACACCCAAAAGCAGCAGAATATACGTTCTTCTCAAGTGCACATGGAAGATTTTCAAGAATAGATCATATACAAGGCCACAAAAAGAGCCTCAGTAAATTAAAAAAGACTGAAATTGTATCAACCAGTTTCTCAGACCACAAAGGTATGAAAATAGAAATAAATTATGCAAAGAAAATGAAAAATCATACAAACACATGGAGGCTTCACAAAAAGCTCCTAAATAACCAATGGATCCATGACCAAATAAAAACAGAGATCAAGCAATATATGCAGACAAATGACAACAATAACTCAACACCACAAAATCAGTGGGACGTAGCAAAGGCCTTGCTAAGAGGAAAGTATATTGGAATACAGGACTACCTCAGTAAAGGAGAACAATCCCATATGAGCAGTCTAAACTCACAATTAATGCAACTAGAAGAAGAAGAACAAATGAGGCCCAAAGTCAGTAGAAGGAGGGACATAATAAAGATTAGAGCAGATATAAATAAAATCGAGAAGAGTAAAACAATAGAAAGAATCAATGAAAGCAAGAGCTGGTTCTTTGAGAAAATAAGCAAAATAGATAAACCCCTAGCCAGACTTATCAAGAAAAAAAGAGAGTCTACTCACATAAACAGAATCAGAAATGAGAAAGGAAAAATCACTACAGATACCACAGAAATACAAAGATTATTAGAGAATACTATGAAAAATTATATGGTAACAAATTGGATGACGTAGAAGAAATGGACAACTTTCTAGAAAAATACAACCTTCAAAGGCTGACCCAGGAAGAAGCATAAAATCTGAACAGACCAATTACCAGCAATGAAATTGAAGTGGTTTAAAAAAACTGCCTAAGAACAAAACTCCTGTACCAGATGGCTTCACTGCTGAATTTTATCAAACATTTAGTGAGGACCTAATACCCATCCTCCTTAAAGTTTTCCAAGGAGTAGAAGAGAAAATACTTCCAAACTCATTCTATGAGGCCAGCATCACTCTAATACCAAAACCAGGCAAAGACACCACAAAAAAAGAAAATTACAGACCAATATTCCTGATGAAAATAGATGCAAAAATACTCAACAAAATATTAGCAAACTGAATTAAAAGTACATCAAAAAGATCATCCATCATGATCCAGTAGGATTTATTCCAGGGATGCAAGGATGGTACAACATTTGAAAATCCATCAACATCATCCACCACATCAACAAAAAGAAAGACAAAAACCACATGATCATCTCCATACATGCTGAAAAAGCATTCGACAAAATTCAACATCCATTCATGACAAAAACTCTCAACAAAATGGGTATAGAGGGCAAGTACCTCAACATAGTAAAGGCCATATATGACAAACCCACAGCCAACATTATACTTAACAGCGAGAAGCTGAAAGCTTTTCCTTTAAGATCGGGAACAAGACAAGGATGCCCACTTTCCCCACTTTTATTCAACATAGTTCTGGAGGTCCTAGCCACGACAATCAGACAACACAAAGAAATAAAAGGCATCCAGACTGGCAAGGAAGAAGTTAAACTGTCCCTGTTTGCAGATGACATGATATTGTAAATAAAAAAGCCCTAAAGAATCCACTCCAAAACTACTAGATCTAATATCTGAATTCAGCAAAGTGGCGGTATACAAAATTAATACGCAGAAATCTGTGGCATTCCTATACAGTAACAATGAACCAGTAGAAGAGAAATCAGGAAAACAATTCCATTCACAATTGCATCAAAAAGAATAAAATACCTACTAGGAATAAACCTAACCAAGGAAGTGAAAGACTTATACTCTGAAAACTACAAGACACTCATGAGAGAAATTAAAGAAAAAAACAATAAATGGAAACACATCCCATGCTCATGGATAGGAAGAATTAATATTGTCAAATGGCCATCCTGCCTAAAGCAATCTACAGATTAAATGCAATTCCTATCAAAATTTTTTGTTCAACGAACTAGAGAAAATCATTCTAAAATTCATATGGAACCACAAAAGACCCCGAATAGTCAAAGCAATCCTGAGAAGGAAGAATAAAACTGGGGGGTTATGCTCCCCAACTTCAAGCTCTACTACAAAGCCACAGTAATCAAGACGATTTGGTACTGGCACGAGAACAGGCCCATAGACCAATGGAACAGACTAGAGAGCCCTGATATAAACCCAACCATATATGGTCAATTAATATATGATAAAGGAGCCATGGACATACAATGGGGAAATGACAGCCTCTTCAACAGCTGGTGTTGGCAAAACTGGACGCTACATGCAAGAGAATGAAACTGGATTATTGTTTAATCCCATACACAAAAGTAAACTCGAAATGGATCAAAGACCTGAATGTAAGTCATAAAACCATAAAACTTTTAGAAGGAAACATAGGCAAAATTCTCTTGAATATAAACATGAGCAATTTTTCTCCTGAATGCATCCCTTCGGGCAAGGGAAACAAAATAAAAAATGAACAAATGGGACTACATCAAGCTAAAAAGCTTCTGTATAGCAAAGGACACCATCAGCAGAACAAAAAGGCATCCTACAGTAGGGGAGAATATATTTGTAAATGACATATCCGACAAGAGGTTAACATCCAAAATATATAAAGAACTCACATGCCTCAACACCCAAAAAGCGAATAACCTGATTAAAAAAATGGGTGGAGGATATGAACAGACACTTCTCCAAAGAAGAAATTCAAATGGCCAACAGGCACATGAAAAGATGCTCCACATCGCTAATTATCAGGGAAATGCAAATTAAAACCACAATGAGATATCACCTCACATCAGTTAGGATGGCCAGTACCGAAAAGACAAAGAATAACAAATGCTGGTGAGGATGTGGAGAAAGGGGAACCCTCCTACACTGCAGGTGGGAATGTAAGTTAGTTCAACCATTGTGGAAAGCAATATGGAGGTTCCTCAAAAAACTAAAATTAGAAATATCATTTGACCCGGGAATTCCATTCCTAGGAATTTACCCAAAGAATACAACTTCTCGGATTCAAAAAGACATATGTACCCCTATGTTTATGGCAGCACTATTTAAAACAGCCAAGATATGGAAGCAACCTAAGTGTCCATCAGTAGATGAATGGATTAAGAAGAGTGGTACATATACACAATGGAATACTATTCAGCCATAAGAAAGAAACAAATCCTACCATTTGTAACAACATGGATGGAGCTGGAGGATATTATGCTCAGTGGAATATGCCAGGCAGAGAAAGACAAGTAGCAAATGATTTCCCTCATTTGTGGAGTATAACAACAAAGCAAAACTGAAGGAACAACACAGCAACAGACCCACAGACTCCAAGAAGGAACTAGCGGTTACTAAAGGGGAGGGGTGGGGGAAGGCAGGTGGGAGGGAAGGAGAAGGGGACTGAGGGTTATTATGATTGGCACACAAGGTGTGTGTGGGATCATGGGAAAGGCAGTGTAGCACAGAGAAGGCAAATAGTGACTCTGTGGCATCTTACTACACTGATGGGCAGTGACTGCAATGGGGTATGGGGGGAACATGATAATATGGGTGAATGTAGTAACCACATTGTTTTTCCATTTGAAACCTTATTAAGAGTGTATATCAATAATACCTTAATAAAAAAATTTATAAATCTCTAGCCATACTGATCAGGAATGAAAGAGAGGAGATATGGGGCCTCCCCATCCTCACCTGCTCAGTGCCAGCCCGTGTCCCCCAGACCTGGTCCTGGCAAGTGTTTCACTCACCTTTGCCCTTCTGTCCCCACATGTACCATGCTTCTCTCTGCCCTGGGGCTCTACCTTCACTCCTCTCTCTGTCTGGATCCCCCATTTCCCTGATTTTTCATCAATGCATCTCCTTGGTCCACATGTAATAGTGGTGAGAAGCCTTCTGAAGACTCTAGGCAGGGGAGTGTCATGACCTGGGTTATATTTTTGAACTATCGCCAAGGCTGCTGTGTGCAGGCTGAGTTGGGTGGCAGTAGGCGCCAGGAAGACCGCAGTCTGGGACAATCAAGTGCGATGATGGCCATAAGGCACCCAGAATCTGGTACATAGCAAATGCTAGAAAACATGAGCTATTGTCAGTCCCTGTGCCTGACAGATGTTGGTCCCTCTTATCTGGAAGCAAAGTTGTAGATATAAAAATTGTGGCTAAGTGTGAACATGGCTTGCCCCAAACGACCCAGTGGATCAGTTCTGGGATGGAAGCCCAAGGACCTGGATGCGAGGTTACTGCTTCTCCCTGAGCTCCTGTCCCTGGTCTTCCTAATCTCTCATCGAGAACATTCTGTCCTACAGTAGAAGAGACCCCGGGCCTAGGAGCATAGAGGGGATGAGTTCTCCAGTGTGGGGTAACAAGAAAGGCTTCCAGGGGCAGGGGGAGCTGTGCAAGGTGGGACTGAGATTCCCCTGCTGAAAGGTCGGCGGGGGTGCATGTCCAGGGCTGATGGCGGACTGTGACTCTGGCCAGCGACAGCACCGGGGGTGAGGGCTGGAGGCTGAAGGAGGCTCTGCCACCAGGGGGAGCTCTCGGGCTTCCCTGGCCTAGGAGGTGAGGTTACCCCAGGAGGAAACACCAGCTGGGCACCTAGTGGTTGGAGTGGCTCCTGCTGCGCGCTCCTGCTCTACAGCCAACAAGTGACTCCTGTCCTGCCACCTGCTGGGAGGGTGATCTCGGGCAGGCCACTCCACTTTGGCCACCCTTTCAACTCATCCACCAAATAGGGACCCTGCTTCTGCCATTTGTCAGTTGCTCTGGGCACTGAACCAGCCACGGGTCATTGTTACAGGAGCAGAAAGCCCAGGGGCGAGGCTCTGAGTCCCGTCTGCCAGGCAGCCTTCCCTGAGTTCCCAGGTGCATCAGGTGCCTCCTCCGTGTGCCCACCTTGTACCTCTTACGTCTCACCCACCACACTGTAAGCCCCTGGAGTGCAGGGCAGTGATCTCTGAGCCTCTAGTTGGTTGGCAAACTGTGGGACCTCAATAAACCTGATGAGCTAATGCTGAACAGGACTTCCCTGCAGCCCAGGAGTGGCTGCCTGGCTCACTGCAGTATGGAGGCCTCCAAGGCAGGGGACAGCCAGGGGCTCAGATCTGCAGCTGAGATTTCGAAGGCCTGCATGGAGGGGTTATCCATAATCTCCGCATCCTGCAAGCCTACTTCAGACTGTCCTATCCCTACCACTCACTGGGCTTGGGCCCACTGGGTTTGCCCTAGCCTGGAAGCCAGGTATAGCAGCTTGGCCTTTATCCTGGGAAGGAATATTGGCAGGGAAGGGGGTGGTAGGCCTGTGTTTTGAGGGGTCCCTGGCTTCAGGGCTGAGCTGACAGTTGGTGCGGGGCCCCACGCAGGACAGCAGGGCCGGCTTGTAGGAATATTTAGGATGGTCAAGGACTAAACACTCCCAGGCCGATGTGACCTTGGCCCTGGATGTCATGAAGTTGAGGCACCTGTGGCCCAGAGGGCAGCCAAAATGACAGCGATGGTCTAGAGTAGGACCCCAAGAAGGGAGGGATGGAGAGGGTAAGCAATTCTTAGGGGGTGAAAGGACTCGGCGTCTGTGCCTGGGGCAGGGGGACAGGCAGGTCCTGTGACATCCCATGCCCCTGTCCTTTGGATGTAGGGGTGCCAGGCAGAGGCCCCTGGTCACAAGCTGAGGATGAAAGCCCCTCGCCATACCTCCCTGGAGAGGCACAAGGCACCCAGTGTGTCCGGCTCATGTGGGTCCAGGGCTCTGGCTCTTGGTGAGACTCAACGCTCAGGGTGTGAACCAGCTTTCATGGGCTGTCCCAGTCCTGTAAGGCGTATGGGGAGGGGAGGGTTACGGTTAGAGTTAGGTTCCGGGTTTAATGTTAGTGTGAGGGCGAGATTGAGGTTTAGGGTTACAGCGAGGTGGGGGTGACGTTGATGGTGATGGTGAGGAGATAGGTTTGGGGGCCTGGGCTAGGGACAAGGCTAGGTTTTTGATAAGGTGTACAGGGAAGATAGGGTTACAGTTAGAGGTGGGGTCCGGGTTTAATGTTAGGGTGTGGGAGAGATTGAGGTTTAGGGTTATGGTGAGGTGTGGGTGACACTGATGGTGTCAGTAAAGGGTTATGTTCTGGAGCCAGGGCTAGGGTTAGGGTTAGGTTTTTGGTCAGGTGTACGGGGAGGATAGGGTTACTATTAGAGATAGGGTCCAGGTTTAATCTTAGGGTGAGGGCGAGATTGAGGTTTAGATTTACGGTGAGTTATGGGCGATGTCAATGGTGATGGTGAGGGGTTAGTTTCAGGGCCAGGGCTAGGGACAAGGTTAGGTTTTTGGTCAGGTGTAGGGGGAGGATAGGGTTACAGTTCAAGTTAAGGTCCGGGTTTAATGTTAGGGTGAGGGCGAGATTGAGGTTTAGGTTTTGTGTGTGTGTGTCATTAATATACAGTTATAAGAGCAATATTGTGATTACTAGATTCCCCCCATTATCAAGTCCCCCCCACTTACCCCATTACAGTCACTGTCCATCAGCGTAGTAAGATGCTATAGAGTCACTATTTGTCTTCTCTGTGCTATACTGCCTTCCCCGTGCCCCCCACTACATTATGTGTGCTAATCGTAATGCCCCTTATTCCCCTTTTCCCTCCCCCTCCAACCCCCTGCAGTTCCTTACTCTTTGGCAACTGTTAGTCCATTCTTGGGTTCTGTGAGTCTGCTGCTGTTTTGTTCCTTCAGTTTTTGCTTTGTTCTTATACTCCACAGATGAGTGAAATAATTTGATACTTGTCTTTCTCCACCTGGCTTATTTCACTGAGCATAATACCCTGTAGCTCCATCCATGTTGTTGAAAATGGTAGGATCTGTTTTCTTCTTATGGCTGAATAATATTCCCTTGTGTATATGTACTACATCTTCTGTATCCATTCATCTACTGATGGGCACTTAGGTTGATTCCATTTCTTGGCTATTGTAAATAGTGCTGCAATAAACATAGGGGTGCATCTGTCTTTCTCAAACTGGGCTGCTGCAGTCTTAGGGTAAATTCCTAGGAGTGGGATTCCTGGGTCAAATGGTATTTCTATTTTGAGTTTTTTGAGGAACCTCCATACTGCTTTCCACAATGCTTGAACTAGCTTACATTCCCACCAGCAGTGTAGGAGGGTTCCCCTTCTCCACATCCTCGGCAGCACTTGTTGTTCCTAGTCTTTTCTATGGTGGCCATCCTCACTGGTGTGAGGTGATATCTCATTGCGGTTTTAATTTGCATTTCCCTGATAATTAGCGATGTGGAGCATCTTTTCATGTGCCTGTTGGCCATCTGAATTTCTTCTTTAGAGAATTGTCTGTTCAGATCCTCTGCCCATTTTTTAATTGGGTTACTTGCTTTTTGGGTGTTGAGGCATGTGAGTTCTTTATATATTTTGGGTGTTATCCCCTTACAGGATATGTCATTTATGAATATATTCTCCCATACTGTAGGATGCCTTTTGTTCTACTGATGATGTCCTTTCTGTACAGAAGATTTTTAGTTTGATGTAGTCTCATTTGTTCATTTTTGCTTTTGTTTTCCTTGCCCAAGGAGATGTGTTCAGGAAAAAGTTGCTCATGTTTATATTCAAGAGATTTTTGCCTATGTTTTCTTCTAAGAGATTTATGGTTTCATGACTTACATTCAGGTCTTTGGTCCATTTTGTGTTTACTTTTATGTATGAAGCTTGACAGTAATCCAGTTTCATTCTCTTACATGCAGCTGTTGGACCCTGCATTTTTAACCTTGCTGTTATCTCCTCTCATTTAGAATCCATCAAGCTCCAGATGGTGATGCAAATGGAACCCCATATGATGCTCTCTAATGACTTCCACCGTGGGCCACCAGATAGGCCACTCAGAGAGTGAACCCAGGCTGCCGTTACGCAGCCATCACCAGTTACCAGCAGGAAGCAGATCAAGGGGTTGTTGCCCTTCTTCCTAACAGCAGTTAGGGTTACCTCTTCCGAGGGGGGTTTGAGGCAGATAACAGAGGAAGGCAGGCAGATAGAGTTCAGGGCCCCTGTAAGTTTCAAAAAAAAAGGTCAAATACAACTAAGCCATTCAAAAGAACACTTAGATAGACCTCAGCTCTGATTGGTTAGGTCCTATGCAAACACAACGTTGTACTTTTGGCCAATCAAGAGTGGGCTGTGATGTCATCAGTTCAGTTCTCTGTTTAGTCTGGGGAGGGTGGGCCTTCCTCCTCTCAGGTGGCAATATAAACCCCAGACACTGCAGCCCTGATGGCATCCTCTCTTGGAGCCCCTCCTGAGTGGCAGGAGCTTTATTTTTCATTCATTGAAAGAGCTTTACTGGTTGCTTTGAACTCTTGTCTGCTGGCTTCATTCTTCATTGCCTCCAAGACACAATTCTAGGAAAAAACAGCATCTCAGCAGGTAACAACCCAAACCCTAACCCAAATACACACATAATCTAAACTCTCACCCTCACCATCAACCACCTCTGTTACCCTAAACATAAACCTAACCATAACTCTAAATGCTAAACCTAAATACAAGCATAGCCATAACCTCACCCACACTGGAACCCTAAGCCTATGCCTAACCCTCACCCTCATGCACAAATAACCCTAACCCTAAACCTAAACCTAACCGTAACCCTCACATCACTGTTAGCCTAAAGCTAAACTTAACCTAACCCTAACCCTACTCCCTAACCCTAACTCAAACCATAACTATACCTTCCCCCTAAACCAAACCCAAACCCTAACACTAACCCTAACCTGGACCCCTGTGGGGAAGTTGAGGTTCCTATGGCCAGGATCCTCACTGAACTTAAACCACCTGATGATGTAACTGGCCTGTTGGTAGGCTACCACTTCCACACCTTTAGGCAATAAGCTATTATTGTGCTATATAGAGAGCTCAGCCCAGTGCTCTGGGTGGAGGTAGAGAAGCTAGTGCTTCACCTACTGCTGGGAGAACAAGCCGGGTAATAAACCCTTTCACCCCAAAGAACGTTTTGCTATTAATTTCTTTGGTCACATTGAATCCATAGTGAACTTGCCTGGGGCTGAAACCCACTGGGAAGACAATTGGCAAAAGTCGGCAGGGTTCATTATTGACCAAGGAAAAAGACAGGCTGCCCTTATGGGAGGGGTACTTCAGCGGGCTGCCCCTGTGAATGGGGAGACAGTGGATTGTCCCCCAGTAGGTATGTGGTCTGAGGTGGCTTGCCTCCTAGAGGACTGGGCCCCACCCAAGGACTGGAGGCAAGTGGAGGTGACACCTGAGGCAGTAGGGGAGGCCCTTGGTATAGTAAGTAGATCTTTTGAGAAGCAGAGTGCCCGCAAGGCAGGGGGGACTGTGGGTTGGCTGCTTCTCACCGTATTAAAAAGGTCTACAGAAGAGACTCAAGAAATGGGAGTACGAGAATGTGGGCTGCAAACTTCTGTGGATTCCCTGAAAAAGGAAATGGCACTGATGCGAGAGGCGGCACGAGAACGCGAGCTGCTAACTTCTTCCTTGAAGAGAGAAATGGCATTGATGAGAGAGGAGACGGCACGAGAATGCCGGCAGCAAGGTGCCATTAGAGAGGTAAATAATTCTTTACAGAATGAGACGGCAGTGCTGCCAGGTGTTCTGAAGGAGGGAGAGGCCATCAAGGAAGAAGACGAACTCCTGAGGGAAGCACAGGCAGAGGTGGTACGAGAACATCAGCTGCGAAGCATTGAGGTGAAGGTAAGAGACCTTCTGAAGACAGAGGTAGCATTGCTGCGAGGTACAGTAGAAAAGGTAAAGGTTGTAGCAGATGAGGCACTCGGGGGAGGGGAGAGAAAGGTGCCATCAGCCCCAGAAATGGAGGAGCTGGAGAAGGATGAAGAGGTGGTGCCAGAGCCACTGGCCCCTCCTGTATTGAAAGCACACCCAGTGGTTGTAAAGAAAATAAAGACCCAGCAGCTGAAAGTTCCCCAAGGAGAGGAGCAGCCCCCTCCCCAGGTTGTGGAGCACTCTATGGTCCGCCCCCATACTCAGGCTGAGCTGGTGGATTTGGGCTCCCAGTTTAGACAAAAGCCCTCGGAGTCAGTATCAGCTTGGCTCCTGTGTCTGTAGGACTTAGGGGTGGATGGAATTGTTCTGTCGGGATCAGAGATGGGAAAGCTGTCTTCCATGACCCTGCAGCCTGCCTCGAGGCAGTGATTACAAAATGCACATCAGACCCCAGGGAGTCACTCCCTCCTCGATTAGCTTATGGCTGCACCTCGTGCTGTGTGGCCCAATCCGGGTGATCTACCAACCTCTCCTGTTAGATGGCAGACATATGCTGAACTCCAGCAGGTGTTACGAGAGCTAGGCATGAGTTATGCCATCTATAGTCCAAACAATTATGGCCCAAATGAAGAGATTTTCCTACTGGGATGAGAAATATTGTACTTCAAACAGCTCCTACATCCCTCTTTGGGTCTCTAGTGGCCATTCTTTCCCCTCACTTAGGGCATCCCATAAGCGAGATGACACATACAGTAGCAGACTTAGGAGAGGCTGAAGCCATGAGAATTCAGGAAGAAGTAAGACCTGTTACAAGAAGAATTTACAGGACCCCATGAAGGTTATGAGGACCCAGATGTGGGTTGATTTAATATGGGCAGGAGCAGATGGAAGGAAATTAGATGACAAGTCAAATAGGATCTTACTAGAGCTATGGCAACAGCTGAAACCAGAGCAGTAGTTCCAGCCATTAAGACCAAAGAGGCAGAGGTCAGAGACAAGGCCACAAGTCTGGCCTGTGTGTTTGCAAGACTTCCTGCTGGAGAACAAGCCAGTCTCACTTGAGCCCACACAGGAAGGTGATTGGGGAACACGGTTTGACTGAGGGGAAGGTTGAGGTATCTGCCTTGAGGGACCAGGGGGGGACCGGAGGCCACATGTTGAAATAGCTATCCATTGGTCCCCAGTGAACATACATCCTGTCCTGGCTCTGGTGGACACAGGGGGTGAATGTTCACTGACTCATGGTAACCCTGAGTGGTTCCCCGGGACTCCCCACTATCATAGATGGATACAGGGGGAAGGCTATCAGAGGGAATAAAGCTCAAATTCCTTTGGGAATAGGGCATCTACCCCCAAAAGAGTATACTGTGTATATATCTCCTATCCGAGTGTATTTTGGGGATTGATATCCTGCAGGGTCTATGGTTGCAGACCACTGCAGGTGAGTTCAGACTGAGAGTACGTCTGGTGAAGGCAGTTCTGAGGGGACATGCTAGGCACCCGCCCATAGCTTTGCCTGTGCCTTGGTTAGTGACTAATACCAAACAATACAAATTGCCTGGAGGGCACAAAGAGATTGGAGAAACTCCCCAGGAGCTGGAAAAGGTGTGTATTATAAAGCCCACCCATAGTCCTTTCGATTCCCCAGTGTGGCCAGTAAAAAAGCCAGATGGCTCCTGGCATATGACTGTGGATTACAGAGAACTGAATAAAGTCATACCCCCTATGCATGCTGCTGTCCCCTCTATTGCAGGCTTGATGGATACCCTCAGCCATGAACTAGGAACATATCATTCTGTGGTAGATCTTGCTAATGCCTTCTTTTCCATTGACATTGAGCAGGAAAGTCAGGAACACTTTGCCTTCACGTGGGAAGGACAGCAAGGGCCTTTCACTGTCCTCCCACAGGGATCCCTCCACAGTCCCACCACCTGTCATGGACTTGTAGCCCAGGACTTGGCTACATGGGAGAAACCATCTATGGTGTGGCTGTACCATTATATTGATGATGTCATGCTCATGTCTGATTCTGTTTCCGATCTAGAAGGTGCAGCGCCTAGACTGCTGCAACATTTACAGGAGAAAGGATGGGCTGTGAACAGCACCAAGGTTCAGGGACCTGGTTTGTCTGTCAAATTCTTGGGGGTCGTATGGTCGGGTAAGACCAAAGTTATACCAAAAGCAGTTATAGATAAAGTCCAGGTCTTTCCTACCCTGACAACTGTAGCATTGCTACAGGATTTTCTGGGTCTTCTAGGCTACTGGAGAGTGTTTATCCCGCACTTGGCACAAATTCTGAAGCCCTTATACCGGTTGGTACAAAAGGGCATCAGGTGTACTGGGATGAGATATGTGCATCTGCCTTTACTACAGCAAAACAGGCAGGCAAGGCCGTGCAGGGCTTGAGTGTGATAGACCCATCAGGGACCTGTGAGCTGCACGTTCATGTGGCTGAAGATGGTTATGGCTGGGGTCTCTGGCAGTGGCTTGAACAAACTTACCAACCCGTTGGATTCTGGTCACAACTCTGGAAAGGGGCAGAGGTATGATACACTTTGACAGAAAAACAACTGGCTGCTGTGTATCACGCCTTGCTGGCTACAGAACCCATGACTGGAATGGCCCCGATAAAGGTAATAACCACCTATCCCATCTTGGGGTGGGTACGAGACTGGACCCAAAAGCCAAGGAGTGGTGTGGCACAAACGCCCACACTAGCCATGTGGGGTGCTTACCTACAGCAGCGTAGTGCCCTTTCTAGTAGCCCCTTGAGTGAAGAACTCCAATGCTTATTGTGGCCAGTGACATATACTAGTGAAAAGCAGGAAGAACTTGCTTTTGAACCATTAGTAGCAGAGAGTCCCTATCGGGAGGGAAGAGCCCCTATACCCGAAGATGCATGGTACACAGATGGCTCCAGCCATGGGCAGCCCCCAAAATGGAGGGCCATAGCTTTCCATCCTAAGACTGAGACAATGTGGATGGAAGATGGTGAGGGGAAGAGCAGCCAGTGGGCAGAGTTGTGGGCTGTGAGGCTTGTGATCAGCCAGGAGCCCTTC
Organism: Phataginus tricuspis; assembly: GCA_029783875.1. NCBI lineage: Eukaryota > Metazoa > Chordata > Mammalia > Pholidota > Manidae > Phataginus > Phataginus tricuspis. The sequence goes on along the minus strand of JAQQAC010006904.1, from coordinate 8,069,936 downwards.
CCTATAGTTGTCTGCACTGACAGCTGGGCTGTCTATTGGGGCTTGGCCCTGTGGCTACCAACCTGGTACCATGCCAACTGGTTGGTTGGTCATCGACTCCTCTGAGGACAAGAATTGTGGCCTGTGGTCAGACTAAAATAATTACAGTATACCATGTGACAGGTCATTTGCCACTGGCATCCCCAGGAAATGATGAAGCAGATAAATTGGCCCAGATACGTTGGTTAGAAGAAAACCTGCCTCTGATGTAGTCCAATGGCTACATCAGCATTTGTTGCATGCGGAGCAGAAGAAAATGTGGGCTGTAGCCCTTCGGTGGGGCTTGCATTTGACCTTTGAAGAAGTTAGTAGAGCCTGGCAGGAGTGTGTTGTGTGCTCCAAAAGGGACTTACACCAAGTTCCACAGCAACATGGGACAATAGCTAAGGGGCCTATACCCCTCGTCAGGTGGCAGATAGACTATATTGGGCCTCTACCTGTGTCAGAAGGATATCGGTATGCCATGACTTGTGTGGACACAGCTATTGGACTTCTGGTTGCTTTTCCTACCCGTTGTGCAGACCACCAGATGACCGAAAGAGGCCTGGAGCGTCTCTTTGCTGCCTATGGCCGACCACAGGTAATTGAGAGTGATCAGGGCACCCATTTTACTGGACATACTCTGCAAGAATGGGTGCAACAGCTGGGAATGAAATGGAAGTTTCATGTGCCATAAAATCCTACCACAGCAGGCATAATAGAGAGATGCAATGGCTTGTTAAAATCCGGACTAAAGTCAGATACCAATACTCTGCGGGGATGGTCATTCCACTTATGGACTGTGCTATGGAGTTTGAACGAGAGACCCCAAAAGGGAGCCCTGAGCCCCTTAGACATGTTAACACATATGGCTGCCTTCCCTATACAACTGCAAGTACAAACCAAGGAAGAATCACTGAAGCTGAGGTTCAGCCACCAGAATAATATCTTGCTGCCACCACCAACCGCACTGAACCCCAGAGTCTCCATTGAGTGGACGTGGCCTTGGACCTTTCAACACATGGACCAACAATGGCTGGCTCTCCTGGCACCTTGGGGACAAGGCCTGGAAGCTGGCCTCCTGGAATAACCACACAGTGGCCCCCAAAGGTCACAGTAGTGTATTTTGAACAGCCAGAAGGTAGGAGCAACTTACCAAGGAGTTTTGTTTTATCATTATGGCCAGTGCATGCACCTCCAGTAGCACTATATATAGACCCTTCGGTAGCCTCCACGGGGAGAGGAGTAGAAGTATGGTATACTAGACCTGGAAGGGACCCCCTTCCTGCTACAGTCCTATCACAGGACCACTCTCTTGCATGCATCCTACCTGATGGACAAGATTTGCCTATGTTGGTGGCATTAAAACATGTGTCTTATCGCCCCTAAGGTCTTTGTGGATTGGAAACTTCCTCTGGCTTGAGGATTATTATAATTATTGTTATTAGGAATGTCCTCTGGCTTGAGGATTATTATAATTTTTGTTACCTGTATCAAAAGCTTGTTGTATCTTAATTTTTGTTATTATCTCTAAGTTGTTATCCTCTGTTGCTATTGTGGAATCTGGTTACAGTGCTCCAGATTTCTCACACAAGGACCATTGTGGAAGATTGAAAGCGTGTAGATTGTAAGGCAAGAATCCTGGAGGGGTGGAGTGCGGGGAAGTTGAGGTTCCTATGGCCAGGATCCTCACTGAACTTAAACCAGCTGATGATGTAACTGGCCTGTCGATAGGCTACCGCTTCCACACCTTTAGGCAATAAGCTATTATTGTGCTATTTGCTATTATTGTGCTATATAGAGAGCTTGGCCCAGTGCCCTGGGCGGAGGCAGAGACGCTAGTGTTCGACCTACCATTGGGAGAACAGGTCGGGTAATAAACCCTTTCACCCCAAAGAACGTTTTGCTGTCAATTTCTCTGGTCACATTGAATCCATAGCAAACTTGCCCGGGGCTGAAACCCATTGGCAAGACAGGTACATAAAGTTATAGGTCACAAATAAATGTTCAAAAACCTTAACAGAGCCTCTGTGGATTGCGAAGATGAATTTCACTTTTTAACACATATGATCTTGGTATTTGCACATCTGTAAAAATTATAACCAAACATTTTGACTAATTACCCATCAAAATAAAGTCTATGCCCAGAAAGTTAGTGGATGCTGAATCTATTTGTCCCTCCCCATTAGCCAAACTCAACCTGAAATCAGAAGGCCAGGCATCTCCTGGGGCACAAAGTGACTTAGAGTGGTGAGGAAAATAGTCTGAGGCTTTATTTTGCTGCAATGCTTGAAGGTGGGTGATACTGCAGCATGAATGCATGCTGATGCAGTAGAGGTCAGAGCCTCATCGCCAAGAGTGACAAGACCTCATCTGGGGAGAAGTGACCAGAGGAGGGGAGTAGGCATGAAGACAGCCACTCAGAGTCCGTGTCTGGGAAGAAGGCAGGCCTGAAGATTTGGTGACAGGACTGCATGCACTTTCTCTTCTGGTTGCTTCAGTTTCTCAGAGAAATAAGGGCTGAGGCCCAAGCATAAGACAGGAGGGGCAGCGTGACAGTGGCATTTCAAAGGACGGCAGTATAACAGAGGAAAACTGAAGTGAATTCCTGGCTTTAAGGTTCAACACTAATATTAACTGGGAAATGAAGTCAAGTAGCCCCAAACCTTGGAACCATTAACAGGTGGCAGTTCCTTTTTGTTCTGTTTTCTGAGTCTTAGCGTCAGGAATAAGTGCAAGCTGATTTTGCAGAGGAACCAATAAGAAAAACAAAAAGCAGTTGGACTGTTGCAAGACTGCTGGGATCCTTGCCAGTTGCTAGTTTGTTGCAGTTGGGGGCCACGAAAATGAGAAACCTAGTCAGAATGAGGTTTAATGCAGAGGGCTTAGACTTCCTTGAATACTAAGCAAGTAGTCAGAGTGCCCCTGGTGTCTTTATTAGGTTACAGCAAGCAGTGAAACAATCATTGGTTAATAATTATTGAATGTACTTTCTCAACGGATCGACAGACCGCGAACTAGATATGTTTTTTATATTCTTATTGTGTGAAGTCAAGTCATCCGGTTAGCGAGTTCCACAGCATGTTCCTTGTCTGGGTTTGCCGCAGAAGGATCACAGGAACCGTTTGCAGCTCCTGCTCCACACTGTTCATAACTCACACCAGATTCCAGGAATTAACACACTTTGTTCTTTCTATTAGATTGGTTTCGGCTATTAATCAAACTTAAGCAGTAAAAATATTGTACTTTTATCTTATATTAGTCTTGGTTATAAATCAAGCTTAAGCAGAAACTAAACTACAGAAAAGTTAATTGCTGGGGTGTCTACACTACTTTATGTGTCTGTGGTCATGATCCCCACGGCCCCTCTCCCCTGATTTCCCCCTCAAAAGTCCTACCTGCTGGTGCTTCGGGAGGACAGTGGCCCTTAAGGCCCAAGCCTTCTCCTCCCTCATTTGCTGGCACATTAATAAACTATTCCTCGCCTTTCCTCCAAACCTTGTCATTGTGTTTTGTGATTTGACTTCAGTGACAAGGACCAGTTTTCAGTAACATGAGGACACCCACCCTGGGAGTCTAGAACTCACAGGCAGTGCGAAGGACCTGTCCTTCCTTGGTGTGCGGTGAGTCCTTGGTGTGCGGTCAGCACATGCTGCTGAGTTGGGAGGCAGGGAGGAAGAGGTAAAGTTGTCCAGAGCTGGTGACACGGTGGGAGGCGGGCAGGGACGCAGGCATGAGTCAGAGGTGGTTGTGCTGAAGGTGTAGCAGACCCAGGCCAGGCGGAGGCGGATTCAAGCGGGTGAGGGCTGTGGTGGCCGGCCAGGGTGTTCCCTGAGGACCAGTGGGGCACTAGAGGCAGCCAGCACAGGGCCGGGGAAGAGGCACTTGGAGTAGAAATGTAGAAAGGAGGGCATCGGGTGTTGTCGAGGCGAGGGAGGTGAGGAAGCCAGGGAATGAGGGCTGAGGTGTCAGGCAGGTCAGCTCTGTGTGCAGGGAAGTCGCCAAGAAGGCAGACTGTGGTGAGCAGAGCACGGCAGAGTCTCACCTTAGATCCTCGTCACTCGCGAGAGATTGTCAGTGACTCTGTGGCAGACAGTGCCCAGGAAGGGGTGCAGGGCATGTGTTTTGGGGGTGCTATGGGCTGGGGAAGAAGGGAAAAACCACAACCTGAAATGCAGGCAAGGGGGCACCTAGTCCACCTCCAGTTCAGGGAGCACCCTGGAGAAGTGGGAGGAAAATGGGCAGGAAGGGAAATAAAAGCTAGGTGAGCAATCTCCATGAGAATGAGCCCAGTGCACTGGAATCATCTGGAATGATTCTGAGCAACAGATGCCCAGGCCCACCCCCTGTTCCTGGGAGCCAGGCAGCCAGGGAAGTGCTGAGTTAAAGAAGATGATGAAGAAGCCAAACTGTCCCTGTTTGCAGATGACATGATACTGTGCATAAAAAACCCTAAAGACACCACTCCAAAACTACTAAATCTAATATCTGAATTCAGCAAGTTGTGAGATACAAAATTAATACACAGAAATCTGTTACATTCCTATACACTTATGATGAACTAGCAGAAAGAGAAATCAGGAAAACAATTCCATTCACAATTGCATCAAAAAGAATAAAATACCTAGAATAAACCTAACTGAGGAAGTGAAAAACCTATACTCTGAAAACTACAAGACACTCTTAAGAGAAATTAAAGAGGACACTAATAAATGGAAATTCATCCCATGCTCTTGGGTGTGAAGAATTAATATTGTCAAAATGGCCATCCTGCCTAAAGCAATCTACAGATTCAGTGCAATTCCCATCAAAATACCAACAAACTTCAGCAAACTGGAACAAATAGTTCTAAAATTCATATGGAACCACAAAAGACCCCGAATAGCCAAAGCAATCCTGAGAAGGAAGAATAAAGCAGGGGGGATCTCGCTTCCCAACTTCGAGCTCTACTACAAAGCCACAGTAATCAAGACAATTTGGTACTGGCACAAGAACAGACCGATAGACCAGGGGAACAGAATAGAGTCCAGACATTAACCCAAGGATATATGGTCAATTAATATATAATAAAGGACAGGGGATGGCTCAAGATGGCAGCATGAGCAGGGTGGTGGAAATCTCCTCCCCAAACCATATATATCTTTGAAAATACAACAAGTACAACTATTCCTAAAACAGAGACCAGAAGATACAGTACAACAGCCAGGCTACATCTACATCTGCGAGAACTCAGCATCTCACAAAAAGGGTAAGATACAAAGCCGTGACCTGGCGGGACCCAAGCACTCCCCCAACACCAGCTCACTGGCGGGAGGAAAAGAATCAGAGTGGGGAGGGAGTGGAAGCACAGGACTGCTAAGTAACCAGCCCTAGTAATCTGCACCAGGAGCACAGACACACATGGCATGTTGTACTGGATATTAGAGAAACGGAAAAGTAAAATCCGAGACAGAGACTGCAAGTGGGTCCCCACAGCCAGCTCCCCTGGGACAAAAGAAAAGCGGGTGCTTCTTAAAAGTCTTAAAGGGGCACGGGATTAACAGCTGGACAAAATCGTCCTGGCACACTCAGCCCAGCAGGTTGGGAATCTTAGGGAACTTCTGGCAACCTAACCCCCTGGGTGGTAATGCAGTTCTGAAGCCCATCACGGCGATAAGCAGCCTGCTGTTTGCTCACCCCCCCACCCCCCCACTGGCACAGCAACCAAACCAGCTGACCCGCCAGAGCTGCAGAGCAGCTGGGGAACAGCCCCGCCCACAGCACCCACACAGAGTCTTCTCCAAGTGAGAAGCTAACCAGGACAGACCCAGAGGCTGCTGCCCGCGTGCACCTGCCCGGCATGGACAGAGGAAGCCGGAGCAAGGTCCAGAAGGCACGAAGGGGCACTGTTCTTGCAGGAGAACACACCCGGCGTGACTGTGACCCCCCAGGCAGTGCGCTAGGCTATCCCAAGGGCCGCCCGCCCACGGCAGCTCAGGAGATTATCCCAGAGACTGCTGGCTGTGTGTGGTTAACCAGCACAGGCAATGGAGATGGGCAAGAGACCAGCAAGCAGGAAGGGACTTTGTTCTCCCAGCTGACACATGTGCCACCTGCCAGCAACCACTTCTATCACCATGAAAAGGCAGGAGAATCTGGTCCAGTCAAAAATCACTCAGACCACCCCACAGAGAGGACCTAGTGGGATAGATATAACCAATCTTCCTGAAAAAGAATTCAAAATAAAAGTCATGACCATGCTGATGGACCTGCAGAGAAATATGCAAGAGCTAAGGGATGAAGTCTGGAGGGAGATAACAGAAATGAAACAATCAATAGAAGGACTTAAGAGCAGACTGGACGAGGTGCAAGAGACTGTGAATAGAATAGAAATCAGAGAACAGGAATACAGAGAAGCTGAGGCAGAGAGAGATAAAGGATCTCTAGGAATGAAAGAATATTAAGAGAACTGTGTGACCAATCCAAACGGAACAATATTCTCATTATAGGGGTACCAGAAGAAGAAGAGAGAAAAAGGGATAGAAAGTGTCTTTGAAGAAATAATTGCTGAAAACTTCCCCAAGCTGGGGAAGGAAATGGTTTCTCAGACCATGGAAGCCCTCAGATCTCCCAACACAAGGGACCCAAGGAGGATAACACCAGGACATATAACAATTAAAATGGCAAAGATCAAAGACAAGGACAGAGTACTAAAGGCAGCCAGAGAGAGAAAAAAGATCACCTACAAAGGAAAACCCATCAGACTGTCATCAGACTTCTCAACAGAAACCTTACAGGCCAGAGGAGAATGGCATGATGTATTTAATGCAATGAAACAGAAGGGCCTTGAACCAAGAATACTGTATCCAGCACGATTATCATTTAAATTTGAAGAAGGGATTAAATAATTTCCAGATAAGCAAAAGTTGAGGGAATTTGCCTCCCACAAACCACCTCTACAGGATATTTTAATGGGACTGATTTAGATGGAAGCACTCCTAACGGTAAATAGATGTCAGCAGAGAAAAGAAAATCACAACAAAGAAAGCAGACCAACCAAATACTAACTAAAAGCAAAAAATAAAATCAACTATCCACAAAAGCAGTCAAAGGAAACACAAAAGAGTACAGAATAAAACACCTAACATATAAAGAATGGAGGAGGAAGAATAAGAAGGGAGAGGAATAAAGAATCATTAGGCTGTGTTTATAATAGCTTAATAAGAGAGTTAAGTTAGACGGTTAGACAGTAAAGAAACCCTTCAAACTTTGGTAGCCATGAATCTAACGCCAGCAATGGCAATAAGTACATATCTATCGATAATCACCGTAAATGTAAATGGACTGAACGCACCAATCAAAAGACACAGAGTAATAGAATGGATAAAAAAGCAAGACCCATCTATATGCTGCTTACAAGAGACTCACCTCAAACACAAAGACATTCATAGACTAAAAGTGAAGGGATGGAAAAAGATATTTCATGCAAACAATAGGGAGAAAAAAGCAGGTGTTGCATTACTTGTATGAGACAAAATAGACTTCAAAACAAAAAAAGTAGCAAGAGATAAAGAAGGACATTACATAATGATAAAGGGGTCAGTCCAACAAGAGGATATAACCATTATAAATATATATGCACCCAACACAAGAGCACTGACGTATGTGAAACAAACACTAACAGAATTAAAGGAGGAAATAGAATGCAATGCATTCATTTTAGGAGACCTGAACACACCACTCACTCCAAAGGACAGGTCAACCAGACAGAAAATAAGTAAGGACACAGAGGCACTGAACAATACACTAGAACAGATGGACCTAACAGACATCTACAGAACTCTACCCCCAAAAGCAGCAGGATATGCATTCTTCTCAAGTGCACATGGAACATTTTCCAGAATAGACCACATACTAGGCCACAAAAAGAGCCTCAGTAAATTAAAAAAGATTGAAATTCTACCAACCAACTTCTCAGATCACAAAGGTATGAAACTAGAAATAAATTGTACAAAGAAAACAAAAAGGCTCACAAACCCTTGGAGGCTTAACAACATGCTCCTAAATAATCAATGGATCAATGACCAAATTAAAACAGAGATCAAGCAATATATGGAGACAAATGACAACAACAGCACAAAGCCCTAACTTCTGTGAGACGCAGCGAAGGCAGTTCTAGGAGGAAAGTATATTGCAATCCAGGCCTATTTAAAGAAGGAAGAACAATCCCAAATGAATAGTCTAAAGTCACAATTATTGAAATTGGAAAAGAAGAACAAATGAGGCCCAAAGTCAGCAGAAGGAGGGACATAATAAAGATCAGAGAAGAAATAAATAAAATTGAGAAGAATAAAACAATAGAAAAAAATCAGTGAAACCAAGAGCTGGTTCTTTGAGTAAATAAACAAAATAGATAAACTCCTAGCCAGACTTAAGAGAAAAAGAGAATCTACACACATAAACAGAATCAGAAATGAGAAAGGAAAACTCAAGATGGACCCCACAGAAATACAAAGAATTATTAGAGAATACTATGAAAATCTATATGCTAACAAGCTGGATTATCTAGAAGAAATGGACAACTTTCTTGAAAAATACAACCTTTCAAGACTGACCAAGGAAGAAACAAAATCTAAACAGACCAATTATCAGCAACGAAATTGAATCAGTTATCAAAAAACTCCCCAAGAACAAAATCCCTGGGGCAGATGGATTCACCGCTGAATTTTATCAGACATATAGAGAAGACATAATACCCATTCTCCTTAAGTTTTCCAAAAAATAGAAGAGGAGGGAATACTTTGAAACTCATTCTATGAGGCCAGCATAACTCTAATTCCAAAACCAGGCAAAGACACCACAAGAAAAGAAAATTACAGACCAATATCCCTGATGAATATAGATGCAAAAATACTCAACAAAATACTAGCAAACTGAATTCAAAAATACATCAAGAGGATCATATACTATGATCACGTGGGATTCATCCCAGGGATGCAAGGATGGTACAACATTCGAAAATCCATCAACATCATCCACCACATCAACAAAAAGGACAAAAACCACATGATCATCTCCATAGATGCTGAAAAAGCATTTGACAAAATTCAACATCCATTCATGATAAAACCTCTCAACAAAATGGGTATAGACAGCAAGTACCTCAACATAATAAAGGCCATATATGACAAACTCCCAGCCAACATCATACTTAACGGTGAGAAGCTGAAAGGTTTTCATCTAAGATTGGGAACAAGACAGGGATGCCCACTCTCCCCGCTTTTATTCAACATAGTACTGGAGGTCCTAGCCACAGCAATTAGACAAAACAAAGAAATACAAGGCATCCAGATTGGTAAAGAAGACGTCAAACTGTCACTATTTGCAGATGACATAACCCTAAAGACTCCACTCCAAAACTACTGAATTCAACAAAGTTGCAGGATACAAAATTAATACACAGAAATCTGTTGCATTCCTATACACTAACAATGAACTAGCAGAAAGAGAAATCAGGAAAACAATTCCATGAACAATTGCATCCACAAGAATAAAATACCTAGGAATAAACCTAACAAGGAAGTGAAAAATCTATACCCTGAAAACTACAAGATGCTCCTAAGAGAAATTAAAGAGAACACTAACAAATGGAAACTCATCCCATGCTCTTGGTTAGGAAGAATTAATATTGTCAAAATGGCCATCCAGGCATGGGGAGGGCTATACAACTCAGAGAAGACAAGTAGTGATTCTATAGCATCTCACTACACTGATGGACAGTGACTATAATGGGGTTGGTGGGGGGGACCTGATGTAGTGGGTAGTTTAATAACCATAATATTGCACATGTAATTGTAGATTAATGATACCAAAATAAGTTTTAAAAAAAAATGGCCATCCTGCCTAAAGCAATCTACAAATTCAATGCAATCCCTATCAAAATGCCAACAGCATTCTTCAACGAACTGGAACAAATAGTTCTAAAATTCATATGGAACCACAAAAGACCCGGAATAGCCAAAGCAATCCTGAGAAGGAAGAATAAAGTGGGGGTGGGGGGTGGTTATGCTCCCTGACTTCAAGCTCTACTACAAAGCCACAGTAATCAAGACAATTTGGTACTGGCACAAGAACAGACCCATAGACCAGTGAAACAGAATAGAGAGCCCTGATATTAACACAAACATATATGGTCAATTAATATACAACAAAGGAGCCATGGATATACAATAGGGAAATAACAGCCTCTTCAACAGCTGCTGTTAGCAAAACTGGACAGCTACATGTAAGAGAATGAAACTGGATTATTGTCTAATCCCATACACAAAAGTAAATTCAAAATGGATCAAACACCTGAATGTAAGTCATGAAACCATAAAACTCTTAGAAAAAAACATAGGCATAAATGTCTTGGACATAAACATGAGCAACTTCTTCATGAACATATCTCCCCAGGCAAGGGAAACAAAAGAAAAAATGAACAAGTGGGACTATATCAAGCTGAAAAGCTTCTGTACAGCAAAGGGCACCATCAATAGAACAAAAAGGCATCCTACAGGATGGGAGAATATATTCATAAGTGACATATCCGATAAAGGGTTGACATCCAAAATATATAAAGAACTCACATACCTCAACAAACAAAAAGCAAATAATCCAATTAAAAAAGTGGACAGAGGATCCGAACAGACACTTCTCCAAAGAAGAAATTCAGATGGCCAACAGGCACATGAAAAGGTGCTCCACATCGCTAATCATCAGAGAAATGCAGATTAAAACGACATGAGATATCACCTCACACCAGTTAGGATGGCCGGCAACCAAAAGACAAACAACAACAAATGTTGGCAAGGATGTGGAGAAAGGGGAACCCTCGTACACTGCTGGTGGGAATGTAAGGTAGTTCAAGCATTGTGGAAAGCAGTATGGAGGTTCCTCAAAAAACTCAAAATAGAAATACCATTTGACCCAGGAATTCCACTCCTAGGAATTTACCCTAAGAATGCAGGAGCCCAGTTGGAAAAAGAAATATGCACCCCTATGTTTATCACAGCACTATTTACAATAGCCAAGAAATGGAAGCAACCTAAGTGTCCATAAGTAGACGAATGGATAAAGAAGATGTGGTACATATACACAATGGAATATTATTCAGCCATAAGAAGAAAAATACTACCATTTGCAACAACATGGATGGAGCTAGAGGGTATTATGCTCAGTGAAATAAGCCAGGTGGAGAAAGACAAGTATCAAATCATTTCACTCATCTGTGGAGTATAAGAACAAAGAAAAAACTGAAGGAACAAAACAGCAGCAGACTCACAGAACCCAAGAATCGACTAACAGTTACCGAAGGGAAAGGGACTGGGGAAGATGGGTGGGAAGGGAGGGATAAGGGGGAAAAAGGGGCATTACGATTAGCACACATAATGTGGCGGGGAGGATATAGGGAAGGCAGTATAACACAGAGAAGACAAGTAGTGACTCTATAGCATCTCACTACGCTGATGGACAGTGACTGTAATGGGGTAAGTGGGGGGGACTTGATAATGGGAGGAGTCTCGTAACCATAATGTTGCTCTGTAATTGTATATTAATGATACCAAAATTTTAAAAAATGGAAAAAAAAAGAAGGTTATGAGTCCACCAGACAAAGGTGGGAAAGCCTGGGCCTTTGGAAACGGGATCAGGCTTGTTCTGAGTGCAGTATGGCCACTCAGCTGTACTGTTTTTTTACCAGTGACCTGACTACACATCACTTGTCCTATGCTTCTGGGGTCATGTGCGCTAGTGCCTTTTATGTATATCATTATGGACTTCACTTCATGCTAGCAACAGGGGTTGCAGAGTACCTGCTGTGCACAGGCACTTAGGGAGAAGCTCTGTGTATTTGCAAGGGCACCAGACGAGGACATAGGGTCTGTGGTGGACTTGGGGCCAAAGGGAGGCAAATGAAGGGCAGGGTGACAAGGGACGCCATGGTAAGGAACCCAGACAGGTCGACCTAGGGACCTGGGGGAGTGCAAGCTGGTGCTGAATGAGAAGCGCCCAAGGGCTGGCTAGGGGCTGATCCCCTCATTCCTCACAAGGGTCCTGCGGGTTCCGCAGGACACCATCAGTCACCAGGTGGCAGCAAAGCGACAGGACAGGGGCCAGGCCCCACGATGGAAGGGCCAGGACTCCAGCACCCCTGAACAGCACTCTGAGGGTGGTCTGGTTGGAGGCCTGAGTCTCTCCCTCTCCCTCCATTAAAACATGTCTCCCCCAGACCCTAGACTTCCCTGGGTTGGCCATACACAGACGTGTCCCAGACTGTAGCCCCTCCTCACATCCCACCAGGCCCCAGTGTGGCCAGCTACTCACCCTGGTCCCTCTCAGCCCACTCCCACCCCTGCACGCTCTGCCCATTTCAGGCCCCACGGAGTCCTGGGCCCATCTCTCACCCCCGACTTCTGAAGGTCCCAGGAAGCCCCCAACCCCTGCCCAGTGGAGATCTACGGCTGAGTCCCAGGGCTCAGAGCCCAGTGCCAGCCCACGATCCTGCACTCCCAGCTCCAGCCAAGTGTGGCCAGAGGCCCTCCACGTCCCATCCCCCCAACCCTCCTCACTGACCAGGCTCACATCCCCCTCACCCCAAAACCATTTGCCAACTGCCCCTAACACAGCACCCCATGCCCATTGCTACGTGGCACCCCCAGGTGGGGGTGTAAAGGACACGCCCTTGCCTTCCCCACCTGTGCTCTCTGCCAGAGTCCTGTTGGGCAGGCTGGGCCCGCCCCTGGGCCCCGTGCCACCTGTGAGGCATAAAGCTGGCCGAGGCAGCTCCCGAGGGACCTCCGATGTCTGCCATGAAGGTGAGCAGCGCCCTTCTGCTGGCCCTCACCTTGCTCTGCACCTGCGGTGAGTCTGTGCACATTCGTAGGGGGTTGGGGGGGTGAGAAGCTAAACTCCAGGCCCTGGGCCCCTCACAGTGGTGGGTGTTCCCTTCCCAGAGGCCCGACCCTTCTTCATCACAACACAGACGTGAGCCCTGGTTCCAAGGTCCCTGGTGCCCCTAGTCCCCACCCTAACCACAGACCAGTCCCAACTGACCCCAACCCCAGCCTGGCTCCAAGCTCTGCTCCAGGCCAGTGTCACCACCAAGCCCAGTGCCACCAGCCCAGCCTGAACCCAACCCTCCCAAGTCCCAGGTCAGCCAAACTCACATGGAGGGGAAATTCCTGCCGCGTCAAGAGCTTGACTTTCCTTCCCCAGTGATGCCAGGGAGCCCAGAGTGGACAAAGGCAGCAGCGTGAGGGGTGATGGGAGTGGTCTGATGGCAGGTAGAGCTGGGGGATGTTAGGAAGGAAGATTTGGGGCAGGAGAGGAGGGATGGCCATGGTGGCGCACCTGGGAAGGTGAAGGGGGCAGTGACGGGAAAATCTGGAGACCACGGAGGTTGGAGCGCTAGGAAGTCTGGGGTTGGAAGGGAGTTCTCCTGTCCCAGTGTCATCTCACCCCCACGACACAGGGCTGGCCGCAGGGGAGGACAACACTGAGTTTTTCATGGACTTCCTGCAAACGCTGCTGGTGGGGTCCACAGAGGAGCTCTATGAGGGGCTTCTGAGCAAATATGACGTTAATGCTGATGCCAAGGCAGCGATGAATGAGCTCAAGTCCTGCATAGACAGCCTGCAGCCCATGCACAAGGCAGAGCTGGTCAAGCTGCTGGTACCGTGGCTGGGGGGTGGGGACACCCATTCCCTAAAGGCCTGCAGCCCTAGCAGGACCCACCGCCCTGCTCCTCAGGCCCCCCACCAAATGCCATGGCCCCTGGTTGCTTGCTCAGTGAAGCTCCCATAGCCCACCGTCCCAGAGACACCGCTATCTCTCTCAGTCAGCAGAGGTGGACACTCCAGCCCTTGCTGTCCACAAGTGACTCAGTCTCCTACACACACATACATGCATACGCAGGTGTACACATGCAAACACAGCTGCATGCACGAATCCACATGTGCTCACACACTACATCCCCAGCTGCTAGGAGGGGACAGGCCAGCAATGCCAGCGCCCACCACTCCCCTGGCAGCAGCCTTGGTCTGCTTACCTGATGCAACGATGTCTCTCTAGTTATTGATCACCAGGCATGGGCCCCCCAGCCCTCTCAGCCCACACAAGTCTGTCTTTCAGGTGCAAGTGCTGGGCAGTCAGGATGGCGCCTAGTGGACCCCAGATGTGGTTCCAGCAGCCACAGAACCAGCTACACAAGCAGCCAAGGCTACACCACCTCACTACCCATTCCCCATATGTGAATTTGCCCTCAAGCTGCTCAATCAATAAAGGTTCCTACAGCTCAGGCTCTGGCTTGTCTCTTCCCACACCCAGGGACACAAGTACACACTTTCAGACTCACACATGTGGGGTCACATGCTCAGAGCACACACGTATAAGGGACTCCACACAAAGGGCAGACCCACCAAGCCATCCAAGCAGACATCCCTGTATACAGGTAGACAGAACAAGACAAGCAGACGGGTGGATGCAGGGAGGCCTGCAGAGGCAGTGGTGGGAGGCAGCAACAGAGACTCAGAGCAGGGAGGGGAAAGAGCCCCAGAAAGAGGAGGTGGTCAGGCTGGGCGTGAGCACAAGCACATTCCACAGACACAGTGGCTCGGGTCCAGGGCTGAGAGCCGTCTTTCTCCCCAAGTCACCCACGGAAACAGTCTGACTGGAAGGGGCACAGACCCAGGCAGGACTCCTTAAGAGCAGAGAAGGTGAACCTGCTCACAGGGGCATCCAGGGTGCCTTTTCAAGTCTGCACAGACAGCCTGCAGCCCATGTACAAGGCAAAGCTGGTCAAGCTGCTGGTACCCTGGCTGGGGGGTGAGGACACCCATTCCCTAAAGGCCTGCAGCCCTAGCAGGGCCCACCGCCCTGCTCCTCAGGCCCCCCACCAAATGCCATGGCCCCTGGTTGCTTGCTCGGTGAAGCTCCCATAGCCCACCATCCCAGAGACACCGCTCTCTCTCTCGGCCAGCAGAGGTGGACACTCCAGCCCTTGCTGTCCACAAGTGACTCAGTCTCTCCTACACACACATACATGCATATGCAGAGTCCCACAGGAGAGCAACTACTCCCCATGCTGACTGCCACCCACCCCCTGCAGTCAGTGCAGACCCCACCTCACCCTGCATCCCAGGGTCCCCATGCCTGTCCCCTCAGATCAGAGGTCCCTGCCAGGGGCAGGGCTAAACAGGGTCAACTCTGCCCTCACACACTGCTCCTTGGCCACACCAGCTCTGCGTCCTGCGGCCATGCTGTCCTTGCCCAGGGCCTCACCTTCCCCTTTCCTGCCCTCGGTGCCTCTGCCCGCCTACCACAATGAAAAGCAAAGTCCTGGACCTGAGCCATGCCTAGGGAGGGGGGTCCTTTGAGCAGAGGTCATTGTCTCATCATACAGACAGTGATCTAGAACCCGCCACCCCACAAACCACATTCTAGAGCTCAGGGGCCAGGACCCCTCCCCAGCTCAGCCTCCACAGGAGAGGAGAGCAAAAGAGAGGCCTTCCTCTCCATGCTCCTTTTTTGGAAACTCCCTGGCACCAAGGCTGGCGTGACAGGCCCGCCTCTGAGGAGGCTGGGTCCATAGATTGCTCTGAGTGCCACTCCTGGACTGGAGAGGTAAAGGTCCCTGCAGAGCAGCCCCCACCCCGCCCCAAGCACAGCCTCACCCAGGATGTTCCCCACTGTGCCCACTGTGCCGGCCCAGTTGCAGCAGGGTTTCCTGGGGAGGAGGAACCTGCAGTGAGCCAGTGAGGGGTGGTCACTTAGGGCTTGCCCACGAGGGCCTGATGCCCCTCCTCTTGGGGGCTGGTCAGGAACAGGCAACCCACTGCCTTGGCCCAAGCCCCAGCCTGAAACCCTGCCAAGGAGGCAGCCTGCAGTTCTACCATCAGTAGGAGCAAGGATAGGGGGGTGCTTCCAGCGCCTGGTCACCCTCCCATCCATGGACAGAACCGGCCATGGCAGACGAGGTGTGGGTGGGCACCTGGAGGCCCCATCGCGCCCGGGGGCCTATCATGGCCCTCTACAGCAGCCCTGGGCCGAAGTACCTGATTCCACCCACCACAGGTAAGCACCTGGGGGCCTGGGAGGGGAGGGGTGGGAGGCCAGAGGCAGGAGTGCGGTGGACCTGGGGAGGCCTGGGTTACATCCCTGACTCCAAGCCCATCAACCCTTCTGGGGTCAACAGGGTTGGAGGAAGGGCAGGGTCTACTCCAGGCTGCTCAGAGCCGCTGCCCCACAGGCTTTGTGAAGCACACGCCCACCAAGCTGCGTGCACCAGCCTACAGCTTCCATGGGGCCTCCATGCTCCTGGCAGAGAACTGCTCCCCAGGGCCCCGCTACAGTGTGAACCCCAAGGTACTGAGGACTGGCAAGGACCTCGGCCCCGCCTACTCCATCCTAGGGCGCTACAGCACGAAGACCATGCTGACCCCTGGCCCCAGTGAGTGACCCCGGCCCGGCTGCAGCACCTCGCAGCCCAAATGCTGGCCTTGCACATCCCGGGGAGGCACCCCCCACCCTGTCCCATCTTCTCTACGTGATGGGACATCAGGCCTGGGCAGGGCAGTCGCTGACCCTGTGCAGCCTGTAAGACCCCCAATCCTGGCTCAGACCTGGGCTGCTTGGCCAACTCCCAACTCCAGGTCCACGTCAGACCTGCCCTCCCTCCTCGGGTGGCCTGTCTCCCACCTCTGCAGTCAGTGCTTCCGCCCGGACACCCCCGACCAGTGCTGGTCACCATCATGTTGGGCCCAGAGGCCCCATGCCCGGGATGTCAGGGGTTCCTCAAGCCTCCGAGCCAGGCCAGGCACCCATCTGCATGGCCCTTCCCCTTCTGGCACCCCCTCTGCTCTCTCCTCCCCCAGGTGACTACTTTCCAGAGAAGTCTACCAAGCACATATTCGACTCGGCGCCCAGCCACTCCATTTCTGCCCGGACCAAGACCTTCCGAGTGGACAGCACCCCAGGTCCTGGGCAGTCCCAACAGCCCCCAGCTGATGGGGTTGGGTCCTGGGTGGGGGGTGGTGAGGCAGGGCAGCCTCATGGCTGGAGGTAGAAAGCCCCAGGGAAGGAAGCAGCAGAGCTTCTGGGTGAGGAATATTGTCCAGCCTGAAACTCAGTGCCTGTGCACCCCACAGGTCCCGCCGCCTACATGCTGCCCACAGTGATGGGGCCCCACACGGTCGGCAAGGTCTCGCAGCCCTCCTTCTCCATCAAAGGCCGCAGCAAGCTGGGCAGCTTCAGCAACGACCTGCACAAGGCAAGGGCCAACCAGCTGGGGTGGAAGGCCGCCTATTCCCCGGGAGATGGCCCATCCGGCCCTTCCCCCAGGACCCAGGATCCACCAGCCTGGCCTCACTCCCATGACGCCCCTCCACCCTCCGTCCTCGGTGCCTGGCGCCACCTGTGTCTCCACAGGTCACCTTCCAGTGCTGGGGAGGGTTGAGCAGGGAAGGCGAGCACAACACCCAGGGTCAAAGACCCTGAGGTGAACGTGTGTCCAGGAGCCCGAGGACCCTGGGAAGCCCGGCAAAGCGGCTTCACAGCACAGCTGGCCTCGCCAGCACAGCACAGCCTGTGGTCCCCACAGGGCAGTGTCCCAGCGGGATGGAGCCTCTCACACACGGAGGGGGCAAGCCTGGGAGTGGCACACACTGGTGTCACTGCCACAGTGAGGCCGAAGTAGAGGGGCGACATGGCTCAGAGATGGGGCCCCACAGCACTGGGGATGTCCCCACAGTGTGACTACTGTTGGGGGAAGGGTAGTAGAAGGGGGCCCTGACACACAGACCCACAGTGACCCAGGGCCTGCAACCCACGGTTCACGGCTGGCCCCCCGCCCTCTGGGGTCACGTGCCCATCGGAGCCTCTTCTGCCTCCAGACCCCAGGTCCTGCGGCCTACCACCAGACTGACATGCAGGTGACCAAGTCCAAGGCTCCACAGTACACCATGGCTGCCCGCGTGGAACCCCCAGGGGATAAGACCCTCAAGCCAGGACCAGGAGCCCACCGTCCTGAGAAGGTCTGAGAAGCGTACAGCCCACGGGGGTGGGGTGGGGGCGGGGAGACGGGAGTGACACAGCCCAGAGGGGATGGGGGCGGGGGCGCCCCCCACTGCTCAGATTGAGGAGGCCTGTGAGCCTGCAAGGGCCACAGTGGCCACGCACCCCCAGAATGCTCTGCGCCTCCAGCACCTGGTCCTTCTCCTCAGATGACAGGCTCGGTGTCCCCAGGCAGTAGTGACAGCTAACGCTGAGTGCTCACTGGTACCGGGCTCTTTGCTCAAACCTGGCAACGTGGCCTTTGGCTGGTCAACTCAGGCTGAGACTCAGGAGGGACAACAACGCCATTGTTAGCCCCAGAAGGGCAAAGCCTGTGGGTGGGGGCAGGGGCGGCTCCTCCCACAGCCTCTCCTCTCCTAGGTGACAGTGACCAAGTACTGCGCCCCCATCGTCACCTTCGGCATCAAACATTCTGACTACATGACACCCCTGGTTGTGGATGTGGACTAGCCCTGGTCCCACCCCCTCCCATCACCCAGAGCCTCTGCCCATCACGTTCCTACAACAGACTCCTCGGCCATGGGTTCAGGATGCCTCTTCTACCAGGTGGGCTGCAGCCGGCCTGGCCCTGCAGGGCAGCATGCTCGTTTGGACAATCATGACCAGTTATTTTTTCTACGCCACTTTCCCATTTGCTATCTTGCCTCCTACTGTGCCCAGATATTTAATAAACAAGGTTCTATTAGCAACGGGTTTGTCTTGGGGGAAGTGCAAGTTTTCCCAGAAAGGAGCCCCCGGGCCGCCAGCGCCAGCCACGCTGGGTCCTGCCCTGGCTTCCAGGACCTGGGGTCTGAGTGGACAGGGTGCCAGACACCCTGCCTGCCTGCCCTCCATGTTGCGTACACTCCACACGATCATACCTGCATCCATCCCCTCCCACACGGTCTTCTCCCTGGGTGACTGATTCTCCCCGTGGAGAGAGGGGGTCTTGTCCCTCCCTCGGATCTGGGTCAGAGCCTGTAACCGCCCTGAATAAAGTGATGCTGTGACTTCCAAGGACAGAGCACAACACACCAAGGAAATAGCTTCAGCCAGACGCCCCCACCCTGCTCACCTTCACCAGGCACACAGTGAGGCCACGTGGGCATCCAGGCAGCCGGCCCAGCGGGGTCCCAAGCTCACAGCAACACTGACCTGCAGACCCGGGCGAGCCTCAGGTGATGGCAGCCCAGCCTCCCATCTCCCAGCTGAGGCCTTGACACCCTAGGGCAGACACAGGCAATGGCGACGTGAGCTCTAGGTGATCTGTTACACATCAAAACTAACAGGGGAAGCACAGCAGGACACAGGCAGGGAAGGGCGCTGAGCAGGGCCCGAGGGGCACTTCCGGAGGCCGCCCTGGAGCCTGAGGCCAGGCCTTGAGAAGTGGGGTCTGGATTCCACCTCAGCCCTGGGGAGGTTGCTGAGGACTCCAGGGCAGGTGGCCCTGTCACCCCATGGACTGCCTCAGCTGTGACCATGTCAGGCTGTCTGAGCCCCTGCTTATCATTTAATTGTTGAAGCAATGCTATCATCATCTCCGTTTGAGTTACAGGAACTTGGGGATAAAGTTGAGCAGCAGAAGTAGTGAGCCTGTGCCTGCTACCGGCAGGGATGAGTGAACTGTGCAGGGACCCCAAAAAACCAGAGACAGGAAAGTGGGGTCTAACCAACAGTGCCCACAGCCAGTCTGTGGGTCAGGGTCAGTTCCAGACAAAACTCTATTAAGCCCCCAAATGAGGACGACAAACACTGCTTACGTCATCACAGAGCTGTTTATTCCACTGTTACTGTCAGTGTCCGTCCACAGTTACGGGGTAGAGCCTGGCAATCATCGTGTGGCACAGGCTGGGCCAAGGCTCTTGTTTTACTGGCCTTGAGCATCAACAGCAGCAGCCCAGGGTCATGGGCTGAATGTACAGGGCTGAGGAAGAGGGTGCAGGCTCTGTGGGACACCCTCACGCCCCCTTCACTGAGTTCATCCTAATACACAAGCATGAGAAGCAAAAGAGTGAGCCAAAAAGGCTCCAAAACCCAGACTCCAGAAGCTGGAAGGGCTGCAGAGAGCAGTGGAGGTGGAGAGCAGAGCCACTTGAGGTCTGCGGTAGCGGAAGGTGCTTCTCAAGGCCACCCCGAGGCTCAGACCTACACTGCCGTCTGCATCAGCAGGAGGGGCACAGCACAGCTGCATCCTCAGGTGTGGTGTGCTGTCACGGCTGAGCCAGGCTCTCAGGAACTGAGGTTGGCACGGGCCCAGGAGAAGGGGGGACACGGATCTTGGGTTCAGGTGTCTGTGATGCCTATGGCTGCCAAGGGAGACACCACACAGGCAGCAGCTATGGGGTTTGGTGACCCCGGACCCTGTGGCGAGGCTTAATGCAAGTTGAGCAGAGGGCTGACCCACAGCCAGAGCACAGGGACATGGCTGTGAGCAGGACCACGGGAGCCTGCCAAGGAGAGTCAAGGATGAGGCGGAAACGGCGAGGCCCGAGGGTGCGCACAGGTGCACCTCACTGACGTGCTGTACAAACAGAGCTGGATCCTCCTCCTCCGGAAGGCTGAGGGGCCGGCTGGGGTAATGGAAGCAAGGGCGCCGTGCGAGCGCGTGAGGGGAGGGAAAAGCAGAGTGTGTGGACAAGGAGAGGAGGGAGGCAGGGCCAGAAGGCCCGGGGCCAGGACCACGACCAGGGCCAGGCGGGCTTGTGGGAGCTGTGGCTCACGAGTGGTGCTTGTGATGAGAACACATAGGTGGACCGTGAGCTGCTAGTTCCCAGTGGGCAAGGAGAGGGACTGGGAGGCAGAAGATGGGAACGAGGCCTGAGAAGGACCCGCAGCCAACAGCTGGTACTTACAGGTGCTTTAGGTGCAGACAGGATCTCACTGTAGGGTGACAAGAAGCTGCTGGACCAGCTGGGTCTGCAGTTCGGTTCCTGTGAGCAGGGGGCCAGCCAAGTGGGCCATTAAGGCCCAGGGAGAGGTGGGCGGGGAGGGCAGTGTGCAGAGGTTGGACAGTGGGGGGTTCAGAGCTCCCTCACAGCAAGGTGAGGCTCACATGGGGGCAGGCTTGGTGGAGGAACTGACCAGTGATCCCCAGGAAATGACATATGGATCCTATGAAAGAATCCTTTGTGGGAAAGCCTCCTGTCTTAACCCAAAAAGGGCCCCCACACCCTGCCTGACTCTGAAATGCCAGATGAGCCTTTCTAGGCATCTCCCAGAAATACATCTATGGTGCTGGGTAGACACTGAGTCCTAAAGTGTTTCTGCTCCCAGATATGTGGCTGTGAGGTCTGGAAGTACAGGCCCAGTGTCACCAGCCAAAGCCCCAGTACACTCCTCCATCCACAACCCCTCCCCTTCCCAGAGGGTCTGGCTTCACTGTGTGGTTGCAAGGCAGGCACAGAGACCTAGCAGAGAGACCCTCAGCACTGGCCCGCCTGCACTTCAAAGCCCTGGCCAAGAGTAGCCCCCATCTCTGGGTCGAGGACTCCGGGTTGGAGAAAATGGCACTGATTTGAGATTCACGGCCATACCCCATCCGCGTCAGCTCCAAGTACCTCAGGCACCAGACATGTCCTCATGCGAACAAGAATGAGGCAGAGGAGGCTTGAGACGTCAGAGCCCCAAGGGCAGGAGAAGGGCTGTTGGCCTCAGGTGGCCCCATCAGCATTCCCAGCTACTCTGCTCAGACCTGGCTCTGCCGGCATCTCTGGCACCAGGGTGGTAAAGGGGGCTGGACCTTGGTTTCCCCAAGAGAAAAAGCCTCTTGCACACATGGCAATAGCCAACATGAGTTTGTCGGGTCAGACAAATGTGGACTCCCAGCCACACAGGAACAAGATTCCTAAGCCACAAATATTTCAAAGACATATTTCGCTGGTAGATCCTCTGGAGTCCAGGACACCAGGCAAGGGAAGGCTCTGGTTTCCCTGGGCACCCACAGAAGCCAGTTCCCACTGGCTCACGTCCTTGCCCTTGATAGGAGATAGGAGAGGATGAAGAAGGCCACAATCAAGCCCATGGCCATACCGCACAGAAGCTTCCGGTTATCTCGCCCAGACCGTGCCATTGTGGAAAAGCGCTTCATGCTCCCCGTGAGCAGGCCTGTCATGCTTGTGAAGTCCGAGTCCTGAGGGAGCAATCCGACTTGGTTACATGGGAGTGGTGCTTCCATGGCCCACATGTGGGTGCTGCGGGATATGCTGGGGCCCACACTGCAGGTGGTGCAGGGTAGAGCTGACACTCGCGCACGATGCAGGCCCTTACCATGCCATCCAGGTACCGATTTTGGTCCTCCGTGTCTCTATCGATGTCCAGGGCCAGCTGGTCAGAACATAGAAGAGGCAGAGTCAGGCCAGGGCAGACACCCTAGACACCCCCACAAAACCAGCAGACCCTGCCCACTCTGCCACACAGGGCCATCAGCAAAGGTCAGGACGTCCAGGTGTCACTCAGGTCCCACACAGGTAAGCACTGCCACGGATGGGACAAGGAAAATGGGAACTACCTGAAACCCTTCTGGGCCTCTACCCTCCTTCTGATCGACATTCCAGGACACCAGCTGGAGGTAAAAGGGGGCCCACCACTAACCGATTTGAGCCTGGTGACCTTGGAGGCGAGGCTGTCGGCCATCCGCTTGTTCTCCCGGTCTAGAATCTCCTCCACAGTGCCAGGGCTCTGAGCTATGAAAAGAAAGAAGCTGGTGGGGTGCATCCATCCACAAGTACTGCCTTTCAGCCCTGCCTGTCAGGCCTTTGTGGCCTCAGGGCTCACTCCATCCCACCTGGCCTAGTCAGACATCTGGGGGCCTGGCCACACCTCAGCCCTGCTACACCTGACAGACTGCATGAATGACAATGTACGTGTATGCGTCCACGCCAGGACAGGCGGGCACCCTCAAACATGTACACACCCAAAGGGTTTGATTTAGTCCAACGAGCACTTTCTCATACTGTGACAGAACCTGTACCATTCCTTTGAGGATGTCGCCATCAGCGTATACATGACCTGTTCTCAAAAAAACCCTGTAAATTCCCGTATGGACGTAAGGAAGACTTAGGATGAGCACCAGGGGGTGAAGAGGGTCGTGGCGGCAGGAAGGCCCTTTCAGGGATGACCTGTACACTGGTCCTTGAGAAGTGACAAATTAACCACGGAGGAAAAAGCTGAGCAAAGCTCCCAAACACCCAAAATCGGGGCTGAGGTCGACTCCGAGGGCGGGGCCCCAGACACCCAGGGCTTGATGCTTGCTGAGCTATGGCCTAGCGCTAGGGCTGGGCCGGATGATCCGGACTCATCACACCACGCGGGTGAGAACCGCCTCCCCCAAATTAGGACTGCAAGTCTGCCACAGGCCAGACACCTCAACGGGACCCATTTAAGGGGGGGCGCAGCCCAAGGACGCATTGATGTGTACAGATCCACAGGAAGGAGTGTCAGGGTCCCACCAACCACTTCCAATTTGTTCATTCCTTAACGGCCACAACAGCCCTGCGAGGCGAGCATCAGCATCCCACCACCGGGCAGATGAGAAGAGGTCCCAGAGGGCAAATGCACGACGCTCCCGGGCAGTGAGGGTTGGCTTGGGGGCCGCAGCCGCCACACCCACGGGCTAGTTCCCGGGGCCCTGCCGACCGGGTGGCCCAGGGCTGAACGACCTCGAGGGGGACGGACGGAGAAGCAACTGTGGGCGTTGCGGACCTCTTCGCCGAGCAGCCGGACGGGAGCCCCGCAGGGCCCTGGCGACCCCCGTACGGCGCGGCTGATCTACCGCCCGGGGCCCCACCGAGGCAGGGCGGCTCCCGCGGGCGGTGGTGTCGACCACGGCCGGCCCCGTCGCCATCCGGTTCCGCTTCCCCGCGCTCACCCCGAGCCCAGTCCGCCATCGTGCCGGCCACAGTAACGGAGACCACCAGCAAGGAAGCCACCGCCTCGTCGGACGTGGCGCAGTTTCGGCAAAGAGCTTCCGGTACCGCCCCTTCCGCCCCGGTCGTCGGCTTCCGGCTGAGGCCCTGACCGCGGGGGCTGCTGGGGTGACGCCGTGGGAACGGAAGTGACGTTATTCCAACGCCTGACTCGAGACGGGCGAGGCTTTTGCTCTTGGGGCTGCTTGATGGTTAGCGTTATTCACGCCAACCGTGGTGCTGACGGTCACTTCTGTCAGCCATTCCCGCCAAAGGCGACGGCGGGTCCTAACTAAGAGGAGCTCGCAGGCCCTTTCCCAGGCGAGAGGCGATGCCGGGGCGCGACGAGGGGCCGCCTCTGCCGGGCTGCGGGGCTGTCAAGGCGCGGACTTGGTGCGAACCCGGCCCCAGTTCCTGTGGGCGGGACAAAGTGTGAATCAGTGTCTAGTACAGGGCCTGGGACAAGCGAGCCCTGCAGATGCTGGGGTGGGAGTGTGGCCGGTAGGAGCCAGTGCATCTTGCCTTTGCCCTGGCACTGAGGGCCTGGCGTAGGGTAGATGCTCGACTAAGGCCTGCTGCGGATTGGGTGGACTGTACCCACCCGTCCTACTGGAGCCTTTGCTGTGTCATTTGCTCTTCCAGACAACCCACTGAAATGGAACTTTTTGTTACTTAACCTTTTCAAAAGGGGAAACAGTCCAGGCCAGTGTGTGGGATACAGCTGGGAAGTCGCCGCACGTGTTAAGGCTTTGCCTTCATCCTGACTTCCTCTCCCCATTCTCCCGTCAGCACCAACAATGATGTCTGTTTCGCCCTCCCGCCACAGCCACTTCCACCTTAGCACTGACTGCTACTTCTGACTAGAATGATCTTCCCCCAGATCCTTTTCTGGCTCATTTCCTACCCTCCAGTCTTAGCAAAAAAAAAAAAAAAAAAAAAAAAAAAAGTTACTAATTCGGATCCCACCAGGATCCTTTTTCTTTTTCATTTACGGCACTATGACTGCCTAAAATCGTCTTGTTTCTCGGTTTTCCTTGTCTATTTCCACCTATGGAAAGCTTCAAGAAGGCAGGGACCTGTGGGTCCTGTTCATTCGCATCTCAGCGCCTCGCATGCTGTAGGTACTCAAATGCCAGTTCAGCAAATAAAGTGTTCCGGGGCTGCAAATTACTTTCCCCCACGACGTCCCTTTAGTTTTGTGCATCAAGAGCGGCTTCGTGCTTGTGCTAGGAACGGGGCTGACGGGAATTCCGGCCCAGGAAGCTGGAGTCACTGTTCGGTTCTAGGGCGAGAACCAAAGGCCGGACCACTACCGAGTGGCATCTTTGAGGAGCAGGCTAAGTGGATGGCAAAGCCTTTATCTCCAGGCGGCTGTTCAGGGTCTCGCCACCTTAAGGCGCGCCGCCTTAAGAAGACGCAGCTCGCGACCCCCGCGCACGCGCGTCCCGGCCTGCCCCGCGCGCAACCCAGTCTGCGTCCCGGCCTGCCCCGCGGAGCCTGGGAGGGGCCCGCGGACTTCGGCTCGAGTCGCCCGGTGAGCCGCTCTCGTCTTACCGCCGCCTTTCCCAGGGGCGCCATGGATCCCCGGGCGGTTGCGGAGGCTGTGGAGACGGGGAAGGAGGACTTGATTATGGAGGCCTTGTGCACGTACAACCGGGAGGTAAGCGGGAGCTGTGGCTCAGGGCGGCGGTGGGTCTGGATGCGGCGCGTGCGGCCGCTGCGGGGCGGGAGCGAGGGGCGGCGGGGCGGGGGCGTGGCAGGGCGGGGGCGGGGAGAGCTCGGTGTCCGCGGGGCGGGGGGTGGGAGCGCGGGGCCGTCGGTGCCCGTGGGGTCCCGTCCGTGGGGCCGGGGCCTGCCCGCGGAAATCAGAGCCCCGTGCGCCTCTGGTCTCTGCAGAACTCCCAGAGCTTCGCGTTTGATGCCGCCCAGCAGGAGGACAGGAAGGTGGGTGCTCGCTGAGGGCTGGGGGGCGGGGGTGGGGCCGGCAGAGGGATCTGGTGGAGCCGCTCTCCTCCCTGTGCACAGAGGCTGGCGAAGCTCCTGGTCTCGGTCCTGGAGCAGGGCTTGCCCCCCTCGCGCCGCGTCACTTGGCTGCAGAGCATCCGCATCCTGTCCAGGGACCGCAACTGCCTGGACCCGTTCACCGGCCGCCAGAGCCTGCAGGCGCTTGCCTGTTACGCTGGCATCGCTGCTTCAGAGTCAGATTCTGAGCCCTTGGACGCAGACGTTGTGCTCGAGTCCCTCAAGTGCCTGTGCAACCTTGTGCTCAGCAGCCCGGCGGCACAGGTCCTGGCGGCAGAGGCCCGCCTGGTGGTGAGGCTGGCGGAGCGCGTGGGACGGTATCGCCAGAGCTGCTTCCCGCATGACATCCAGTTCTTCGACTTGCGCCTGCTCTTCTTGCTGACGGCCCTTCGCGCCGACGTGCGCCAGCAGCTGTTTGCCGAACTGCAGGGTGTGCTCCTGCTGACCAAGACGCTGGAGCTGACGCTGGGGGCAGCTCCAGAAGAGAGCCCTCCCGAGCGCCTCCCTCCCCAGGAGACCGAGCGGGCCATGGAGATCCTGAAGGTGCTCTTCAACATCACCTTTGACTCCGTCACCAGGGATGTGGACGAGGTGAGGCTGGCCGGAGCCTGTGGGCAGGGCTTGACTGCTTGGACGTCTGGGCCTGCCTCCCTGCAGGTACCTTGGAGTTTCTGGGTGTCGTGTGCAGGGAGGACAGGAGGAGGCAAAGGGACAGATGTCTGTTCTGGCCAGGGACCTCAGGAAGGTTTCTGCGGGAGGTGGTCATATCTGGCTCTTGCGCTGGAAGGAGGGTTGTGTGGTGCTCTGGGAGCTGTGGCAGTCCAGGGGATCCTTGGGCATTTTCCACCAGGGAATCACTTTTAAGGTCACATTGGCAGGGAGGAGTGGAGTTGCTGAGGTCAGTGGTGGTAATCCTGACATGGGGCAGGTGTAGGGACCTCAGCTGGCAGCTGCGACGGGCAGGGCTCCCTCACAGGAACCTCTCTTTCTTTGGTCAGGAAGACACTGCCCTTTACCGGCACCTGGGAACCCTTCTGCGGCACTGTGTGATGGTCACTGCTGCTGGAGACCATACGGAGGAGTTCCATGGGTGAGGGAGCCTGTTGGCGTGGGGGTCGCTGGCTCACGTGTCAAGACCTGCCCAGCCCTGCCGTGCACCAGGCTCCACCCAGAGAGTCTTCACCCAGTGGGTGGAACCAGACATCAGTGTGTTTCGTGGGGGCCTTGGCACTTACAATACATGGCTAGGCGAGAGCTGTGAGTCAGGATGGGAACGTGCAGTGGGCCTCGGGTAGGAGCAGTGGACAGTGTGGTTACTCACCTGTTTTCTGTGACCTGTGTCTCGGCAGGTCCTAGCTCTCCATATGTCGTCTGTGGTGCTTCAGCCCAGACAGAGGACAGCAGGTGGGGTGTCTGCAGAGAATGCCCCTCTGAGCAGGATACCCCTAAGATCAGTCCTCTCTCAGCTCTGGCCCCTGGTGCTGCTCCTCAGACCTCAGACACTGGCTCACATCATGTGTGGCCCCAGCAGGACTTAAAAGCCCCCTTCTCCATCTTTCAGCCATGCGGTGAACCTCTTGGGGAATTTGCCCCTCAAGTGTTTGGACGTCCTCCTCACCCTGGAGCCACTTGAAGGCTCCCTGGAGTTCCTGGGAGCAAACATGGATGTGATTCGTGTCCTCCTCAGCTTCCTGGAGAAGCGTCTACACCAGGTGGGCAGGGAACCCTACTGTGTGGGCTCCCCAGTGGCTCTGGCCCAGGCTTTCCCAAGCAGCTGGGTTCACTGCTTTACACGATATGCACTGGTAAGTAGAGATCGGCCCGGCAGGGTGAGTCCAGCGATTCCTCCAGCTGCTCTGTGGTCCAGCCAGACAGGCCAGACCCCTCCTCCCTGAGAAGCACACAGATCCTCCCACACACACTCGAAGCTCTCTGTTGTTCTGGTCACAAGGAAACAGGTTTTCAGAGTCTAGCAGAGTACCTGTGGAGCTCTTTATGGGTCCCTCTTGAGTGGTCCTCAGAAGCCCCCCGTCCCTGTTTATGACCCTAGACTCTTAGTGTTGCTGTGCACAGGTGCCTTAGATGGGCATCAGCTGTCCTTCCAAATCTCTGATGGGATCCAGGAACCTTAAGCCAGAGGCTCTCTCAATCCTGCTGCTCACTGGCCAGGGGCTCTTAACCAGCCTCTCCAGGATCTAGCAGATGGCCTGTGGGCTAAAGGGCAGCTGGGGATCCACATCACTCTGTGAGCTGGGTCACACACACCTGGCAAGGTATACCCTGGCTGTGACTGTCCTACCACTGCTGGTGGTATTGGGGTCCAGGAAGGTACCTGGGAGGAAACCCAAGTGGGCACAGGAGCTCCCTGCTCTCTGTCCACAAGGCTACAGCATAGGGATTTTGTTGTTTCTTTGGCCACCGTTTTCTAAGGGCAGTTCGTGTGCCTGTGTGCTGACAGCTACACATTGGCTTACGAGTGAGGAGATCAGACTCAACGCAGATGAGTGGTTTTCCCAAAGTCACAAGGTAGTGGCCTCCTGAGTTAGCTTCCGTCCCTGTCCATCTTGAAAATCCTGAAGCTCCCACAGACTCCCCACTGCCTGCATTCGGCCCCTCAGCTGAGGAACAGCAGTGGGGCCCCTGCCCAAGTACCTCCTTCCAGGACCCTCTGGTGCACATGTAGGCCCCGCCCATCTCGAGTCGGGTGGGGGCACAGCCCTGGTGACACAGGCTCTTTTGTAGACACACAGGCTGAAGGAGAGCGTGGCCCCTGTGCTGAGCGTGCTGACAGAGTGCGCCCGCATGCACCGCCCTGCCAGGAAGTTCCTGAAGGCCCAGGTAGGGGCAGAGAGGATGGGGCCAGTCCCAGGCACAGACCCTGGCCACTCCAGGCCCAGACTGACAGACGGCTGTCCCCCAGGTGCTACCCCCACTACGGGATGTGAGGACGCGGCCTGAGGTCGGGGAGCTATTGCGGAACAAGCTCGTCCGCCTCATGACGCACTTGGACACCGATGTGAAGCGAGTGGCAGCTGAGTTCCTGTTCGTCCTGTGCTCCGAGAGCGGTGAGTGCACAGGGAGGGCCAGCCCTGCCTGCTGCCTCCCAGCCCTGCCTGCATGCTGACCTCCACCTTGCCCCTCAGTGCCCCGGTTCATCAAGTACACAGGCTACGGGAATGCTGCGGGCCTGCTGGCTGCCAGGGGCCTCGTGGTGGGGGCCCGGCGTGAGGGCCAGTACTCGGAAGATGAGGACACAGACACGGATGAGTACAAGGAAGCCAAGGCCAGGTGTGTGCTCCAGCACTCAGCCTCCTCTCAGTCTATATTCCTGCTCCCGTGAGGTGGATGGGACAGGTTGACAAATGCCTGAACCTTCCTGGATCAGATACCTGCCCCTGAATGACACTATCCTGACTTCAGCATGTTTTGTTGAGAACACAGAGGCAGTCTGGGGCACCAGCTGGTCAGCTGTTGCTCCTGGAGGGAGGAGTCTTACAGTTGCCTTGCCACCCCCACCCCCAGGAAAATGGGTTTCTTGCCAGTCTAGGCCTAGGCAGGAGGCCCTGGGACCTGACCCACCCCATGCAGCCCCCTCCTGTCCTGGAGAACCTCTAATGCATTCCCCACACCCCCTTTCTGGGAAGCAGCATCAACCCGGTGACTGGGAGGGTGGAGGAAAAGCCGCCTAACCCCATGGAGGGTATGACGGAGGAGCAGAAGGAGCACGAGGCCTTGAAGCTAGTGAGCATGTTTGACAAGCTCTCCAGGTAAGTGTGGGGCACAGAGAAGGGAGAATGGGCCCGCATCCTTATTGTGAGCCCCGGTGGGTGGGGTCAGAGCTGGGCTTAGGATCCTGGCAAGGCTGCATTACTGTCAGGTATTACCTGCCCTGGGGGAAATCCCCCAGGGATGGGTTAGGGTAAGATCAATGTTGTGTCCATTCCACAGATGATGTAAACTGAGACTCAGAAATTAGGAGACTGTCTAAGGCCTCAAAACCACTAGGTAGCAGGGAGGATCCAGGCCTGATTGACACAAGTCTGCACCCAGGCTTCAGCAAATAGGAGCAGCTTGGTGGGACAGGTCAGAGCAGGGCCGGTTCCCCAACCTCATTGTGCCTTTCTTCCATAGGCACAGAGTCATCCAGCCCATGGGCATGAGTCCCCAGGGTCAGCTCACATCCCTGCAGGACGCCATGTGCGAGACCATGGCGGGGCAGCTGTCCTCAGACCCAGACTCGGACCCCGACTGAGCACGGCCCCCCTTCTGCTCCCCTTCAGAACCGGTGCTGCTGGCAGAGATGTCCTTGGGACTGTGACCCAGGGAAGCCATGTCCAGCTTAGAGAACCCTCTTTACTTGCAAAGTTCTTGTCATGATTTACGTCTGGTCCAATTTCTTATCTCTGGGACTGCAAGGGTCTTGTCCTGGGAACTCTGGGAATTCAACCTTGATTTCTGCAAATGAAGTGGTTTCTTGGATATGTGCAGAGGTTGCTGCCTCAGGGCAGGACTTAACTGCACACGCTAATGAACTCGTGGGAGGGCAGGGGCTAATAAGCACATGCGTGGTTTACTGGCCCCGAGCAGGTGTGTCAGGCAAGCACTGCATTTCACAGGGGAAAAGAACCTGCTAGCAACTATGTGCTAACGTCAGAAACACTTCCAAGGTGTGCTGTGCTATTTCTGTCCCCACTGAGCTACAGACTGGTGGCCTCTTCTACATTCTCAGTCCTGGCTCAGCCGCCTGCTGCAGCGTCCACTGCACCTGAGTTCTCACTGGTTGTGACATCAAATCTCAATGCTTCCCCACTGGCTTAGAACATAAATACACGGAGGAAAATGCCCCCTGTAAACCATAGTTCTGCATTTCTACCACATGCCACAAGTGTCACGGGAACATCATCCTGAAATGGAGTTTTAGGCCAGAATGTATATGTATGAGAACGTGTAAAATACCAAGTAAAGGAACCAGTAGAAATAAGTTAATCTCGTTCTTTCCAAAATTCAACGCTTCTCCTAGATCACCACTAGTATCTTTTGTTCTCCTGTGGAATGAGACCACCAGACCCCCCTCTGGGGAGTCTGTCAGTCTAATCAGCTCTAGGTGAGGTCGTGGAAGGGTCCTGGGGGGATACAGGATGCTAGGAAGGAGTGTGCACATGGCGGGGGTGGGGGCAGCTGGGGACCAGGTATGCCTGGAAGGACCTTGTGCCAATCCCAGTAGAAGGGGCCTGTGCAGGAGTGGGAAGCTCAAGACAAGTTCTGCCCAGACAGCACGGTGGCCTGAGCACAGGTTGGGGAGCTCAGCAGGTGGGCAGAAGCCAGCCAGTTTCAGAGCAATGCCATTCACATTCAGAAGCTAGTTCTATAGCTAGGAGACGTGAGGAGGTGGCTTTTCAACCACCTGCAATGGTCTGAATATGAACTGTGGGGAGGCTGATGTGGGCATCAGGGTAGAAGGACCAGGGCGTGGTGACCTCCGGTTAGATGCTGAGGGCTGTCAGCTGGAAGGGAGCGCTAGGCCCTCCAAGGTGAATCCAGGGATAAGTGTTCTCAGTCCTCAGATTATTCCAACAGGGGAAACCACCACGCACCCCTAAAGTCGTCTCCACATTCACAGTCAATACTTGCCTTCTCTTTGAGACACAAATGAAGCAATGCTCAATATTCAAAGTGTATTTCATGCCAGAAATGAAGGGCAAGCTTTCTGTAATTAAAAACAGCTCTACCAAGAACAACATGCTAGAAGACCCTAGTGCGTTACTTGGGACCCAGGACCACACTTTGGGATGTGACGGGCTGTGTGGTCCATGATGGTCTAATGGGCAGAAATGCTGACCCTGCCCTTCAGATGGAGGTCTGGACACAGTAAAAGTGGAACCAATCTGGGATTCCAGCCAGTCTGAGTTCAAAAGGGTCACCCCAGAGGACAGCTTTTGGCCTTAACAGCTTCAGCAGACTGACATTAAATAGCATAAAGGTAGGCCAGGCAGCTCCTTGGTGGCTGGTGTGGCTCTGAGCATAAACTCAACCATCTATCAGCACAGAGCTCGGAACAGGGAAGACGTCCTGTTGCAACCTCATGCTCTATTCCTTGGGGAACATGTTGTGGTTTTCCTGAAGTTTACAAAGCTGCCCAGGCTGTCCAGGCATATGATCACATCAGAAACGGGCAGTGACCTTCCTTGAAACCATTTCTGGTGTGGGGGCAGCCATCACCCTCCTTGCTCATCCACCGAGCTGGAACACAAAGGAGAAAAGCAATCAGTTACCCAAAAGCACACCTAGGCAGGCCTGCACATCTCAGCATCTGGCCTCAAACCCTCAAAAGGGAAGCTTTTCTGTCTCTACGTACATTGCTGTTGAGCCAAGTGAAGACAGTGCCAACTGGACTGTACAAAGCTGGGCAGCTAAATGGAGAGCCTTTTGGCTTTTTGGTTTAAGTAGCCAACTGAGACATGCTAAAGCTCATGTGCTCGAGAATAGTCACTACTTGGAAAAGTAACTCAAGACTATAACTCATCCAATGTTTATTCTTGAAGAGCAACTCTTTTTAAACAAACAAAATTCAAATAAATAAAATCACACCCCACTTTACATAAATGTCTGTGAAACCAGAAAATAGCACAGGTAAAATCCCACAGAAGTACTTCCAAAAATCCATAGGGGCCACTTGACTTAATCTTGCTGTTATATATAAGTAGCAAGTGAGAGCCTGTAGGGACCCCCATGCAAGCTGCCAGGTGGGTCTACCCTGTGAACAAACACCTGCTGCCACTCCTCATGTGTAAAGTGCAAGCTTCGGTATTAGCCAGATTTGCTGCTCCCATAAAGTGACCCAGCAAAGTCCCTGACATTCACAGGGCTTCACTTCCCTCCATATAAGGAGATGGGAAATGGCACCAACCTATATGCAAGCCATAGGGGCCACAGGGGGACGAAAGGCTGGAGGTAACAGTGAACGAAGTCGGATACCTCTTATCAGAGGTGTGAAGCCTCTTATCCTTAGTAAGCCTTGCAACCGTGACATGATGGGGTGCACACTCCAGGTGGCCTGACCCGCAATCCTCTCCCCATCCCTGCCCACTTGGTGCCAGGTTCTCCACCTCCAAGCAGGTGTTCAGAATCACAAGACCCGATTCAAAACCGCAGAGAGGCCGGACAGCACCTGGCGCCAGGACTGCCTGCCTGGATCAGCTACTATTGCTCTAGCCAAATGGTTTGACACCACGTGTGTCCAGACCCCACAGCTGTGAAGGGGGCAGTCCCTCAGATGGCCCAGCTCAGCAGTCTTTACCTTCCCCTCTTCCTGCCGCATGAGCTCCTGCATCTCCTCTGTCCAGCCCAGAAGCTCCACCAGCTTTTCCACGCTGCGCACCACATCTCCCAGCTCAACCACGTCCCTATGGCGAGGACGCCAAGCCAAGGACCCCACCAGGTCCTGGTTGATGAGCAGTCGGGGCACCGAGCTCCCCACAGCCTCAGACAAGCTGGCAAAGGGCTCCACCTGGAAAATGGCCCAAACGTGAGGATACGGTACCCAACCCCGAGCCCCTGAGGGCCTTGGGGGGATGGCACAGACTGACGAGATGGACGCAGCGAGGACCCACAGCCCCTCGTCTCTTCCAGTCATGCTGCAGCTGTCTCATCTCGATGCCTCGCTTCCACCCTCCATCCACATCCACCTTTCCGCTCCCCACATCTGCCTCTGTGGGTCCCCTGCCCAGGCTCACGCGGGCTCAGCTCCAGCAAGGACACACAGTCTGGGCTGCCCTCCCCCACACCGTCTTGTCCCAGCACACCAGCTTCACACAACACCGCCCGTCTGTCTGCCAAGGACCTGGTCCCACACCGAGGGTCTTCGCGTGCCCACAGACGGGGTGGTTGTCCCGCCTCCACAGCCTTCACCATCCAGACCTCCTGAGAGGCCTCACTCAGCACCTCTCGGCTTCTTCGTCCAGCTCCCAAATGAAATTTTCACTCGAGTAATAAGGTAAAAAATGGAGATTACTAAATGCTATTGAGACTGGCCCTTTATCTGGGAGGAAAGTGCTCAATTCCTGCCATCACTGAAAAAATTTCAAATGGATTAAAGATTTAAAAAAGTTCTTTTTAAATAACGGAGCAGGGGAGGGTGCTGCATGGAGGAAATGTTGTCCCTGTCTATTCATGACTTGGCACCAGAGGGTCAGGACATCCGACTGCTGTCATTCACACCCATCACTGCTGGCTTCTCCTCACCTGCTACACATTGTGCAGGCACTGTTTCCTTAGCTGGCACCCACCCCTTCAACTCACCTCCTGAGCACCTGGGGCCCACCCCACCAGCCCCCACCTCCGCTGCCTCGGCCACCAGCCTCCTCCCTGCACACTCTGTGCACCACCAGGTCTGCCGACAAACCTCCAGGGAAGTCCCAAGGATGAGCAGCAGATCCGCCATGGGGAAATCAACCACATGCAGCATGAACCTCTGGGGTAGCAGCTCCCCAAAGAACACGATGTCCGGCTTCACAATGCCAGTGCAGACCGGGCAGCAGGGCACCCTGCCCTCCATCACGTCAGCCTGGGGCAACACAAATAGGAAATGGGCCCAAGGAAGATCTCACAGCACACTTTAAAAGGAAAAGGCAGGATCAACTGGAGACATTTTCAGGCCTTCACTGTAACCAAGGGTAGTATATTGAGCCCCAAGGTAGATAAGGAGCCGAGCTTCAGCAACTGTTCACATTTTGTCAGTTTTGCTTCATATACCATCAGAACTTGGAAGCACATCCTGGAGACCACATGGTCACCAGAGACACCCAAGTGCTAAGGAAATACTCAATACATTACACAGGCCTCAGAAGGCACTCTGTAGGCACTTGGCCTATAAGGTGGTGTGACACTGGTCCCTGATTTTAGCTGAAGTGACAGTGACTAGAAGACATTCAGGTCAGCTTCAATCCACTGGTTGGAGGTACGAGAAACAGCATTCGCCACAGCTCTTCCTGGCTGGCCAAAGCGAGGAGAATGCACAGTACTATTACACCCCACGACACCTGATTTAGTGTTAAAGGAGGAAGCCCAAGGAAGAAGCATTTGGCTGAGACACAGCTTGACAGGTAATGGGATTTACATTGCAGGATGAACCCAAAGAGACCCAGCAGAAACAATGGGTAAATGAAGCAGACTACAGAAAGACTTAGCTGTTATCAGATAAGGTTAAAGCTGTATTATGTTTAAGTTTAAGGAAAAATGAGACAGTCTAGAAATGTGTATTGGAGGTATAAAAAATAATGTAGATTTGATTCTATAGCACCTTACTACGCTGATGGACAGTGACTGTAAAGGGGTATGTGGGGGGGACTTGATAATGGGGGGAGTCTAGTAACCATAATGTTGTCCATGTAATTGTACACATATATATATGTATGTATATAAATAATAATAACAACATGGATTTGAAAAACCAAACATAACCACACAGAACATCCAGTAATAAAAAATAGAGTAATGAAAATGAAACTTCGTGGAAGGGCTTTACTCGACACAGCAGAATAGAACACTGATAAACTGGAAATAGATTAAAGGAAATTTCTCAGAATGGAACAGACAGAGGAGCAGCCAACAGCTGTGGGCAAGAGGTGAGAGCGCCTACTGGTGTGTCAAACCCACGTTCCAGCGGTGGGGTGTGGGGGTCAATGTCTAAAGAGAAAATGGACAGTTCCAGCAATGACAAAAGATATAAAACCACACATGCAGAAAACCTTACAAATTTAAAGCAGAATAAACAAAAGGAAATCCATATAAAGACACACCACAGTAAAGTCCAAAACTCCAAAGACAAAGAGAAAGTTTTGAGAACATGCAGAGAACAGACAGCAACAAACTGACTGTAAAGTCTACACGGAGAGTCAGAAGATGCAGAAGAGCCAGCACAATGCTGGGGGAGAGCAAATCTGCAGGGACAGCACCTGATGGCGGTGGTGGTGAGAGAAACGGGTCGGTGGGACAACAGAGAGCCCAGGGAAAGGACCCCCTCAAAAACACTCACTTACCTTTGACAAAGGAGCCAAGGCGATTCCATGGAGCAGAGACTTTGCTGAGCAACTGGTGCTAGAACTAGACTTTGTGAAAAAAATACATAGATAAAGGGAAACCTCACCAAAGTGGAGTTAGAGGACAGAGGGGGGAGCCCTACCCTGCCACTTCAGTTACAGGAAAAATCTCATTTACAAACCCCAACAGAAACAAACACTCACCAATTACAGCCCAAACAGGGCAGGATGCACACGGCATCCCCTGTAAGAAACTGACTACTTCTGCCAGTGAGGAACCATCACCACCCTGGACTCCTGCTTTTCTCCAGTGGACTTTCTTTGTAATAATCCCTCCCAACATCCTCCTCCTTTTCCATTAAATAACGTGCCTCTCCTTTGCTGGACCTGCCTAAGGTTTTGCCATAGCTTGCTTGTCCTGAAATGCAATTCTCTGCTGTTCCTGAATAAATCCACTTTGCTGGCAAAGTAACTGTCAGTTGTAAGGGTACCCTTGCTTGGTGTCAGGAGTGGGACACGGAGAAAACCCCCAAGAGCTCCGGGGCTTGTGAGCACACAGGTGAGGTGCCCACAGCCGGCAGCTCACTGGTTTCCTGCTGAACCTGGAGCTGGAGGGTCTGTTTACTCCTGGATTTCAAGCTCTGCCATCTTTGCCATTTGAGCTCTCCAGGCTTTATTTGGGACCTGCTTTAAGGCCTTGTTCTTTCTGACAGTACTTGTTTGGCCTTTGGTCCAATTCCTTTTTGGAACTGGACTGTGGAACTGTGCTGCTTAGGAATATTCCTTATTGCTCTAGAGCAAAACCTCTCAGGAATGGGATCCCATTCACTGAAGTACTTTGAGGGGTCCCCCAAAGCATTTCTGGGGCCACAGCTAGTTTTGTGTTTAAAAGCCATGAGCCCTCCTCATTCACACTTCTAACTAAATGGAACAACATAACGGAAACTGATTTAGGGCACCAATGGCTATTAAATATGGGGAACTTTTGATCTCCCTAAACCTAGCCTTCCAAACCTGAATTCAACAGCCTGGCTCTAAAATAGTCAAAACTGAACAGGGCACCTATGTTAGTTGGTATAAGTCTGGGGAGAGGAAATCCCGGGGCAAAATACCTCTAAACTCAAAATCAGTCAAAGGGAGAAATAAAGTTTAAAATCCGTTTATTGCTTACAAACTGCAGTCCGGGCCATTTCTCTTTCCTGCTCCAGCAGAAGGAAAACCGGCCCTCCCCCTCACCTCTCAGGTACAGATAAGGCCTACCTTGCCCAGGTAATTACCCACTGATATGGAGATGAACTTCTCTCCACCC
>JAQQAC010006904.1:7964954-8032081 GCA_029783875.1 Phataginus tricuspis | reverse complement strand
CCTCTGTAAGAATTTTTCTTCCCTAAATCAGAGTAAGTACCAATACATATTTTCAGACGAGCTTCCTGGCTTAGAACCATCATACAATCTGTAATCGTCATGTTATGTTGGAGTCCAAACTCACTGCCTGTCAAACTTTTGCAAAAACGAAGTACCCGATAGAGAGATGACCCCCGGTGCTTATGATCTCGAGATATACGGACTTCAGATGGGACGTGCCTGAGCGTTCGCCCTCCTCCCCCTCCTCGTTACTTGAATGTGACGTCAGTAGGTTTCCAAACTGTAGTTTCCCTGATGTGGGACATGCCACCCAAGAAAAGTCCTTTCTAGCACTTAGGGACAAAAGGCCACCGAATTAAGAACACCTGACCCTAGATCAGTGGTGCTTTCCAAGAAAGGGGGAAATAGGAAAACTGATAAACGGAAGCCTCACTGACATCGCGAGGGAAGGGGCAGTGGCACCACTCCATGCCAGTTACAGGAAGGGCCAACCGTGGACCCCAACAGAGAGATCGTCACAGTGAGCGACATCCACACGCAGAACAGAGAACCTAGTCTTGGACCCTTACACCTTTCAAAGGCCTAAATGCAAAACGTGCAACAGTCAACTTCTAAAAGGTAACAGGAGAAAATCCAGGTGATTTGGGGTTTGGCAATGAGTTTTCAGGTCCAACACTATTGAAAACTGTACATGATTAAGTCAGACTGCATTAAACACCTCTGCTCTGTAAAAGACACTATCAAGAGAATGAGAAGACAAGCCACAAACTGGAAGAAAAT
The DNA here is from genome assembly GCA_029783875.1 of Phataginus tricuspis. Taxonomy (NCBI): domain Eukaryota; kingdom Metazoa; phylum Chordata; class Mammalia; order Pholidota; family Manidae; genus Phataginus; species Phataginus tricuspis. The sequence continues at coordinate 8,031,301 of JAQQAC010006904.1, read as the reverse complement.
ATTTGCAAGAGACAAATATGCTGATGGACTGTTACCCAATACATAAAGAACCTTTAAAACTCATGTGATATTTAATGAGTCATAAGAAACACATATTTGGTCACTCAGATGACCAAAGATATATTTCTCAGGTATATTTGGACTTCATCACAGTTCCTGAAAACACTGCAGAGTCTTCAAAGTAAAATGGGTGTTTTTGTCATGTTCAGGAGAGACTTCTGGACTCCCATCCAAGGGCAGGGGATGGAGGCTGATTCAGCCAATGGCCAATAACTTAGTCAATCATGACTGTGCAAAGACACCCTCACAAAACCCCTGAGAAGAGGCTTTGCCCTCTCTCTGCTCTGCTTGGCCTGCTTTGCTCGGCTGGATCCTGCTTCTTGGTTGGAGAGAGCTTCTATGCCTGGGGAACCAGAATGTCTTCACATGCCACAGAGCTGGGCCCCAAGCTCCAGGAGGACAGAAGCTCCTTTATTTGGGACCTTGCCCTATGCCTCTCTTCAGCTGGCTGTTAATTTATATCCTTCATGGAATCCTTTATTAAACTGGTAAATGTGTTTTCCTGAGTTCTGTGAGTCGCTCTAGCAAATTAGTTGAACCTGAGAAGGACGTTGTAGGAACCTCCAATCTGTAGCCGGTAGGTCAGAAGCACAGGTAACTGCCTGGGGCTTGAGACCAGCCCCTGGACTTGGGGGTAGAGGGCAGTCTTGTAGGATGGAGCCCTCAACCTGGGGAATCTGGTGCTGTCTCCAGGCAGATAGCATCAGAATTGAGTTGTTCTCAGAAATACTCCTGGTGTTCAAGGATTGCCTTGTTTGTGTGGGAAGCCCCCTTCCACATACTTACACACATTGGCATCAGGTCTGGGTGCCCAGATGAAATCATACTACTATTACTGCTGTGTATAATATTGTTATCCTTACACATATATGAAGGGAAAAAAATACACCATTGCATTTGGTGTTGGACGAGTGGGAATCATAACATTACGAAAATGAGCAGCCCAATTAAAAAATGGGCCAAAAACCACAACAGACACCTAACCAGACACAAGACGGCAAATGTGCACGTTAAAGATGTTCCACATCTGAGTTGCCAGGGAGATGAATGCAAATTAAACACCCATGAGACCCCACTGCACTGTACCTATGAGAGTGGCCAAAATCCAGAACACTGACACCTGGAATGCTGGAGAGGACGAGGCACCGCGGGGACCCCCACTCACCGTGGGCGGGAACGCAGATGGTGCAGTCGCGGCGGGAGTTTGACGGTTCCTTACAAAGCCAAACACACTCATACCATGCGATCCAGCAATCACACTTCTTGTATTTGCCCAGAGCTGAAAACTACAGCCACACAAAACCCCACACATGGATGTTTACAGCAGATTTATCTGTAAATGCCCAAACCTGGAAGCAACCAAGGTGTCCTTCACGGGTGACAAACGGACTGTGGGCCATCCTGATGATGGGATGTTATTCGGCACTAAAGAGAAACACGCCATCCGGCCAGAAGAACACACGGAGGGCCCTCACACGCACAGGACTATGGGAGAGAAGCTGACCTGGGAAGGCCACATGCTGTGTGAGCCAACGTCCTTGACACTCTGGGAAAGGCAACACTGTGGGCAATGGGGGGGTCAGTGGTGGCCAGGGGCTTGGAGGAGGGATAAAATGGGATTGACTAGTGGCTGCAGGATGAAGTGTTGTGGGATTTACAGAGATGGCGGCTGCGTAGCACTGAATGTACCAGTGTGAGGGACACACCCACTCTGAAATGGTAAATTCTATGTTGTGAGTTTCTCCTCAACAAGAACAGACAGATTCCTCTGCCACGCTGGTATTTCAGTTTCATTTTTAGTTAAGATTCTCCACTCCACCCTATTCTACCTGAAGAAACCATCCTATGGAAATATTCACAAAGTACACAGGGGTGTAAGCATGGATATCACTGCTGGGTTATATTTAATAGTAAAAATTACAAACATCAGAAAAGATGCCTCAGTAATTCTCCAGTTACTAAAAACCGTAAACAGAGATGTAGATATAAACATAAGATGTCCATGTTGCTTGGTAACAAAGCAAGTTATAGAATATTAAGCTTAATGATCCCATTACTGAAAAAAAAATAGTAACCATGTACTGTAGGTACACAGGTATGTGTGTATTTTTTAAAAGGCCTGGAACATTGTACACCAAACTTAAAAGTGGCCTATAGGCACTGACTGAAGGGAAATTCCTTTTTTCCTGCATATTCTGTACGGCCTTAAGTTTTACAGTATGTATTATTCTATTTTAAAAATAACATTTTCACACTATTACTGCTCTGCTGTCCTCCCAATGTGATTCTTACAAAATACTATTTCTCCAGATCACTCCCACTGTGAAACACAGAAGGGAGAGAACCATTCACGGGACAACTCACCCAAAAGTCCTTCCCTGGGGAGGGTCTTCGGCAGACAGTGCAGGTGGCAGAGGCAAAGGACCCGTGTGCTTCAACCAGCTTTGAGGCAGGGATGCCAGACACTGAAATTCAAACCAAAGCTAAGAGCTGCTGCCTCCAGGGTGGGCACACAAGCCCCAAATCACAATCTCTGGGCTTGGCAGGACCCCCAAGAGTCACAGCCCTTAGTGGAAGCCTCTATTACCTACAGATGGCACCCCACTGACCAGAACTGCGAGGAGGGCTTCCAGATGAAGCCAAGTCACAGTTAAAACAAAGAAACATTTGATATATATTCAGATAAAATTAATTTAATCCCAGTGAAAACATTTTCTAATCTACAGACAGCAAGTACAAATTAGAAAATAATATAAATACAATAAATTTCCCAAAAACTTCGCTTCCAAACTTACTATGAAAGTCATGTCACCACTGTCAGCTTCTGAGAAGCTGCAGAAGGCAGACTTGGCCCCAACTGCAGGCACTTCCCCCTGCCCCCTTTGCTGTCCCAACTCCACGATGCTGAAGCCCACAGCCAGATGCTCCCACCATCCCACAGGATGCACCACTGCATCTCCAGGAGAAGCCATCGCCTCACAGATGTCTATGTGGTTTCAAGCTGAATGTGGTTCCAGAATCATCTGGCAAGGAAACATTTTCCTGGAGCCAAGGTGACTCCTGTCAAATCTCAAGACATATGCAGCCTGGCTGAGCTGCTGCTGGCTTGCTGAGAGCTGACTGTCAAGACCTTCCGTATCACTGTGTGTAAGAAAAAGGCCCAGTAAATGCTTCCCTGAGATGCACAGCAGGAGGGCGGCACCATCTGCAAGTCCCTGGATGTGGTCACCATCTAGACAGCCAAGGAACCATCACACACAGAATCTGATGCTATAAAGGAATTAGCAATTTCTTTGAGTGATAAATATGTCATAGCTATGTTTTAAAAAGTTATCTTCTAGAAATACCCGTTGATGGATTCATGCACTATTTACTGGGTAAATCTGGGAGGGATCTGCTTCCCAATAACCCAGGACCGTAGGACAGGGTGGGGGAGGACACAGACAGAACAACGCTTGGTGTGACAAGATGATGTTGGCATGAGGACTCATTACCTCCCTCGCTTCATTTCTGTGTGCTCAGAAAATTCCATAATAAACTTTTTTACAAGGAAATCATTGTATCAGCTCAGCAAAACTAGAAGCTCCCTATGTCATCTTTACTTCTATCCAAAACTCACAGCCTGGCAGGCATGCCACAAAAATAGGTCTGCGGGTGAGATCTCAGCAGTGAGCCTTCAACACACAGCAGACCCTTCTGTTAGGGACAAAGTCTCAAAATCAGTTATGAGGATGGAGTGAAAGCATTAGGCCGCAGCCCCACCTGACAAAAGACAGCTGAGCCCTTCCCACAGGAGGGCAGGTGTGAGGCCGGAGAGCTCACCTCTCTCCAGCCCGTCGATGTTCTGTGTGTACAGCCGCAGAAGCAGCCCCTTGTCGTGCAGCAGTCGGAAGAAGTAGTGAGTGACGTTGGGCCTGTACTTTCCAGGGTACAGCTCCCTGGCCAAAGTGAAGAATGGCTTCGGGTTGTGGTGGAAGAAGGAGAGATGGAAGATGGCCTCGGGGTACGGGATGTCATACTGCCCCAGGCTGCTGTACAGGCCACTCCCTGGAGATCTGCAGAGAGAAGCTAGGGGCTCTGAGCCTCAGGCGAGGGCAGGATGCGGGGGCAACCCCCAGGGGCCCAGGAGAAGGTGGGGCACCTGAAGTCCGGGATCCCGCTGGGTGTGCTGATGCCTGCCCCCACCATGCCCACCACCCTCTGGCAGGCTCCAGCTCGGATCAGCTCAGCCACATCTGGCAGGAAAAGCTTCTCCTCCTTCCTGTTGCCTCCACTTCCAAAGATGCTGGAGGCATTAGCAGAAAGAGAAATGGGCCTTCTTCCACCTGTAATACTGACATAAAAACAGGAAACTGAGTGTATTTCCCTTACTTATCTGTCCTACAAGCGAGAAATAAGCACCCCAAATGCACAACTTTTAATACACGTCAGGATGACTGAAAGCTTATCTTCTAGGGATATGGCTCTAACTTATGGTTTGCCTTGTCTTTTCCATTTTCCTTCTGATTCTTACAAAACCAATGCTGTAAACTCCCTACACAGACTGGTCCCTGTCACGCCCTGCTCCCCATCCCTGCAGACTGGTCCCTGTCACGCCCTGCTCCCCATCCCTGCAGACTGGTCCCTGTCACGCCCTGCTCCCCATCCCTGCAGACTGACCCGTCTCGCCCTGCTCCCCATCCCTGCAGACTGATCCGTCTTGCCCTGCTCCCCATCCCTGCAGACTGACCCTTGTCTCGCCCTGCTCCCGGGATATGCTGTGCTTCTCTGCAGACCCTGACGGCCTAGTCCCGCATGCCCCACCCAGCTCCCCTGCCCAGAATGACCTTTCTCCATCTCAGCATGTCCACTTCCTGAGCCAAGGCCAGGACCCAATGCCACCTCCTTCATGAACCCACTGCTGAACCCGAGAAGTCATGACACCCTTTTTTGGAAGGTGGCCCCACTCGCTCCCACTCCTTTTAGGGTGCCTGCCACAACTTCCCTTCCTGCAATCATACACAGCTGCCTCTCACACGCCACCCTGGGGTGAGGGACTTGCTTGCCATTCAGTCCACTTGCACGCTTCCGTGCTGTCACCTCCAGTCACACAGAGCATCGTCTTGATTTTTAAAAGAACAGACCTCTGAAAGATATGTCAAGAGAAAGAGGCATGTGACAAGCAAAGTTGTGTTTATGTGCACAGCTGAGGGTACCAAAGGAGAGGCAGTGCCCTAGCTGGCTGCCTGTGTCAAGTCACTCAAAGCCCTGAGCCTCAGCTGCAAAAGCTAAAAAGCAAGGGAGCAAGTGGATTTATAGCCTTACTTTTAAGACCCACAGCTGTGAACCTCCCAGCAGGAAGTACAGGAAATACACCCACCAGGAAAGGCAGTGCTTCCCTCTCCTCCCATGCTCCCGCAGAGATGCCCACAGCTTGTCAAGTTCTGGTGCATCAGACTCGCCTCAAGCACCCATCATGGCAGTTCTAAGCTGATGAAGTCTCCTATGGGGTTTCCTAATGAAAGGTGGCCAGCTGGCCAGGAAGGAAAGAGAATGCTCTGGCTCCACTTCACCCGCTTACAGAGGTCGTCTTAAGTGCAAATTATTATGAGAAACACAAAAGGAATGAGAAGGAAGTTGTGATATCACGATTCATAATAAACACGTACTTGGTCTTCATCCACGGTTCCTGGCTCGCAGCTCCCCAAAGCCTGGGCATTTCCCGAGGGCGAGAGCAGCGGGAGCAGCTCGTTACAGTATTTGGTCTCTCGTCCCCAGTCCTGAGAAGCTCAGAGCCACGAAGGTGAAACGGGTGTCGTTACTCCTACCAAGCCAATCTCCACCACACCTGAGTTTGTGTTCATAGGTGGCTTTTGGAAATCCCCTAAGCACGGGGCTGGTGGCCAGGGGAACCTCCCTTCTTAGAGGGTTGGAGCCTCCACAGAAACCCAAAAGGGGCTTGGAGAGCGTCCACGTTGGCAAGCCAGAATATGTCCAGGCCCCAGGGCCCAGAGCTCCACAGGACAGCAGCTCCTTTGTTCAGGACCTCGCCCCATGTGGCCCTTCACCTGGCTGTTCATTTGTACCCTTTGATTTGATTTTCTTTATAATAAACCAGTGATCTAGTGAGTAAACTGGTTTCCTGAGCCCTGTGAGCCACTCTAGCAAATTATTCAAACCCGAGGCGGGGGTGGTGGGAACCTCTGACTTTTAGCTGGCCAGCCAGAAGCACAGGTGACACCCTGGATTGGCTTCTGAAGTGGGGGCCGTCTTGTGGGACGGATGCCGTGACCTGTGGGATCTGACTCAATCTCCAGGTAGAATTGAGTTACCTTTGTAGGATACCCGGTCAGTGTCCACTGAAAATTGGAGAGTTGGTGGTTTTGGAAAAAAAGAGTTAACATAGAAGTTGCCATCATTGAGTGCCTACTGAGTGCAAGGTATTGCTCATTTATGTAAGTAAAACGTTTGGCACTGAAAAACACGTGGACAGAATTTTACCAGCTATCAAGACAATGCTTACGGGTGTGACTTAAAGTATGTCTTTAAGGAATGAGACTTACTGGGAGCAGGGGCCCTGAGAAGCAGGCCCAAGTGCTGCCTGGGTATAAGTCCGGGGAGAGGAAATCCCGGGGCAAAATACCTCTAAAAACCGAAATGAGTCAAAGGGAGAAATAAAGTTTAAAACCCGTTTATTGCTCACAAACTGCAGTCCTGGGCCATCTTTCTCCTCTGCTCTGGAAGAAGCAAAACCCGTCCACCACTCACCTCTCAGGTACAGATAAGCCCTCCCTGCCCAGGTAATTACCCACTGACGTGGAGATGAACTTCTCTCCACCCCTGAGGAATGATAGAAATGCACTAAAGCCATACTTCCTTCCACCTCTCAATGCCTATTGATATGCAGATGTACTAAAGTCAGGCGTGATACTCTGGAAATGTTACAATTTTACCCACACTGGGAAAGGAAAATAAAGCACGATTTCACACACGGGGCCAAAATCACAACTCAAAGGGCAGAAATTCCAAACTGCTGTTCACAAGCACCCCATGCCTCCCGTTTCGGGTGAATGGTAGCAAGGATTTGTTTAACGACAGTCAGCAATCTCAAGAAGCCCCTGGTAGACCATGTCCCACTCACACAACTGCCCAGAGTCTGATATTGGAATATGTTCCACGGAAGCAAGCGTTTGGCCCTGCTCTATGCTCAGCCCTCAGAAAAGGGGTCTGGCACAGAATAAGAGTTCAATAAAGGTTTCTTGGATAAACAAAAGAATCCTCAGTATCCATTAAACTCTTCACCAGTATTTTCAGTAGGTGCTTAAGATGGCACCAAGCGGATGTACCATTATTTAAATATTCAACCATGACTGCGCATCTAAATTAGTGTCCTAAACAACTATGAGTAAAGACTACGGGCCTTAAGAGTTTAACATATGTAGGCTCAGGTCCTAGGCAATAGGAATCTGGTAAAGGAACCTCCACAACATGGCAGGGAGGCTGCGGCTGGAGGTCTGGCACCCACCCACCTCCTCAACTGAACCCCAACAGAAGGAAGAGTTTTACTACCAGCAGGAGCAGGGGGGGTTCCACCTCCCCAGGAACAACGCAACCAATAAGAAGCTGTCACAATTCAGCCAAAGAGCAGCCAGGACACAAAACACCCACTTTCCTCAAATGGGCTTTCCGCTTAGAACAGCCCCCAACTCTTCCTTTATGAAAGCGCCTCCTCTCTAGTCTCTGAAATTGCCTGCGATTTTGCAGCACCTTGCTCGTCCTGAATTGTAATTATCTGCTGTTCCTAAATAAACTCACTTTGCTAATAAAATTACAGTCGAATTTTTAATGTTAACAAATATAACCGAAGGGTGGAAGGGTCAACAGGAAACATACAAGTGTTGTTTGCACGCACCCATCAGGAGAAACAAGAAACAGAAGCCACTGGTGGCCTCCGTAACTCTCTTCCAACTGGTGGACGGGAACCTGACATTTTGAGGGTCTGCGCAGCCCCCAGCCACGCAGGACCACCCTGCGTGCTTAGACGCCCGGTGGCCCAGTAGTCCACCTTCGCTCCGCAGGGCTGCCGCCCCACACGAGCGGAGGCCGGCTGGCCCAGGCCCACTCACCTCCCCGAGCCCAAAGCCAAAGGGAAAGGAAAGCAGGCCGAACCCACGGCGGCATTTCTCTCCACGGCCCGCCGGCGTGCGGATCCCAGAAGGTCACGTGTCAACTCGCGCGTCTGGCCCCGCCTCATGCCCTCCGTCGCCCCCTTGCGCCCCTGTCCGGCCCCACGCCCCCGCTCCTCTTGCCCCGCCCAGCGCGCTAGGGGGAAGCGGCCCGTGTGAAGGTAGACGCCGGGTGCTGGCGCTTTCCTAGTCTGTTGAGTCTCCGCCTTTCGCCCGCCGACCGAGACGGCGTCCTGCATTCCTCTCCGACGTTTCCCCATTTTTCACCGGGGTGGCGGTGTTAACCCTTACTACGGTCAGGCATCACGTTTACACTTGGTCCTCGCAGGACACTAGAGGGAGACACTGCTGTTAACCCCATTCGAGAGGAGAACCTGCGGATCACAGAGGCCGAGGCCACACAGCCAGTCGATGGCCGGGCAGACACCAGGCACCTCAGTGGCCCCCCAGAGGCGCGGGAAATCCTGTACACGCCCCGGCAGTGATTCTCTTCCAGCACAGAGGTGCGGTCATCCAGGCGACCAGCGGCGCTCCCAGCCTGCCCCGCGCGCGCGAGCGCCGCCGGAAGTGAGTGAGCATTTCCGGCGGCCATACCCGCGGCGTTGCTGTGTCGGTGGATCTGCTGTCCCAGTCTCGCTGCAGTCATGAAGGACGTACCCGGCTTCTTGCAACAGAGCCAGAGCTCCGGGCCCGGCCCCGCCGCCGTGTGGCATCGCCTGGAGGAACTCTACACGAAGAAGTGAGCGCCGAGCCCCGGGCCGCGAGCCCCAGGGTGGGGAGATGGGGAGGCGCGGAGGGGCGGGGCCTGGGTGGAGCCGTGTGGGGAAAGCGGGGCCGAGGGCCCGGCGGCGTGACAGCTCAGGAGACCTGAGGAGCAGAAGCGTCCGCAGGGTGTGGGGATCTCGGGTTCACTGCCTTCCCAACCGACGCTTCTGAACTAGTTTTATGAAAAGGTTTCAGGGCTTTAAAAGATTTTATCTCTTGATTCCAGTCAAACAAGCAAACACCCTTTCAGGATTAGGCTGTCGTCCATTTTGGATAACAGAGCCTTGTGTTGCGCGTAGCCCTGTTACAATGTGACTGTGTCTACAGCTCCCTCAGCGGTCTGCAACGCATAAACCAGAGGCCAGTGCAGTTTTTCCTTTTCCCTGTTGATTCTGCGACTGGCTGTACGCTAAGGCGCAACACTTTTCCATCTCCCACGGTCCCAAAGTTTGGGTTTGTTTATAGACAGGATGAATTTCAAATTGTCTGTTGCTAAGCACCAGCTTCTTGTTAAATGAATAGACTAAATTGCTGGCATTGAGCTTGCGATGTTCTATAGGAAAATCCACCCCTGTTAACCCTAGCGTTAGCCGGGTGCCTTTCACATAGATACTCAATGTGTTCTGATGATGTTCAGCAGCCTTCTGCCATTAGCGGTTTTCAGAGGAAGTTATTTGCTAAGTAATTGCTGTGTTGGCTAGAATTTTGCATTCTTCAAAGCATTTTATTTGCATTTTTAAGAATTAACCTTTGTTTTCCAGTGTGCTCTAGCATTTTCCTTGAGGTTATATGCATAGCTCATTCCTTCCTTCATCCCATTCGCAGGTGAGGACACTGAAACTCAGCTTCAGCTCCTTCCCTGAGATTCTCAGCTGATAAGTAGAAGAGCTAGGATTTCAACTTAGATACGTATGATTCCAAAGTTCTTGTTTCCAGTCACACCTCACATTAACCTTTTGAGGTAGTCTGGAAAGATGATCTCCATTTATAACGGAAAACCTGATTCTTGGAGAGGTTAGGTGATCTGGAGTGACATAACTGTTGAGTAGCAGAGCCAGGAAAAGAACCCAGGCTTACTAGCATCCACTTTAGCATTCTTCCTGTTAGGAAGTAGAGGCCGGTTGCTGTTGTTATTTGATAGGACCATCAAGGCTGAAGGTGCCTGTGACCGGATATTAGTTTATAGGTGTTAAGGGCCTTATGTCTTTCAGGTTGTGGCATCAGCTGACACTTCAGGTGCTTGATTTTGTGCAGGACCCATGCTTTGCCCAAGGAGATGGTCTCATTAAGGTAAATGATTTGCCATGTTAGGTCAGATTATATAAATGTGCTCAAGAACTTTTTAAAATAATAGGTGGGCTTCAAAATAATGTACTACACCTATCCAGCAATCACTTTATGTCAGGTGTTATTCTAAGAACTTAATATATTTACTCGTTTACTCTTCATAACAACATTGAGAGATAGGTTATCTCTCAATAGATACTGTTATCCTGTTTACTTATTTGTGTGGAAGCAGATACCAAGAAATTACATAACTTGCCATAGATCACAGCTAATAAGTGACAGAAGAGGGTTCAAACACAGACATTCCAGCTCCTTCTAAAATTCCAGCCAGCTTACAGCATAGTATGGCCCTGTACCTTATTGTTCATAGGCTTTTTTAAGTACTGTACTTTTGGAAAACTTACTCAAAATTGAAAGTTCAAAACCAGTTAGGGGTGCGGTGTGTTACAGAAGAAAATAACCATAGGAAACTTTGAGATGGCTTCCATCACTGCTGTCTCCTCCCCCTACTGACTCTGCTTGCTTTGCCCAAACACTTTGTCGTGGTACTGTGGGAGGTAAAACACCTCTTGTGTTTCACTTGGAGGTGAAGAAGTTTGGAGGGGGAAATCCTGTGTAATACCACGCTGCCCTGTGATAGAGCACTTCTACAATTTTGTCAACAGGGAAAAAAACACTGCCCCAGCTTTCCCCCGATATCCTGACAAACCCCCATGAATTTGTTCACTGGTAGCTTCCTCTTTGAATTCTTCCCTGACATCTTACACTTCGATGCATTTCTCCTGGATTCTCAATAAATCAGAGATTTGTACCTGCATTGAAACTGAAAACTAGTTCAAGATAGTTGAGTTTACTGCCCCAAATACACTGTATTTTCTCACAATGAAGCTTGCCACCTGTCACTCCACCACCTGAGCTCCTAAGATTTTCTTGTGGTTTATACCCATCAGCCTGAAATTTTACTACCCAAAGAACTTGTAACGATATGTAAGCCTAAAGCTTTTGCTGGGCACTCTTGTCTTCTAACTTATGTGGGAAAATGATAGAATTGTCTTAGAATTTGTTCCCTAAGGTTCTGTATCATAGTGATGGACAATATAATTGTCTCTATCCTTTGCTTTCTTGTCTTTTAAATCATTTTCTACAAATAGCAAAATATTTCCTCAATCTCATGGTAACATGACACTTATTCAGGTCGGCAGATTAGGTTAACTATTTCAGTAGACAAAATAAACCTCAAAATTGTTGGGACCTGGCCAGGTAACTTACAGATAGGTAGTATTCATGAATATGCAGTCGTCAGAAGCAAATTTTGAGTGTCCAAATTTAGTGGACTTTCTTGTTTTTTTTTTTAGGTAGTCCCATAAATTAGATACCAGAAAGTTGAAATATTCCCTCTTAAAGAGAACAATATCTTTGCAGTAACCCTCTGTAGTGAAAAACCCATTTTATTTAGATGACTCTTTGCTAGGTGCCAGGTTTAAATATCTAATTGGCTGCTACAGGGACATTTTCTTTCTCCTAGTTTTATTGAAAAATAATTAATACATAACTGTTACTTGTACTATGTAATGATGTGATACTTGTATGTACGGGAAAGGACCATCACAATAAGTCTAGTTAACACCCAACACTACACACAGTTAACTGTTTTTTTCCTTATAGTCAGAACGTGTAAGATCTCTCTTAGCAACTTTCAGCTATACTGGACAGTGTCATTAAATATAGTCATGCTGTGCATTGCACCCCCAAGACTTACAACTGGAAGCTTGTGCCTTGTGACCCCTTCACCCATTTCCCCCACCCCCACCTCTGTCAACCATCAGTCTTGTCTGTCTGTGTGAGCTCACTTTTTTTAGATTGCTTATGTGCGTGAGATCATACTGTATTTGTCTTTTCATGACTTGTAGCATAATGCCCCCGAGGTCCATCCACGTTGTTGCAAATGTCACAGGATTTCCTTCTTTTTCATGACTTAGTAGTTTTCTGCTGTGTTTATGCATATATACACGTATATATACCCCAAATTTCCTTTTGCAAGGACAGTGCCATCTTTATATCTTCATATCCAAGAGGAACTTAACTTCAGACTCCCTATATCCAAAGCTGACCTCATCTAGAGGTCCTTCTCCCAGCTCTGCCCCACTGAGCACCCCTTTTCCAGTTACCCAGCCATAAGCTGCAGGGTTGTCAGCTCCCCCTCCCCTTCCCTGTCACGTGCCTGTATCTGATCAAGTCTAGTTTGGCTCACCAGCAAACCTGCTCAGACTCTGTCTGTCTTAACTGCTGTTGGCCTTCCCTCAGTGTCTTGCCTAGTAGCCTCAGCTGTCTCTCCCCCGGTCTTTTCTCTTGCCGTCCTCTGCCCTGAGTCATGTTTCTAAAATGGAAGTTGATGGTGTGTCTCCACTGGTTTAGCCTTGACATTAGGACAGGCGTCAAGCCCCAGTGCTACCCACTCTATGTCCTTCAGAAGTGCTCCTAAGACACAGTGTAGTTTTTTTCTTCAGTGCTTTTGAACATGTTTGTTCCTATCTGGAATGTTCTCCCAGCTACACCCATCCCACAACAAATTTGTCCACCTCTCTAACTGCTCTTCATTCCTTAAAACTCAGTTATCACCATTTCTGGAATAACCTTTGAAACCTCTCCCTTTGGCTGATCCACCTATGTCCTATTTTTCCTTTGCTCGTAAATTCACAGTATTGTCATTTTTCTGTTTACAAGTCTGTTCCACTAAGCCAGGAGTTCATTGAAAGACCAGCTTTTGTCCTACACTTTCTGTGTCTATAGTACCTAGCAGAGTCTGAGTAAGTGCTCAGATGTTTGCCAAATGGCTAATAAATGTGGTAGTGGTACATAATTAGTCTGCAGCCTTCTAAACTCTGAGGGAACTCCAATCTGTTAGGTTAGTGATAGTCAACTGAGAGTCTCAGGAGTTTCTTATAGGGCAGTGCTCTAATTCCCAAAGCCAGAAAAAGCCCTAGCTTCTTCAGTAATCCATTGGTGGTCATTTATGTGAACTTAATAAGCCCAAATATGGGTGTCCTGTTACTCAGCAAAAAATGTAGGCAGTGCCTACTGTGTGGTGGGCATTGTGGTAGTGTTGAGAATGTTGGTTTTGCAAAATGAAAAATATCCTATAATTACTCCATGTTTTGGTTCCACAGCTTTATGAAAACTTCATCAGTGAATTTGAACACAGGTAAAATTCTTTTGTCATTTTTTTACTTTGAAAATGAAAACATTGATAGTTGTTGGCACTCAAAGACTGGTGGTCTTTATTTCAGGGTGAACCCTCTGTCTCTGGTAGAAATCATTCTTCATGTAGTTAGACAGATGACTGGTGAGTCTCACTTTGTTTCCTGAAGGAGCAGATCCAAATGTTAATGATATAAGTTAATTGAATGTTTACATTTTGGTAGAAAAATATCACATTCTAAGTAATGGTTCTTTTATATTTTGTGGCCTAAGCATAAAGATTATCCTACCTAAAAATCTCCTGGTTGGTAGAAACCAATCTGTAAAAATACTCTTGGGTGGTTCTTCTGACTTTGTTCTTCTGTTCTTTCTAGATCCTAATGTAGCTCTTACTTTTCTGGAAAAGACTCGTGAGAAGGTAAATGTGAAGTTTGAGCCAGACCTTTTAGAATACGTGTGACTTAAAGTTTACATCTGTACTCACTGTCACACCTTTAGAAACCAGTAGTCTCTAGTTGTGTAGGTTAAGCCAGCATATAGGTACCTTGCTTTGTTACCTGCAGCCCACACTTCTGAGGTCCCCTTGTTTCTGATGTCTTAGGTGAAGAGCAGCGATGAGGCAGTGATCCTGTGTAAAACTGCGGTTGGAGCTCTAAAATTAAACATCGGGGACCTCCAGGTCACCAAGGTGAGGCCACCAAGAGACAGACTTAGCTTTGGTTTAAATGGTTGTTTAGAACTGTAGGGGAAAAAGTCCTATTTTTCCTCTTTAACTCTTTACTTTTAAGCAATTGTAAGTTACTGAAAAATTGTAAAAGTTGCACAGAGAACTCTTCCTGTACCCTCACCTCATATTCCCATTGTTAACATGTCACCATTTGGCTGTCATTCTATGCGTGCAGGGTTTTTTTTCCTTTCAAAACCAGTTAGGAGTACTTTGCTGATATTGCCTGTTAACCCTTAAACAAAAGAGCCCTGGCCTGTGTGACACAGCATGCTCATGGAGCAGGAGTCCAGGCCTGACTGCCCGCAGCACGGGGGTCCTCACTAGCCGGGCCAGCCTCCTCACCACCGACAGCTCATAGGCCATGCCTTCACTCTCTTTCCCACTGCTGATTGTTGTTGAACTTTCCTGAGTTTATGCCTTTCCTGCTTTTATTTCAGTGTAATTTTGGGGGCAGGTGTGGATATCGGTAAGACCAACTTGTGTGGTCAGTCTACCTTGTTTAACCAGAGACTACATGTATTTATTTTGGGGAACCATAATCTTAAATATTGGGGGTAAGTGTTCATGTTCTCATTGCCCTCAGAAAACATTTCATACTGATTCCCGGTCCTAGCCTGCATGCATACTTGTATTTTGTCTGAATGTGTAAGACATGCTGACAGCCATGAAATATGGCAGGGACCACCGCAGTGGGCCTTCCCGTGCTGCAGATGCCTGAGGGATGAGCAGCACAGCCCAGGGGACTCCTGGGCGCCTCAGGCCATGTTCCTCCTAGCAGCGCCTCCCTGCTTGGGCTTCGTTTTGCTCCACTAGATGAGGATGTACAGCTCCAGTGATGCGTGGCATTGTTTTAACTTGTTGGCTCGAGGTTAGGTGACCAGTTTATTTTCACTGTTCTATGGTATTTCACTGTAGAAATGTTTCACAGCCTACATATCCAGTCTCCTAGTGAAGGGATTCAGGGTTTTTCTCCTATTGTAAAGCATGCTGTTGTCAGCAATTCTGTGTCTGGTTCCTTGCGTATATGGGCAGAATCTCACCAGTTACACTCCTGGAGGTGAGATCACAGGTGTAAGGCATGTGCGCCCCACCTTTACCAGATGCTGCCAGTGTCCTCTGAGGTGGCCTGCTCCCTCAGCACCACCTCTTCAGCACTTGGTATTTTCAGACTGTT
This sequence comes from Phataginus tricuspis, assembly GCA_029783875.1. NCBI lineage: Eukaryota > Metazoa > Chordata > Mammalia > Pholidota > Manidae > Phataginus > Phataginus tricuspis. The sequence continues at coordinate 8,015,925 of JAQQAC010006904.1, read as the reverse complement.
TAATTCTTGTCAGTCTAATGGACATGAAAGGATATTTCGTTGGGGAATTAATTTGCATTTCTTGATTACTAGTAGTTTCCTGACCACTCCATTCATGTCTCCACTTCTATAAATTGCTTGTTAATTCCTTTTCTTTGCCTGTTTTTCTGTATTGCTTGTCTCCTGTTGATCTGTACGAGCTCTTTATATAGCTTTGGTCACATTCCCTTGTGGGTTACGTGGGCTATAAACATCTTTTCCCAGTCTATACCATGTCTCTTTGTTCTTTTCCCTGTTTTGGGTGAACTCAAGTTTTCCATGTTAGTGTAGTCATATATTTTTTTTATTATTAAGGTATAATTAATATACACTCTTATGAAGGTTTCACACGAAAAACAATGTGGATATTACATTCATCCTTATTATCCCATTGCAGGCACTGTCCATCAGTGTAGTAAGATGCCACAGAGTCCCTATTTGTCTTCTCTGAGTAGTGTAGTCATATTTATCAATTTTTGTGGCTTATGCTTTTCATCTTGTCATGTGTTATTCTAAAAATGCTTTGAGTTGAAAAGAAAGGGCATCTTGCATCCTGTGTTTAGGAAACAATTGAAGATGTGGAGGAAATGCTCAACAACCTCCCTGGTGTGACATCAGTTCACAGTCGTTTCTACGATCTCTCCAGTAAATACTACCAAACAGTTGGAAACCATGCATCCTACTACAAAGATGCTCTGCGGTTTCTGGGCTGTGTTGACATCAAGGATCTGCCAGGTAACCCGGGGCTGCTAAAGCCCATGTGCGTGAGGAGCTGTCTCTCGACAGCAGCTGTGCACTGGTTGAGGCAGCAAGTCTCAGACGTGACATGTAGTCTCACCTTTTTGAATAAAGCCCACGTGGTCAGAGGGTGGGGACAGCTCTTGGAGTTTTAGTTTTACCTTGTACTTGTCTTCAGCATTTGGCTCAGAAGAAAATCAGGCTAACTCCTCAAGCCCCCTTCCCACCCCTTCTCCGAGTCTTCAACATACCTGAGCCAGGGGTCTTAGTGAGAAGCCCAGGTGTCGGGTGAAGGGCACGGTGAGATCCCGTCCCCTGAGGAGCTTGTTCTGCAAGCCCAAGTGCCAGGCCCAGCAGATAAGTTACAAGAACCTTTCAAGGATTTGAGGGTGAAGAGAAAAGTGACCAGTGAGTTTTGTGGACAGTGCAAGGAATGTATGTTTAGAAAAAAAATTATAGCATGTTTTGTATGTTCCTCACAGTCTACTGTTGAAGCTGAAGAGACCAGCAACACCTAAAAACGTCAGTGCAGTTTTAACTGCTGCATCTCAAGACAAATGCATTGGAAAAAACAACTGATGTGGTTAAAAGAATAAAGGAATCACTTATTGGAATAGAAAGGAGTTAATTCTAGTGTGAAAAGAGAATAAATGGGATGACTTCAAGATGAATAAAACATGGTACTAGTTCCCATAGCAGGCAAGGGATATAAGGGACATGCTACTCTAGGAAGTAGATAGGTCTGCTGAAAATATAGATTCCCATATATTAAAGTAAAAGTAAATAAGCAAATGAATGTCTTTCCCACAAAACCCGTATATGTGGTTCCAGGTATAATCTAAGAGTTTTTTTAACGACTGTTACAGAGAATAGCTTCTTACTTTTTCATGTGAGGTTTTCGGAGCCAAACAGGATGGATTCTTGTAACTGGAAGTGTGTTGTTACCATAGTGTCTGAGCAGCAGGAGAGAGCGTTCACGCTGGGACTAGCAGGACTTCTTGGCGAGGGAGTCTTCAACTTTGGAGAGCTCGTAAGTGGACCCTGGGCACGGTCTTTAACGAGAGGGAGATGTGCTCTTCACTGACTGACCCCCTCCACCCTCGCAGCTCATGCACCCCGTGCTAGAATCGCTGAGGAGCACTGACCGGCAGTGGCTGATCGACACCCTTTATGCCTTTAACAGTGGCAACGTGGAGAGATTCCATACCCTGAAGGCTTCTTGGGGCCAGCAGGTCAGTCACGGGAAGGGTGGCTGAGCGCTCCCACACTTCATCTAGTGTCTGTTCTTTTATTCAAAAGATGCTTATGTGCCCCTTCCTTCTCCATGGCAGGCCCTGGGGAGAGCCAGTCCTGCTCTGAGAGCAGGTGTTAGGTAGTTATTTATTTACCATAGCAACTTGGTTATTAAGAGTACCTGGTGCTACAGATGGACAGGATATGATGTGGGGGCTTCATCGGTGCTGGGCGGAGGGGTGTCACAGAGGCCTCCCCAAAGAAGCTCAGTTTGTGGTTTTAGGGATGAATAGGATTAGCAAGTGCAGCAGAGGAAGCTTTTAGTATATTCAACTGAAATCGGGTGTGTGAGGCCAAAAAGAGGGAGCGTTTAGAGTGGAAGAGAGCAAGGGGTGAGAGAGAGAGGGTCAGTAACGGGGGCCAGCCGGGAAGGGGGCGCCGACTAAGGGGAGGAGGGAGGAGAGGTGCTTGAGGAGGAGGCCTTGAGCTTTAATAACAGTAAGTTTATTCTTTTTTAAATGAAAGTATCAGGAGCAAATATTACTGAAATGTTACACTCATAGGAATAGGGTTGTTGCTGTGTTTTTACTTTTCTGAACCTTTCCATTTTCTTGACATTCCAAATAAGCTTGTAGAATCACATGAAAGGAGCAGAGTAGATAGAAGTGGACTGTGATGAGGCCAAAAGCAGGTCCAGAAAGCAAAAAGCAAGACACAGACGTCCCACCAGCACCTGTCAGGGGGAGCAGACCCTTTGTGATGAGCCTGACCTGTCCAGTGCCTGTGGCAGGATGTCCCTGTCGGGCTGTCTGTGGCAGGGGATGAGCTACTGAATGTTGGAATCAAGTAATCCACTCTCCTTGCTTTGGTTCTGTGCTCAACAAATGACCTTTTGATCCACCTGCAAGGAGAGTGTATGTGTCATGCTGAAGGGCATTTTCAGTTCAGAATGAGTCCCTGGAATTTAAAGAGTGCATCCCTCTGGCCCTGCTTCACGCAGCTGACTGAGCGGGCCAAGCCCCCAGCCCCACTCACATGGCCATGTTCTTTCACATCTGTGGTCCTGCGTCCTGGTGTTTGTGGCCTTAGTACAAATCTCATTTGCAAATTCCTTGTCTTGGAAAATGGCCTTTCAGCTAGGCACTGTTCTAGTGGTTTCCTAAGGAAGTGACATTCCTGTCCCTTGAAGCTGATAACAAGCCTCTGATCTCTGCAGGGTTTGGACCTGCCTAGTTTCTTCCCGTTAGATCTGCTGTTGTAGAAAGAATTCCAAAGCCTAGTTAGGCCACTGATGTTTTTCCACTTATAGCCTGATTTAGCAGCCAACGAAGCCCAGCTTCTGAGGAAGATCCAGCTGTTGTGCCTCATGGAGGTAAGCAAGCACACGGACCCACTCTGTGATTCAAGACCCTGTAGGCAAGCCCGAGGGTCCTACAGACTCCCCAAGCCCCCGTGGGTGCCCTTTGAACTGCAGTGGTAATTTTTCTGTCCCCTCCTCTCTCCACTGCCTTCCTTGCTTCCCTGCCACCACTTTTTAAAGTTTGTATTTTGGTTTCAGCTTAGATGACCCCTCCTAGAGAGGCATTCCCCGATCATCTGAGCTAAAGTAGCTCCCACTTTGTTGCACTTACCATCCTCTGTCTACATTCTTGTCTGCCTTTCCCTACTAGAATTTAAGCTTCTTGAGAAAATGCATCTTATTCACCCAGTCCAGGTACAGCCCTGGCACTCAGCAACCTCAAGTACTTGTTCAGGAAATGAATATGACTATTGTAGATGATGAGTGTAAAGTTATTTCACCTTCCTGTCTATTAAACACCGAAAGCTTGTTCTCATTAAGATGCATGACTAAGAAAACTTGAGTATTTGGGTACTAAGAAAATCTATTTTCAGAGCAGGTGCTGACAGAAATAACCTTATCAATCAGTTCTGTGGCAAATTTTATTTTGAAAAGTAGTTAATAAGCAGAACTTTGTTTCCAGATGACTTTCACACGACCTGCCAACCACAGACAACTCACTTTTGAAGAAATAGCCAAAAGTGCTAAAATCGCTGTGAACGAGGTACAGTCGTTGGGCTTGGGATTCACAGCAGAAAGCTGTGGCTGGAGGGTCAGGGCCCTGCACCAGCACGCTGCCCCCTAGACCCAGAAACCACACCCAAGGGGCTCCTGCCCCCTCATGTTGCAGGGCGGGCAGGCCCACGGCTCACTACAGCCCCGCTCCACGTAGGTGGAGTTGCTGGTGATGAAGGCGCTGTCGGTGGGCCTGGTGAGAGGCAGTATTGACGAAGTGGATGAGCGGGTTCACATGACCTGGGTGCAGCCCCGCGTGCTCGATCTGCAACAGGTGATCGATAGGAATGCGTGGTTCTCCTTTAAGCGGTGTTCTGGGTTATATCTGTGTGCCTAAGTTCTGTTTGGGTGGAAGCCATGTAGAAAGAAGGCATTATTAGACAAACTTCAGAGAATGAATCGCTGCTGTAGGGGCTGCACCTGATGTAATGCAAGTCCGGGGTTTGAACCCTGCATTTAAAAGCTTATCTCATAATAACAGTGCTGGTTGTCCTGATGCTGCCTTTTAATCTTAGAATTGGCACTTCGATGAAATGCACCCCTGGCTCTGTGATTTGAGCTCAAATCCATCTTGTGTTATATTTGCTGGAAATTTAATCCTGTGGATTTCCTCTATTCTTGCCTGTTTTCCTTCATTCAAGTTTTTTAAATGTCCTTGTGACAAGAATTGACTGGGATAGCCCATTGCCCACAACCTGCTCCCACTCTGATGCCTCTTCTGTTCATGCTGCCCCGAAGCACCAGCTGGAAAGCTAGACCTGCACCACCAAGTGCCGGCTGCCAAGTGTCCTAATGCCTTTGTGTGGCCCTGGTTTGCCTCAGATCAAGGGCATGAAGGACCGCCTGGAGTTCTGGTGCACGGACGTGAGGAGTATGGAGATGCTGCTGGAGCATCAGGCCCACGACATCCTCACCTAGATGCCCTGCGTCGGCCTGCTGTGGCCCGTGAAGCTGGCCGCCCAGAAGTTCTGTGTTTCACTGGGGATGCGGTTGGGATTCTGGAGTCAGGACTGTCGCTGATGGGGTCCCGGCCACAGGGAGAAGCCTCCTTTGTGGGCATCTTGTGTAACCTGCAGTGGGAAGGGGTCACCGGGTCTCAGGTAATGAGGCAGGCAAGGGTGTGGGTGCCCCGAGGGCTGGGAAGGAGTAGGCTGGAGGCTGTGGAGGACGCTCGCACAGATGGTCTGCACCCCACCCTCCTGCAAGGACCTTCCCCACCGGGTGTGAGAACCTTCCTCTAATAAACACCTTTGCTCTGTCCTCCTGTGGTTGTTCCTTGGGCGAAGAGGCCAGACAGCAGGCGATGGCACCTAGGGAGGGCCTGGCGGGGATTTGGCTATGGCCCTCCTTTCCCACCCTGGGAGAAGGGCCTCTGCGCAGAGGGCACGATGACCTGGGAGACGAGTCCTGACCGCGGCAGCTGCCCCATCACCACTTGGCCTGCAGCTTCTGTTCCCCCAGTGCTGACACAGCCAGTGCCAGCGGGGCAGGGGCACGGCGTGTACACAAGAAACTCTGAGGAGTGTTAGTTGGCAGGAGGGGTTTAATATGGTCTCCTGTGCCTGGAGCCCTGGCCTCAGGCCTTCAGTGCGTGGAGCTGCTCTTGTAGCTCTCCAGGTGGGCCAGGACCCACCCTGCGGGAATCAGGAAGCTGAAGAACATCACAGAGAGCCCGATGGCCTGCTCCTGGGGTGAGGAAAGCACACATGAGTCCACCGGGTCACCAGGGGAGGTTGTCAGCTGGCCTGTCTGTGCCTGGTGCTGGCGTGTGGGGCTAAGTCCTAGGCAGAGTGGCAGGCAGAGGCAGGCTTCACCTCTGCTGGGTGCAGCCTGCTGCCTTGGCTCCTGTCCCGACCTCGTGTCACGTGGAGGGGGCCTGTGGCAGCCTTGGGCTCCGGTCTGTGGGGCTGTTTCCTCTCAGCCCCGCCCCTGTGAGCCTCCCTGGCAGCCTGTGCCTTCCCCAGGGCCCCATGTCCCTCAACCTTGAGCTTTACCCTTCAGGCATGAAATGTGCCCCCCCTCTGGTTACCTGTGGATGTGTGCATGTCAGGTGCCATGCAGAAAGGCAGAGACAGCTGAGTTTTAAGTTGCTTTCAAATAAGTATGGGGTCCTTTCTCTAAATGGCAGTCCTGTTCAGAAGCCTGGGTGGAGAGGGTGGAATTCCTTGCACTGTGTGTCGGGGGAGGGGAGCATTCCCTGCCCTGTGTGTGTGCGTGTGTTTGTGTACGCGAGCACATGTGCAGAGGCCACCCCGCCTGGAACCCCTTGTTTTCAGTGGTGAATTTGCAAAGCCAGGTTCTGAAAAACTGGCTGTATTCCACTTCCGCTCAGTTTCCGTCTGAAACAGCCTGGGCCAGTTACCTCCCAGTTCTAAAGCTGGCTCGGACGGCAGCTTGGAGACCACTCTTCCTTTTGACTTTAACTCCCAGGGGCTTAAGAGCAACATTGGCCTAGAACAGCCTGACTGGATTCACATCTGAGCTGCATGCAGCCGTATGCCCTTGGGCAGACTTTCAAGATCTTGGGTTTTTTATCCTTAAAATGAGTACTTGTGGTGCTCTCCTAAAGGGAAACAGGTTTGCATTTCCTCCTGTGTTCCCATGGTCCCTCAAAGCAGCCCCCCAGTTCCCTCTAACAGTGGTGGGACTGAGTACACACAGCCTCGAAGCTCAGTCACTAGCACCCCCCACTTGCCAGGTGAGTGGGAGTCTGAGAACAGAGAGCCCCTGCCCCCGAGTGACTCTGCTGCTGCTTTGGGACCCCAGCCTGTAGGCAGTGGCTTCAAGAGCCCCTTTCCTGGAGCAGGGACGCCGTCACCGCCATAGGACTGAGACCCAGCCCCAGGATTACCTTCAGGCGCTGCTGGGCTGAGGATGTCCCCTCCCCTTTATCAGCCTGGCCTTCTCTCATGTCCCCAAACCCACCTCATCATGAGCACATCTCAGGACCCCCACCCTCCTGCCACATCAGCCCTCTGCTCCCTTGGAGGAACTCACTGCAGGAGAAGTAGGTGTTCTGGCCGGCTTGGCGGAGATGTGCGCCTTGGGGACCAGCCCGCCCCTCAGGGGGGCTTGCAGCAGCCTGGCTGTGGGAGCCAGCCTCAGCATGTCTGGGGGGCACAGCTCCTGCCTGAGTCCAGCGAGGTTCTGTGTGACCGCTCGGCGTGTCCTCTGCTTGCTTGGGCACTGGGCTTTTTATAGCTTGATGGGGGAGCCACAGCTGTCCCCTCCTGTCACAGGGCTTGGCAGAGAGGACGCGGGCTTAGAACTGAGCCTCAGACCAGCCTCCAGGCGCTGTCCCCCTGCTGTGGCGCCCGAGGGGCTTGCAGTGCTCCCAGGAGGCTGGGCCTTCTCTGGCTCTTTCCAGAGCCTTCGCTTCTTGTGAGAAAGGGAGCCCACCAAGGAGCAGGGCCGGGAAGTCAGGTGTGAGGGGCTGTCGGGAGGTGACACCGTTGAGGAGTAAGCCCGACACCTGGGTGTCTGCTGGCAGAACCGTGGGGCTACTTTAAGTTCTCTGAGAGGAGTTTTCCTGGCTGAGCCGCCCAGCCCTCTTTCTTGCCTGAGGGAGCTCCTGGTCCAGAAGCCCTGCTCCACCCTGGGCACAGTCTGTGGTGAGTGACCGATGCTGAGTCGGGCAGTGCAGTGACCCTCACGATGGCGCCGTGGAGGGGTTGGTGGGAAGGAGCGCAGCTCCGTGGGCTCTCAGACCCTGGTTCCTGGTGGCTGCCCACGCCCGTCAGTGCTGCCCACTGGCCCACACGCCGTGCTCTGAGCTCAGAGCCTGCCTGCCTCTCTTGCTTCTGCGATGCTAACTCCTGCCACAGCAAACATTTTTGGGTGTCCTTACTCTGGGACCCAGGCCTGCAGGTGGTGGCCGCAGACCTCTGAGAGATGCTTTGCCCCTTCCCTCTGCAAACACCCTGCCCCCGCGCATCGAAGGCCCTGCCGGCGCTTTCCCCGAGAATGGAAGGGCCCACGTGAGACCCACTGCCCAGCCCAGTCACGGTCCTCCAGGAGAGCAGCACCGCTGCCGCCCAGACAGGCCCTGCCTGCGCCCCCTGCCCTTCCTGCCAGATGAGGCGTCAGGTGTCCAAGGCTTCCCCAGCTGTCCTCTCCTTGGCTGCTGGACACAGCCCCTGGTTTTCCTCCCACTTTGTCCAGACCCTGCCTAACCTGCGGGCCCCAGGACCCTGGCAGTCTCCTGCCCTCCACAGCCCTCAGCCAGCCTTCACACCCAGCTGATTTGCAGTCAAGATATTCAGGACGTGCTGACACCGCTTGGGTCCAGGACCTGAGAGGACTGACCACCACCTGCTCTCTCCCCCACCCGCCCCCACACCCCAAACACCAGCTCCCCTATACCTCCTGCTTTGTCCGGACACACCAGCCCCACCCCATCTGGTGCCTTTCCCTCCTGTTTTCATGTTTTCAGATCATTTGTGCCCTGTTCAATTACGTCACAGATGTACTTGTCGGCTTTTGTGGCTGGAATATAAGCCCCACAAGGGCAAGGACTCTGTTGTGCTGGCCACTGAAGCTTTGAGGCCCAGAGCAGTGCTGGCTGAACAGATTTTCAACCCATGTTGGAGGGGTTGGGGTGGATGGACAGGTGGAGTTGCATTTTACTCCAGGCACTGGGCTGTGCTTGAGGGATGGAAAGCTGAAGAGTTGACCACATCCATTCCCTCAGCCCCCAGACTCAGCTTAGGTCACTATCAGTAGGGCTTACCATGCCCTAATCGGTGTGTTAGAATCAGTGTTGATGTGAATACGTTGTACAAGGAACAATTTTACTTGCATTCTTGCCTGGAAATCACACTTGTTCTAAATGTGGGATGTTTCTGGGATCCCTGCCCTGCCACCCAGAGCCCATGCTAAACCGTCTCCCCGTGACTTGGTTTCCCAGAGAGAAGCCAAGTCCTGGGAGGCCAGAGGGAGGAGCATATCCTGAATGTTATCTCCGGTGGTGCAGGGTTCCAATACCAGCCTCAGTCCATGGGGGGATCCACCCCTCCTGTGGAATAATCCCTTCCACCTGAACCTTTAATTATAGCTTTGGGGTCCAGCTGGGGATAAGGCTGTGGATCAGAGGATCAACCACCCAGCCTATGGTGTTTATTCTTTCACAGATAAGATGTGCTACCCCAGCCACCCAGGCCTGGCTCTGAGGGGGGCCTTCTCCATCCTCCCCAGCTTGGAGGGGGGTCACTGCTCTCCAGGTGTCAGACCAGGCTTCCTAGCAAGTCCCCAGCCAGCCCAGCCCTGGACGGGTGAGGCTCCCAGGGAGGGCCAGACCAGGAGAGTTGGGGGCTGCCCTCCAGCAGGGAGACATGGCAGGCCTACCCCTGCAGCCTAGATGGCCACACCAGCTCCAGCCTCCCACGCCCCAGGCCTTCTGACCTTTCCGACGCCTCCAAGCTCAAACCTGCCTCATCCCCCTGTGCATGCAGCCTGGGACGGCTCCTACAGGCTGCGGCCGTGAGCTTCAGGCCCCCACCGGGTTTTTAGTCCCCAGAAGCACTTGCCCAAACCAAACCCAATCCAGGTCCTGCTGCCCCCACCCCACGCTGAGGCTGCCAGAGGTGGGCAGCCTGGCGCCACCCTAAGACCATGCTAGGCCCACCCAGGGCACAGCCCCGTGTCCTGGACTCTCCTCCTCCACCAGCATCTACCTTTTCCTGGATAAAGGTGGTAGCCAGGTGGGGGTCACATGGAACAAGGCCCAGGGGCGTGCGGGGCGGGGATGAGGCCCCTCCAACAGCTGGAGAAACCGAGGCACGGAGAGAAAGCAGCGCCCAGGGCTCAGGCCCAGCCAGGCCTGTTTTGGCCTGTGTTGGATTGGGTGGCATCAGGAACAGCTCTCAGGCTCTGCTGTACATAAGTAGCCCTATTGCCTCAATCCTCACCTTCACCTCCTTCCTCCAGCCACTCGGCCTCCCTCATCCCTCGTCCCTCGTCCATCATCCATCATCTACCATCATCTGCATCTCTCTGCTCTGGACCTGTCCCTCTGCCCCTCGGGGGTGGGGTGGGGAGACCAGCCATTGTGCACACCCTCTTTCACAAAGCTACAAGGCGCCTGGAAGGTCTGGGGCCGACACTGTGGGCACATGGCACCACCCTGTGTCCACACTTGGAACCGCAGACTGTGGAGAAAGGTACTGGCTGTAGGGCACAGCTCTCTACAGCCAAGGTTCTTTGCATCAGGGACCCAGAAAAAATGTACATGCATGCAAACATTTGCATATCATCTTTGTTGCATGAGAAATCTGTTTTCATCACATAAAACATTCTCAAAGTGTGGCCCAATAGCAACAGGGTCACTGGGGACTTGTTAGAGGTCAATCAGCAACTCTGGGGTGGTCAGTCACCCGTTATAACAAGTCCCCCAGGGAATTCTGATGCACAGACAAGTTTGAGAATCATTTTCATGTCATATAAACATGAGATGCTTCACTCTATTTCATTCAAAACTAAATGGCCACTTCCAGAAAAATTAAAATCTCATCCAGATTGCAAAATTCAGTCCCTTCCATCTACAAGAACACACTTCCACTAGGTGTTTCTTAGGTTTAGCAGGATTTACTGAAACTCGGGGGCTCATGGGTACAGAGCCTATGGAGGGGACTTGTTTCCCCTCCTCACCCACCTTCTCTGGAGCTCAGCTTCCACCCAGGCCTTCATCACCTGGGACACGTGACTGCATTCGATAGTCATGGTATTTCACAGCCTGACTAGCTGGTGTGAGGGTTAATATATGTGTCAGCTTGGCTAGGCCATGAAGCCAAGATACACAAAGATTATTCCAGGGGTATCTGTGAGTGAGTTTCTGGATGAGATTAACATTTGAATTGGTGGACTGAGATGGCCGCCTCCAGTGTAGGTGGGCCTCATCCAATCAGTTGAAGGCCTGAATAAAACAAAAAAAGTTGACCCTCCAATAAGTAAAAGCGAACTCCTCCTGCCTGGCTGTTTCATCTGGGACACAGGTCTGTTCCTGCCTTTGAACTCTAACCGAAATACCAGCTCTTCCTGGATTTCAAGCCTACAAGCTTTCAGGCTGGAACTTACACGATCAGTTCTCCTGGGTCTCCAGCTTGCTGCCTGCAGATCTTGGGAGTTCTCAGCCTCCATAATTGCATGAGCCAATTCCTTATAATAAATCCATACCTATACTCTATCTCCAGCTCTCTATCTTGTTAGTTCTGTTTCCCTGGGGAACTCTCCTAATAAAATTGGTGAGGTACATTTGTCACAATTAGGCACCAATATTCATACATCATTATTAACTAAATAAAGTTCACACCTATTCAGATTCCCTCAGTTTCCCCCAAGGTCTCTTTCTGTCCCAGGATCTCATCCAGGACCCCACATGACATTTCGTCGTCAGTCTCCTTAGGCCTCCTCTGCGCTGTGACAGTTTCCCAGACTTTCCCTGTTTCGGGTGAACCAAGGAAGGCTGTTCAGGTTATGTTGTAGGATGTCCCCCTATTGCGATTTGTCTGCTGTTTTTCTCACAATTAGTCTGGGGCTGTGGGGCTTAGGAGGCAACCATGAGGTACAGCGCCGTTCTCACCACATCGTATCCAGGGCACACAGTCTCAACATGACTCATCACTGTGATGTTGACCTTGGTCACCTGGCTGAGGTAAGGTTTGTCAGTTTTCTCCACTATAAAGTACGCTTCTCTGTTTATATGGAGCCATGAAAGACCTGGAACAGCCAAAGCAGTCTTAAGAAGAACAAAGCTGGAGGCGGCATGCTTTCCAATTTCCAATTTCAAAGAAATGAATACAAAGCTATAGTGCTCAACACAGTATGGTATTGGCCTAACAACAGATAGATAGTTGAATGGAACTGAATACAGAGTTCAGAAATAAACCCACACATATACAGTCAATTAGCTTATGACAAAAGAGCCAAGAATATACAATGGGGAAATGACAGTCTCTTCATTAAATGGTGTTGAGTACAACCCATGGTGCTGAGTAGTGGACCCCTATCTTACACTAGTCACAAAAATTAACTCAGAATGGGTTAAAGATGTGAATATAAGACCTGAAACCATAGAACTTCTAGAAGAAAATATAGGGGGTGAGCTCCATGACATCAGTCTTGGTAATGATTTTTGCATTTGAACACTAAAAGCACAGGCGACAAAGGCAAAAAATAAACAAGTGAGATGACTTTGAACTAAAAAGCCTCAGCACAGCAAAGGACACCATCAACAAAGTGAAAATGCAACCTACTGAATAGGAGAAAATATTTGCAAATCATGTATCTGATAAGGGGTTAATATCTAAAATATATAAAGAACACATACAACTCAATAGCTAAAAATCTGATTTTTTTTATTGAGGTATTATTGATATACACTGTTATGAAGGTTTCACATGAAAAAACAATGTGGTTACTACATTTACCCATATTATCAAGTCCCCCCCATACCCCAATGCAGTCACTGTCCATCAGTGTAGTAAGATGCCAGAGATTCACTATTTGCCTTCTCTGTGCTACACTGTTTTCCCCGTGATCCACCAAACAATGTGTACTAAACATGATACCCCTCAATTCCCTTCTCCCACCCTCCCCACCCCTCCCCTTTGGTAACCACTAGTTCCTTCTTGGAATCTCTGAGTCTGCTGCTATTTTGTTCTTTCCGTTTTGCTTCGTTATACTCCACAACTGAGGGAAATCATTTGGCACTTGTCTTTCTCTGCCTGGCTTATTTCACTGAGCATAATATCCTCCAGCTTCATCCATGTTGTTGCAAATGGTAGGATTTGTTTCTTTCTTACGGTTGAATAGCATTCCATTGTGTATATATACCACATCTTCTTTATCCATTCATCTACTGATGAACACTTAGGTTGCTTCCATTTCTTGGCTATTGTAAAAAGTGCTGCGATAAACATAGGGGTGCATATGTCTTTTTGAATCTGAGAAGTTGTGTGCTTTGGGTAAATTCCAAGGAGTGGGATTCCTGCATCAAATGGTATTTCTATTTTTAGTTTTTTGAGGAACCTCCATATTGCTTTCCACAATGGTTGAACTAGCTTACATTCCCACCAGCAGTGTAGGAGGGATCCCCTTTCTCCGCATCCTCGCCAGCACTTGTTGTTCTTAGTCTTTTGGATGCCAGCCATCCTAACTGGTGTGAGGTGATATCTCATTGTGGTTTTAATTTGCATTTCCCTGATGATTAGGGATGTGGAGCATCTTTTCATGTGCCTGTTGGCCATCTGAATTTCTTCTTTGGAGAACTGTCTCTTCATATCCTCTGCCCATTTTTTAATCAGGTTATTTGCTTCCAAACAATCTGATTTTAACATGAGCATAGGATCTGAATACACTTAATTTTTCCAAAGAAGACATACAGATGGCCAACTGGCACATAAAAAGGTGCTAAACATGCATCATCGGGCCAATGCAAATCCAAACCACAGTGAGATATCACCTCACACCTGTTAAATGACTAGTATCAAAAGGGCCAGAAATAAGTGCTGGTGAGAAATTGGAGAAAAGGATACCCTTGTGCACTGTTGGTGAGAATGTGAATTGGTGTAGCTACCATGGAAAATAGTGTGGGTTCCTCAAAAAATTAGAAATAGAAATACATTATGATCCAGCAATTCTACTTCTGGGCATTTATCTGAAGGAAACACCTTTCAAGGATTTGAGGGTGGAGAGAAAATTGACTGGTGAGTTTTGTAGAACGTGAAAAGATATCTGCACCCCCTTGTTCACTGCAACATTATTTATAATACCCAAGACAAGGAAGCAATTTAACTGTCCATTGATGGATGAATGGATAAAGAAAATGTGGTACATATACACAAAGGAATATTAGACATAAAAGAGAATGAAGTCTTGACATTTGCAATAACATGAATGGAACTTGAAGGCATTATGGTAAGTGAAAAAGGTTAAACAGAGAAAGACAGACACCATATGATCTAATTTATATGTGGAATCTAAACAAACAAAAACCAAACTCACAGATACAGAGAACAGATTAATTATTGCCAGAGTTGGGGGTAGGTAGGGGATGGATGAAATGGGTGAAGGTAGTCAAAAGGTACAAACTTCCAGTTATAAATTATATACATCCTGGGGATGCGATGTATGGTATATAGTTAATAATACTGCATCGCATGTTTGAGTAGATAAGAGAGTAGATCTTAAAGAGTCCTCATCATAAGAAAGATTTAACTATGTGTATGGGTGGATATTAACTAGACTTACTGTGGTGATCATTTTGCAGTATTTATAAATATTGAATCATCGTGTCACATACCTGAAAATAACAGTAAGTCAATTCTATCTTGTTTTTAATGTTTTTAATGACCCATTATTTCTCTAAGGCCTGATCCCATCATTCTACATCACTCTACCTGTTGCCTGGCCTTCTGGCACTAAAAACCAAAGCAACCAACCGCAACAAACACAGCAAGCCACTTAGGCCATCAAAACATATGCTTTACTAACTAACAATCTACCCTACCTACAAAAGAAATGGGAGGACTGTAGCTCTCCCACCTCTTCTCCCTCATTTTATATCCCACATATTTTGTTACTTCTCTTCTACTTCAAATCTTCTTTAAGCATTTATTCTTTCCTAATTTCACCTGTATGAAAATAGTGTAGCCCAGAATGAAAATGGGCTGTAGGACCTAGTTACCTGTCCTTGATAAGGATGTTGATGAAAAAAAAATCTAAGCAAATCTCTCTTGACATAGAGACAAAAATCCTCAAGAAAATGTTAGCAAATCAAATCCAGCAATATATAAAAAGAATATGACGTTGTGACTAAATTCAGTTTACAGGCTTGTTTAAATTAAAAAAAAATCAAACAATGTAATTCACTACATCAATAGAGAAAGGAGAAAATCATATAGCTACCTCACTGATACAGAAAATACATGTGATACAAATAAATTTCCATTCATCATTTTTTAAGGCAGCAAAGTAGGTATAGAAGGGATTTTCTTAGTGTCATTTTTATTAAAAAAAAAAAGACAAGTAAACATCATAGCTAAGTGTGAAACACTGAGACCATCTCAGAATCAGAACGAAGCAGCAATGTCTATTATCACCAATTCAAGTCAACATTATACTGTAGGATCTAGCCAGTGTGATAAGGCAAGAAAAATAAATAAAAGTTATAAGGATTGGAAACAAGAGAAATGAGCTATATTTATTTAAAGACAATATGGCTGAGGATGTCAAAAGACCAAAAGAATTGACAGACAAGTTACTGCAATTAATAGATACTTGCAAGATCAATATACAGAAATCTGTTGTAGTTCTATACCATTGATAAGCAATTAGAAAATGAAAAAAAACCCCAACATTTTACAGAACACAACAAAGTCATAAAAATATCAAAAGGGCTTCAGTTTCCAGTCCACCATGTAAGAAGCTTGAAGGCCAATTATTGTCTAATCCCATGCACAAAAGTAAACTCAAAATGGATCAGAGATCTGAATGTAAGTCATGAAACCATAAAACTCTTAGAAAAAACATAGGCAAAAATCTATTGGACATAGACATGCACAATTTCTTCATGAACATATCCCCCTGGGCGAGGGAAACAAAAGCAAAAATGAACAAGTGGGACTATATCAAGCTGAAAAGCTTCTGTACAGCAAAGGACACCATCAGTAGAACAAAAAGACATCCTACAGTATGGGAGAATATATTCATAAATGACATATCCGATAAGGGGTTGACATCCAAATTATATAAAGAGCTCATGCACCTCAACAAACAAAAGCAAATAATCCAATTAAAAAATTGGCAGAGGATCTGAACAGACACTTCTCTAAAGAAGGAATTCAGATGGCCAACAGGCACATGAAAAGATGTTCCACATCGCTAATCATCAGAGAAATGCAGATTAAAACCACAATGAGATATCACCTCACACCAGTGAGGATGGCCACCATCTAAAACACAAACAACAACAAATGCTGACAAGGATGCAGAGAAAGGGGATCCCTCCTACACTGCTGGTGGGAATGTAAATTAGTTCAACCATTGTGGAAAGCAATATGGAGGTTCCTCAAAAAACTAAAACTAAAAATATTTGACCCAGGAATTCCACTCCTAAGAATTTACTCAAAGAAAACAACTTCTCAGATTCAAAAAGATATATGCACCCCTATGTTTATTGCAGCACTATTTACAATAGCCAAGAAATGGAAGCAGCCTAAGTGTCCATCAGTAGATAAATGGATAAAGAAGGTGTGGTACATATACACAATGGAATACTATTCAGCCATAAGAAAGAAACATATCCTACCATTTGCAACAACATGGATGGAGCTAGAGGGTATTATGCCCAGTGAAATAAGCCAGGCAGAGAAAGACAAGTACCAAATGATTTCACTCATCTGTGGGTTATAAACAAAGCAAAAACTAAAGGAACAAAACAGCAGCAGACTCACAGAACCCAAGAATGGACTAGCAGTTACCAGGGGGAAAAGGGACTGGTGGGGTGGGATAAGAGTAGTGGGGGGCGTTGCGATTGGCACACATGGCATGGGGGAACATGGGGAGGGCAGTGTAGCACAGAAAGGACAGGTAGTGACTCTATAGCATCTTACTACTCTGATGGACAGTGACTATAATGGGGTATGTGGTGGGGACTTGATAATGGGGGGAATCTAATAACCACAATGGTGCTCATGTGATTGTATATTAATGATACCAAAATTAAAAAATGAAATAAAAAATTAATAAAAAAAGAGGTGGCACATATACACAATGGAATATTACTCAGCCATAAGAAAGAAACAAATCCTACCATTTGCAACAACATGGATGGAGCTGGAGGGTATTATGCTCAGTGAAATAAGCCAGGTGGAGAAAGAGAAGTACCAAATGATTTCCCTCATTTGTGGAGTATAACAACAAAGCAAAACTGAAGGAACAAAACAGCAGCAGACTCACAGACTCCAGGAAGGGACTAGTGGTTATCAAAGGGGAGGGCTGGGGGAGGGCAGGTGGGGAGGGAGGGAGAAGGGGATTGTGGGGCACCATGATTGGCACACATGGTGTGTGGGGGTCACGGGGAAGACAGTGTAGCTCAGAGAAGGCAAATAGGGACTCTGTAGCATCTTACTCCGCTGATGGACAGTGACTGCAGTGGGGTATGGGGGGGGACTCGATAATAAGGGTGAATGTAGTAACCACAGTGTTTTCTTACACGTTCATAAGAGTGTATATCAATGATACCTTAAGAAAAAAAGAAGCTTGGAGGCCAGTGCTCCATCCTAACAAATAAAAAGCTGAATCATCAGCAGCTCTTTTTAGATCCGTAAGACAAGTGGGTTCACGGAAAACTAATGCTCCCCAAATTGGAGAGACAGACAGGTGGACACAGGGAATCACAACTTGCCTGAGCAGAAACCTCCTTTGGAACCAAAGCCAGGGTAGGAAAACCTGAACCATAAATGATGAATTTCTGGAGGCTCCGTGTGGACAAGTCTGAGTCAAAAACCCTAGGGGACTCTGTCACTGGGGTCCTGCATGTTAGTGTCACCTGCAGGAGCTCCACCATGTGTCAGTGAATATCGTGGACTCCTTCATACCTCAGGCACAGGGAGGGAACAGGAACACCGGCGCACTCCGTTCCTGACCAGGCCCGCCCCCGGGGAGAACTAGCCAGCAAGAGCCTAACTGCCCGGTTCATCAAAGCCTACCTGGCCTGTGGGTCAGCCACCCCAGCCATCCTGGGCAGCTAAAGGGAAACCAGAGGAGCAGTGGGCAGGTTCACAGAAGACACATGACGGAGGTGCGCACATTGAAGGCGCTCTGCATCTGAGTCGCCAGGGAGATGAGTGCAGATTAAACACCCATGAGACCCCACCGCACTGTCCCTATGCGAGTGCCCGAAATCCGGAGCACGGACACCCCGAGTGCTGGCGAGGACGAGGCACGGCAGGGACCCCCACTCGCTGCGGGCGGGAATGCAGGTGGCGCAGCCATGTCAGAAGACAGTTTGATGGTTCCTCACAAAGCCAAACACACTCTTACCACCCAATCCGGCAATCGCACTCCTTGTATTTACCCAGAGGAGCTGAAAACTACATCCACACAAAACCCCACACATGGATGTTTACAACAGATTTATCAGTAACTGCCCAAACTTGGAAACAACCCAGGCGTCCTTCACGGGTGATGGACGGACTGTGGGCCATCCCGACGATGGGATGTTATTCGGCACTAAAGAGAAACATGCCATCGGGCCAGGAGAACACACGGAGGGCCCTCACACGCACAGGACCATGGGAGAGACGCCGACCTGGGAAGGCCACACGCTTGAGAGCCCACGTCCTTGACACTCTGGAAAAGGTAACACTGGGCGGTAGGGTGGCCAGGGGCTCAGGGGAGGGGGATGAACAGGTGGGTCACAGAGGATTCTTAGGGCCATGAAACTAACTATTCTGTAGGATACTATAATGGTGGATGTATTTTATTATACATTTGTCCAAATCCATAGAGGGTACAATGCCAAGAGTGAATTTTAATATAAACTGTGGACTTTGGGTAAAATAATGATGGGTTGGTGTAAATTCATCAGTTGTAAGAATGTACCACTCACTCTACCCTGCGTTGCTAGCGGGGGAGGCTATATGCGTGCGGGGGCAGGGGATATGTGGGAACTCCTGTAGCTTCTGTTCCATTAATAATATAATAAAGTCTAGTAAAAATCAAAAAAAGAAAGAGATGATGTGCAGAAAAAAATTAATATAGTAGGACTAAGACGTGTCTCCTTAGGAAGGTTTTGCCTGCAAGCTTTGCCCTTCGCTGGAACTGGGAACCTGGATTTGAGGGTATCGGCACAGTTCCCGAACTAATAAAGGAGGTTTATTACCTAAAAAAAAAAATCAAATGTAAGATGTGTAAGATCTTACACAGAAAATGTGAAACATTCTGGAGAGAAGTTAAAGTAGCCGTAAGTAATTGGAGGGACATATTTATCAATTAAAAGACACATTGTTGTAAAATGTGAACTCTCCCCAAATTGAACTAAAGTTTCAGGGCAATTCCAACCCTAGCCCTGACCGGTCTGGTCAGTGGGAATTCAGACACAGGTGTAGAGACGGAAGCAGAGGTGCAAAGCACAAGAACGCCAGCCGGTAGTCTTGCAGATGCCAGAGAAGGAAGTTGGAGAACAGGAGCCCTGCAACCGCGTCGCTGTGAGCAGCCGCTGAAGGCTGACAGGCAAAGGCTGCTGGGGCCCATTCAGAAAAAACGAACCAGCCACCTCACACCACATGAAAACATCAATTCCAGGTAGGTTGGTGAAGCACTAAAGTTCCTAGCAAGGGATACAGGATACCTGCATTCTTGAGCTGGGGAAGGATTTGAAAGGACAAAAGGATTAATTGTATTTCATTAACATTGGAAGTGTCTTTTACCAAAAGGCTCCTTAAAGAGACAGAAAGGACCGACCTCAGGGTAAGAAAATATTTTCAATCTCATGACAAAGAAGTCACTCTTTTTTTTTTTTTTACAATTTATTTTATTTTAGTATCATTAACCTACAATTACATGAGCAATATTGTGATGATTAAACTACCCCCTTCATCAGGTCCCCCCCACCGGCCCTGTTACAGTCACTGTCCATCAGTGTAGTGAGATGAGAATCACTACTTGTCTTCTCTGAGCTGTACAGCCCTCCCCGTGCCCCCCCACCCTATGTCTGCCAATCGTAATGCCCCTTTTACCCTCTTATCCCTCCCTTCCCACCCATCCTCCCCAGTCCCTTTCCCTTTGGTAATTATTAGTCCGTTCTTGGGTTCTGTGAGTCTGCTGCTGTTTTGTTCCTTCAGTTTTTTTTCTTTGTTCTTATATTCCACATATGAGTGAAATCATTTGATACTTGTCTTTTTTGGCCTGGCTTATTTCACTGAGCATAATACCCTCCAGCTCCATCCATGTTGTTGCAAATGGTAGGATTTGTTTTCTTCTTATGGCTGCGTAATATTCCATTGTGTATATGTACCACATCTTCTTTATCCATTCATCTACTGATGGGCACTTAGGTTGCTTCCATTTCTTGGCTATTGTAAATAGTGCTGCAATAAACATAGGTGTGCATCTGTCTTTCTCAAACTGGGCTGCTGCATTCTTAGGGTAAATTCCTAGGAGTGGGATTCCTGGGTCATATGGTATTCAAAGAAGTCACTCTTTTAAGTCAACAGGCAGGCAACCTGAATGGAAATGGACCAAACCTCGTGCAGACACTTGACAAAGTGAGACGCCCAAGTGTCCGATAAAACCACGAGGAAATGCCATGCTCACACTCGAGCGGCTAAAACTGAGAAGCAGGCTCTGCCGCCGCAGGGGAGGCGAGTGTGAATCGGTACAAGAACCGGGGCACAGCCTAGCAATAAGAACGAAAGGGGGCCGCACGCACCCCAGACAGAGCAGAGGACGCAGGCCGGGTGAAACGTGCGCAAACTCACATCGGGCCTGGCCTATTCCAGCAGCAGTGTAGCCACAGCTGGGCACATCCGCCAAAGCTGAATGGAAAAATAAGTTACGGTGCACTCACATAAAACCACACAGCTGCTTGAATCTGTCATAATACTGAAAGTGCCGGACCTGAGAGAATACCGCGTGTCACACACCGTGAAGGCTCAGAACAGGAAGGTTAGAAGTCGGGGTCCTGGGCAGGGGGTGTCCGCCCACGGGCACGGGGAGGGCCTCCAAGGGAGCTGAGGTCCGTCCCCTGATCCAAGCATTCACTTTGTGATTATTTACTGATTTGTATTATGTTTTGCATCAGAAAAATTAATGAAATAATAAAAAACATTAGATGATTATATTTCACAAATCTTCAAATTTAAATGAACATATAGCCATTTACCCATGTAATCGCACCAAAACGGGTCTGAGGTGTCAGACTGAACAATTAAGGGGCGATCTGCAGAAGCAACAGGGGCTGGCGCGGGGGGCGGGGCCACACTTACAGCTAAAGTCACGTGCTTATTGTCAGATCTTCTTAAGAAGAATGTATTTAACCATTGCTTGTAAAATTTCAAATAATGCCAATGGGGAAGAAATCCCTCAGGCCTCTTCCCGTGCCTGTTGAAAAATCACTGGGCTCATTCATTCAAAAATACTGATCGTACGCCTCCGATATGCGACGCGCTCTCAAAGCCAGGCCACGTCCGTGAGCAAAGTGAGAAGGCCTCAGCCTCACGGAATTTTCAAGGGTGACCTGGACGGCGCTCACGGAGAAAGTGGCATTGGAGCAAAGGCTGCAAGGATGCAAAGATGGGAGCCATGTGGGCTTCCCGGAGGAGGCCCTGGGGTATTCAGAAGGGGCAGGGCAGCCAGAATGGGGAGGGGAAGACAGAGGCAGCAGAGGGGCCTGAAGACCTCTGGGGCCCTGGGGCCACTGCGATGAAGCAGGAAACCGTGGGGCACATTGGGCAGGAAGGGCTACAACCCACTGTGGTGTCCTCAGGGCCGTTCTGGCAGTGGGGTTGGGGTAAGGTCAGGGTTAGGGCACCTGCCACAGGGGAATGTGGGGAATGTGGTGGCAGGCAGGCAGCTTGGACCAGAGTGACAGCTTGGAGGTGGGGGGGCCCAGATGTGACTCCACAGAGAACCGTAGAATCCACGAGGAAGCCAGGGTTTCAGGCCAAGCAACTGAATGGGCTAAGCTGTCAAAATCTGAGATGGGAAGGCTATAGGTGAGGCACATTTGGGGAAGAATGGAATTTGCCCTGGACATGAACTTAATGTAGCTATAGGATCCGCCACCAGAAAGGATGGACGTTTGGGGGGAAGCTGACATGTGGGAATTCTGCACATGGAGGGGGTATTTAAAATCACAACTGTGAGAAAGGTGCAGGAGCCAGTGCAGGGAGGGGAGGGCAGGCCAGGGACGGAGGTCAGAGGGAGGGAGCCTGGCAACAGGAAAGGAGGCCCAGTGCACAGGGCAGGGGCAAGTGGTGAGCGGGCAAAGTGGATTAAGG
The DNA here is from genome assembly GCA_029783875.1 of Phataginus tricuspis. Taxonomy (NCBI): domain Eukaryota; kingdom Metazoa; phylum Chordata; class Mammalia; order Pholidota; family Manidae; genus Phataginus; species Phataginus tricuspis. The sequence continues at coordinate 7,993,863 of JAQQAC010006904.1, read as the reverse complement.
GTGACCAGGAGTCAAAGTGGGTAAAGGAGACTCACACAGAGGAGCAGCCGGGAGGACGGAGCAGCAGCTGGGAGGGGGCCAGGGCAGGCAGGCCACAGCTGCAGGCAGTGGGTGTGGACACAGGGATGTGCAGCCAGGGGCCTGGGCCACGAGCCAGCAAGTCGCCACGGGGTCTCTGCCTTGCAGCACAGATCAGATGTGGGGTCAGTTAAATTTTTGCCAAGTGGGAACTGTGAAGTGAGAGGAGGTCCAGGGTGGTCATAGCCATCCTAGTAATTGCCATAGAGGGTGAACTGGGGACATAAGGGCAAAGGTCAGCAGAAGGTGGTAAGATTCACAGCTCAGAGGTCCTGATTGGCAAGGGAGTCCAGGGGGAGTGAACTTGGGAGGCAGCGATTAGGACCATGGGGGCCACTTCGGCGGGCCGGGGGCAGGCGGCTGCACTGTGACAGGAGCAGCCATGAGCCAAGCCCTAGGGGTCCCCAGGTGCCCCCTGAGCGCGGTCCCGCAGGGGCCTCTGCAGGCGAGGAGCCCCAGCCCTCCAGGACAGCAGGAACTCCCCAGCTGCCCCCAAGGAAGGGCTCTGTGCAGCTGCACCTCGGGTGCCACCTGGCTCTAGGCTCTGGGCCTCCTACAAAGCTGCCCCCCACCCCTTCCACGGACGAGGCAACAAGGTGGCATCTGTGCCCTGAAGCTGCGGGTCCAGGCCACCTTCTGAAGGAGAACTCCACCTGAGACCCAAGCCCTCCCCCAGGCGTGCCCACAGGAGGCCCCAGGGGCAGGATCTCATCAGGGAGACCAGCAGGAACCTTGGGCCAGGCAAGGCAGGCGCTGCCCTGCCCTCCCATCAGGGGCTGCGGCCAAAGGTTTGGGCCCCAGGCGGGCGGGACGCACCCCACAAGCTGCCAGCGAGGCAATGATTAATTCAGCCTTGAGGGGTTTCAGGGTTCAGAGCAGCCCAGGCTCTGAGAGGGAGGTAAGCATAGGGTGGTAAGGGTCAGTGTGTGATAAGCTTGATAAGGTTTTATGGGGCCTGCTCTCCAGCTGGGACGTGGAGCTGCTATTCCCAAGCACCTGCTACGGCCCTTCCTGACTGAAGAAACAGAGCAGTGGTTTCTCATCCGTCTGGGGAGAACACTTGAGCTAATAATTAATCAGATTATGGATACACTAACTTTCTTTGTCTTATTTTTCTTAATTTTGGTAAAATAAACATAGCATAAAACTCACCACCTTAGTCACATCTCAGCACATACTCGGCAGCATTAGGCACGTTCACGCGGTCTGCAGCCCTCCCCCCCCCCTCCAGAGCTCCCCATCTCCCCAGACTGAAGCTCTGTCCCCCCAAACGCCCTCCCCCGCCCCTCCCCAGCCTGGGCGCCCCCACCCACTCCCTGTGCCCACGGATCTGGCGGCTCCCAGCCCTCCTGGGAGAGTCACACAGCATCTGTCTCTCTGTGTCTGGCTCATTTCACTGAGCACAGTGTCCTCAGGTCCCCCCACACTGCAGTGGGGCCAGGATTTCCTCCTTTTAAGGCTGGATAATATTTCTTTGTCTCATTTCAAAGGCCAGCGAAACCAGCCCCCATCTGGTTTCTTTGCCAAAAGTCTTGGTAAATCAGGAGCCCAGTGGTGGAGCTCAGGTGTCCAGCAGCCTGCTCTCTGGATCTCTGGGGGGAAGAAGGGCATTTGCGGGGGGACTGTGGACACAGGGGCAAGGGGGGTGCTGGATTTTGTTGCAGGAGACACGACATGAGCCACGGCGGTCCCTGGAATGCACTCATGTGGAAAGGACTGGTGGGGGCGGAACTCTAACCTGTGGGGGAACAGACTTGTGGCAGCGTGTATTTGGAACTCAGGCTGGGCACCCAGACTCCCTCAGCTGAGTGGGGCCCATGAGTGTGCCGCCAAGAGGACGAGCAGAAGGGACATGTGCAGACCGTGGTCTGGTCCTGCAGCAAGGGGCACGGCCTCATCCCTCATGTCTCCTTCTTCCCACTGGCTGGTGGCGATTGAGGGAGCGAGCGGCCCCAGAGTCCCCGACCCCTTGGAGCTCCCCCAGGCCCGGCGGCTGCTCAGGCCGCTGTAGGTCCATCAAAGCCCCTGACCGCAGCCAGGCCACCACGGCCTGTGGGAACCTGGCTTCCCAGTGCTGGGTGTGTTTGCCAAGCAATGCTCAGAAGACTCCCTTGTGAAGCCACTGACTGGATGAATGGTTTTAAAACCTCTTCAGTCAGAAATAATTTGTATACTGCAAAATTCCCAGTTTATTCATACACTTGTACAGCCATCATCACCATCAGTTCTAGAACATTTCATCCAAAAGGAAGCCTACCGTTCAGCAGTCTCCCCCGTTCTCCACCCACCAGCCCCTGGCAGCCCCTACTCTACTTTCTACCTATGGGTTTGCCTCTTCTGGATGTTTCATATGAACAGAGTCGTAGTGTTTGCCCTTCCGGGTCCGGCTTCCTTCCCTGAGCATCAACGTTTTCAGTTTGTCCACGTTGTGCCATGTGCCAGGCAGGAAACGCACGATAGGTCATGCAGCGCTAGCCTATTCATCCATCGACGTTCAGGCTGCTTGCACTTCTCAGCTATCATGAATAATGCCACTGTGCCCTGTCCACAGATCTCTCTGGAAAACTATAAGTTTGATCAAGGAGAGCTTTATTACAGAAAGACGGTTTGCAAACGGGAAGACTCAGCCTTCGTAAGTGTGCTCCGAGGGAGGGGAGCTGGGAGGGCTTGTTTTAAAGCTGAAAACCTCAAGTCTCTGTGACACTGCTCCACTGGCTGGTCAGCGCATCCCCCAAAGTCGGGCTTGCTGGGGGAGTCCAGAGGGCCAGTCAAGGGCTCCCAGTTTCTTGGGTATTCGGGTTACTTCAGCAGGAAACGGAAGTGTGTCGACAGCCGTGTGGTTTTTCTGAGAGCACAGAGAGCACCTGTGATGCCATCAGCCAGCAGCTGCCCGACTCCTCTGTTTTGGGCCCAGCCCAGTGGGGTCCACCTGCTTCACGTGGACTTTGGGGCTCAGAATTCAGAGCCAGGTCACAGCACATTTCTGTGGACAGTATGTTTTCAATTCCCTGTGTACCTACCTCAGGGGCAGTTACTGGGTCACGTAGTTAACACCATGTTCAACACTTCACAGGGTGTCTGCACCAGTTCACGTTCCCTCCAGCAGCGCCCCCAGCACCTGTCATCATCCAGCCTTTTCACTGTAGCCATCCTACTGGGTGTGAAGTGGTATCACATTATGGGGTTTTATGTTTGTTTAATACTTTTTTTAGAGCAGTTTTAGGTTTACAGAAGTTTCCCAGAAAGTACAGTTTTTAACCCTCCCCTTTCCCCTAGTATTAGCACCTTAATGTGGTGAATTCGCTACAATTGATGAACCAATTCTGATACCTAGTTATTAATTACAGCCCATCATTTTCATTTGGGTTCAGTCTTGGCTTTGTACCTTCTGTGCATTTGGACGAATGTGTACAGTCACATTTCCAAGATTACAGCACCCACATCTGGGCCACCACTGACCCTTTCATTGTCTCCACAGTTTTGCCTTTTCCAGAGCTGCACAGAGCTGGAATCACACAGCCTGCGGCCTTTCCAGGTTGGCTTCTCTCACGTGGTCCTGTGCGTGTGAGGGCCCCCCGTGTGTTTTCATGGCCTGAGAGTTCATTTCTTTCTATCACTGATTAATACTCCATTGTTTGGATGGTCCACAGTTTGTTTATTCATTCACCTGCCAGTGCAGCTGCTTCCGAGTTTTAGCAATTATGAATGAAGCTATAAGCATCCATGCACTGTTTTGTGTGGATATAATTGATCAGTTTCTTTAGGTAAATAACCAAGAGGTGGGATTGCTGAGTCGTTGGTGAGAGTATGTTTATTTTAAGAAGCCGCCAAACTGCATTCCACCAGTGGTGAGTGGAGGCCCCTGCCGCACCTCGACCTTGCCAGCATTTGGGGTGTCAGTGTTCCGGATCATAGTCATTATGCATGTGGTGTTACCCCATTATTTTAATTTGTATTTCTTTGATGACATATGATGCTGAACACCTTTTCATATACTTGTCGCCATCTGAGTATTATTTTTGGTGAAGAATCCAGCTCTTTTGACCATTTTCTAAGCAGGTCCTTTGTTTCCTGTTGTTGCATCTTGAAAGTTCTTGGTATATTTTGGATAACAGTTTTTAATCCGGTGTGTCTTTTGTAAATACTTTCTCCCTGTCTGTGACTTGTCTTCTCATTGTCTTAACAGTGCCTTTTGCAGAGCAAAAGTTTTTAGTTTTAAGTGAATCAAACATATCATTTTCTTTCATGGATCATGCTTTTGACGTATCTATTTGACCTTACCAAACCCAAGGTTATGTAGACTCTCTAATATGTTATCTTTTAAAATTTTACTGTTTTACCCTTAACATTTACGTCTATGATGAATTTTGAGTTAACTTTCGTGAAAGGTGCAAAGTGTCTAGATTTTATTTTCACAAAGATGTCCTGCTGTTCCATCACCATTTGTTGAAAAAGCTATCCTTTCTGGGTGAAATAGGCAAAAAGGATTAAGAGGTACAAACTTCCAGTTATAAAATAAATTAGATAAGAGTGCTAAAATACAGCATAGGGAATATAGAAAATAATTCTGTCATGATTGTATGTGCTGACAGATGGGAACTAGATTTACTGTGGTGAGCATTTCATAATGTATCTAAAGGTTGAAGCACAATATTGTACACCTGAAACAAATACAGTTTTGCATGTCTATTATACTTCAATTAAAATAAAATAGGATAAAAGATACCTAAGCCTTTTAATGTAGCAAAAAATTGAAAAGATCCTTTCTCCATTATATTGCCTTAGCCCCTTTGTCAAAGATGAGTTGACTGCATTTGTGTGGGTCTGTTTCTGAGCTCTCTTCTGTCTCATTTATCTACTTGTCTAGCCTTTTGCCAAAACCACACTGTCCTATTTACTGTAACTTTATGTAAGTCTTGAAGCCAGACAGTGTTAGTGCTCTAACTTCTCTTATTTAGCGTTATGTTGGCTATTCTGGGTCTTTTTCCTCTCCATATAAACTTAAGAATAAGTTTGTCAATAGCCACAAAATAACTTGCTGGAATTTTGATTGGGATTGCTTAAATCCACAGGTCAATTTTGGGAGAACTGATGACATCTTAATAATATTGACTCTTCCTATCCATGAACATAAAATATCTCTCCATTGATTTAGATCTTTGATTTCTTTTATCAGAGCTTTGTAGTTTCCCTCATATAGATCTTATACATATTTTTGCTAGATTTATGCCTAAGTATTTCACTTTTTTGGTGCTAATGCAAATGAGGTTATGTTTTAATTTCAAATTCCAATTGTTCATTACTGGCATCTAGGAAAACAAGTGACTTTTAACCTTGTATCCTGTAACCTCACTATGATAGCTTATTAGCTCCAGGAGTTTTTTTGTTCTTTGGAAATTTCTATTTAAATCAGGTCATGTGTGAAAAAAAGAGTGTTCCTTCCATCCCCATGTGTATACCCTTTATTACATTTTCTGCTCTTATTGCATTGGCTATGACTTCCTTTGTTGAATAAGAGTGGTGAAAAAGTGTCCTTGTCTCTTGTCCCAGTCTTGGACCAAAAGCATCTAGTTTCTCACCATTAAATATGTCAGTGTTTTTGAAGGTGTTCTTTATTAATTTAAGGAAGTTGTCCTCTATTCTTAGTTTGCTGAAAATTTTATCAAATGTTTTTCAAATGGTTTTTGTCAAATGTTTTTTCTGCATCTACTGATATGATCATATGATTTTTCTTCACTGGTGTTTTGATGTGATGAATTACACTAGTTGATTTTTGAACATTAAACCAGGCTTGCATACCTGGGGTAAATCTCACTTGGTTGTGGTGTGTAATTCATTTTTCACATGTTGGAGTTGATCTGCTATTTTTGTCGAAGATTTTTGCATCTATGTCCATGAGAGATATTGGTCTATTACTTTTGTGCGTGTGTAATGTCTTTGTCTAGTTTGGGTATTAAGGTAATGCTGGCTTCATAACATGAGTTAAGAAGTGTTCCCTCTGTTTCAAATTTCTGGAAAAGATTTTAGATAACTGTTTTCATTTCTTCTTTAAATGTTTAATGGAATACACTATTGAACCCCACTGAGCCTGGTACTTTCTGTTTTGGTAAATTATAAATTGGTAATTCAATCTCCTTAATAGATATGGGCATATTTATATTACCTACTTCTCCCTGGGTAAGTTTGGTAGATTTTGTCATGCAAGAAACTGATCCATCTGATCTAACTTATCCAACTTTGTGGACATAGAGTATTCATAACACTCCTTTATTACCCTTTCAATGTCAATGGGATCTGTAATGATGGCCTCACTTTCATTTCTGATATCGGCAATTTGTACCTTATCTCTTTTTCTTGGCTTATGAGTTAGGAATTTTGTTGATATTTTCAATGAGCTAGGCTTTTCACTCTGATTTTCTCTATTAACTTCCTACTTTCAGTTTCATTGATTTTTGCTCTACTTTTTATTATTCCTTTTTTTCTGCTTGCTTTGGATCTGATTTGTTTTTCTTTTTCTAGTTTCTTAAGGTAGAAGATTATTTGTTGATTTTAGAGCATTCTTCTTTTCTAATATATGCATTCAATGCTATAAATTTCTAAGCGCTGATTTAAATGAATCCCACAAATTTTGATAAGTTGTATTTTCATTTTCATTTAGTTAAAATGTTTCTAAATTTCTCCTGAGACTTTGTATTTGACAGTGGTGTTATTTTGAAGTGTCATTTAATCTCCACTAATTTGGAACTTTTCAGCTAACTTTCTGTTACTGATTCCCAGTTTAATCCCACTGTGGTCTGAGAACAGAGATTGTGTTATTTTTGTTTTTCAAATGTATTATAGTATATTGTGAACTCACAAGTGTTTTATGGCCTAAAATGTGGTCTTTCCTGCTGACTGTTCCATGTGAGCTTGAAAGGAAGGTGTGTTCTGCTGTGTTGGATTAAATAGTTGAGAGATGAGGAAATTGGATTAAAGATGGCAGCATGAGAGCTCCCAAAACCACATATAATATGAAAATATAACAAATACGTCTAATCCTGAAAGAGCAACAGGAAAGAAGGCTGTGGCAGACTGCCTACACCCAGGGAAACCAGCAGACCTCAAGGAAAGGGTAAAGTACCAAAGCTGTGATCTAAAGGGACCTGGGCCCTCCCCACACCCCAGTTCACCAGAGGGAGGAAGAGAAATGGAGCAGGGAAGGGGTGGAGGCCTAGGACTGCTGAACGCCCAGCCCTGGAGATCTGCTCTGGGAGCACAAACCTACATTACATGGTGCTCTGGAGATCAGTAGGGTTGGAAGGCTAAGACACGCAGAATATTTGGAGAGACTGAGATTCCAGCCACTTGTGAAAAACACATATCCACAACCGGCCCACTCTGGGACAAAAGAAAGGTGGGCAGTCTGAGAGACTTCCTAACAGCAAGAGAGCTGCTAAAGGGGCAAGGATTGCACAGAGCTTGCTGCTCAGGAGAAAGGGTGGACAAAATTGCCTGGGTGCACTCTGTCCAGCAGGTTGGGAATTTTCAGGAGCTTCTAGTGCTCCAACCCCCTGGCTGTCTATGCAGCTATGAAGCCCCCCACCGCTATAAGCAGCCTGCTCCGCCTTCCTCCCAGTTGGCACCAGGTTGCAAAATGGCTGCCCCTGCCATTGCACCAGGCCAGCCAGAGGGCAGCCCCACCTATGGCAGCTACAAGTGCAAAGCATAGGGGCTTCTCCCTCTGCACTCTGCCCACTGGCCCTGGCAGTGGAGGCAGGCACTGCAGCTGGGAAGCAGGAAAGAGATCTTCCCTCCCAATAGGCACCAGTGCCACTCACGTGCGACCCCCACCATTGATCCAGGGGCTGAGCAGCCCCAGAGAGCAGAACTTCTGGGCACTGGAGGGTGTCACCTACACATATGAAACGTCAGAGGAACCTGGTTCAAACCAAAATCCCACAAACACCAGAAAGAGGACCAAGTGAAACTGAACTCACCAATCTTCTGAAAGAGATTTCAAAATAAAAATAAACATGCTCACAGAGCTACAGGAAAATACTGAAGAACTCAGGGAGGAATTCGAGAATGAGATACAAACATTGAAGAATTCTGTATCTGAAATAAAACATACAATGGAAAGATTCAAAATCAGATTAGATGAAGTAGAGGAGAAGGTAAATGAAATCGAAATTAGAGAAGAGGAATACAAAGAAGCTGAGGCACAGAGAGAAAAAAAGGATCTCTAGGAATGAAAGAATATTGAGACAACTGTGTGACCAATCCAAATGGAACAATATTTGCATTATAGGGGTACCAGTAGAAGAAGAGAGAAAAAAAGGGATAGAAAATATCTTTGAGGAGGTAATTGCTGAGAACTTACCCATTCTCGGGAAGGAGGTAGTCTTTCAGGTCATGGAGGTGCACAGATCTCCCAACACAAAGGACCCAAGGAAGACAACACCAAAACATATAATAATTAAAATGGCAAAGATCAAGGATAAGGACAGACTAATAAAAGCAGCCACGAGAGAAAAAAGATCACATACAAAGGAAAACCCACCTGACTTCTCAAGAGAAACTTACAGGCCAGAAGGGAGTGGCATGATATATTTAGTGCCACGAGGCAGGAGGGCCTCAAACCAAGAATACTCTGCCCGGCAAGATAATCTTTTAAATTTGAAGGGGGGATTAAACAATTTCCAGATGATCAAAAGCTGAGAGAATTTACCTCCCCAAAACTGTCTCTACAGTGTATTTTGGAGGGACTGCAATACATGGAAGTGTTCCTAAGGCTAAATAGCTGTCACCAGAGGAAATAAAACCACAGTAAAGAAACTAGAACAATTAATTACTAAGCAGATGCAAAATCAAATCAATTACCCCCAAAATCAGTTAAGGGATAGACAAAGAGTACAGAATGTGATACCTAATATATAAAGAATGGAGGAGGAAGAAAAAGGAGGAAAAACAAAAAAAGAACCTTTAGATTGTGTTTGTAATAGCATACTAAGTGAATTTAATTAGACTGTTAAATAGTAAAGGAAGTTAGCCTTGAACTTTTGGTAACCACGAATCTAAAGCCTGCAATGGCAATAAGTACATACCTATCAATAATCACCCTAAATGTAAATGGTCTGAATGCAACATCAAAAGACCTAGAGTCACTGAATGGATAAAAAAAATCTGCCTACAAGAGACTCACTTCAAACCCAAAGACATACACAGACTGAAAGTGAAGGGATGGAAAAAGATATTTCATGCAACTTAATAGGGAGAAAAGAGCAGGAGTTGCAGTACTTGTATCAGATAAAAGAGACTTCAAAACAAAGAAAGTAACAAGAGACAAAGAAGGGCATTACATAATGACAAATGGGTCGGTCTAACAAGAGGATTAACCATTATAAATATCTATGCACCCAACACAGGAGCACTGACATATGTGAAACAAATACTAAAAAAAACTAAAGGAGGAAATAGAATGCAATGCATTCATTTTAGACTTCGACACACCACTCACGCCAAAAGACAGGTCAACCAGACAGAAAATATGTAAGAAGACAGAGGCACTGAACAACACACTAGAACAGGTGGGCCTAACAGACATCTAGAGAACACTCCAACCAAAAGCAGCAAGATACACATTCTTCTCAAGTGCACACGGAACATTTTCAAGAATAGATCATATACTAGGCCACAAAAAGAGCCTCAGTAAATTTAAAAAGATTGAAATTGTACCAACCAGCTTCTCAGACTGTAAAGGTATGAAACTAGAAATAAATTACGTAAAGAAAACGAAAAAGCCCACAAACACATGGAGTCTTAACAACATGCTCCTAAGTAATCAATGGATCAATGACCAAATAAAAACAGAGATCAAACAATACATGGAGAGAAATGACAACAATAACAACACCACGAAATCAGTGGGACATGGTGAAGGCCATGCTAAGGGAAGTGTATTGCAGTACAGGCCTACCACAGGAAAGAAGAACAATCCCAAATGAACAATCTAAACTCACAACTAACGAAACTAGAAAAGAAGAACAAATGAGGCCCAAAGTCAGTAGAAGGAGGGACATAATAAAGATTAGAGCAGAAATAAATAAAATCAAGAAGAATAAAACAATAGAAAGAATCAATGAAAGCAGGAGTTGGTTCTTCGAGAAAATAACCAAAATAGATAAACCTCTAGCCAGACTTATCAGAAAAAAAGAGAGTCTACACACATAAACAGCATCAGAAATGAGAAAGGAAAAATCACTACAGACACCACAGAAATACAAAAAATTATTAAATACAATAAAAAAACATATGCTAACAAACTGGATAACCTAGAAGATATGGACAACTTTCTAGAAAAATACAACCTTCCAAGGCTGACCCAAGAAGAAACAGAAAATCTGAAGAGACCAATTACCAGCAACAAAATTAAATTCGTAATAAAAAAACTACCTAAGAACAAAACCCCTGGACCAGATGGCTTCACCCCTGACTTTTATCAAACATTTAGTGAAGACCAATATCAATCCTCCTTAAAGTTTTCCAAAAAGTAGAAGAGGAGGGAATACTTCCAAACTCATTCTATAAGGCCAGCATCACTCTAATATCAAAACCAGACAAAGACACCACAAAAAAAGAAAATTACAGACCAATATCCCTGATGAACATAGATGCAAAACACTCAACAAAATATTAGCAAACCTAATCAAAAATACATAAAAAAGATCATCCATCATGATCATGTAGGATATATTCCAGGAATGCAACGATGGTACAATATTCGAAAGTCCATCAACGTCATCCACCACATCAACAAAGAGAAGGACAAAAACCACATGATCTTCTCCATAGATCATGAAAGCAATCGACAAAAATTCGACATCCATTCATGATAAAAACTCTCTACAAAATGGGTATAGAGGGCAAGTACTTCAACGTAAAGGCCATATATGACAAACCCACAGCTAACATCATACTTAACAGTGAGAAGCTGAAAGCTTTTCCTTTAAGATCAGGAACAAGACAAGGATGCCACTCTCCCCACTTTTATTCAACATAGTTCTGGAGCTCTTAGCCACAGAAATCAGAAAACGCAAAGAAATAAAAGGCATCCAGACTGGTAAGAAAGAAGTTATCCTGTCACTGTTTGCAGATGACATGATATTGTACATAAAAAACCCTAAAGAATCCACCCAAAACTACTAGAACTAATAACTGAATTTAGCAAAATTGCAGGATACAAAATCAATACACAGAAATCTGTTGCATTCCTATATACTAATGAGGAAATAGCAGAAAGAGAAGTCAGGAAAACAATTCCATTCACAATTGCATCAAAAAGAATAAAATACCTAGGAATAAACCTAACCAAGGAAGTGAAAGACCTATACCCTGAAAACTACAAAACACAAGACACTCATGAGAAAAATTAAAGAAGATATCAATAAATGGAAATACATCCCATGCTCATGGATAGGAAGAATTAATAGTCTCAAAATGGCCATCCTGCCTAAAGAAATCTACAGATTCAGTGCAATCCCTATCAAAATACCAATGGCATTATTCCACGAACTAGAGCAGATAGTTCTAAAATTCATATGGAATAACAAAAGATCCCGAATAGCCAAAGCAATCCTGAGAAGGAAGAATAAAGCTGGGGGGATTATGCTCTCTGACTTCAAGCTCTACTTCAAAGCCACAGTAATCAAGACAATTTGGTACTGGCACAAGAACAGACCCACAGACCAGTGGAACAGAATATAGAGTCCAGATATTAACCCAAACATATACGGTCCATTAATATATGATAAAGGAGCCATGGATATACAATGGGGAGGTGACAGCCTCTTCAACAGCTGATGTTGGTACAACTGGACAGCTACATGCAAGACAATGAAACTGGATCGTTGTCTAACCCCATACACAAAAGTAAATTAAAAATGGATCACACACCTGAATGTAAGTCATGAAACCATAAAACTCTTAGAAAAAAACATAGATAAAAATTTCTTGGACATAAACATGAGCAACTTCTTCATGAACATATCTCCCCAGGTGAGGGAAACAAAAGCAAAAATGAACAACTGGAACTGTATCAAGCTGAAAAGCTTCTGTACAGCAAAGGACACCATCAGTAGAACAAAAAGACATCCTACAGTATGGGAGAATATATTCATAAATGACATATCCGATAAGGGGTTGACATCCAAATTATATAAAGAGCTCACACACCTCAATAAACAAAAAGCAAATAAGTCAATTAAAAAATTGGCAGAGGATCTGAACAGACACTTCTCCAAAGAAGAAATTCAGATGGCCAACAGGCACATGAAAAGATCATCATCAGAGAAATGCAAATTAAAACCACAATGAGATATCACCTCACACCAGTGAGGATGGCCAACACCCAAAACACAAACAACAACAAATGTTTGCAAGGATGTGGAGAAAGGGGAACCCTCCTACACTGCTGGTGGGAATGCAAATTAGTTCAACCATTGTGGAAATCAGTATGGAGGTTCCTCAAAACACTCAGAATAGAAATACCATTTGACCCAGGAATTCCACTCCTAGGAATTTACCCTAAGAATGCAGGAGCCCAGTTTGAAAAAGACATATACACCCCTATGTTTATTGCAGCACTATTTACAATAGCCCAGAAATGGAAGCAGCCTAAGTGTCCATCAGTAGATGAATGGATTAAGAAGATGTGGTATATATACACAATGGAATATTATTCAGCCATAAGAAGAAAACAAATCCTGACATTTGCAACAACATGGATGGAGCTAGAGGGTATTATGCTCAGTGGAATAAGCCAGGCGCAAAAAGACAAGTATCAAATGATTTCACTCATATGTGGAGTATAAGAACAAAAGAACAAAACTGAAAGGAACAAAACAGCAGCAGACTCACAGAACCCAAGAATGGACTAACAGTTACCAAGGGGAAAGGGACTGGGGAGGATGGGTGGGAAGGGAGGGACAAGGGGGAAAAAGGGGCATTACGATTAGCAGACATAATGTAGGGGGCGGGCATGGGGAGGGCTGTACAACTCAGAGAAGACAAGTAGTGATTCTATAGCATCTCACTATGATGATGGACAGTCACTGTAATGTGATATGTGGGGGGGACTTGATGATGTGGGGAGTCTAGTAACCATAATGTTGCACATGTAATTGTAGATTAATGATATCAAAAGAAAAAAAAAAGAAAATAAAAAGAACTCACATGCCTCAACACCCAAAAAGCAAATAACCCTATTAAAAAATGGGTGGAGGATATGAACAGACAATTCTCTAAAGAAGAAATTCAGATGGCCAACAGGCACATGAAAAGTTGCTCCACATCGCTAATTATCAGGGAAATGCAAATTAAAACCGCAATGAGATACCACCTCACACTAGTGAGGATGGCCAACATAAAAAAACTAGTTATAACAAATGTTGGCGAGGATGTGGAGAAAAGGGAACCCTCCTACGCTGCTCATGGGAATGTAAACTAGTTCAACCATTGTGGAAAGCAGTATGGAGGTTCCTCAAAAAACTCAAAATAGAAATACCATTTGACCCAGGAATTCCACTCCTAGGAATTTACCCTAAGAATGTACTATCCCAGTTTCAAAAAGATATATGCACCCCTATATTTATCGCAGCACTATTTACAATAGCCAAGATATGGAAGCAACCTAAGTGTCCACCAGTAGATGAATGGATAAAGAAGATGTGGTACATATACACAATGGAATATTATTCAGCCATAAGAAGAAAAATACTACCATTTGCAACAACATGGATGGAGCTAGAGGGTATTATGCTCAGTGAAATAAGCCAGGTGGAAAAAGACAAGTACCAAATGATTTTCCTCATTTGTGGAGCATAACAACGAAGAAAAACTGAAGGAACAAAACAGCAGCAGACACACAGCCTCCAAGAAGAGACTAGCGGTACCAAGGAGGAGGGGTGGGGGAGGGCAGGTGCGGAGGGAGGGGGAAGGGGACTGAGGGGTAGTATGATTAGTACACATGGTGGGTGTGGGGGTCACGGGGAAGACAATGTAACACAGAGAAGACAAGTAGTGACTCTACAGCATCTTACTATGCTGATGGACAGTGATTTCAAATGGGTTATTGGTGGGGACTTGATAATATGAGTGAATGTAGTAACCACAATGTTTTTCATGTGAAAACTTCATAAGAGTGTATGTCACTGATTCCTTACTAAAAAAATAAATAAATAAATGTCAATTTTATCCAGTTGATGGATGTTGCTGTTGAGTTCTACTATGTCCTTTCTGATTTCCTGCCTGTTGCTCCTGTCAGTTACTGACAGAGGGGTGTGGAAGGCTCCAAACATAATACTGGATCCATCCGTCTCTCTTTGCAGTTCTATCAGTTTCTTCCTCACGTGTCTGACACTGTTGTTAGGTGCGTGCACATTAAGGATTGCTGTGACTTCTTGGAGAATCGATCCTTTCATCATTGTGTGCCCCCTTCTTTATCCCTGATGATTTCCCTTGCTCTAAAATCTGCTTTGTCTGAAATTAATAAAGTTACTCCAGTTTTTTTTCCAGTTTTATTGAGATAAAAAAATTGACATACAACACTGTATGAGAGTGTAAGGTGTATGGCACATGTGATTTACATATATTGTGAAATGATTACCACAATAAGTTCAGTTAACATCCATCTCTTATTGATACAAAAAGAGAATATGGAAAAGGAAAAAATCCTTTTTTTCCCCTTGTGATGAGAACGGAGGATTTACTCTCCACAACTTTCATAGAATCCACACAGCAGTGCTATCCATAGTCTCATGCCATCCATCACACCCCTGGACTTACTTACCTTACAAGTGGAAGTCTGTGCCTTTTGACCCCCTTCCTCCATCCAGGTTTCTTTTGGTTGATGTTAGCATGGTATATCTTTCTCCATCCCTATATTTGCCTATCTGTGTCTTTATTTTTAATATGGGTTTCCTGTGGACAACATATAGTTTGGTCTTGTTTTCTTATCCACCATAAGTTGGTATGCTTAGTTCATTTACATTTAAAGTGATTATTGGTATAGTTGAATTAATATTATATTTGCAACTGTTTTCTAGTGAATGCCTTTGCCTTTTTTGTTTGTTGTTGGGGTTTTTTGTTTTGTTTTTGTTTTCCACTCTTTTTTCTGCCTTCTCTGGTTTTGAATGTTTTATGTGATTCTGAATTCTCTCCTCTCTTACCACATCAATTATACTTCTTTTTAAAATGCTATGGTTTGCCATAGAGTTTGCGATTTACCTTCACAATTAATCTAAATTTATTTTCAAATATACTCTGCCACTTCACTGGTAGTGCAAGTGCCTTCTGAGAGTTTCCAATTCTCCCCTCCCATATAACACTAGCACATAACATCACACATTTCCCTTAACCCAAAGCTATAATCATTCAATATATTGCTTTTATTATTTTGAACAGATTGATAAGTCAATTAAATATAAGAAAAATAGAATTGTTCATTTACCTTCATTTATACCTTCACTAGTTTCTTTATGGAGGTCTGAATTTTGACCTGTATCATTTTCCTTGTCTTTGAAGAACTTTTCCTAACATTTCTTGCAAGTCTGTACTGATGACAAAGTCCCTCAATTTTTGTTTGTAGGAGAAGTCTTTATTTCTCCTTCACTATTGAAGTATAATTTCACTGGATGCAAAATTCTAGGTTGGTGGATTTTTTTATTTCAACAGTTTAAATATTTCATTCACTGTCTTCTTGCTTGTATAGTTTCTGGAGAGAAGTCTGATGTAATTCTTCCTTGCTCCTCTTTAGTTAAGTTGAGTTGTTTTTTCTCTCTTCCTTCTTTCAAAATTCCTCTCTGAATGAGACAGGAAAACTAGAGACGACTAGAGTTGGATGTTTTCCCTCCCCAGGTAAGTTAGGCTCTGTTGGATATGCAGAGAGAAGACTAGACCTTATGGAGACAACCGTGTACAAGTCAGAGAAATGCATTAGAAGAAACCAGCCCTTCTGATACCTTGATCTTGAACTCTAGTCACCAGAACTTCCGGAGGCTAAGGGACATCTGCCTTCAAAATTTCCAGTGTGCAAGATTATAAAAGGAATAGGATCACTGTAAAAAAAAATCACACAGAGAAAAGAGGAATGAAAACTGCCAGGATGCCTGGCCAGCCCCTGTTGGATGGGGTCAGCAAGGCCTCTCCTGTTATAGTAATTGATCTTTGGGTGTCAAGCCAACCTTGCACTCTTGGGATAGAAATGTGATTGTGGTTTATAATTCTTTTTACAGGTTCATGAATTCTGTTTGCTGGCACTTTGTTGGGGATTATTTGTGTCTATATTTATCAAGGATATTGGATTTTAGTTCCCTTGTGATGTGTTCTCCTGGTTTTGCTACCAGAGTAATAGGCCTCACAGAATGAGTCAGAAAATATTCTCTCCTTTTAAATGTTTTTAAAGAATTTGTGAAGAATCATTAGCAATGCTTCTTTAAATGTTTATAGAATCACAACTGATGCCATCTGGGTCTGAGTTTTCCTATGTGGAAATTTTTTTTATTATTAATTCAATCTCTTTACTTGTAGATCTACTCACAGTTTTTAAATTTATTTTGAGTCAGTTTCAGGGTTTGTGTCTTTCTAGGAATTGATTTTACGTCGGTCCCTTTTTTGTTGGCATTTGTGGGTTAGCTATAGGTCCATTTTTTTTATCCCTTACTCACTCCTCCAGAAAAACAGGTTCAAATGGTTCTTTCTCTGAGGCCAAGGTTAAAGTGGACTGCTCAGAACACAGAAGGAAGGACCCTGCTTTAGGCACTTGAGGTACTCAAGAACTAAGGGGATGGGTCCCCCAAGGAGAGTGGGTGACATTGAGGACTCCAAGGAGACCTTGTTAGAAGCTTCCATGAAGAAATGATCAGATTCCCCCACTGAGGAAATTCACAATGCAGTCTAAATTATTTGATAAAGATTTCAAAGTTCTGCCTTTGAAAGTGACCCTGCTAACCTTGGGGGTGACAAGATCCAGAATGGACTGGCGCTGTGGCCATGCTGGCTCCCCACCCCACCCTGCTCTTATTTTCTCTTTTTTGTCTGCCTGCTCCCCTCTTTCCTCCCCCCACTTCTCTGGCCTTCTTACCCCCAGCCATACCCCTCTCCTCATCCCCATGCTTCCACATCTCACCTCATGGCAAAGATTCCTATATGTTGCCTCCCAAATGTTATCAAAGACTTTTCCAAGGATTTTATCAGCAGCTGCTGAGAGTTTATGGGGCACAGAGTCCACTCAAGTAGGGTCTGTCTTAGGAGATAGAGATGACCTTGGCATCCCCAATCACATCCTGCAGAATGCACCAGAATGTAGAGCAGGTGCCGCATGGCTCCCCGGCCCCGCGCCCCCCCAGCCCGTCGTGCTCTTACCTTCATCCCTCAGTTCCTTTGACAAGAGGAAAAGAGCATTTTGAGGGAAAGTTCATGGTCAGCAGAGTTAAGTGCTGGGCAGAGGTGAGCAGGAGTCAGAACTGAGGTGGATTCAAATATCCAGAGGTCCTTGGTGACCCTAGAAAACATGGCTTCACAGTGGGGGGCCTACAGAACATGCATGATAGCAACAACTAGCGCCGGGAGTGGCCCAGGCCCATGCACACAGCCTTGCTGCTCTGAGCCCTCGACGCCAAGGTGCCACACCACACGCTCTGCAGACGAGGAAGTGGAGGCACGGAGAGGCTAGTGGCTTGTCCAGTGTCACCAGCTACTGGCAAATGAAGCCAGCACCTGAGGCCAGACAGTCTCGCTTAGGACACTGTGTGCTTGATGGTGGCACTTTCCGTTTAAAACAACAAGAAAGGGAGACAGCACAGTTGTAGAGAACTTGCCTTCAGAAATGTATGCTGTGGAGAGACAAAGGTGTATTCAGGAGGGCTGCGTCAAGGGCCTGCACGAGACATCTGTGGGAGCAGGACTCAACGAGCAGATGGTTGGGGCACACTGGGGTGTCTGGGCATAAGGCTGAGACCCAGGGCCCTGCAAAGCCCACTACACCAGGAACAGTCCAGATTCCACCCATGGTCAAGCTCTGAAACATCTGCATTTGTTGTCCCGACTGTTGGCTTCCTGGCAAAGTCCTCTGCAGAATCCCAGCACGCAGAGGAGCTAAGCCAGGGGCCAGCAAGTCCGGGGAGCTGGACCCCACAAGCACTCAAGGGAGTTGTTCCTTCCAGCAGCTGAGACCAGACTGTGCTAAAGGCTTGTCCCAGGACCCTGACCCCACGGAGATTCTGTCCCCTCCCTGCCTTTGCTGGGTGCTGCCCACACCGGGGCCTGGGAGCGGGTCCCCTCCCTGTGCTGGGCCTGGCCCAGGTGCAGCCACTTCAGCACACCAGCCCACTGCCCCTGCCTTTCAGGCTCTGCAGAGGCAGTGAGGTGGGCCCACAAAGTTCTTTAAGATCACACAGTGCCCCTCCCTTCCCCACCTTGCCCCACGCCCAGGAGGACGGTCAGAATAGAGAGGCAGGGCCCCAGCAAGGATCCACAGAGGAGGGGAGCGACCCGGGAGGTCACCGTGCGCCAGGGGTCAGTGAGCAACAGGCTGCGCCTTTGAAACCCTCAGCTGCGCCCTCCTCAGGTGTGTCTTAGATAGGAGGGAAATATAGATGATAGATAGATAGATAGATAGATAGATAGATAGATAGATAGATAGATGATAGATAGATAGATAGATAGATAGATAGATAGATAGATAGATAGGTAGATAGATAGATAGGTAGGTAGATAGATAGGTAGGTAGAATCAGGCACCTTCGAGGAATAGAGGCCCCAGGACTCGGGGATTTCTCCCCAAGGGCAGCTCTCAAGGCCCCTGGGGGAAGCAGGACTGAGCACAGGGATGACGGCCGGTGAGGCCGGTGACAGAGGCAGTGGCCGTCCCAGAGCCCGGGACGCAAGCCGCCAGTTCACATGGGCTCTTAGACTGTGCTCACCTCCTGCGGTGCTGTAACAGGCTACTTGCCATGATGCGCACTTGTTCTCCCGCAGCTCTGCAGCTCAGGGGCCCGCAGACGCGTCACGGGGCAGAGGTCCAGGCACTGGCTGGGCGCCCTCCCCGCTGCCTCTCCCAGCACCTGCTCCTCCTGCTCCCGGGCCCTGGGCCCTTCCTCCCTGCAAAGCCAGCAGCCTGGGTCTGGCTTCAGGGTCACACTGCCTCTTCTATGCCAGCCTCCCTCTGCCCCCATCTGTGACATTGTGATGACAACTAGGGCCTACCTGGACAATCTGGGACCATCTCCCATCCCAAAATCCTGAATGTAATCACATCCAAGGCCCATTTTGGCCCATGAAGAAACATTCTCAGGTTCCGGGAATTAGGACCTGTTCAGTCCTGCTTGCCCCAGGGGGTTTGAAAGCTGTCCTCAGTGAGAGATCCCAGAGTCCTGCCTCAATTCCTGAAGGGTGCCTGTTCCTCTCTATGTTTCCTTTTATCCTCAAAGGTGCCTGTTCCCCTCTATGTTTTTTTTTTTTTTTTATCTTGGGGACTATTATTTAGCCTACTACTGATGCATCCACACAAATGCAGTATTAACATGGTCACCCAGACAACACAGGCAGTCGCCGTCCTAAACCCCACATTCACAACACATGCAGTCCCCCGTTGGCCACACACGCTCCCCATCAGCTTGCTCAGGCTGGGAAGAGCCTGTGTCCCATATGCTCTGGTCCAGGGTGGCAGCCTGCCTCTCCCTGGTGACTCTCTGCAAGCCCCTCCTGCATTCTCAGGACCCTGTCTACCCGGAAGGCCCTCCTCACTCCTGCCTTCGGAATTTGACCTGTCTGAGGCCTTATACCTTAAAGTCTAATTTAGAGCCATCTACTTCCTTCATGCAGCACCCCTGCTCTGCAGTGACCTGCTGACTGCCTTGTCTGGCTGCCACACCTAGGGGTTCCAGAGATCATTAACCTAATACAGGAGTAGGAGAAAATCAAAGGTCACCAGTCAAAGCTCTTAAAAGGCGATTGTGCACAGGTGCCACAGTGCCTGAGATTGGGAGCCTGGTGACGATCAGAGGACATCTCAGTGGTGCCTGGGTCTGGGGTATGGATGGGGCTGCACAACCCTGCTAAGACTTGGCTCCAGTCAGCCTGAGGAGGGTTCATCTCTCTGGTCCCTACCTCTGCCCTTAGTGCTAGACCCACGGGCCAGACTCCATGGACCCACCAGAGGCTACCTGCTCCAGGTGAGTGCTGGCTTTCCAGGTGGTCGCTTGGGAATCAGCTGGCTTCATCCCTCACCCTGCTGACTTCCTGGGGCTTCACACCGCCTATCCCCATCCTTCCCCCACTGCCTCCCAGGATCGGGATTCTAGGGACTCCATCCCCACAGAGGGCATCCATGAGGTGGGTTCCCCACCAAGGGCTCAGAGTCAGCCCTGGGTGCAAGCCCCCAAGGCTGGGCCCCAGCAAAGGGTGCAATGAGAATGGGTATCCTGGGAAATTCAAGAATACAGCCTGGGCCAGGTGGGTCCACCTCCCTGCTGAGGTCAGCCCTGCACCAGGCTCCCAGGAAAGAGAAGGGAGGGAAGTGGAGAAGGGAGGAGAGGAGAGTGCACAGGCGTTGTAGACACCTCAGCCTGGGGGTAGTCTGGCCAGGTGTGTGCAAAGTCAAGAAGGAAGGAACCCCCCAGCACTTGGTCAGGGGTGCCCGCTCTCGGCCCGGGTTGAACCCAAGTCACCAGCTGCGGTGATGCGGTGGGAGGCTAAGCCTTGGAGCAAAGGGCCGGACCAGGGTCCTGGGAGGGGAGGAGAGAGCTTCCAAGCCCCGGCCTGGAGCCACCTGAGGAGATGGAGGCACGTGCGAGCCTCTCAACGCTGTGGCCGCTCCAGCGCGGGGACCAGGGCATGTGGCGCAGATCCGGGGCGCACGTGCTGACCCTGCTGCCAACCCCTGCAAACCCCTCAGAACGGACGCCAGCGCAAACGCTGCCCGCGGTCTGCTCCTGGAAGCGTTCGAGCGACTGGGTGAGGCGGAGCTGAAGCGCTTCCGCCACAAACTGCGGGATGAGAGACAGGATAAACGCAGCATCCCGTGGGGCCGCCTGGAGAAAGCGGACGCCGCGGATCTTGCTGATCTTCTGACCGAGTTCTTCGGGCCGGAGGATGCCCTGGACGTGGCGCGCAAGACCCTGAAGAGGGCTGACGTGCGCGTCGAGGCTGCATGGCTCAAGGAGCAGCGGGTGCAGCGTGAGGGGCGGCGGGGGGTTGCTGTGGGCCGCCCTCCATCGGGCTTCCGCGGAAAAGTCCTGGTGTGCCCAGGTTGTGGGCGCGTTTCAATCACACATTCTCAGGCGCCAGTGCTCAGATCCTGGGTGCGCCTGAGGGTGGCCCGACCCCCGATTAAGCCCCCTCGTCCCGCACATTCGGCGGGGCCTCACCGCAGGTCTCCCTTGCAGGCTTTGGACCCACCTCCTTGGTGCTGCTCACAGGTAGATATCTCTTGGCGGGAGGCGAAGGCCCCCCGAGCCGGGCCGTGAGCCCCAGGCTTGGAGCATGAGCGTCCTCGACGCCGCTGGGAGGTTTCCCACCGCTGATGCCAGGAAAGAGTGGGTGCGGGAAGGCTGGTGGGGGTGGGGGCTGTGGTGCAGCAGGAGAAACTGAGGCCTGGGCCGAGCGGGAAGGGCAGTGGGCTCTCCACATGCTCGTTCCCCGTCCCCTTCCCACCTTCCCCCAGAGTACAAGAAGAGATACCGAGAGCATGTGCTGCGGCAGCACGCCAAGGTGAAGGAGAGAAACTCCCGCTCGGTGAAGATCAACAAGCGCTTCACCAAGCTGCTCATCGCGCACGAGGGGGACCCGGCTGTAGGGCTCGTGGGGGAGCCGCCGCCAGAGCGCGCCCGGCGCTCGGACACCCACACCTTCAACCGCCTGTTCAGCCAAGACGAAGATGGAAACGGGATACTTACGGTGGTGCTGCAGGGCCCGGCGGGCATTGGCAAGACCATGGCGGCCAAGAAAATCCTGTACGACTGGGCGGCGGGCAAGCTGTACCACGGCCAGGTGGACTTCGCCTTCTTCATGTCTTGCAGCGAGCTGCTGGAGGGACTCGACAAGCGCAGCCTGGCAGACCTGATCCTCGACCAATGCCCGAGCCGCAGTGCGCCGGTGCGGCAAATGCTGGCGCACCCAGAGCGGCTGCTTTTCATCCTGGACGGCGCGGACGAGCTGCCCAGTGAGGCGGCGCACTGCACCGACCCATTCCAGGCTACCAGCGGTGCGCAGGTGCTGGGCAGCCTGCTGAGCAAGGCGCTGCTGCCCAGTGCCCGCCTGCTGGTGACCACGCGCGCCACCCCGAGGAAGCTGCAAGGCCAAGATAGCTCCCCGCAGCGCGCTGAGGTGCGCGGCTTCTCCGACAAGGACAAGAAGAAGTACTTCTACAAGTTCTTCCGAGACGACGGGAGGGCGGAGCGTGCCTACCGCTTCGTGAAGGAGAACGAGACGCTGTTCGAGCTGTGCTTCGTGCCCTTCGTGTGCTGG
This sequence comes from Phataginus tricuspis, assembly GCA_029783875.1. Lineage (NCBI taxonomy): Eukaryota > Metazoa > Chordata > Mammalia > Pholidota > Manidae > Phataginus > Phataginus tricuspis. Next base: position 7,971,286 of record JAQQAC010006904.1, on the reverse strand, counting down.
ATCGTGTGCACCGTTCTGCAGCAGCAGCGTGCAGAGGACCTGTCGCGCAACTCAAAGACCACCACGTCCGTGTACCTGTTTTTCGTCGCCAGCGTCCTGAGCCAAAAGTTCACCGACAAAGCACCCCGCGCGCAGGGCGAGTTGCTCAGGCTGTGCCTCCTGGCCCGCGAGGGCGTCCTCAGGCACAAGGTGCAGTTCACCGACAAGGACCTGGATCGACTAGAACTTCAGGGCTCCGAAGTCCAGAGGCTGTTTCTGAGCAAGAAGGAGCTGCCAGGTCTGCAGAAGACTGACAACACCTACCAGTTCGTCGACCATAGCTTCCAGGAATTCTTTGCCGCGATGTCCTATCTGCTGGAGGACCAGGGGGCTCCCAAGACTCCAGCCGGGGGCGGCGTAGGGGAGCTGCTTTCAGGAAAACCCGAGGTGCGCCGCCACCTCACGCTCACCACGCGCTTCCTCTTCGGGCTGCTGGGCCAACAGCAAATGAACGACATCAAGGTCCCTTTCAGCTTCAGGGCGTTAGAGCGCGTGAAACAGGACGTCCTGAGGTGGGTGCAAGGCCAGGGCCACCCGAGGGCAGTGCCAGAGGGAGCGGAGAAAGCTGATGCACTGGCGGGCTCAGAGGAGCCCGAGGAGAAGGAAGAGGAGGAGGAGGAGGAGGAGGAGGAGGAGGAGGGCGAGGAGCTGAACGATGCGCTGGAGCTGCTGTACTGCCTGTACGAGACGCAGGAGGAAGCCTTTGTGACCCAGGCCCTGCGCACCCTCCCGGAGCTGGTGCTGGAAGGGATACGCTTCCACCGCATGGACCTGGCAGTCCTGAGCTACTGCGTGCAGTGCTGCCCTGCAGGACAGGCCCTGCGGCTGGGTCACTGCGGACTGGCCCCAGTGCAGAAGAAAAAGAAGAAAGGCCTGATGAAGCGACTGCAGGGAAGTCTGGGCGTCAGCTCGTGAGTCCCCAGGGCAGGGCAGCCTCTCCTGCAGGCCCTCGGCAAGGGTGGCTAAGCCAGAGGGGCCGGTGCACCTAAGTGTCCATCTGGCCATGGGAGTGTCCTGGACCACATGCCATGACACCTGCTCATGCCTGTCTCCTCCAGCAGGCTCCCCACTCCTCCAGGGCAAGGCTTGTCCCACTGTTCCTTGCACATAGCTCCTACCCAGCACCTCATCCGGGTGCTCAGCATCTGCTGAGAATGAATGTCAGGATGTTGACAGGGGCCTGGGACACCCATTGCAGGAGCAAGGACAGACCCAAATCAGGAGTGTGGGTGACATGCCCCCATTGGACTCCCATAGATGGCTTCAGTGAGGAGGGAGATGGTTTCACTGAGTTTGGGGTGAAGGAGGTTATGGGGTCCTGGTTAGGCTTGGGGGTGAGGCAGAGGATCATAGGAAGGCGTATTTTGTAGGAGGGAGGGACTGGGAGGGGGCCAGTGGGCCTCACCTTCCCATCTTTCCTAGCAGTTCTCGATCCTCTTCAAGAAAACCCCAGGCCTCTGCACTGCGTCCACTCTGTGAGGCCATGACCAACCAGCAGTGCGGTCTCAAGAGCCTGACGTGAGTGGCACACCCCAGCATCTCCAGGGACACAGACAAAAGGACCCATCTGGGGACAGCCAAGTGGACAGGCTGAGTGCCCACACAGGACAGAGGAGGGAAGAAGGGCTGGGGCAGGGGCTTTAGCGCCAACTGAGGTGCTGGTTAGGAAGTGCCCGGTCTGAGTGGAGAGCAGGGTACATACAGCGAAGCATAGTGGGGAGGGTAAAGTAGACCAAGAAATCTACTTTAGTATTTTTCTCTCAAAGGAAGACTGCTAGGTGCCACCAGAAACTTCTGGTCAGTCCCTCTGGATTCTTAGAGGCAATAGAGAAAGGAATTCAGGGTGCAGCTCTGGAGCCAGGCTGCCTGCTTCTGTGCGCTGGGCAAGTCCATCTGTCTGAGCTTCCATTTCCACCCTCTGAAGTGGAGGCAGTAGAGTCTGCCTCAGAGGCTGGTGTGAGGATTGAGGTGGGTGCAGTACCCAGCTGTGACGGCTCTCCAGTTCCTACTGGCTGTTGCCAAGTGAGCAGACAGCGAGAAAGACACCAGGAGCTAGTGCCGATGGGGCTTGGTGAAACGGGAAGGCCCTGTGTTGGTGGTGAGCTGCATGGTAACAGGTTACATAGTGGGCGGCGTTTCCAGCAACCTGGAAATAAACGCAGGGCACCAAAAAGTGATCAGCACACCTGGCCCAACGACTCTACCGCCAAACCCAGCGCTCCTTTTGGCACGATTTATATTGGCAAAAACAGTAGAAGAAACACAGCTGTCCCTTTCCTAGGGACTGGCTAGCTAAATAAACTCTGGCCCACCTTAGCTGGATGGACAATTACATGCAATGAAACAGAAGCGTAAGGTCTGTGTCAGCTCACCGAAAAGCCAGTGGAGCATAGTGCCCTAGGGAGAGTGGAGTGGGGTCCAGCCTCTCACCATGGGCGTGGCTCTGAGTGGTGACAAAGGAGGGGAGGCCCTGTGGAGCCAACACATCTCCTGACTGGCCCTCAGCCCCCCAGGAAGCAAGCAGTTCGCACAGCTGGGCTACAGCAAGGTGGCCAAGGGGCCTGCACACAGACCCATGTGCTTCTGACCACAGGCTGTCCCACTGCAAACTCCCCGACTCCGTGTGCCAAGACCTCTCTGGGGCCCTGAAGAAGGCCCCTGCCCTGACCGACCTGGCCCTCCTCCACAACACGGTCACTGAGGCAGGCCTGCGCAAGCTGAGTGAGGGCCTCGCCTGGCCCCAGTGCCGGGTGCAAACGCTCAGGTGAGGCCTGGCCTGGGAGGGACTGAGGGAGGGACAGGGTCACCACTGCAGCTCCTGAGTCAGCCCTCCACTCAGGCTGCAGCAGCCAAGCCTCCAGGATGTGCTCCTGGTCGGCCTGCTACGGCAGAGCCCTGCTCTGACCACCCTGGATCTCAGTGGCTGCCAGCTGCCGGGGCCCACCGTGACCTGCCTGTGTGCGGCCCTGAAGCACCCAGAATGTCGCCTGCAGAACCTCAGGTGGAGGAGGGGGGAGGGTCCTGGGGACACAGCCTCTCAGCCCAGGGTTGGGGTGGGTGCCTGAGAACTTCCCCTGGACACAGAAGAGAAATCCTCCCAGGGCCCTCCAGAGTGGCCACCCACACCCAGCCCCTGGAGACCTCCTCTCCAAAGCCCTTGGCCTCACCACTGTGCCAAACCAACCGTCCGTCTGCTTCCTGGTGCTGTGGCCAGTCTAGGCCAATGATTCTGATACCCCGTCTCCCCAGGGGCTCTGGCTCCCAGTCCCTGCCCCCTCCCCAGCCTGTGACAACACCCTTGCTGGCCAGCTAACATCACTGTGTGCTTTTGGCATGGCCCAGGCCAACAGCCCGTCACTGCCCCCCACTGCTCCCCTGTCACTGACCCCCAGTCCTGGCCTACCCTCAACCAACCTCCCTGTTCTGTCCTGTGCACCGGGCCGCAGGCTGACCTCCGTGGAGCTGAATGAGCAGTCACTGCAGGAGCTGCGAGCTGTGAGGACAGCAAAGCCGGGCCTGGTCATCACACACCCAGCACTGGACAGCCAGCCCTAGACTCCCAAAGGATTCAGCAATGCCTGCTGAGGCCCTGAAGCCCAGAGCAGCAGGGAGGACTCTAGTCAGCCCTACAGAATAGACCTCCTCATTCCAAGGCTGTAAAGGTGTTGCTCTCAGCTCTAGGCAACTCTTTGGAGCCTGAAGGGCTTTGGACAGGCGGGTGGGAGACACAAACACACAGCCACTTATCTGCCCTGGACAGGCCCTAGGACATTCTCCTCCTCCCACACATTGGAGACAGGTTATGTCTCTATCCTCCATAGCCAAGGACTCCTTTACCCCCAGTCCCCACTGCTACTTCTTCTCCTGGGACCCTTCAGCCCCAGAACAATAGTGTTGCTGAGAGCTTCCAGTGACTACGCACCTACCACGCGCTGGCCTTTTCCTGACATTTTCAGCACAAAGGAATCCCTTTGCTGGTGCCGTCCCCATCTGAAGTATGGGTCCCTCAGCCCTGCAACTCTGCTCCTGGCCACAGGGGATCGAGCAAGGGCTAACACTTGACCAACGGTAGGCAGGGTCACTGTTTATTCCCAGGATCTTAGCATTAGGAGTGAAGCCATCTCCGAGGCTGTGTGGTCTGAGCCCAGAGGTGTCCACTCACTGTCCTGACCTTCAGAAATGGAGACCAGGGGAAGTAGAGATGGAGCAGTGGCCCCTGGCTCAGGGTGGGCAACCCTTCATGCACTGATAATACACTCTCCTTTGGATTCATTTCTGCAGGTTTCTGTTGCATGTGGTCAGGTGTCCTATCAGGTGCCCACAGTCTTTCCTGTATGGGCATGTTCTAGTCCTCATTTCATGGATGAGGCCGAGGAGACAGAATGACCACAGGAAGCTCTGAGATGAGGCTTGGCCTTGATGGACAGGTTCTGCAGCAGACACCCTGCAAGCCTCAAGTCTCTTCTGCCAGCTCCTGAGACCCCGGTCCAGGTGGGAGGGAACCCTGGGAGTGGGCCTCTCCAGGTCTCAAGGGAAATTCCCTTCCATAATCCACTTTCAAAATCCAGTCATTCATTCTGAAAAAAAGACAAAAATCTCTTCCTCCTAGAGGCAGCAATCGAGGAGATGACAGACAATTAATGCATATAGATCAGGGCTGATAATGCTGTGGAGGAACTAAGCGAGGCAAAGCAGCACCAGGGTATGGGCCAAGGTCTCCTGCTACAAGGAGGGGACTGGGGAAATCTGACTGGGGACAGGGCATTTGGAAATGAAAGGAAATGAGGGATTAAGCCCTGAGGGTATCTTGAAGTGGAGTGTTCCAGTGCAAAGGCCAAGAAGGGTATGTCTTAGCTCAGGTGGTTTTAACAAAATACAATAAAGTGGATGGCTTGTCAACAACAGAAACTTATTTCTCAGAGTTCTGGAGGCTGGGAAGTCCAAGATCTAGGTGCTGGGAGATCAGGGTCTGCTGAGGGCCTCTTCCAGGCTGTAGACATTGTCTTCTTTCTGTGTCCTCACATGACAGAGTGAGGTAGGTCTCTGGTCCCCTAGTGTAAGGGCTCTAATCCCATCCTTTTCTGTTGTTGTTTTCATTTTTGTTTTTTTCGAAGCAATGTCTAGACCACATAGAAGAGACCAAGGAGTCACCCCAACTCAGTTTACAATGGCCCAAGGCTATTTGTCCCTGACAACTGCTCATACCATTGAAAGACAACAACAGCCAATGAAGGGGAAGGACTAATCCCATTCTCGAAAGCTCTTGACCTAATTACACCCCAGAGGCCCACCTCCAAAACTATCACTTTGGGATTGGATTTCAACAGGTGGATTTTGAAGGAGACAAGACCATCCAGTCCATAACGGGGAGCATCCCTGAAATGTGCAGAAGCAGCAAGGAAGCCAGGGTGGGAGGCAGGTAGGGGCTGGGGATACTGCTTGGCTTGTCCTCCTGGTGAGGTGGGCAGCACTGCGGGCCTCTGAGCAGAAGGCACCACCTGACCTAACCACTCGCAGGATGGCTGTGACCCTGTGTTAACGAGGTGGGGACAGGACGTGAGAGCCGGCATGCCCTGGGAGTGGGGGCCAACAGGACAGATGGATGTAGGGGTGGGGACAGAGGGGGCCTGAGCTCAGACAGGCCATCGACTGTGCTGGGAGAGACTGCTGCAGAAAGAGTGGGTTCCACGGGATGTGTTGTATTTGAGTGTCTCCCGCTGGGCTGGGCCGTCAGAGCACAGATACTTGGGTCCCGGCAGCCTGAGGGAGACAAGGAGACAGCCCCAGGGCCCAGGGGAGCGTCCAGGTGGGCAGGGGGGAGATGTAGACCGGAAGGTGGCACCGGGAGAAGGGAAGGGCATGTCTCCAGGAGGACCCCCAGACCACCTCTCTAAAGGGGTACACGGATGCCGCGGCGACAAGGAGGGAGCCCGTACAGCAGAGGGGCAACTCGCGCCAAAGCCCCGCCTTTCAGAACCACCCGTGGGGGTGTCACTGAGGTCAGAGTTCACACTGTGGTCCTCAAGCAGGTGCCCGCGGATCCCATCCGCGCACCAGCTGCACCAGGTCCCCAAGCGGACCCCAAGGCGACAAAGGTGGGGACGTGAGGGTACAGCCCGATCCAACCCCGCCTCGGGCCTGCGTCGAGTCAGGCCCAGCTGCCCCGCCTCTTCCCGCCCCGGGGGCGGGGTCCCAGCTGCCCCCCCATCGTCCCGCCCCGGAAGTGGGGGTCCCAGCTGCCCCGTTCCTCCCGCCCTCCGTGCGCGGACCTGGGGGTGGGGTCTCGCCCGTCC